>JBBGZY010000131.1:822500-1422500 GCA_037952925.1 Lithobates clamitans | reverse complement strand
ATGTGGTGGGGAAATAGGTATTCTACACACCTGAATGTAGGATACATGTAGTGGCTGGGGAGCAGGCTTCAGGAAGGTACATACATTTACTCTTATTTAACAGCCTGCCAGGTGTGTACCATGTGCTCAAGGCCTGAAGTTGGGTAAACAGCTGTCCAATAGATATTCAAGGAAAATCTGATGTTTTCCTAGCAAGTCTAAGCTTTGCAAATATGTGATCCAATTTTAAAAAGCACCCGCATTTTGTTTAAACTGTGTTATTACTCAAATACCCTGGACTGGTATCAGACAACCAATGTGCATGTAAACCAATGGCCTGGAGTAAACAGTTTTCATTTGCCTGAACAGAATATATTTGTTGCTCTTTGAAGCTGGAAGAAAAAAAAAATCAATTCCAGCTTTTGGCATAGACAAGAGTTGAAGCAAGCCAACAGTAGTCAAGTTGTTTATCCATGGATTAGTGGGCTTTTTGCCACATTCGGTACTCCACTGCAGAAAAAGGCAGCTTACTACAAAATGAACCATAAGAAAAATGAATAGAACTAAACAGAGTTATTTCTAGCCTGAACATTCACCAGTAAATCACAGTTGTATAGGTCATACTGTTTTGCACTGTTGGCTTGGGTGGCAGTAGGATTATTGGATAGCCGAAGTTAACACTGGATTGTGCTTTATAGAATTATAAATTGTGGAGGAACAGAATGGGAGCATCACGATCACACCCACCCCAACAAAGGTTAATGTTAAGCTGCTTCCCCTGTCTCTTCATGCCTGTGTCCAGAAGGTAAGAAGCCAGCGATAGAGCAGGTAGAGGAGAAGCATAAGGGTGCAGTAAAAAACCCCAAAGCCCAGGAGGTGGAAGGAAAGAGTAGGTGCCTGTGAGCCTTCTCCAAAGGAGAGGAGACTTTCCAGAGTCCCCTTAACGTTGCAGAGCTTTAGCTGAAGAATGTCTGAAGGGAGACAAACTTTGTCCTGTCCAGTGGGCAAGCAGGAAGGGAAAAATAGAAATGCAGAGTCAGTCATGCAAACACAACCATGCAGTTAGAGTCACATCACTGCAGATACTAGAACCCTGACAAGAGAGAGAAAGACAGAAAAGGTAGTAAAACAAGCAGTAATGTTCTTGGTTTGCCAAACTATCTTTTTATTAGAAAAAACGACAAAGTAAGACGTTAATGAATCCAAAAATAACAGTTACTGTATAGTTAAATAGTATTCATATCCCTTACCAGTATCTGCCGATCTTCAACAATATTGTACTACCATTACTGTATCAATTGCTTCCATCCTACACAAAATATTCTACTATTCTATATAGTCCCCAATCAAAATTCTGTTTAAATAATGCAAGTTTCATTAGTCACTGTGGAAAAAATAATGCTACAATGAAACTTCCTTTCTATGACTGTTCTAGATAACCATATCCTAGTATTTAGTGATTTATTTTGCTATGCAATAAACAAAGACTGTTCTTGTCTGGCCCAACTATGTACAGTACAGTGACATCATTATATACTGGGGAATCCTCAATGCAAATCATTAATTACATACAATATGGCTAGACAGATCTGCAGTACACTGTGTGACAAAGGAACTGTTTGAGACAGCAGGCTCTCAAAATGAGAGTCTACTGAACAGTGAATTCTATGAGCAAAAACCCGACAACAAGTATCATGAAAGTTCAAAAGGGATTTGTATTAAAGTAAATGGATTATTTTAAACATTAAAAAAACTCATAAAGCATAGCAGCAAGGAGGACACTTACCATGTGCAAAGCACATTTGTTTTTAAAGTGGTAGTAAACCATGGCCATGACAAAATGTGCATACTAGCACATTATGAAATACTTACCTTAGAACAAAGCCCTCTAGCAGTGCGCTGTCATCACTAACAGGGCTTCCATCTTCACCCAGTCTTCCTTCCGGGTTTGTGGGCTTTGGCAGCTCGATTGGCCGAGCCACGATGACGTCATTCTCGTGCATGTGCATGAGTCCCGGCCACGGCACAGGTATGCCATTCCAGTACATGCACTGGTGATGTCACCGGCTGCCAAAAGAGTGAACATCTCCTAAATGGTGTATGTTTAGGAGATATTCATTTTACCTACAGGTAAGCGTTATCATAAGCTTACCTATAGGTAAAAATCACAATGCGAACCTTACTACCGCTTTAAGACTACCATTGCAAAGAAACGACATGCAAGCTTTTCACAGACGTGAAACAGTCATCTTATATATAAGAACAGAATTAAATGCTGTGTAAAAGACTTACACATGACAATATAAAAGGGAATAGTATCTAGTAGTATGTAAAGTTCCTCGAAGCAGTGCATCTTACCTGGGGGACACCAATTTTCCTGCAGGCTTCTAGGAAGTTTTCCACATTTCTCCTGCATTTTGCCATAGTAAGCTTGGGCTGTTGGAGACAAATTAGTGGTGTCACAGCTGGCTTTTAAACAATTATTATTAACAGAAAATAGATAAATTACTTACAACAGCCGGAGAGGGAACGTGGATGCTAGGCACAGATCTTGGCCGAACATGATTGGCTAGATGACACAAAACTACCCCATCTGTCAGAGCTGCTCCCAGGTCATTAGGAAGTGACAACTTTAACCGTGACTCTATGTTCTAAGAAAAAAAAGGGGAAAATAAAATAAAACATTTTTTTAAAAAGTGTTCAATAGGAAAAGCTAAGCTGTGTCGCACAATTATCAGTACCAACTACAGAAGCCCTTCTCAATCAGGGTTCCTCAAGCAGTGACATATTCATCTCCCTTCTTGATTTATAAAAAAATACGGGTTCAGCTGCCCTTTAATAAATAATTTTAGCCAAGAAATTTTAATGGGTGAAACTGAAAGTATGCGGGGCCGAGTACAAACCTTCTTGAGCTGATCTGTTATTTCCTGCTCCTCTTGCTGAATTGTAGAGCATTCACTGGATCCAGAGTTTAGGCTGTCACTTGTAGGAGCAGCTGAAGGTGGTGTGTTACCTGTGCGAAATAAACACATTAAGCATCGGGCTGTTACACACAAACTGTCCAAATGGAGCAAGTAGGAACAGGATTTGCCACTCACTTCTTTTAACATCCTCTCGAACTGCAGCTCTGAATAAGAAACTTTCAGGGCGCTGAGGTGAGTTTCGGTATGGCAAGACAGTTGCTGGTGAGGACAAATGTACTGCAGAGCCAAACGTAGATTTATTAAACAAAAATTGGAATACATCATGACTGACCTGTTCAGTAATATTTAAAGCCACTATAGACCGTGTGCCAGCTTGTTGGCAATAATTTTTTTGCAGTCCTCACTAGAGGTCGACCGATATGGGTTTTTCTCTGGCCGATATTTAGAAATCGGGGCGGCCGATGGCCGATTTTTTTCCCCTTTCATTTCATAAAATCTATCAGCAGACCTGAGCACCTGATTGGCAGAGAGGCGGTTCAGTGTTAGGAAAGCAAATGAATCGCTTTCCTAACCCAACGCTGAGTGAACAGCGAGCGCCCAGCATGGCGCATGCTGTTCACCTTTTTGGACGCCTATTAGAGCCTATGGCTCTAATCAGGTGCTTCCAAAAAATACTTAGCCGCCGTAATTCAGGTGCCTGGCCCCCGACAAGGGGCCGGGCACCTGAATAGGGGTTGGCAGCGGCGACTATGCATGAATCTATCTATGGTGATAGAGAAGTGACAGGAGAGAGGTGGCGGCGCCCGTACGCCCCTTATGGACGCACCGCCACTGGGGTACAGAGAGGTGGCTGTAGAGTGGGGTACAGAGAGGTGGCTGTGGAGGAGGAGCCACCTCTCTGTATCCCCCTCCTCCACAGCCACCTCTCTGTACTCCCCTCCTCCACAGCCACCTCTCTGTACTGGGCGTGGGTGGGGATGCATTGTGGAGAGGGATGGATGGTGCTGGCAATTGGGCTTGGGTAGGGATGTGTTGTGGAGAGGGATGGATGGTGCTAGGGGGGGGATGGGGATGCGTTGTGGAGAGGGATGGATAGTGCTGGGGGGGGATGGGGATGCATTGTGGAGAGGGATGGATGGTGCTGGGGGTGAATGGGGATGCATTGTGGAGAGGGATGGATGGTGCTGGGTGGGGCTGCATTGTGGAGAGGGGTGGGTGGGGATACGGTGTGAAGAGGGGTGGGTGGTGCTGGGTGGGGATGAAGATGATTGAGTTGCATTGTGAAAATGGATGAGGATGAGAGTTACATTGTGAAGAGGATCTCCACAATGTAACTCTCATATGCACCCAGAGTCACCCTCATCCATTTTCTCAATGCCAGCTTGTCAGCCTCAGCCAGGTTTCCCTTTAAAATGAGATTAAATAAAGTCTGCAGGGGGCACAGTAGCACACACTCAATTTTTGTGACTTACCCTCCATACATGTTGGTATCTATCTGCATGCACTAGCCCTGATAGGGCTAGGTGCATGCAGATAGACGCTGATGAGCTGACCAGCCAATCACATACAAGTGACATAGAAGCAGCCAGCAGGCTCTGCCTCAGCAGGGAAGGAAGAGGAGCTTAGCTAGTGCTGGCCACGATCTCCTGCTGGGGGGAGTTACTAGTCAGGTGGCGGAGGCTTGTGATATGCTAATGATGTTCCTCTGCTACAGCCAGCTGGGGGAGGGGGGTGGGGCGGTGCAAGTGAAACTTTCTCCTTGCCTTCTATAGTGGCTGGCTGCACGGGTGAAGGATGGAGGATTCATTTTACATGCTGCTGTAGCAGGAGCGGGGGCACTGGTCACTACTGCAGGCGGCCACACAGGCCGGGTATAGTGTTGCAGCCGCGGATCGGCCTGGTTTGCACAATAATCAGTCAATGCCGATTTCATAAAAAGGCCAAATATCGGCCGATATATCGGCCAGCCGATATATCGGTCGACCCCTAGCTCCCACTTCAACACGTTGACTAAGATAGCATGTTCACACACACAACTAAAAACTAGAAATGTAATCACTGGCTAATAAAATGTGAAAAATAATATGTGAAAGTAGATTAAAAAAAAAAAAAAAAGAATACTTCACTCACTTGTTTGCAAGGAGGGTGATACAGGGGTTACTGATGACCTCTCATCACTCTGAAAACAAAACATTACAAAAGCTAAAATAAGAAAAAAGTTCACACCATCAAGAGCAACAACAGCTGTAGAAACAGGAACATAAAAAATAAAAACATTAACTGTGATGACTTGTTCAAACACAAAATATGTATGCGGTTATATTTATTTTTAACAGACACACAGAAATATCCAAAGTCCAAAATGCAGACACATCCAAAAAAATCTCCTGTAAGGAACAGGAGCTTTTATGAAGATCAATGTTAATCTTTTTAAGTCATGCAAAGATCCAAAACCCTAGGCTTGATAAATGTTAAGATTTCACTTTTAGAAGTACACTAAAAAAAAAAAAAGTTGGCTTAAAAAAAAAACAAAACACAAAAAAACTCATCTTCGAATTTTAGAAAATGTCTGATGCACAATGACAACAAGAGAAGGTTCAAGTAGCACAGATGTTGTCACACAGTGCACACAGCATATTAATATTGCTGGAAGGAGCATAGACAGCAGTTATGGCACTTAGTCATGGTAAAGTAAAAATGACTGAGAAATTACATTTTGATATACCAAAACAGCATTAACCAGCATGCTTTATTCACCTGGATGTGGCTTCCTGGCCTCCTTTTTATGGTATTGGTGTTACAGTCAATCTCAAAGACAAAGTGTGGCTCAAAGCCATTCTGCCAGCAGCAGGGAGAGAAGATAGAAGAAAGATAGATGGAAACAAGGCAGCTACGACAGAAGTGACCCAGAAGATTGACCAGACATTTGTTCTCACAACTCACAATGGGTGGTTGCTCTTTTTTTACAGCTGCATCTCAAGTCACCAGCCAACTGCATGCAAATTTAATACAGAGCAGGAAGCCAAACTCAGAAGCAATGATGAACACAATGTAAAGCAACAGAGTTTACCGCCATTAATGAAGCTGCCATTCAGAAGCACAAGCACATTGCGATGAGAACATGTTTAGAAATGCAAGACAAGACAGGCTTACACATGTATTGTACAACAAAGAGAATGGCTGTTTAAGGCATACATACAATACATGGTAAACTTTGCCATAAACAGTCAATACATACTATAGTGTGAACGTCCTACAACATATGCTACACAACTTGAGCTTGTCATGTTTTGCACTGACCTACAATTTGGAAGGAATCCCCGCCATATTAACAATGTTTTAATAATCTGGAACACCGCAGCTTGCTTAAAAATGAAAGAATTTGTACACATTTACTGCTTTGACTGAAACTAGATCCTGCCATAGATAGGGAAAGATTGCATAATACAAGCATTTTCAATTGTATTTTACGATATTCTCCCAGGGTATGGAGCACAATCATATTAGTGAATTGCATGAGACAGGCGTCACTAGAGAAAAACCATATTAAAAACGGTCTAATTTTATTTATTTATACTAAACAGAGGTAAAAAGAGAGCAAGCACTCTATTTCTACTTCACAGCCATTAGCGGTAAGACTTTCCAAAGTACAATAAATTGTGCATATCAAGAAAAAGGTTATAGCAGTTTTGGATTGTTCCCGGTGCAATGATCAGATTACGCCATCTATATGTCCACTTTATCTTAGCTTGCATAATTATGTTGATTGTGCAAAAAAGGTAGATGCATGGTAAGCAATAATGTGTAGCCATGCAAAGCTTTTGTGGCTATGCCACCTTGGCATCCCTTTATAACCCTTACCCCATTCTGCGAGTCCTCTGGTTTTTTTTTAGCAAGCAAACCACAGTAAGGGCTTGTTCACACTTGCCTAAATTTCTCTCAACAAATGCTCCTATAGCGTTTGCATAGCGTTAGTATTGGCGTCAGACAGGCATTAGACAGGCATTTTTTACAATCATTAATGAGGAGTTAAAAATGCTCCCCAAACACCCTTATGGGCAGTTTTGAAGCATTTGACGAGCATTAAAACTGCTCCACAAATGCCTATTCCATTACAGTAAATGAACGAATCTGAACGCTCCGCAAGTGCCTGCCAGAGCATTTGCGAGGCGTTACCATAGACTTGAATGGGAGGCGTTGAAAGGCTGCAAAACGCCTCCCGACTCAAAATGAGGCTTACATTTTGAAGCGACACAACGCTAACGATTAGTGTGAACAGCACTATGTGCTGTCTATTGTATCTTGTGCATAGGCGCTTGAGGGGCCTTTTTAAGGCCTCTCAAACGCCTGCTCTTAATACCAGTGTGAACTCAGCCTAACACAGAAACAGGTGAGGGTGTCCCGTGTTGTGTACTGTACTCTAAGATGAGGAATTTTCAGGTAAGTCGGAATTCCTTTTATCTTAAGCGTACAGTACAAGACACAGGCTTGACATTCATAGACCCTAGAATGTCCCCAAGCAATGAATAAGAAGGGTGGACAACAAGGCCGACAGAACTGTGTCAACATGCCCAACAAGCATAAGCAAACCCAACTCAGAATTCTGATGATCCTTGCTGCAAAAAGCCATTTCAGCAGAAGATTAGACTCCCACCTGATAGAACTTTGAAAGGGTATGAACAGAGGAATGGGTGGCCGCCTTTCACATCTGGGCAAAAGACATGTTGGAATGCTCAGGAAACCTACGTTACTCATTTCCTTCCCCCTCTCTGTCTTGGTATCTAGTTTATTTCAATGAGGAGGTTATTCTAGTTTGCCTTGAATACGAGGATGAAACTTTCAATAGGAAACCATTGATTGGGACAAAAGGGAAGGGCTGTATAGTGATTAGAAATATTAGTTTTTATCTGACCTTCGTGGACACCCTGGAACCCATTCATGGAACACTTAGGGATCCATGGCCCCAGGTTAAGAACCCCTGTTCTAGGGTGTCCACATAAAACAGCAAAGTGTGCCCATGAAGGAACAACATGAGTTGTGACTGTCCTGTACTGAAGTCTCTGTGAAATAAGGTGGGAGGAAATTCTTAAGATGGGTAAGGCCAGAGAGTGGGAAAAACAAGGCATCAAAAGACTAAGACAACTTTATATGGGTAATACCCTTAAAAAATTTCCGGAGTTGAAACGAGAATATAACTTACCGCAGAGTATGTTCTACACTTACTTACAGCTGAGACATGCCCTTGAAGTCCAATTTAGGAGTCACCCCCTAGAATGGAAAGAAACTCTACTTTTTTAAAGTATTCTGCAGGTGGGCCCTACTAAGGGTCTAACTTCTGTAATATATGGGCAAATAAGTGAAGAAGTCAATAAAGGGGGGAAACTCCACTCTGTAAAAGCAAGATGGGAGGAAGATATCGGGGCAGTCACTCAGGAGCAGTGGAATAGAATCCTAGAGTTGAGTCCATTGGTGTCGGTATCCTGCCCCCAGAAGATCTCACATATGATGATGTTAAATAGAGCCTATTATACACCCAAGTGGCTCTTTAAGTTTGGTTGCAGAGCTGATGATAGTTGTCCCAGATGTAGGGGGTCTGGGGATCTCATACATATGATATGGAGATCCCCCAAGCTGTTCCGGTACTGGGAGGGGGTGATTAACAACATGAGAGATATATTTGCAATTACATTAGAGAAGGAGGCTATAGTATGTATACTGGTGTATCGGCGGGAGTGGGGGGAGAAGAACACCACAGTAGCAATTTTGAGATGTCTGTTCCAAGCCAGGAAAATGATTACATCTAAATGGCAATCAAAGTTACCCCCAACCGTAAGGGACTGGATTAGTACAATAAATGAAACCCCCTGCAGAGAAAGAGCAGTGTACATAAAGAGAGGTAATTCTATGGAATTTGATGAGATGTGGAGGCCGTGGTTGGAAAAAATGAGACCTATCGAAAAAAGAGGAACGAGTATAGGTAAATTGCAAGATATATGGAATAGTTAACTGTTAGGGAAAGGATGTACCAGACTAAAAATTTGGAAGGTTGGATTAGTTAACCCAAAACAAGATACATTTCAGGTCAAAATTAAAACAAGTTTATCAAACTATTCTTAGAATGTAGATCCGTGTATAGAGGATTGGGAGGGGGGAGGGCGGGTAAAGACTGGAGGAAATAAGGGGTTTACATTAAATATGCAATATGTTTGTTTCTGTTTATCTACGGGTACTTGTCCTCTTTTTGGACCTCTGCTTTGGTATAATTATCTCCATATGGTGTCGCTGTGATAATGTTTAACTGACTTTTCTTTTAAATTACTGTATGGAAGAAAAAAGAAAGAAAAGAAAGAAAAAAAAAAAAAAAGAAAAAGAAACTTTCTTAAAAGGGAAAAAAAAATGAAGAATAAAGTCTAATTAAAAATAAATAATAGTAAAAATAAAAAAAAAAAAAAGAGGAAAAAAGTAGTTACCACAATGATGTGAAACCGAGAAGGATACAGTAAATGAACACTAAGCTGAATATGCCTCTTGACAGGGTTTGCTGAAGTGGTAAAAAAAAAAAAAAAGGTGGGAGGAAGCAACGGAGTACCTTAAAAGGGGCTCTAGGTGAAAGTCCAGGTAAAGTGTATGACCTGTGGTGTATTGTAACACCTGGTCATCTATCTGCGACTAAGCTCCAAATGGTTCAATTTTTGTGCCAAGTTTGAAAAGGTTATGACTGTATAAGTGATTAAATTACAAATACATTCCTTGTTGGAGGTTGTGCTAAAGTTGACTGAGGAAAGTAAATAAAAAAATGAATTAAAAGTGAAGTATGGGTCCCCCCCATTCATACTTACCTAGGTGGATGCAGCATGGGTCCAATGCTGCATCTGTCCCCCGGCGCCACTACACTGAAAACCGAGTGATCGAACACCACCAATCGCTCATTTTTCACAGCTCCATGAGCAGAGAGCTGTAGACTGTCAGTCACAGCTCTCTGCTCTTCTCTCTCCTCGCTCATTGGAGCGTTGAGCTGTGGAGGGGGCAGAGAGGCTGAGACAGGTGTCAGTCCAGGCACCTGGTGGATCCAGACTCCCATTGTCGGGAAGACGTGGCGTCTGGACTGACTCTCTGCTGAAAACGGGTCACAAGAGTGCATAACAAATTGCACTCCTGTGAGCCATAGGAGAAGTACAGCCACATGAGCTTTGGCTGGACTTCTCCTTTAAGCCAGGAATGAGAGACGGTCCATCATCTTAGGGCACTAGCAAAAAAATAGGATTTTTTGGTCATACTTACCTGTAAAATCCTTTTCTTTGAGTACATCATGGGACACAGAGTTAGGCAAATATTCATAACCTACTGGGTTATACTTCATCGCCAGGTGAATGGAAACTGGTAAACCAAAAAGTCTTTAGACAGGAAGAGATCCCCTCTATAACCCCTCCCATACAGGAAGTACCGTACTTCAGTTTTGTAGCAAGCATTGAATTCTCAAAAAAAAGTGGAAGGACCTCTGTGTTCCGTGATGTACTCAAAGAAAAGGATTTTACAAGTAATTATGACGAAAAAATCCTATTTTCTTTTTCATACATCATGGGACACAGTTAGGCTAACATTCATTACCTACTGGGACGTCCCAGAGCAGTAGCCTTGAGGGGAGGGAGACACCCGGGCAAACAACAGCCATCAGGCCTTATACGGCAGCCCACAGTAAACTGCGGCCGAAAGCCGAATCCTCGGCTGCTTGAACATCCACTTGATAAAATTTTGTGTACGTATGCACTGAAGACTAGGTAGCAGCCTTACAAATCTGAGCCACAGATACCTGATGGCGAAAAGCCCAGGAGGTTCCTACACCCCTGGTAAAATGAGCTCTCATCCTAAAGGGAGGAGCTTTAGGTTTCAGCCCATAGGCCTGAATTACCAATTGACGGACTCAATTGGCAATGGAAGCTGCCTGCTCCTTCTTGGGTCCTTTTAGTAAAACAAAAAAGGAGTCTGATCCTTGGATCTCCACAGATCTGGACAAATAAACCTTGACTGCCCCGACAACGTCCAAAGAATGCAGTCGTTTCTCCGCTGAACGAGGCTGAAAGAAAAAAGAAGGCAAAATAATGTTCTGATTTAAATGAAAGGCCGACACCACTTTTGGCAAAAGGGATGAAACAAGTCGTAACACAACCCTGTTGTGGTGAAGAATCAAGTATGGTTCCCTGCACGAAAAGGCCGCCAACTCCGACACCCTTCTAGCCGAGGTGATGGCCATCAGGAAGGCTAGCTTGAGTAACAGCAAGTCTAATGAAATTTCCTTGATAGGCTCAAATGGTTGTTTCTGTAACACAGACAGAACCAAGTACAAGTCTCAAGGACACAGGTGACCTAATGGGGGGAAGCAAGCGAGTTGCCCCCTGCATAAAGGTTCGGACCAGTGAATGGGAGGCTAAAGGCCTTTGGAAGAATACTGATAGGGCAGAGACTTGTCCTCTGATTGTACTCAGTCAATTTTAATTTCTGAGAAAAGCGAGAATTCTCCCAATCACGTATTTCCGAGGATGACTTTTTTTTTTTGGCTTCACACCAAGCAATATAAAAGTCTTACAGACCTTATGATGAATCTTCCTAGTGACAGCTTTTTTAGCATTCACTAGGGTAGACACCATTGGTCCCGAGATGCCACGGTCCTTTACCACCCTGGCTTTAATAGCCATGCCGTCAAATTTAGAGACTGTAAATTGGGGTGGAATATAGGACCTTGAGACAGTAGATCGGGGCGGCGTGGAAGCCTCCATGGCCTGTCTATTGTCAGTCTCACAATCTCCAGGAGCCAGGGGCTTCTGGGCAAGGCTGGTGCAACCAGAATGACTGGAACCCCCTCTCTCCGAATCTTGCACAACAAATGTGGAAGGAGAGGGATCGGGGGGAATAAACCAGGGGGTACTGGCTCCATGGAACTACCAGAGCATCTCTTTTTCAGGATAAAAACTGCTGTAGCTTGTTGTTGAACTTGGATAACAGTAGTCAACCTCTGGCCATCTCCAACATTGGCAATTTTCCTGGAACACCCCTGGGTGTAGGGACCATTCCCACGAGCAGATCTGCTGGTGGCTGAAATAATCTGCCTTCCAGTTCTCTACTTCCGTGATATGGACTGCCGATAAAATCGGCACATGTCCCTCTGCCCAGGCTAGTTTGTGGTTCACCTCCTTCAGAGATGAACGACTCCTGGTACTGCCTTGGTGGTTTATATAGGCCACTGCAGTGGCAATGTCAGACTGAACCCCAATAGGGCAGTCCTGATGCTCCACCATCCAGGACTGTAGGGCCAGTTGTACTGCCCGTAATTCCAGGATGTTGATGGGCAGGATCTGTTCTGTCCTTGACCATTTCCCCTGAGCTGTGAGCTCACAGGATCTTGAGTCTTCTTTGCGAGCCTCGGGTACCATTTATCTAAGCATATAAAGCCTATGTCAAATGGATCCGATCGGTCAATCCCTTGATTCATTTAAGAACCGTTTGTGGGACTAGAGACCTGGAGCTCAGAGAGCTCAAACAACCATGCCATCCACCCTGCAGACATGGGTAAAAAACTGAAGTACTTCCTGTATGGGAGGGGTTATTTTGGGGATCACTTCCTGTCTAAAGACCTTTGGTCTACCAGTGTTCATTCACCTGGAGATGAAGTATAACCAAGTAGGTAATAAATATTAGCCTGTGTCCCATGATGTATTAAAAATAAAACAAATTAAGATAAAGGAATTTTGCCTTGCCTGTTAATTTTATATCTTGGAGTATGATACAGAACACAGGCCACCCTCTCCTTTGTTCTTGTGCTACTCTGCTTTGCTTGATAAAAAAATGTTTGCTTAAAAAAACTTGATTCAGGGAATGGGGTAGGATTTCAGGGGGATACCAAGGGGGGTGTGTCCTCAAGTGTCCAATCATCTGAAGGCACTAGCTTATATCACAGTGTCTGAGATTATAAAGCCTTTGTCCATTCCAACATTATGCCTCTGCTGTCCAGATGTGGAATGTGGCAACCTGTTCCTCTCTTCCTAACTTTTAAACGTTCTAGCACGTGGAAGCCTAATCGTCTGCTAATACAGTTTTTGGCCACAAGAATCTATAAGTAGCACTCTGAGTTGGGTTTGTTAACCCTCGTTATTGATGGGCACGTTGGCACAGTACTGTTGGCCTTGTTGCAAATCCTTCTTATTCATTGCTTGGGGACATCCCAGAGTCTATGAATATCAAGTCTGTGTCCTGTACGATTAGGATAATTATTATTAGTTTTATCAATGGTTGCTTTGTATTATTACATATTCCACCCCATTATTAAAGGAACTTAAAAAAGTGTAACCTCACAGGGATTTCTATTTCACATGCCATGAAACACATAGCAGGATTGTCACATAGAATGTGTACATGGGTACCTCAAACCTGTAAAGGAAAGGCAAATCAAGACCCATGGTATACTACGTGAAGAAACCTTTCAACAATCTAAAAAACACACTTACATTAGGCATTTCTAGCACAATAAACACACATACAAGTTGACCCTGTGCTCACCGGTCACCACTTTAAAAGTCTGGCTAATGTTTTCACAAGCGACAGCCCAACCTCTTCCGCAGCTCCACACAGAGTGTGCACTGTGCGGAAAAAAGAAAGGCATGGCCGCTATAGGTACTAGAGCCTGGCTGGCTACTGAGATGTGAAAGGTAAGCATGTGGAAAATGTCGGCGTTTAGCTGTACTAAGCCCCTCTTACACACTTGTGTGCAGGATCAGCTCGTGACCATAGACATAAGAGACAAGTGGATAATTGCACACCAGAACTTCACATAAAGCTCCAAAAAATCATAATCACAGACATCGTCACAACTCCACAGAGAAGACTATTAACACGTTTCACGCCACCAGGTATGTTATGGGTAAACCTCCGGTGTTGTTAAATACGTTACCAAGCTTCTCTGTGAAGATGTCTGAGGTTTATGACTTTTTTTTAATTTACAGAATAAGGAAGCCGGAGTTTTATCTGGCGTTTTAGTGTGTGGTTATCCACTTTTCTCTTCATATATCTATGAGAGTGAGGGGTGATGCATAGCTCACTCTTGAACCCTTCAACCTGTGTGTTGCGCACTCCTGAACCCTGCGCTTTATGCACTTCTGGTTTTACTTAATGCGTTTGTTACCCCAACAATTCATATTCCTGATATGTGCCTGTTGTACCATGTACTTGTATGAGAAAGTAACCTGTCCTCTTTGTATTTCTTCCTTTATCTGAAATCCCTGGTGTTCCTGCCAGTGCCTCTGCTTTCCTATTAAAAACTTACCACACTAAGCAGGAGAACACACCGTGGTCAGTTCTCTAGCTATGCTGGGAAGTGCACTCTCCTCCAATGATCAGACTTGTCCTGACAAGCCCCTGTTGCACAGCCATTCACTGAGAAGCTCAGTGTGCTTCTGCTTCTCCCCCACCCCCACAGCTATTATGCAGCTGAGAACAGAGGCAATGTGGAAAAAAGGTATTTATAATGTTTTATGTTTTTTTTTTATATAACTATTCAAAAAATGTTTTGCCTTTCATTTCTAATTTAAACTTAATAACTTGGTTTTACAAGGTGATCGTTTACACCCACCATGTTATGCGGTGCACACAATACACCACATCACTACTCCCACCATGTGCAAACACAAAGGGAGCCTTGCACACAAGTGTCTAACCTCCAAGTAAGAAGGGAAAATAATCATAAGGATGTTTAGGACTAAGTACGCATTTTTTCGAAACAGATTTTGTACAAAACCTTTTTAGCGCTATACGGACAACAGTAGAAAAATATCTGGATTATGCATGGATAACACTACACTTTCACTACAGTGCTGCATTTGGTTTAATCTCAAACAGCTACAAAATAAAGCATTTGATGGAAACTTTGTCAAATGCAAAGCATCTCTGTACAGGCAGAACTCATTCAATGTGCTAAAACAAACCTGAAAAATAGTACAATGGAAATATGAAACAAGCTAAGGATACACTGATTGCAAGACACAAGAAAACAGTGTGTAGTGGTTCTGACATAGTGCATGCATTTCGTTTCCATCTATATCACTAGAATCCATGAATTACATAAAAAAAAAAAAAAAAAAAAAAAAAGATGAAAATACATGCAGTGTAGACAGGACAGGGCAGAATGGTTTTATGTACGGAAACTTAAAATGCAAAAAAAAAAAAAAGCATCAAACAGTTACATTTAATGAGCCCATCCAGACTTGTTCACTATGGGCGTTGCGTTGGAACTTAACTTTGGGAATTATCTGAATTGCATGTATGTATCTCATAGCTGTAATATTCTGGGTTCTGCTTGGGGTCTGTGCAAGCCGCTTTCCCTGTATTCACTAACCACAAGGGGTCACTCGCTCAGCACTGCCGCCATTCTAAGTCTGTCTTGTATTTTTTTCAATGAATATAAAGTATTCTCTGTTTGGACAAACAGAGTTCCTTTCATTACTGCTCTTACCTCATCCTTGCCCAAATCAGAGAACACGTTTTATTAATTGAAAAAAAAAAAAAATACAAGGCATTCTATGAATGGTGACAGTGTTGAGCAAGTGATCCCCTATGTTCAGTGTGCAGAGGGGAACCGGCTCACAGAGAACCCTAGCAGGACCCAGGACAGGCACAACTATCACTATAGTCGCACGATTACTACAGTGGATTATCAGCTTTCCCAGAGCTCTATCAGGTATGAGATATGCATACTTGCATTCTGCCAACCTGGACCAATGTAGGCATGCAATATAGTTTTCTGGGAGTTCTAGTTCAGGTTTAAGCGCACTGAATTAAAATAAAAGAGCTGCCAACATACTATATGGTCAAAAAAATAACTCAGATGTCACCATTTTGTCTGATGCAGCACATTTCAACATATGGTGGGGTAACCCTAAGCGCTAACATGTGATGGGTGTGGTAACATGCTTCATTATTGCGTGTTACTGCAACATGGGTGGTGTGAATGAGCCAGTGAACATTTTCGAGTAAAATCTACCTCTTTTGGAAGACTTGTGTTGGAAAGTAGATAATTTTACAGAAAAGCAATACAACATTCTACTCGTCATGTTTAAAGCGAATTGCGAACCAAATTAAAAAAAAACAACATGTCATACATACTTGCGCTGTGCAATTGTTTTGCAGGGGCCCTGATCCTCCTCTTCTGGGGTCCCTGCCCATGCGCTTCTGGCTCCTCCCCCCTGACAAGATACTCATGCGGGCTCAATGCTGAGCCATGCTGTATGTGTCCATAGATACAGCATGGCTTGGGCCCACCCCCTGTTCTCTCCTCACAGGCTGTGATTGACAGCAGCAGGAGCCACTGGCTGGTGGGAGAGCAGGACACAAAAGATTTTTTACCTAAATGCGGAGAATGTATTAAGGTAAAAAAATCTTCTACCTTTACAACCACTTTAAGAACATTTTATTAAAAGGGGTACAAAACATATCTAAAATAGATGCAATGATACAGCCTGTTTCTAGTCTAAATTTAGCTTCAATGTCTTGCAGAATCTGTAATAAACTAAACTACTAAAAACAAGCAGTAGCCACTCGTGATCTGAAGATATACAGTAGCATAATATTTATAGGGGACTATGACAAGCTACATTTCCAGAACTTTACATAATTGCCCACAGTCAACTTTATCAAAACACATACTACTGTAGAAATAAGCAGCATTTTTACAAAGTGTGGGACATCTGGTTGGAATCAGACACCACTATTGTAGACTAACATGACTCAGAGGCTACTACCAGTCTCCTTTAAAGACTGGCCTCTGCGTGGTCCTGTATCTAAAGGCCCCATTCACACCTGAGCGTTTTGTAGCTTGAAGCTACAAAACGCTGGAGGGGAAAAAAATCAATTATTCTCTATGGAGATGGTTCACATCTCCACTTCAAAACGCCTGAAGCCAGAAACTCCAAAACGCCTACTACTCAAACAAGTTCTGGAACTTTTTTTTAGGCAGATTTGGGCGTTTTTCTGCTTTTTACATTGGTGACCTTTTGACCTCTACAAAAATCACACGACTTTCTGCCTGAAAACGCTAGGCTCAAGTGGGAATGGGGCCTTATGGATGACTCAATCATTGTATGGTCCCCATGGCTCACAGTTGTTCGCAATCTCAGCCCATAAGGTAGCGGAGAGGGGATACATTCCTAAAGAAAACTTGTTCTTATACTGACCCTAGATGTCTGGGGGTTCTTCTTGAGTTCTATGAGAAGCAAGGGTGGCGTTTTCTTTTTCATTTTTTACTTTAGGTTCACCTGCTATTGTTTTAGTTCACGTGTGTTATTGTACTACCTTGAGCCGGGGGATGCCCAGAGGCTCTGTTTTGTAACTTTACCTTTTTTTCGAAAATAATAAAAAGTTAAAAAAAAAAAATCAATAGCAGAAAACTGTTTTAAAACACTACCATATCAGTTCTACAGTGTCAGGAAAAGTTTTCCTTTGTGACTAAATGAGAATCATTCTGTGATGATTGATCACTTAATATAAAAGTATATGTAAAGGCAAAACTTTTTTTTTTGTTTTGGATAGAGGGAAGAGAGATTAGAACTCCTGTCAGGTTATTTTATTGCGGTCTGTGTCCATATTAGGAAAATCTTCCTCTCCATTTGTCCTGTTTACCTGTACCACTGACAGTAAAAGAAAATCCCAAGTTTTGTGTCATGACCCAAAAAAAGGAATAGAAGGGGAAATCTTTCAATGAGGAATGCAGTTCTGGTGACCCTGGGGATAAGCCCAAATTCATACAATTTAGAGGGCTTTCCTCTCACTCCCTGTTTTAGATATGGAACAGGAAGAGAAGAGAAATCTGCCCAAATGGCAAAAAAAACCTGACAGGGATTACAACCCTTACAAAATAGAAAAAAAGTTTTGAATTGAAAGAATTGACTTGGCTGTATGCAACATTCACAGCACAAGTGAGCTCAACTGTGGATACATTAATATTCTTTTAGAATGCAGCGGACACAATCAAATTTATATTATGAGGTTACAATAGAATTTTAAAATCCTGTAAACCTATCCCAATGCAAAAGTGGCCCAAAATCAGAATCAATCATGGTCTGTTAAGAAGCAAATTTAGTCTACCAAGAGCATAAACCAGGACTCTGTCACTATCAAGATGAAGCAAGTAAACATGCTTGTATATTTTCCTTGTGCACAAGCCACCATAAAAAAATATTTTAATTCCATAAAGTGCTTTAGATTTTGTAACATTAACTTAGAAAAGATATTTCCAATACTTAACGGATGGCCCATGCAACAACCTTGTCTGTAATGTGGGAAGCCCAACCCACAGGTACTGCAGCCCCATTATTTCATCTAGTGACCTAAGCTAATGATTGGATATTACAAGCACACAAAGATGAAGACTTTACATTAAGTTTATTTACACTACAGCTCCATCATGCAATTTCATCATGATGGTTAAATTAATCTACAACCCTATCTCCAATTTTTATTGAATGGGACATACAAATCAATGATGCTTTGCATTTACGAATAGAAATAAAAAAAAAATGCTCTACCTGCACTGGAGGTGATGTTACAGTTTCTGAAGCAGAGACTGTAAAGATATGCTTTTTACCATCCAACACAACATAGAAGTAGAAGCACGCTAGACCTGCTCTTATCAATCTGTGAACCATCACAAGCAGTGCTGTGAAATCATGAAGAGTTATTATTGCCTCGTTTCCACTGAGTGGATCGGTTCGGTTCGGCTCTGTACGGTACGCTATTTTGGGTGTTTCCATTATGAAAGCGGCCCATACAACCGAACTGAACCGTTCCATTCAGGGTCCTGCTTCAGATGTGGGGCCATAGAAAATGGAACGATTCGGTTAGGGCGGAGCTACGATACATTACACTGATTGGTGGACGTGTGACGCCATGACGGCATTTTTTCTAAACCCACGTATGGCCCCTGTCGGTCCGACTTGCAGTGGAAACGCTCACCTGAATAGGCCGGACCATTCTAGGCCTTCCAAACCGATCCGACCCGAACCGATCCGCTCAATGGAAACGAGGCATTAGTTACTGGATATTTTTGTGCAGCTAGCAAATGACCTTTTGTGACACGTCTCACATGCCACTCACCTAACAAGGAAAAAAGTCCTGCTTTATGCTCTTTAACATGCACTACACTACAAAGGATTTCAAGCGGTAATGTGCCATGCTTTAGGTGGCAGATAATTCCATGCAGGGTTCTTACCACTAAAAGGGCACTATCATCTGTGTGCTGAGAGCGTCTGGATGGTAGGGAACACTGAGATGAAGGTAGGGAAAGATGGAGCAATGTCAATAACACACACACACACAATGGAGTAAACATAAAAAGGATAAAATGCAACACTATGGTACATGATGGCAGCACACATGGAAGGCGATCTACTTATGGAAAATGAATAGGATACAGGATGGCAATAAAGTGACATTTCCTAAGAAGACTGAAAAGAAACAGAACCTACATCAGAAATAAAAAAATGCTAGTATTGGATTAACAGTGACATCTGGAAACAGCACTGGAGTGTTCAGATCACATTTAATTTAACTGCTGGTACACTATATACAAATCCACATAAGTTATTCCCTTCAGATGCAAACATAACATGAGCAAGTTTATAGCATGTGATAAGATACTGACATTAATGGTGATCCATCACTACAGAAAGCTATGACCATTACTACATCATTGCCCCTGCAATTTGAGTGCTTTTCTCTTCCAGAGAACATAATACTTCCGGCTGTCTACAGGGACTGGGGGAACTACACAGTCCGGAAAAGTGTAAACCATGTGTGTTGAAGTGGCAAGTGATAAAAAAAAAAAAGATTTAAAAATGTATTAGAACTAAAATTATTTTTGCTTTCTGCTTGTAAACAGACATTTAGGAGCAGTTGGGCTTTTTTTCAGCTGCCCCTGAACTCTCCTTTATTTTATCTCATCGGTACGTACACTGGGTCGTTTATAGTAGTTTCTAGGCAGTTGAGTTTAGAAGCATTTTTTGCAAAGCAAAAAAAATGCGTTCAGGGTGGATGTTGACAGGCATTTGACACGGCAAATGCCTGTAAGAGCCCTTTCACACTGGGGCGGTTTGCAGGCGCTATTGCGCTAATAATAGCAAACCTCTGAATAGCCTGCAAACCAACCCGAAAGTGCCGCTGCTGTGTATCCAGTGTGAAAGCCCCGAGGGAGCGATGCGCTGGCAGGACGGTAAAAAAAGTCCTGCCAGCAGCATCTTCGGAGCGGTGTGTATACCGCTCCTTTACCGCTCCTGCCCATTGAAATCAATGGGACTGTGCGGCTATACCGCCGGCAAAGCGCCTCTGCAGAGGCGCTTTACGGTGGTATTTAACCCTTTCTCGGCCGCTAGCGGGGGGTACAACTGCCCCGCTAGCGGCCGCATACCGACAGTAAAACGCCGCTAATAATAGCGGCGTTTTACCGCCGCCGCCCGCCCCAGTGTGAAAGGGCTCTAACAGCGTGTAAACGCAGTAACTCGCGTTTAGCCGCGTTTCATTTACAGGCGTTTTTCATTTTTGACTATTTGGAGAAAAAAAAACGCTTCTAAGCGCAAACGTGGCTAAACGTGGCATGTAAACGTGGCAAAACTGACGTTTTTAAACATAGGTTGCTAACTGTCAAGTTAAATCGTTCAGGATAGGTTTTTAAACTTCCCGTGTACATTAACATGACAGTATGTTTGATAAATAAAACTGCACATGCCTGATAATTCAACAGCTATAAACAACAACAACCTATAAATATATTGAGAGAAACATTTAAACCGTTCATGATTGGTCTTATGCAATCAAAATATTTGATTTAAAGCAACAATACAGACTTGCTTATAAAGGATTTAGATTATTCTATTCATCTTTTCTCACTTTGGCTCAGCCTGAGGCTTTAGTTTCAGCATTAGCAAGAGGTCACCTGACGTTTTAGGACCCATTCACAATAGGAGCTACATGTGAATCGCACAAGAACGCTGATGCGATTCCTGTGCAATTCACATGCAGTTCTGTACAGTGAAATTTGAGCCCATTCAAAATGAATGAGCGGAAATCACACTGCAACAAAAGTAGTGCATGCACTACTTTAGGGGTACAGCAACCGGCTCGCATGGTACTTTTGTACCATGCGATCTGGTGTGGGCAAATGCACTGCATTTGCAACCTGTGTTTGGGGTGTTAACTTTGCACTGACCCTCGGCAGCAGATCGCAAGGGCAGTGCGATTAAGATGCAGTGTGGGAAGCTGCACAGAAGAATGCCTTACCTGCAATGCATTCCAGGGTGAACGGGCCCTTACACATGTTACATGTTGTCCTACCAAAAGCTTAACCTTATATACTAACCCCCAGCTCCTGGGAAAAAAGTTTGGCATTTATTTTACATTTTAGCTATAGGGCCGTGCTTTTTGACCAGTTATCTAGCCAGAGGGTCTCAAACTTTTTACTTTGAGGGCTGCATCATATATTTCACAGATATTCTTGGGCCAAAAAAAAAAGTTTTGAAATGAATACTCGCCCATGAAATAGAATAGAATTTGAAAGGCTGCCCTCAGAGCCTCGTGCACCAGGGCTAAACACTAATGCCGCGTACACACGGTCGGAATTTCCAACAAAAATTTGACAGCTGGTTCTCAAATTTTCCAACAACAAAATTCCGATCGTGTGTACACAATCCTGACGCACAAATTGCATGCATGCTCGGAATTAGGCAGAAGAGCCGCACTGGCTATTGAACTTCATTTTTCTCGGCTCGTCGTATGTGTTGTACGTCACCGCATTCTTGACGTTCGGAATTTTCGACAACGTTTGTGCGACCATGTGTATGCAAGACAAGTTTGAGTCAACATCTGTCAGAAATAAATCCAGGATTTTGTTGTCGGAATGTCCGTTCGTGTGTACGCGGCATTAGACTTTCCCCATCAGACACTCCCTGTCCATTTCTGTCCCCAGCAGAGTCTCCCCATACATCTGTGTCCCCATCAGGGTCTCCTTACACAATTGTGTCCTCATCAGACTCTGCCTGCACGTTTGTGTCCCCAATAACACCCCCTTGCACATTTGTGCCCCCCTTTACAGCCACCCCCGCACATGTGTGTCCACATCAGAGACCCTGCCACACACTATCCTCAAAGCCACCTTCCCCACACCCATTAAATCCCCCCTGCCCATTTGTGTCCCCATCAGAGCCCTCACATTTGTGCCCCACAATCAGAGCCCCACCCTCACTTGTGACCCCATCAGAGCCCTCCCTCACATTTGTGCCCCCATCAGAGCCCCCCTAATACTTGTGTCCCCTATCAGAGTTCCCCTCCCACATTTGTGTCCCCACCAGAGACTCCCTGAACAACTGTGTTCCCATCATAATCCCCACTAAATATGTGTCCCAATCAAAGCCGCCCCCCCCCAAACACGTCTCTCCATTAGAGCCCCCTACACTCGTGTCCCCATCAGAGCCCCCTGCACAATTGTGTCCCTCTCAGAACCCCCCTTCACACTTGTGTCCTCCATTACAGCCCCCTTCCTGAACACTTTTGTCCCCCAGAGTCCCCCCGCCCCCCTTTCTTGTGTCCCCACCAGAGCACCCCCCAAGCCCATTTCTTTCTTTCTCCATCAGTCTCCCTGCACCGCCCTATAATTATCCCTGTAGATGTGTTTACATTACAGCTGTGTTACTCCTCTGAAGGGCTGGCTGTAGTGCAGATCTACTGCACTTCCCGGCTCCCGCTTGGCTGTTACACGGGAACGCTGTATGTGAAATGACAGCGTTAAGGACCCTGAATTTAACTGCGGGTGGGAGGCAGGAGGTGCAGCTGGTCTGCACTGAATAATTCTGAATTTTGTTGGGTTTCTCGAGTTGCGGGACTTGCACTGCACAGCCCGCACAGCCCTCACTGCCTGTCAGTATGCAAAGCAAGCTGCACAACCAGAGCAGAGACCGTCCCTGCAGTGAGTCCAATGACTATAGCTGCCAGCTGGAAAAAACATCCTAGCGAGCCGGATGTGGCCAGCGGCCGTACTTTGGAGACCCTTGATCTAGAATATTCGTTTATTGGGATAACAGGTTCACAAACTTCACCTACCAGTCCTACGTTCTAATATTTTATAAGCCACTGTTTCAGAAACTAGAAGCTTAAAAAGGTCCCCTGACAAGCAACTCTGCTATAGGCATTGATCTGCCTATTATATCTACAGAATACTACAAAAAGTAAGCAAGAATCAGAGATTTTTTTAAAGCAGAACTGCGGGCAACAACTTTTTCCATGTTCTCATTGCTGATCTCCTACCTTAACCAACTATGTCAGGCATGTTCTTCTCTGTTCTGCTCTGTAGTTCCTCTGAAATAGCCTGCTGAACTTGCTGAAAAACCGTTATTGCCTGGTGATTTCCTGTTTGTAAGACCGCTGGCTGCTATCCCTCCAGTAACCTCAGCCAGCGGTCTGACATGCCCCCTTGTAATCCTCTGAAAGCGAGCAGGGACTTGTACTTCCGCCTGGCTCGCTGTAGTGGGCGGAGGGAGTCTCACAGCCCTCCGGACTGTGCCGCCCATAGAGGTGGTGTCCTCCTCTTCTGCTCCCTTCTCCCTGCCAGCACCGCTCCCGTTCTCCACACTGATGGGCACTGATAAGCTGCACTAAGGCTGCTTTCACACTGGGGCGGTAAGGGGCGTCGGCGGTAAAACAGCGCTATTTTTAGCGCTGTTTTACCGCGGTGTTCGGCCGCTAGCGGTGCGGTTTTCACCCCCCGCTGGCGGCCGAAAAAGGGTTAAAACCACTCGTATAGCGCGGCTATAGCCACGGTATAGCCGCGCTGTCCCATTGATTTCAATGGGCAGGAGCGGTTTAGGAGTGGTGAATACACTGCTCCTTCACCGCTCCAAAGATACGGCTTGCAGGAGATTTTTTTCTTCTCCTGCCAGCGCACCGCTTCAGTGTGAAAGCCCTCGGGCTTTCACACTGAACAAACAGCAGCGGCTGTTTTGGGTCGGTTTGCAGGCGGTGTTTTTAGCGCAATAACGCCTGCAAACCGCCCCAGTGTGAAAGGAGTCTAAGGCTGCACTGATAAGCTGCACTAATGGACACTGAAAAGCTGCACTGATAAGGCTATACATATGAGCACTGATGGGGCTGTACTGATAAGCAGAGTGGACACCATCCACTGCCAAATATCTGTAGGAGAGGTTTCCACCATCACTGCAAAGTTTGTAGTCATTTTTTGTGTCTTATTTTCAGTTTGATATGCATTATATGTGACGATACATATCACAGAAACCGGTATTGTGGCGATATTGAAGCTTACTGAGATTGCCATACATTAGAGGTTTACACCATTATTGTGGTATTGATTAGTAAGTGAGCGCTGCACTTTGTTTTTTTTTTTTCTCATGCCGACATTTACTTGTGTCACCCGCTGATGTAAAGTGGCATGGCCCAGCCTTTCTGTGGTTCGGCTGGGGATGTGCTCACATACACTATACCAGCACTGATTACCATTAGAAAGATCTCAAAGCTGCATGAGGAGGAATATTTCAAATACTGAATTACAGCATAGTACAGTGTGTATTATATATAATTATGGAATGTGTGTACAGTCCAGTACTGATTACATAAAGCATGTAAGGGAAATATGTTCATCTTCTGCTGTGGCTGGAGGGGGAGAGCACAGACATGCTTTACAGTTATAAGAATTTCCCCTTACTGTGTTGTGCTCAGCAGTGTGCCTGCAGAATGAGGGTTGTGATTTATGTTGGAGTGGGCTTGTTCACATTTAGTGTACACAGGCCTAGTGTACCTCCCACATTCAATGCAATATGCAAAGCATGATGGGAAATGTAGTTTAATGATAGTGTAAAGAGAGGGGAGAGGATATGATGCAATCCCTGCTCTAACGCCTCCTCCATGGCAGAAAACAGGCAGCATTTTCTGAACTGCAGAGCTGACGTCCTGAAAATTCAATTCAACGTTTCTCTTGCTTGGTATGGAAATTCGCAAATGTAAGAACTGTTTAGTGGGGTGTGTGTGTGTGTGTGTGTGTGTGTGTGTGTGTGTGTGTGTACTAATGGGAGATTTTTTGCCTATCCCGGAGTTCTGCTTTAATCTAAAATGACCTTTTCAGAACCACTGGTCAGTGTTCCCCTTCAAAACGTACACTTAAAACACCATACCAGTCCTAAGATGTAGTAGCTACATTAGCTTTTTTCTTCAGGCATTTTTCTCTTAAAAGGAGAATTACAGCCCAAGCTTTTTTGGCTGTACTTCTCCTATGGATCACAGGAGTGCAGTTCGTTCTGCACTCCTGTGACCCATTCTAAGCAAGCTAAAGCCAGCTGTCAGCTGACATGACAGTGCTCATCCAGCCTCTGAAAAGATCTATGGTCAGGATCCACCCAGAAGCCTGGACTGGCACCTGGCTCAGCGATCAGCTGAGAACCTGAGCCAGCCCCTTCCGCACCCTGGAGTGCTAGAGGGACAAGAGCAAAGAGCTGCTGACAGTCCCAGCTCACTGCTCAGAGAAGAGGGGGGCACTGAGCGATGTCGGTGTTTGGTCGCTCAGTTCTTACTGCTGAGCTGGATCAATGCTGTACCCACCTAGGCGAGTATAATTTTTCTATTTCTAACTTTTACCTGGAAATCGATTTAGATATTTGCTGTACCCGCCTGTTTATATTAATTTCTCCGTTGTATCTATAGGGGAAACCATGGCCTTCTCACAGGCTGGATATCAGGTCTGCCTTCCTTTATCATCATTATGTGAATTGACGGGACTAGCAGATAATAAAAATAATCTTCCTTTAGCCTTATTCACAGAAATTGACAAACCATATCGCAGGGATAGAGGGTAAAAAAGGGGGAGGGGTATGCCTGCATATCAAAAATGATGTACAAGTGAATGTGAGAGATGACAATCACTGAGGGAGCCAGGGAGGAGGTGGAATCCCTATGGGTAGAGCTACAAAAGGGAGGAAACTAAGGGGAAAAGAGAAAAAGGCTGAACCTCAGTGATGGGATTTTAAAGGCAATTCAAAATAAATTTGAAGGAATTTCTTATTAGAAAAAATTACATGAAAAATAGAATTTATTTAAAGTACAATTTAAAAAAAAAAAAAGATTTATCACAACAAAAACACACATATACAAAAAATTACAAAATCATAAATGGTAGTTAACAAGTTATGGCAATGACAGTCCGAAGGGGAAAGTATTACCGGGAGTATGCTATAGGCCCCCTAACCAGAAGTGAGGAGGGGGAGGCGGACCTCCTATCACAATTTGGATTAGCAGCAAGGATGGGAAGTGTCATTATAATGGGGGATTTTATTAATCCAGACATAGACTGGGCGGAAGAAACCTAGCATTCATCTACAGTTTTCCATTTCCTAAATGTCTTGCAGGACAATTTCATGGGTCAGATGGTAAATGCACCAACTAGAAACAAAGAGTTACTAGACCTACTGATTACCAACAATAGACCTGATTACGGATGTGGAAATACAGGGCAATTTAGCAAACAGCGATCACAGGTCAATTAGTTTCAGTATAAACCAGACAAATAGGAAACATAAGGGGAATACAAAGACACTGAATTTCAAAAGAGCCAACTTCTTTAAACTTCGATCCTTGCTAGAAGGTACTAAATGGGATAAATTTTAGGAACAAAGAACACGGAGGAAAAACAGGTATGCTTTAAGAGCATATTAAATAAGGGTATTAGCCAGTGCATCCCAGTGGGAAATAAATTTTAAAAAGAGCTAATAAAAGTCCTGGATGTCTTAACTCCAACGTAAAAATGCATATAAAAGCAAAGGAGAAGTCATTCAAAAAATACAAGTTTGAGGGATCATCAGCATTCCAACTTTACAAAGAATGCAACAAGAAATATAAGGGTGCAAGCAGGGCAGCTAAGTTAAAACACAAAAGGCACAGAGGAGAGTAAAAACAAAAACCCAAGAAATTCTTTAAGTATATAAATAGTAAGAAAGGGAGGTCAGATAATATTGGCCCCATTAAGAATGATGAAGGGAATCTGGTTACTAAGGATGGAGAGATGGCGAAGGTATTGAATTTATTCTTCTCCTCAGTCTTCACAAGGGAAACGGGAGGTTTCAGTAACCAAAGCTGCAATGTTTATCCTCATGACACGTCACAGGAAGCACCCTCATGGCACCCTCATGGCTAAAGAGGATAGAATTAGAAATACACTTGAAAAAACTTAACATTAATAGGTCACTGGGACCAGATGGCTTGCACCTGAGGGTCCTTAAGGAACGCAGTCAAGTAATTGCCAGACCATTGAACAGTCTATTGACTGGAAAGGTACCAGCTGATTGGAGAAAAGCCAATGTAGCACCAAGATTTAAAAGAGGGCCCAAAATACATCCCTGGGAATTACAGACCAGTTAGCCCAACATCAATAGTATGCAAGCTCTTGGAGGGGATGATAAGGGACTATATACAAGATTTTAGTAATGACAACGGTATCATTAGCAGTAATCAGCATGGATTAATAAAGAATCGTTCTTGCCTAACTTTCTATGAGGTAAGCTGCCATCTAGATAATGGAAGGCCCGTAGACGTGGTGAATCTGGATTTTTCAAAGGCATTTGAAACAGTGCCCCATAAACGTTTACTGTAAAAATTAAGGTCTGTCAGCATGGACCATATGGTGAGTACATGGATTGAAAACTGGCTACAGTGGTGAGTTCAGAGGGTAGAGATAAATAGGGAGTACTCGGAATGGTCCAGTGTGGAAAGCGGGGTCCCCCACGGGTTCTGTCCTGAGACCAATCCTATTTAATTTATTCATAAACAATCTGGAGGATGGAATAAACAGCTCAATCTCAGTATTTGCAGATTATGCTAAGCAGGGCAATAATTTCTCTGCAGGATGTGCAAACTTTACAAGAAGATCTGAACAAATTAATGTGGTGGGCAACTACATGGCTAATGAGGTTTAATGTAGAAAAATGTAAAATAATGCATTTGGGTGGCAAAAAAGTGAATGCAATCTACTCACTAAGGGGAGAACCTCTGGGGGAATCTAGGATGGAGAAAGACCTGGGGGTCCTAGTAAATGATAGGCTCAGCTGTGGCATGCAATGCCAAGCTGCTGCAAGCAAAGCAAACAGAATATTGGCATGCATTAAAAAGGGAATTAACTCCAGAGATAAAGGGATAGTTCTCCCACTCTACAAGACTCTGGTCCGGCCGCACCTGGAGTATGCCGTCCAGTTCTGGGCACCAGTCCTCAGGAAGGATGTGCTTGAACTGGAGAGAGTACAGAGAAGGGCAACAAAGCTAATAAAGGGACTGGAGGACCTTAGTTATGAGGAAAGGTTACGAGCAGTGAACTTATTCTCTCTGGAGAAGAGACGCTTGAGAGGGAATATGATTTCAATGTACAAATACCGTACTGGTGACCCCACAATAGGGATAACACTTTTCAAGGAAAGGGAATTTAAAAAGACACGAGGCCAGTCACTAAAATTAGAAGAGAAGCAGTTTAACCTTAAACTGCGTAGAGGGTTCTTTACTGTAAGAGTGGTAAGGATGTGGAATTCTCTTCCACAAGCAGTGGTTTCAGCGGGGAGCATCGATAATTTAAAAAAACGATTAGATAGGCACCTGAACGACCACAACATACAGGGATATACAATGCAATACTGACATAAAAATCACACACACAGGTTGGACTTGATGGACTTGTGTCTTTTTTCAATCTCACCTACTATGTAACTATATATTATGTAACAGCATTTCAGCCAAGATCAACTGGTATTTTCCCTACTTGTTTTTAACTTTTCAATGAAAATGAATGCTACCACCACATCGAAGGACTGGTAAGCTTCAATATTAAAATTTGGTTTTAGGTTTAGATGCGCTTTAATACTATATAAAGTCCAAATGCATGCCAGCATCGTTTCTAAACTCTTTTAGGAGGTACCTACAAGCTGGTAATTTTTCACTGGGCAGTAATGTAGTGAAGGTATAGGCATAACAGAAAATAAGGCAAAGTAGCTATATGTTCTATGGGGATACAAAAGAAAAAAAAAAAAAAAAAAAAGTCAACTTAAACCACACATATCAATCGTACATCTCAACACTGAAATGAAAAACCCAAAGATTAAGGCTCCATTCACACTTGTGCGACTTGTCATGCGAATTTGGACATCAAAGTCACATGACATAACTCATTCTTTTCAATTGCACCCGTTCAAATCAGTGCGACTTTGAAAAGGTGCCTGCACTACTTTGGTGTGACTTTGGTCAAGGGAATATAAAGTCGGATCAAAGTCGCACTGAAAGCGTGCAACTTTTGAGATGCGCAAATGTAAACGGAGCCCTAAAGGCTTGTTAAACAAAAATGAAAAGCCTTCTAAACTTGACACAGGATTTTTAACTCATTTCTTGGAATTCAATGAGGAACATCAGATACAAAGACAATTCTGTTATCCTGGCTACAGGAGAATTTGGACACTGGCAAAAAAACAAAACCCCCAGTAACCTGTCTATTATACCCCTCCCACTCCCAGCACAACTTACTAGTATTAACCACTTGCTGACCTCCCCCTATAGAAGTTTTACTGCTACAGGGTGGCAGCTGTGTGCTGAATCATTATATATATATATATATATATATATATATATATATATATATATATATATATATATATATATATATATATATATATATATATATATATATATATATATATATATATATATATATATATATATATATATATATACACACACATACATACATATATATATACATACATATACACACACACACACATATATATACACACATATATATACACACACACACACACACACACACGATCTGGTTCTTCAGAGTAGCGAGTGCGAATGCACGCCGCCGGCTCACTCACACTGTGATCATATACACAGCGGGAGCCAATCATGTACTCAATGTAAACAAGGCAGCTTGCCTTTCTGTCAGTAGGGAAGGCATGGATTCTGTGTTCCTGAAAATCAGGGACATGGATACATGTCTTCCCCTAGTAAGAGCACTTACCACACTGTACAAAAACACAGGCTAGGCACACAGTCAACCCTTTGATCGCACCTGATGTTAACCCCTTTCCCAGCCAGTGCCATTAGTACAGAGACGGTGCATATTTTTTAGCACCGATTAGTGTCCCTGGTTCTCAAAAAAGTGTTAGCTAGTGTCCAATTTGTCCACCATAATACCACAGTCCCACTATAAGTTGCTGATCACTGCCATTACTAGTAAAATAAATAAAAATATCCCATAGTTTGTCTACAACTTTTGCCAAACCAATCAACTACATTCTGTTGCCTTCATTGATAGACACAGGTTTGGAGACAATTGGGATATCCAAAAGCAGCCCCCCTAAATGGTGGGCAACAGTGACAAAACTATAACAGGCACACATAAAAAAAACATAACTGGAAACTTCCAGCAGTTCAAAGGGCTGCTTGAAAGACCTTACATCAGATTAGGTCTGAACAACCACCTGATTGTAAATGCGAGAACAGAGAACCAGATGGTAGCCTTGCAAATCTGGGAAACCATTGTCTGATTACAAAAAGCCCAAGAAGCACTCTCAGATCCAGAAGAATGTGCCTTGACAACAAAGGGTGGAACTCAATCGTTGAAGTATGGCCAAAGCTCTTTTGGCCATACTTCTTTTGAGTCACAGGAGTGCACTTAATTCTGCACTACTGTGACCCAGATTCAGCCAACAGAGGGCTAAAGTAGCCAGTCAGTTGACATAGAAGAGACTGTGCAGGTTCTGCAGAGATGACAATAATGTTGGGATCACTCATGCAACACTCTCCTAAAGTCAGTGCTTCATCGTTCAGTCCTTCACCATTAACCATTTCATGTAAAAATTGTAAAATAGAGATAATAAAAAAAGGTGCCCAACAGTCTTATTAGTTCGGTAATGCCATGTGCTCGACCCAATAGCCTCTTTACAAAGTGAACCTTCAGAGAATGGATTACAGTGCATCCGGAAAGTATCACAGCGCTTCACTTTTTCCACATTTTGTTGTGTTACAACCTTATTCCAAAATTGATTCAATTCATTATTTTCTTCAACAATCTACAAACAATACCCCAATAATGACAACCGGAAAGAAGTTTGTTTGAAATCTTTGCAAATTTATTACAAATAAAAAACAAAAAAAAACAAAAAACAAAAACACATGTACATATGTAATTACAGCCTTTGCTGAATACTTTGTTGAAGCACAATTGGCACCAATTACAGCCTTAAGACTTTTTGAGTATGATGCTACACGCTCCCGTAGAAGTCCGAGTGACGAAACGTACGTAGGGCGTGGCCTTTGACTGAACGCCTTGCTGACATCTCCCTGCAAAGCTGACGCTTAGGAACATCTTTGTAAGCATTGTACACCGCTCATTTTTTCCATTACAATGTGAGTACCCTTTTTATCTGACCTAATAAATAGTGGTTTTAAACGGTTTCACACTATGGAATCCTTTCTTCTTATGTCCTTATGATATCATCCTGGTCCTGGTCTTGCCAAGCACTGCTGCACAGTGGCACATACTGTGACTACTCGTTACCCCTGCAGGGGATATACAGCTGGTGAGTCTCTGCACAATCACAACGCGAGACACCAGCACTGGATTAACACCTGTTGTATGCTTTGAGGAATCCCACAAAGGACGCCTTTTTTCACTTATAGTGCACCGGGGACTTACCCATATGAACGGTTTACTATCATAGAACCATTTGCATGGCACGTGTGTTTAGCACTTTTCAGAGTGACCTCTTCACAGGGCACTTGTCACTTTGTTATTTGCAACGTTTGTAGAACAACATTTTAATATTTATTTATTTAGCACTAGACACTTTAGAATTTTTTGCATGTCACGTGTGATGTATTTATTGCAACTTTGTGTTTTCTAGTGTTTAGACACAGACCGCTTCATGCTCTTAGCAGTGGTTAATACTGTTTTTTCCTTTTGAGGGAATATAGCACTAGACACCTTGGATGCGATTTATTGCACTCATTATGCTTCTCATGTTTAAATCACCAGTCACTTTAACTCACAGGAGTTGTAATAACTGCCATACATATTTCACTTAAAGGAATACACACGTGACACTTGATAAAACTGTATATATGCAGACATTTCTTCTGCAACTTTGGGACAGCGCCACACTCACACACTTTTCTTTTTTCACTTTTTCCGCTCATTCCACCCCCTGTGGAGTCAGCGTATGTGAGGGCAGCAGTCTATCAATTTAGGAATATACTTCCCACCTAGGCTTCTAATTACACCCATTAGCGCGGACTCCCTATTTCCTCTGCTACAAGCTTGGCACACCTATTTTTGGACAGTTTCTCCCATTCTTCTTTGCAAGACCTCATGTTCCATCAGGTTGGATGAGGAGTGTCGGTGCACAGCCATTTTCAGATCTCTCCAGAGATGTTCAATAGGGTACAAGTCTGGGCTCTGGCTGGGCCTCTCAAGGACATTCCTAGAGTTGTCCCGTAGCCACTCCTTTGTTATCTTGGCTGTGTGCTTTGGGTCGCTATCCTGTTGGAAGATGAACCTTCGTCCTAGTCTGAGGTCCAGAGCGCTCTGGAGAGCAGGTTTTCATCAAGGATGTCTCTGTACATTGCTGCATTCATCTTTCCCTCGACCCTGACTAGTCTCCCAGTTCCTGCAGCTGAAAAACATCCCCACAGCATGAGGCGGCCACCACCATGCTTCACTGTAGGGATGGTATTGGCCAGGTGATGAGCAGTGCCTGGTTTCCTCCAGAGAGGATGCTTGCCATTCAATCTTTGTTTCATCAGACCAGAGGATATTATTTCTCATGGTCTGAGAGTCCTTCAGGTGCCCTTTGGCAAACGCCAGGAAGGCGGTCATGTGCCATTTACTGAGGAGTGGCTTCCGTCTGGACACTCTACCATACAGACCCGATTGGTGGAGTGCTGCAGAGATGGTTGCTTTTCTGGAAGGCTCTACTTTCTCCGCAGAGAAACACTGGAGCTTTGTCAGAGTGACCATCGAGTTCTTGGTCACCTCCCTCCCTAAGGCCCTTCTCCCCCAATCACTCAGTTTGGCCAGGCAGCCCACTCTAGGAAGAGTCCTGGTGGTTCCAAACTTCTTCCGTTTACGGATTATGGAGGCCACTGTGCTCATTGTGACCTTCAATGCTGCAATAATTTTTATGTTCCCTTCCCCAGATCTGTGCCTCGATAAAATCCTGTCTCGGAGGTCTACAGACAATTCCTTGGACTTCATGTCTTGGTTTGTGTTCTGACATGCACTGTTAATTGTGGGACCTTATATAGACAGGTGTGTGCCTTTCCAAATAATGTCCAATCAACTGAATTTACTACAGATGGACTCCAAATCAGGTTGTAGAAACATCTCAAGGATGATCAGTGGAAACAGGATGCATCTGAGCTCAATTTTGAGCGTCATGGCAAAGGCTGTGAATACTTATGTACGTGTGATTTCTTTTTATTTTATAAATTTGCAAATATTTCAAACAAACTTCTTTCATGTTGTCATTATGGGGTATTGTTTGGTATTGTTTGTAGAATTTTGAGGAAAATAATGAATTTCAATTCTTTTCAATGTTTTAATAAGGCTGTAACATAACAAAAAGGTGCCACTATGCAGAACCCAGTGCTTTAAAAACTTTTTCGAAGCTAGCTCTGCAATCATCCAGTCCAGCGGGGTTCAGGTTGGGCCTCCAAAGCTATTGCTGAGGATATGGTAATTCAAATATCTGTGTATAGAAACCAGCTCAAGCAGTCTGTATAGAGATTTTAAATGAAAACACTTTTTCTGACAAAGGAAAATGAACTGGTAAAAATGGTTAAATTTCTTAGAGAAAAGATATCAATCCTCATTTTACACTAGCAAAAAAACGGATGCATGCCGAGTGTGGGAGGGGTTGAATTGAACTGGTAACAGCTTGTTTTCCAGTGTCCGAATCCTCCTGTAGGTTACAGTATAACCAAATGTTCCCGTTTCCCCTCAATGAACAGGAAAGAAATCTCAATTTGCAGTGTATTGTCAGATTTACCAACAGGAAATCTTTACAATGCATAATACAAGAGATACCCTCAAAGCTGAACTCAAGTGAAAACATTTTTGAGCACACATCACTTAGTCACATAAGTTGAATCTAATAAAGTGCATCCATGTTCTGCTGTTTACTGGGAAAGTCCTCCCTCCGATGATGCCAGGTACTCCCCACAGCAGTGATCTGATGCTGCAAGGGGTTATAAAAGCAGAAACTGTGAAGGAGCTATTCATCCTCCCCTTCATGACCCCTTGTCAATTCACAAAACCAGTGTTCTTCTCCTAGAATGCAAGGCGTTTCATCAGAGTCATTTAGCTTTAAACTAACCCAAATATACAAAATTAAAAAAAACTTGCTTTAAAAGCAAGATTGTATACCATAAATAATATCTTACATATTATGACATTTTCATTTTCTATGACAAAAACCGAACTATGAAATAACTTTCATAACCTCTCCAGTCATTACAAATAAGAAAGCTGCTTTACGGTTTTTGAAGGTGCAGGCTGTGGGGCTGTAATCCTTAAGCTGGCCATAAACAGTTCGAATCTTGGTTGGTTCAGCAGGGGCCGGCCGCGATTCGAACCATGCAGGGGCAGGGTGATTGTACCCATGTTGGCAAATCAACTTGGGTACAACCAGCCTGTTGGGTTTTACATGTGATTATTGCTAGAGGCCATTATAGCTGATAACAGTAATCACTGTGTTCTTGTGGCGGGTATGGCTATGCAGGAGGGATTACCCCATTAACTCTGATTGAGCTGTGGGTGCATAAAAAAAAAAATCACTCCATCTATGGTCGGCTTTATCCTTACTTTACTATCCTGTGACTAACTCAGAACAAGTATGAGCTTATCAGATGTCACGATAGCCTAATTGATTGATCTTTATAGTAGAATAGAACAGAAAATATAAGCGACACCAGGATAAGGAAAACTATAACAAAGCTGTTTTTTTTTACTAGGGATCTGTGGAACTAAACCCAATATAATACAGACTAACAATAGCCTCAACAGCTGATTAGAGATGGCTATACAAGGACAACTGTATGTGATTTAACATACCTCATTATCCAATGGGCTCCGTTTCTCTGGACTCAGTGCTTTCTGCTAAAAGAAAATAAAACACTGAATTGGTTAGCTCCACCATATACTGGAAGTACAAATCAACAAAGTAAGCAAAACTTGCAGCAGTCTTGCTAGATCAGGACCAAAAATGAACTTCCCTTGGACCATGATAGAAAACGAATACCCACATAATTAATTTGTTCCTAAAGAATTCACAACATCTAAAAAAAACATTAAAATGGAAACTATACTAACCAAAATATATGACATTGTTGACTACAGAAAAAACAAAAATGATTGGAAATTGTGAGATTATTAAATTACATGGCCATTTTTTGATGAAGTTCTCACAGGAAAATTATTTGATTTCAGAATTGCTCTTAAGGGCTCCTTCACACGGATGTGTCCGTGTACGGAGCCCGCTCTGCTCAGCGGGGGATCGCTCCGTCGATCCCCGCTGAGCAGGCAGATGACAGGTCCGTCACTGCACACTGTGCAGCGACGGACCTGTCAGAGCGCCGCTCTCCCCTATGGGGGAAAGGATGACAGCGGGCCATAGAGTCCGTCGTCACCCGATCCGCTGACGGATGGAAAAGTAGGTTTTTCCTCCGTCACACTTTTTCCGATCGGAGCGGGTCGGATGTCAGCGGACATGTCACCGCTGACATCCAACGCTCCATAGACCTCCATGGAGTGTCCGTTCAGGTCCGCCTAAAAAACTGACAGGCGGACCTGAACTGATCGGCCGTGTGAAAGAGGCCTTATCATTCAAAAAATATAAAAAATATTTATGATGCGTATCAATAAGACTTCTTAGGGCCAGTTCACACCATAGAAACGCAGTCCGGATGCGTCCCAGATGCTTTTCTGCATGCGCGTTTTTTGACGCGTTCCAGTGCATCCCCCCTCCCTTTTTCTTAAAGCATAACTAAAGGCAAAACCTTTTTTTTTAGTTTTGCACAGAGTGGAGAGGGATTAGAGCCCCTGTCAGATTTTACTGCTGTCTGTGCCCCTGTTAAGGAGATTCACCTGCTCTATTTGTCCTGTTTACCATTATCATTAAAAGTTAGAGTAAAAAAAAAAAGCCCCAACTTTTTGGGTTGTCCCCAGAAAAGTAATAGATGGGAAATCTTCCAATGGGGACACTAGGTCTGGTGAGCTGGGGGTCTCCAAAAAATTCCTTTAAATTTGCAGAGATATCCTCTCACTTCCTGTTTGGCTATGGGACAGGAAGTGAAGGGAAATCTCCGCAATGGGACAGAGATGGCGAAAAAAAATCTGACAGGGGTTATTACCCTCCCTTACTCTATCTGAAATTAAAAGAAAAAAGTTTTTCCTATAGTTCCACTTTAACATTAAATAAGGACATGTGTGTTCCAGTGCCTTTTTGGTGCTTTGGATATGTTGTGGTACCAGTTCCACTGGGTTTGCACACCAAATTTGGGGTTCCTAGCACTAAGTGGCCCTGAGATACGGGGCCCCAAAGTCGGTTCGGAAAATGACATTTTTTGCTGCAGAAAAGTGCTTGACTCGAGTATAAGTTGAGGGGGCACTTTCAGCACAAAAAAATGTGCTGAAAAATTCGACTTATACTCGAGTATATACGGTATCTCTCTCTCTCTCTCTCTATATCTATACATCTCTCACACTCTCTCTATATCTATACATCTCTCTCTATATCTATACATCTCTCTCTCTCTCTCTCTCTCTCTCTCTCTCTCTATATCTCTCTCTCTCTCTCTATATCTCTCTCTCTCTCTCTATATCTCTCTCTCTCTATCTATATCTCTCTCTCTCTATCTATATCTCTCTCTCTCTATCTATATCTCTCTCTCTATATCTATATCTCTCTCTCTATATCTATATCTCTCTCTCTATATCTATATCTCTCTCTATCTATATCTATATCTCTCTCTATCTATATCTATATCTCTCTCTCTCTATATCTATATCTCTCTCTCTCTATATCTATATCTCTCTCTCTCTATATCTATATCTCTCTCTCTCTATATCTATATCTCTCTCTCTCTATATCTATATCTCTCTCTCTCTATATCTATATCTCTCTCTCTCTATATCTATATCTCTCTCTCTCTATATCTATATCTATCTCTCTCTATATCTATATCTATATCTCTCTCTCTATATCTATATCTCTCTCTCTATATCTATATCTCTCTCTATATATCTATATCTCTCTCTCTATATATCTATATCTCTCTATATATCTATATCTCTCTATATATCTATATCTCTCTCTCTATATCTATATCTCTCTCTCTATATCTATATCTCTCTCTATCTATATATACACACATACACACACACGATAGTCTGTCCCCACAATCTGAACCTCTGTTAATACGCAATGACGATACCTCGGAAGTACCAAGAAGGTAGTTATCATTTCTGTAATCCCTATACAGTCACATTTAACCATGTGATACTAGTTTCCAGTTGAGGTGTCCAGCTGGGGCTCCCCTTGTAGCTCCGGTGCCCCCTTGAGGGGCTGTATATGCTGTATGTGTTGCTGAAGTACGTCCCACACAGGAAACTAGATGATACTAGAATATATGTATATATGAATTCTGGAATCTTAAGTACTGTCATTTTTCATTAGAGGATTACTGAACCATACTTGTGTGTCCTGATGAAGCCTAACTTCGTTGAAACGTGTTGACACACGAGGATCTCTCTTACAGTGGATCAAGCAAGAGCATTTGTGTTTTATGTACAGTTGATCAATTAAGCAGAATAAATCTATGTTTTTATGAAATTTTCTGTTTTTCAAGACCATGTATAATAAAATTTAGAATTTTATTTAAGACTCCTTGTCTGGCCTATATAGTCGGACTTCTTTTCTAGTTTTGGTTGACGTATACAATAAAGATGTTGTCCTAGAGTGTCACGTTAATAGATATCCTATACATATTTGCCACATATCTATATTGATTGACTCTTGCCATTTGTGCTGTATCACTTTTCATTTGTTAATTATGGTGCATACAGCCTGTTACAAAGTAGGGATTAATAGAATTGCTTTGGTTCGGGAAAGGAGCACATACTTGCCTACCATGGCCTTACCACCCCATTCATCTACTACAGTTCCTCAAAAAATTGGTCTGAAAAGTTGTAAGGACCCTTCTCGACCCCCAAGGGACAGTACTCAGGCCTGGTGATTGGCCAATCAGGCAATGAGCACTGCCCTCTGGGAAAGCAAGAAAGAATAACGTGCACCTCTATACCAACAAGTAGTGCGTTTTTTTCTGAAAGGTGAACAATTTGAGAAGGGAGTGTAAGGAAGGAAAATATGTGCTCCTTACACCACCTGCTTTAAAGCAAACCCTGAGATCACTGAACTTCTAAATAACATAATGATGAATTATCAATTATACATGCCAGTAATTAAACACCATGTAGCAAGGCAGTTTTACTTTTTTCCATTTGCAACTAATCTATATCCTGACTGCACAGGACAGTTATGCAGGTCATTAAAAGCACAATATGCAAAGCTGGTTAAATAGAATTATAGATGCCTAGGTATTCAACCTGACCTGCTTAAAGTAGCCCTGCCTATCGTTGAAATGTTCTACAATGGCTGCAGGATTAAACCGTAGGAAATTGCTGGTGCCTACACATACCTTTAAACATTGTCTCAAATACCTCCAAAAACATTAATTCCAGAGCTGCTCTAGTGCAACCAACAGAAGGAGAGGACTGGCCTACCCTCTCCCACAACCCAAACCTTCCTATCAGTAGACATGCTTAACCATCATAGAGATGGATCAATAGGAAATTGTCAGAGGTAGCAAGGAGTGGGACAATCAGGAATTGCAGTTTAGTGTCCATGATTAACAGTTGTAATTTGAGGAAAAATTCCACATTAGTAAAGTAAAATATTACACCCTTGGCATATATAGCTTTTGCTATATATATAGCTTATATATATATTTATTATACACATATATACAGTGGGGACAGAAAGTATTCAGACCCCCTCAAATTTTTCACTCTTTGTTGTATTGCAACCATTTGCTAAAATCATTTAAGTTCATTTTTTTCCTCATTAATGTACACACAGCACCCCATATTGACAGAACAACACAGAATTGTTGACATGTTTGCAGATTTATTAAAAAAGAAAAACTGAAATATCACATGGTCCTAAGTATTCAGACCCTTTACTGTGACACTCATATTTAACTCAGGTGCTGTCCATTTCTTCTGATCATCCTTGAGATGGTTCTACACCTTCATTTAAATCCAGCTGTGTTTGATTATACTGACTGGACTTGATTAGGAAAGCCACACACCTGTCTATATAAGGCTTTACAGCTCACAGTGCATGTCAGAGCAAATGAGAATCATGAGGTCAAAGGAACTGCCTGAAGAGCTCAGGGACAGAATTGTGGCAAGGCACAGATCTGGCCAAGGTTACAAAAACCTTTCTGCTGCACTTAAGGTTCCCAAGATCACAGTGGCCTCCATAATCCTTAAATGGAAGACGCTTGGGACGACCAGAACCCTTCCTAGAGCTGGCCGCCTGGCCAAACTGAGCTATCAGGGGAGAAGAGCCTTGGTGAGAGAGGTAAAGAAGAACCCAAAGATAACTGTGGCTGAGCTCCAGAGATGCAGTCTGGAGATGGGAGAAAGTTGTATAAAGTCAACCATCACTGCAGCCCTCCACCAGTCGGGGCTTTATGCCCGCATTGAGTTTGCTAAAAAAAAAAAACACCTGAAGGACTCCAAGATGGTGAGAAATAAGATTCTCTGGTCTGATGAGACCAAGATAGAACTTTTTGGCCTTAATTCTAAGCGGTATGTGTGGAGAAAACCAGGCACTGCTCATCACCTGTCCAATGCAGTCCCAACAGTGAAGCATGGTGGTGGCAGCATCATGTTGTGGGGGTGTTTTTCAACTGCAGGGACAGGATGACTGGTTGCAATAGAGGGAAAGATGAATGCGGCCAAATACAGGGATATCCTGGACGAAAATCTTCTCCAGAGTGCTCAGGACCTCAGACTGGGCCAAGACAATGACCCTAAGCACACAGATAAAATAACGAAGGTGTGGCTTCACAACAACTCCGTGACTGTTCTTGAATGGCCCAGCCAGAGCTCTGACTTAAACCCAATTGAGCATTTCTGGAGAGACCTAAAAATGGCTGTCCACCAACGTTTACTATCCAACCTGACAGAACTAGAGAGGATCTGCAAGGAGGAATGGCAGAGGATCCCCAAATCCAGGTGTGATAAACTTGCTGCATTTTTCCCAAAAAGACTCATGGTTGCATTAGATCAAAAGGGTGCTTCTACTAAATACTGAGTAAAGGGTCTGAATACTTAGGACCACGTGAGATTTCAGTTTTTCTTTTTTAATAAATTTGCAAAAATGTCAACAATTCTGTGTTTTTCTGTCAATATGGGGTGCTGTGTGTACATTAATAATGAAAAAAATGAAAAATGAATAGAACAAAGAGTGAAAAATTTAAGGGAGTCTGAATACTTTCTGTCCCCACTGTAGAAAAATTTTATATATATATACACATACATTATATATATATTATATATATATATATATATATATATATATATATATATATATATATATATATATATATATATATATATATATATATATACACATACATACATACATACATATACACACATACATATATACCCTGGCAGAAGTTGTGAAATTTTGGCATTAAAACGGAGTTCCAGGCTTTTTTTTTTTATTGAAAGTCAGCAGCTACAAAAAGTTTAGCTGTTGACTTTTAATAAACAGACACTTACCTGTTCCACTGTCCAGCAATGCGGCCGCACAGAGCCCCGCTTCTCTCCCTCTCCTCGGCACATCCATTGGAACTGTGGGCAACTGGCTGTGACAGCTTGCGGCTTCATGGCCGGGCGCACACTGCGCATGCACGAGTCGCACTGCACTCTCCCAGTGGAAGGCAATCTTCTGGGACCAGTCACGTGTCCCAGAAGATTGCCGAGAGGGAGGGACCGCCTAGGGGTGAGGAGTCGCCGCCTAGACAGCCTGTGGGCGGAAGGAGGAAGTGGGACAGGAAGTCCCTCTCTAAAGTAGTCACCCACTTGCCACCCCAAAAAAAAGCCAAATGTAGCATGTAAGGGGGGAGGAGTGCTTAAAGCGGAAGTTCCACTTTTGGTTGGAACTCAACTTTAATATTGAAAATATGACTGATCATGCCAAAAAACTGTCTTTTATCTAGGGATAGCAATCACATGAAGCCATTTATTATCACATAGTTTTTTGGATCCTTTTTAAATCATAAGGATGACAGAAATCACCCAAATGGCCCTAATAAAAAGTTTACATTCCCTGGAATGTTTGGCCTTGGTACAGACACAGAAGGTGGCACACACAGGTTAAAATTGCAATTAAAAGGTTAATTTCCCACATTTGTAGATTTTTAAATCACAATTGGTGTCTGTGTATAAATAGTCAATGCGTTTGTTAGCTCTCACATGGATGCACTAAGCAGGCTGTAGGTAGAAGAGAACAGTCAAAAGACCTGCGTACCAAGGTAATGAAACTTTACAAAGACGGAAAAGGATATAAAAAGATATCCAAAGCCTTGAATATGCCAGTCAGTACTGTTTAATCACTTTTTAAGAAGTGGAAAACTAGCGGCTCTTTTGATACCAAGCCAAGGTCAGGTAGACTAAGAAAGATTGCAGCCACAACTGGCGGAAAAATTTGCTCAGGATACAAACAAAAACCCACAGGTAACCTCAGGAGAAATATAGGCTGCTCTCCAAATACGGTGTGGTTGTTTTTAAGGAGCACAATTAAACAATACTTAAACAAAAAAGAGCTGCATGGTTGAGCTGCAAGAAGGAAGCCTTTGCTATGCCAATGCCACAAAAAAGCCAATTAGGCATGTCAAGGTGTTGTTGGGCACATTGTAACCAGGCTTTTTTGTGGAACTTGTACAGTAAAGGCTTATTTCTGGCAACTTGACCATGCAGCTCTTTTTTGTTCAAGCATCATCGTATTGTGCTCCTTAACCACTTCAGCCCTGGTAGGATTTACCCCCTTCCTGACCAAGCCTTTTTTTGCGATATGGCACTGCGTCGCTTTAACTGACAATTGCACAGTCGTGTGACGTTGTACCCAGGTTACCTGTGGGTTTTACTTTGTATCCCGGACAGTTCCTGTGGCAGTTGTGGCTGAAATCTTTCTTGATCTACCTGACCTTGGCTTGGTATCAAGAGATCCCCAAATTTTTGACTTCTTATTAAGTGATTGAATAGGTACTGACTGGCATATTTAAGGCTTAGGATATCTTCCTATATCCTTTTCCATCTTGTTACACAGGACTTTTGACTGTTCTTTTATACCCTCCTCATGGCTCAGTGTCTAGCTTGCTTAGTGCATCCATGTGAGAGCTAACAAACTCATTGACTATACGCAGACACTAATTGTAATTTAAAAAGCCACAAATGAGGGAACTTAACCTTTGATTACCATTTTAATCTGTGTGTGCCGCCGTCTGTACCAAGGCCAAACATTTCAAGGTATGTAAACTTTTTATCAGGGCCGTTTGGGTGAATTCTGTTATCATTATGATTTAAAAAGGATGCAAAAAACTGTGTGATAATAAATGGCTTCATGTGATTGCTATCCTTAAACAAAAGACAGTTTTTTGGCACGATCAGTCATATTTTCAATATTAATGCCAAAATTTCACAATTTCTGCCAGGGTATGCAAACTTGAGCACAACTGTGTGTGTGTACATTTATTTATATATCTTTATATCGGCAGCTATACTTCACCTGATCTCTGTTCCCAGCAGACTCATGAATTCAACCCACTTCCTGTGAACCCAGGGCATCAAGGCTCTGCTGGTGCTGTCCCTCACACTCATGAATTAAACATCTTTAAACCCACTTCCCTTAAGTCCAGGGCATCAAGGTTCTGCCCACCACTTTGAGATCACAGAATAATGCTACAGAAAGTGCTCTAAAGTTAGAAGAGAATGCTGCAATGGTGACACAAAAATATGCTTTATTCTTTAGCCTACCTTCTCTGGAGTGCCTTCTCCCTATTTTACTGTGAAGAATCCTTGAGGAGTTTTACTATAGATCAGACCCAATTTTTTTCCAAAGGAGTATATTAAGATTGCACCCCAGAGAGAAGAATCAGCAATGCCACGGGGGTCTGTGGGACATAGGGAGAAAAAATCTCACCAAATACTGTTATTTTGGGGGGACTCTAATGATAACAATTCTTCACTGAAACCTCCTGCTGCATTATTCTGGCACAAAATCTGTTGCAACAGCATCCAGGATATTCTCATGCCTCTTGCAGCATTTAACATAAAACAAAAGTTACAGCAGGATCAAAAAGGGAGTACATGTCCTGCAACATCTACAGCAGAGGGTTTAACAAGGAACTGGTGAGGGAACAGGTAAGGGTAAAAATTTTACCATGATTATATCCACCAGCAGTTACCAAAACCTAAAACTGCAGTTCTAATAGGAGAGACCATTACATTTTTAAAAGAAAACAAAGTAAATATTTTTTGAAATTTAATTCTTCCACTATCAAATTGTTGTTTACATGCCATGAACACAGCAGTGACTTACGTTTAAAGAGTCTGAGTGTGTTAACCTGTCCCTTATCCTCTGCTCCTCATACTGCTGGGCCGCTAGTTGTGCCTCCCTCCTGGTGGATTCTAGCAAATCTCGCCTACGCTGGTCTGTATCCGTCTATAGAACCCAAAGAAGTGGAGGTGTTGGAGGTTAGATGCAGAAAAGCAAGTATTAGTGAACAAGAAGCTCATGTACATAAACCAAAGAACTGCCATGCAAAACACAAGGACCCCAAATTATTTCTTTATGTAACTAGTAGCTTTACCTGGTTAGAACTTTTTGTCAGTGCAATAAGATACATAGCATCCAACTGAGTCCTAAAAAGCAAAAATATGTTGTGTTAAAAAGCAATGATAGAAACAGGGAACTGCAAACATGAAATGGGTATCAATACATAGCACATACAGTGCCTTGAAAAAGTATTCATACCCCTTGAAATTTTTCACATTTTGTCATGGCACAACTAATAATGTAAATGTATTTTATCAGGACTTTTTGTGATAGACCAATACAAAGTGGCATATAATTGTGAAGTGGAAGGAAAATGAATGGTTTTCAAAATGGTTTACACAAATCTGCATGTGGTTTGCATTTGAATTTATCCCCCCTTAGCCGGGTTCACACTGGTACGACACGACAATCATACGACTGTGGATCAGACTTTGCCCTGCGACTTGAAGTCCGACTTCAAAGAACGGGGATCCGAATTTGATCCCGACAATACCAGGCACTGTGTGTCTGGTATGAATCTTTAGGGGAAACACCACGCCAAATTAAAAAAAAAAAACAAACAAACATGCCATGTGGTTCCCCCTCCAAGACCATACCAGGCCCTTTGGGCTGGTATGGATTTTAAGGGGAACCCCCACGCCAAAAAAAAAAAAAAAAATGGTGTGGGGTCCCCCTCAAAATCCATACCAGACCCTTATCAGAGTACGCAGCCTGGCAGGTCAGGAAAGGGGGTGGGGACAAACGAGTGATTTCCCCCTCCTAAACCATACCAGGCCACACACCCCCCACATGAGGGTGTGGGTGATTTGGGGCATGGGGGGGCTGGCAGAAGAGGGAGAAGAACCAGCAAAAGAGCCAGAAAGGGGAAAAGAATCGAAAGAGACGCCGGAGATTATTTAATAAATTACTATGTCAAAAACCTGTGTACTGTTTTTATTTTTGACACTTTTTTCTTACGTGAATGGGTAGGGGTACAATGTACCCCATACTCAATCACATAGGGTGGGGGGCTGGAATCTGGGGAGCCCCTAGATTCCGATAAGCTCCCCGCCCGCAGACCCCGACAACCACTGCCCAGGGTTGTCGGGAAGAAGTCCTTGTGCACAAGGTGCTTTGGGTTTTGGGTTGCTCCAAAAGCACCCACACACCCATGTTGAGGGCAGGTGGCCTGATATGGTTCGGGGGGGGGGGCCTCGCTGGTCCCCACCCCCTTTACTGACCTGTTGGGCTGCAAGCACGTTTTTTTGTTTGGCTTTTTTGGGCGTGAGTGTTGCCCTTAAAATGCATACCAGACCGAAGGGCCTGATATGGTAATGGAGGGAGAACCCCATGCGGTTTTTTTTTTTTGCTCTTTTTTTTTAATTTGGCATGGAGTTCCTCTTTAAGATCCTCAGAGCACAATTTGCATGCCAAAGTCAGATCAGTTAAGACGATGATCCCAATTCAATGATATTCAACGGGCTGAAGTAGGATCAAAGTCGGACCAAAGTAGTACCTTTTTCAAAGTCGGACCGACTTGTGTTGGACCAGTTAAGACGGCTCTCATAGGGAACCACTGATTTGCACACGTCATGCGACATGAGCTCCCAATGGCAGAGCATTTGTCGTACAAGTGTGAACCCGGCCTGAATGCTGATACCCCTAACTAAAATCTAGCGGAACCAATTGCCTTCAGAAGTCACCTAATTAGTAAATAGAGTCCACCTGTGTGTAATTTAAAGAGAAGGTACACCTGTTTGTTATTCAAATGGCTAACAGGAAGGGTATTTATGACAGAAGAAACCCTATTGGTCTCTTCTGCCTGTCAGCAATCATATTCAGCGAGTCGCGCATGTGCAGCTCAGCAAACATTTACGGCCCTGATCGGCCCCCGATGCGTTCCACGGTGATGTGACTGATGTGCGCATGCACGGGAGTGGCGTCATTGCGGCCTGGCCTATTAAGTGGCCAAAGGCACGGGACCCAGAAGACCAGGTGAAGATGCCGCTGGATTGGTCCCAGCACTGTGCTAGGAGGACACCACATGACAGGCAAGTCTGCCATAATGTAAATATGCTGTGCATACTAGTACATTATGGAATAACCCACCTGGGGGGGCCTTGGGGGGGGGGGGGGGGGGACACCGGACTTCAATTCTGCTTTAATAGTTACATAGTAGGCGAAGTTGAAAAAAAACACTAATCCCAACCTGTGTGTGATTTTGTGTCAGTATTAAATTTTATCTTAGTATACAGCTGTTCTGTGAAGCCCTCAAAAGGTTTGTAAGAGAACCTTAGTGAACAAACAGCATCATGAAGGCCAAGTAACACCAGACAGGTCAGGGATAAAGGTGTGGAAAATTTGAAAGCAGGGTTAGGTTATAAAAAAAAAATATCCCAAGCTTTGAAAATCTCACGGAGCACTGTTCAATCCATCATCCGAAAATGGAAAAAGTATGGCACAACTGCAAAAACTTACCAGGACATGGTCGTCAAAATAAACTGACAGGCAGACCAAGGAGAGCATTAAACAGAGAAGCAGCCAAGAGGCCCATGGTAACTCTGGAGGATCTGCAGAGATCCCACAGCTCAGGTAGGAGAATCTGTCCACAGGACAACTATTAGTTGTGCACTCCACAAATCTGGCCATTATGGAAGAGTGGCAAGAAGAAAGCCATTGTTGAAAGAAAGCCATAAGTCCCGTTTGCAGTTTGCGAGAAGCCATGTGGGGGACACAGCAAACATGTGGAAGATGCTCTGGTCAGATGAGCTCAAAATGGAACTTTTCGGCCTAAAAGCAAAACGCCATGTATGGCGGAAAATTAACACTGCGCATCACCCTTAAAACACCAACCCCACCGTGAAACATGGTGGCAGAATCATGTTGTGGGAATGCTTTTCTTCAGCAGGGACAGGGAAGCTGGTCAGAGTTGATGGGAAGATGGATGGAGCCAAATACAGGGCAATCTAAGAAGAAAGCCTCTTCGAGTCTGCAAAAGACCTGAGACTGGGGCAAAGGTTCACCTTCCAGCAGGACAACGCCCTAAACATACAGCCAGAGCTACAATGGAATGGTTTAGATCAAAGCATATTCATGTGTTAGAATGGACCAGTCAAAGTCCAGACCTAAATCCTTTTGAGAATCTGTGGCATGACTTGAAAATTGCTGTTCACAGATGCTCTCCCACCATCTGACAAAGCTTGACCTATTTTGCAAAGAAGAATGGGCAAAAATTTCACTATAGATGTGCAAAGCTGGTAGAGACATACCCAAAAAGACTTGCAGCGAAAGGTGGTTCTACAAAAAGTATTGACTCAAGGTGGCTGAATACAAATGCACGCCACACTTTCCACATATTTGTAAAAAAAAAAAAAAAAAAAAAATTTCCTTCCACTTTACAACTGTGTTGGTCTATCACATAAAATCACAATAAAATACATTTACGTTTTTGGTTGTAACGTGACAAAATGTGGAAAATATTAAGGGGTATGAAAACTTTTTCAAGGCACTGTAAACATTATAGCAGTATCAGGACATGGTAAGACTGCTACAGACTAAAGACCGTTACTGTAACAATGTAAATTAGAAAACAATAAAACACTTTGTCCCTATATTGGGCTTATAAACTGGGACAGCAGTGGTGTTTAACTTCTTGCCGACCAGCTGCCGTCATTATACTGCGGCAGGTTGGCAAGGCTGTGAGAATCGCCGTAGGTGTACGTTGGCCGCTTTAAGAGCTATAGGGGGCGCGCCGGCGGCCGTGATCGCTCCACAGAGAGCCAGAACGGGATCTGTCAATGTAAACAGATTCCCGTTCTGTCAGGAAAGTAGAGAGAGATCTGCTGTTCCTAGTGATCAGGAACAGCGATCTCTCTCTACTCCCTGTCAGTACACTCCCCTCCTAGTTAGAAACGCCTCCCTAGGGAACACTTAACCCCTTTCCTACCGGTGACATTTATACAGTAATTAGTAGCCATTTTTAGCACTGATCGCTGTATAAATGTCAATGGTCCCAAAAAAGTGTCCAAAGTGTCTGATCTGGCTGCCGCAATGTCGCAATCCCGCTAAAAATTGCTGATCACCGCCATTACTAGTAAGAAAAAAAAAATTAAAAAGCCATTAATATATCCCCTATTTTGTAGACGCTATAACTTTTGCGCAAACCAATCAATATACGCTTATTGTGATTTTTTTTTTACCAAAACTATGTAGAAGAATACATATTGGCCTAAACTGATAAAGACATTTTATTTATTTTTTTTGTATATTCTAGAAGTAAAACAAATAGCGTTTTTCAAGTTTATAGCGCAAAAAACAAAACCGCAGAGGTGAGCAAAAACCACCAAAATAAAGCTCTATTTGTGGGATAAAAGGACATAAATTTTGTTTGTGTACAACGTTGCATGATCATGCAATTGCCAGTTAAAGCCACGCAGTGCCGTATTGCAAAAAATGGCCTGGTCATTAAGAGGGTAAATCCTTCTGGTCCTTAAGTGGTTAAGCTTATCCACCAGCCTTATTAAAAGGTGTTGGCAACACAGAATTGAATGCCTTACTGTGCCTGTTACAATAATACTGTGTGCTACACATCATTGCAGTCAAAGAGTTAAAAGAAACAAGTGTGCATCAATGATTGCAATCAGAAGTTGATCAAATTATAATGGCGAAAATAATTATTTGATCCCCTGCAGATTTTGTAAGTTTTCCCACTTAAAAAGAAATGAAGGGTCTATCATTTTTATCATAGGTGTATTTTAAATGATAGAAAGAGAAAATCAACCAAAAATCCAGAAAAAACACGATACAAATGTTATAAATTGAGTTGCAGTTCAGTGAGTAAAATAAGTATTTGATCCCAAAGTAAAACATGACTAAGTAGTTGGCGGAGAAACCCTTGTTAGCAAGCACAGAGATAAGATGTTTCTTGTAGTTAGTGATCAGGTATGCACACATCTCAGGAGGGATTTTGGTCCACTCTTTTTTACAGATCTTCTCTAAATCCTTAAAGTGATTGTAATGTTCAGTTATAGAAAAATAAATGAAACAAACATGCAAACATGATGCTTTGGGGCTGTTTCTATGCTAAAGCTACAGGCTGACTTTGCTGCATTTAGGGACCAATGGACGGGGCCGTGTATTGTAAAATCTTGGATGAGAACCTTTCCCTCAGCTAGAACACTTAACATAGGTCATGTATGGGTCTTCCAGCATGTCAATGACCCAAAAACATACCGCCAAGGCCACAAAGGAGTGGCTCAAGAAGAAGCACATTAAGGTCTTGGAGTGGCATAGTCAGTCTCCAGATCTCAATCCTATAGAAAATTTATGGAGGGAGCTGAAACTTTGAGTTGCCAAGAAACAGCCAAGAAACCTTAAGGATTAGAAGATCTGTAAAAAAGAGTGGACCAAAATAACTCCTGAGATGTGTGCAATCCTGGTCACCAACCACAAGAAACGTCTTAATCTGTGCTTGCCAACAAGGGTTTCTCCACCAAGTACTAATTCATGTTTTGCTTAGGGATCAAAAACTTATTGTACTCACTGAACTGCAACTTAAATTTATAGAATTTGTATATTTCTGGATTTCTGGTTGATATTCTGTTTCTGTCATTTAAAAAAAAAAACTCCTACGATAAAAATTATAGACCTTTCATTTTTTGTAAGTGGGTAAACTTACAAAAGCTGCAGGGGATCAAATAAATATTTTACCCACTGCAGAACCATTCCCTGATCGCCTCTGCACAGAATAAATCTGGAAGTGCTTAGCTTTGAGCACTTAAGGGTTAGGAGCCTGTCAGACCCATTGTGATAGCAATAAAGTAAAAAATGTAATTAAATTAAGTTCATTTTTTTCCTCATTAATGTACACACAGCACCCCACATTGATAGGAAAGCACAGAATTGTTGACATTTTTGGAGATTTATTAAAAAAGAAAAATTTAAATATCACATGTCCTAAGTATTCAGACCCTTTGCTGTCACACGCATATATTTAACTCAGGTGCTGTCCATTTCTTCTGATCATCCTTGAGATGGTTCTACACCTTCTCCAGAGTGCTCAGGACCTCAGGCTGGGCCAAAGATTTACCTTCCAACAAGACAATGACCCTAAGCACACAGATAAAATAACGAAGAAGTGGCTTCACAACAACTCCGTGACTCTTCTTGAATGGCCCAGCCAGAGCCCTGACTTAAACCCATTTGAGCATCTCTGAAGAGACCTAAAAATGGCTGTCCACCAACGTTTACCATCCAACCTGACAGAACTGGAGAGGATCTGCAAGGAGAAATGGCAGAGGATCCCCAAATCCAGGTGTGAAAAACTCTTTGCATCTTTCCTAAAAAGACTCATGCCTGTATTAGACCAAAGGGGTGCTTCTACTAAATACTGAGCAAAGGGTCTGAATACTTAGGACCATGTGATATCAGTTTTTCTTTTTTAATAATTCTGCAAAAATGTCAACAATTCTGTGTTTTTCTGTCAATATGGGGTGCTGTGTGGGGGTCTGAATACTTTCCACTGTACATACATACACACATACAGAAACATAATTTTAAAAGCCCCTGCCCCCATACTAAGGCAAACATATGCATAGGGCATGCACAACACATTAGGTGTCAACTTGAATCCCAGATTGAGAGGAGATGGATATAGATAGATATATCCATCTATGTATCCTGAAAACAGCCATCTTTTATATTTAGCGGAAATGTGTGCTTTAAAGGTAATTGAAGTGTAACTTTTGCTAAAAATATAGATTTGGTAAACAGTTGTGCAAATATTGTGCGATAAAGATTACAAACACTGAAAAAGAGAGTTGGTCCAGAAACAAAAAGGGTTAATCCCTAGGCGCCCCCAGTATGCAAATATGCTGACTTTGGTGGATGGGCCTTGGCGCCAAGAGGCTGCATATTTGCGTACCAGTTAGCAGACACAGCTGTACCGAGAGAGCATGTTACCGATGACCAATGATGAATCGCTTCTTGCATTTGGGAGCTTTCTGATCATGTGACCACCGTGACAGTCAATCATGGTGGTCACATGATCATAAACCCTGCCCACCATCTGAAGTACCTTAAAGGGCCCGGGAGACACCGGCACAGAGGGGTTAAACTTATCATTTATTCTCCACTTTACCTCTCTTGGCTGCGAGGAGATGGCTGCCTTTGTCTATTTGTTAAACTCAGAGATTCTGGTCTTCTTGGTTCTTCTGAGATTCTATATATTAAAAAAAAAAAAAAGTTCAAGTTAGACTTACCGGTAACTTGTTTTCCAAGAGTCTTTCAGGACAGCACCTGAGTGGCTCCTTCTACTTCACCACAGGAAACCTCACTTCCAAACTTAAAAAGGAGGCTTCTCCCCACAGCTCTTCGCTTGTAGCAGAGTACCTCTGGCCCAAGCTGGAACACATAATCAGAATATGGTTAGTCACAGCATAAAAACAACAAGGGTGTGTTGTTGCTGTCCTTGAAGACTTTTGGAAAACAAGTTACCGGTAAGTCTAACTTGAATTTTCCCTAAACATCTTTCAGGACAGCACCTGAGCGGATAAACGAGGGACAACAGCCTGCAGGACTTTTCTGCCAAATGCCTGATCACCTGGTAACTTGACCGTGTGGCCACCTTACAAATTTGATCTGGGGTGGCACCAGCTTTTCCGCTCATGTAGTGGCCAAAGCTCTATTAGTGTGCAGTACAAAATTATGCTCACATCCAAGTCGTGGAATAGACTCTTTTCCCCGAAAGGTTTGAAGAAAAAAAGTTTCCAGGATAATTTCCTGGGACCGGTTATGAATTGAAGCTACTTTTGGCAAAAACCCTGGATCTGTTTTTAGCATAATCCTATCTGGGTAAATTCACAAAAAAGTTATTTTACTGATAGAGCATGCAGTTCACTGATTCTTCTTGCGGATGTAACCACAACTAAAAGCACCGTCTTGAGAGTTTGATCCATTAACAAAATTGTCTGCAATGGTTCAAAAGGTTCCTTTGTGAAGGCTTGCAAAACTACTGATAGATCCCACCTAGGAAAATGTTTAGTAGGAGCTGGTCTGGATCTAGCAAGTGCCTTCAAAAATCTTGCAACCAAAGATGCTGAAGAAATTGGTCTTTCTAGGTATACTCCCAGGGCAGCCACTTGCACCTTAAGAATGCTAATTGTAAGACCTTTGTCTGCACCACTTTGTAGGAATTCCAAAACTGACACAATGTCTTCCAAGGTTCAGTTTGTGGAACGACACCAAGTATTGTAGACCCTCCAAACTTTTGTGTAAATAGCCCTACTTATATTCTTCCTACTAGAGAGTAACGTGGATACTAAAGGTTCTGACAATCCTTTGTACCTTAATAGCTGCTCCTCAGATACCAGGGGGTGAGGCTTAGCCTGGCTATATCCGGGTAATATACCCTGAAGTAGTAAATCCTGTTTGAGAGGAAGCTGCCAGAATGGTTTGACTGCCATTTGTAGAATGGTGGAGAACCAGGCATTTTTCAGAACAGAGTAATCAGAATTTCTGTCACTTTCTTTTTGTATTTTTCTTTATACAGTACCAACGGAATTAGCTGGAAAGGGGGGGGGGGGCATAGCCCAGCTGGAAATCCCAGGGATGTGCTAAGGCATCTATCCCTAGAGAAAAGAAATGAGGGATCATTTTCTTTTGATGCCAACAGGTCCACTTGTGGATTGCTCCACGGCTTGGTGATCAACGAAAAAATTCTGGATTCAAAGCTCCACCCTGCTTCCTGAATTTTTCATCAGCTCAAAAAGTGTGCTACTTCGTTTCGTGTGCCTTTGAGATGGACCGCTGATAAGGAAAGTAAATGCTCCTCCGCACACTCTAGGATTTCCATTGACAGCAACTGAAGAGCCTTGCTTCTTGTGCCCCCGTTTGTTCAGGTACGCCATGGTAGTGGCATTGTCTGATAAATCCTGCACATGGGACCCCTGGAGGTTTGGAGAGAAGGCAGCCACTGCTAAGTTTGAAGACTTTTCTGCCTCGGTTCATGACCAAACTCCTTGTGCTAGATTCTGATCCCAGTGGTCCCCCCAACTGCTGGCATCTGTAGTCACTATTCTTTCGGTCGGGAAAGACCATAGTAAGCCTTTTGACAAAATTGACTGACTTCCCCACCACCAAAGGGTCCTCTTGACCCTGGAGGGGAGCTTTACTTTTGTCTAAAGTTTCGGGACTGTGGTCCCATACTCTGAAGAGGAAACACTGGAGAGGTCCGAAATTGATGCGTCTCGGCCATGACACTCCAAATATCATAATTTTTTACTTAGACTTGACATGGACATTCATTGTACTGTTCATTTAAGCACAAGAGAATCCATTTTGTTCTCACTGTTGAAATGTGTTCTGTAACCTTCACCTAACACACAGACACTTCTCCTACTAAACGCTCTCTACTCCCCCCTCCCTTTTAAAGGTTTTACTTTTGCAATTGTTCTATTCGCTAGGTTTAATAATATATTTCAATTTGTTAGCTTTTAATAACATCTCACACCACCCCTTTCTTATCCATGTATAAAATAACATGTAATAATAAATTTTCGGCCGAACGGACATTTTAAAACACAGTGATTGAGTCCTGTGAATCTGTTCCTGCAGCTGCAGTATTAACTTTGTTTTAGAGTCCCAATCAGAAATCAGTCATATCAGACTTTAACTGAGTCATCGCTCCAGGAAAGCACTCCCCCTCCCAACAGAATAGGCTGATTGCTGAAGTAAAGAGCCAAAATGTTGAAGTCGAGTAAACATGAACACTAATGTCATCTTACACGAGACCAGCTCACTATGGTAAAAATTTGTGTTTCCAAATCCAAGTTACAAAGCCTTCAATTAAACAAAAAAAGTTGATAAATAAACCCATTGTTTCAAAGGGTGAAATTATCTCCTTCGTCAACCCCAATGTTGACTCAAGCTGTCCCTCAGACAATGACTGAGATGCTGAAATTCCCTGAAGACGTAGAGGGGTGAGGGCTTCCGCCATTATCTTAGTAAAAGTTTGTTGGGCGGATAAAAGACCGAAAGGGAGGACCTTGAATTACAGATGCAGCACCTCCTTCCTAATATTCACTGCCAGCCTAAGGAATTTTTGGGACTGAGAGGCTATAGGAACATGCAGGTGTGCATCTCTTAAGTCGATCGATGCCATGAAACACTCCTTGGTCAACAAATTCCTGACAGTAAAGATTGAGTCAATGCGAAATTTTCTGTATCGGACTGACCTGTTTAATGATTTTAGATTAAAAATGAGACGAAAACTTCAGGATGGCTTCCTTAGCAGAGGCTTTTGTTGTGTCTCTTGGAAGGTGTGTTACATAAAGTATCTTTCTGGAGGGGGATTAAAAAATTATATGTTGTATCCCTGGGACAGCATGCCTAGAATATATTGATTTTCTGTCATGCTTACCCAGTGAGGGAGGAATCTTTGCAGTCTTCCTCCTACAGGCAATGAAGAGTCATTGTGTTTTGTTGGTTGCCGCACCCCCCCAGCCAGGTCTTTAACCACAGAGCTCTCCTGGCTGAGTTAGTTAAGGCTGCAGATCTTGCGGTCATACTTATCGATTCTGCAGACGCATCAGAAATATAAGCTACAGTCGCTGACAGGGTTGGGAAAGAATCAAGGATTTCTTGCTTGGGTGAAACTGCTATAATGTGGGCCTTTAGCTGGTTTACCCAGTACTCCATATTTCTAGAAAGGCAAGTAGTAGCCATCGCTGGTTTGAGATTGCCCATGATGGATTGCCAGGCCCTTTTAAGCAGTTGACCCATCCTTTTATCCATGGGATCTTTCAGTATTCCCATATCCTCAAATGCCAGGTCAGTTGATCTGGATACTTGGGAAAAGGCTGCATCAAGTTTAGGCACCTTATTCCAAAGTGTCGCTGGGTCCTCATCAACCGGAAAATGCCTTTTATGTAAAAAGGTTTTCTCTCTGGTTCTGCCCATTCTTTTTTAATGGCCTCAGAGATTACTGGATGTACTGGAAAAGAGTAATTTTTTGGCTCACTAAGTCCTACGTACATCCAATCATGCAGAGATAATTATTTTTTTCTCTTCACCTAAACCCAATGTGGCATAAACTGCCTTTAACCACTTGAGGACCGAGCCTCTTTCTGAGATTTGGTGTTTACAAGTTAAAAACAGTTATTTTTGCTAGGAAATTACTTAGAACCCCCAAACACTATATATATTTTTTTCTAACACCGTAGAGAATAAAATGGCGGTCGTTGCAATACTTTGTCACACCGTATTTGTGCAGCAGTCTTATAAGCGCACTTTGCTGTTTAATTTTTTTAATTAAAAATTAAACAGCAAAGTTAGCCCAATTTTTTTTTTATATTGTGAAAGATAATGTTACGCCAAGTTGATAACCAACATGTCACGCTTCAAAATTGCGCCCGCTCGTGGAATGGTGACAAACTTTTACCCTTAAAAATCTCCATAGGTGTTTAAAAAAAAAAATTCTACAGGTTGCATGTTTTGAGTTACAGAGGAGGTCTAGGGCTAGAATTATTGCTCTACCAATCGCAGCGATACCTCACATGTGTGGTTTGAACACCGTTTTCATATGCGGGCGCCGCTCAAGTATGCGGTCGCTTCTGCACGCGAGCTCGGCGTGACTGGGTGCGTTTAAAATTTTTTCTTCTAATTTTACCTTTTTTTTTTTTATTTTTTACACTGTTCTTTTAAAAAGGAAAAATGGTGTCACTTTTATTCCTATTATAAAGGAATGTAAACATCCCTTGTAATAAAAAAAAGCATGACAGGACCTCTTAAATATGAGATCTGGGGTCAAAAAGACCTCAGATTTCATATTTACACAAAAATGCAATAGAAAAAACATTTATATGTCATTTAAAAAAAAAAAAATTTAAAAAAAATGTTGCTTTAAAAGCTATGGGCAGATGACGTTTTGACGTCGCTTCCGCCCTGTAATGGTATGGAGACGGGTGAGGGCCATCTTCCCCTCACTCGTCTCCATACCAAGCCAGGGAGAGGACCTGATCGCCTCCGCCTTTACTGACGGCAGTAAGCAGCGGAGGGCACCGGAGATCGGCGGGAGGCCCCTCTCCCACCGCCGATGGAAGTGATCTTGCGGCGAGTCTGCCACAGAGACCACTTTTATCTGAAACCGGGACGCTCACTGAAGAAGAGGATACCAGGGTTATGGTAGCTAGCCGCTGCCATAACAACGATATCCCTCTTCAAAGTGCCGATGTATATTGGAGTGAGCCGGTCCTGATGTGGTTAACAGACCATCTACTTGCTCTAAAGACAGTTTATATTTCGAGGGCGCATGTTCTACCCCTTCCTCCTCCTCTGAAGAGAGAGAGAGATAGAGATATAGAGAGGAGGGGCACCACAGTATACGGGGAAGACCACCCATACACCCCTTACCTGGGCCTTGCTGGTGCCTGTCCCACTCGCTGCTGCCGCCACAGAATGCATCGTGGTGCTACCGCGCTGTATGTGGGTAGAAAGCCAGTTCCGGACGGCCAATCACTGCGCCGGACGGGAACTGGAATATAGGCACCAGATGCACTCCTCTCAGAGTAGTGACGCTGTGTGCCTGCTCCATGGTGCCGCCCCTTGCTGCATACCTCACTTCCGACCAACTGAGTCTCCACTCTGCCACCAAAAAGATGGCGGCGGCATGTAGAGCCGAACAGGCAGGCGGAAAACCCACAGCCGGCCTGCTGCTGCATAGGAGCGGCAGTCCATGAATCAGTACAGGCTCTCCCCAAGCTGAAGGAGAATGAGCCCAGATACCAGCCACATTGGATGCGGTGTGGGAGGGGGCGGACTCTCTGGAGGAAAAACGATAATGGTGTAGCAGGTAGCCTGGCCTCTCAGAACAGCACCTCAGAGACCCCGACTTCCCACTAGGTGTTCCCTGGCCGGAGTAAACACAAAAACTGACGAGCTGTGGGGAGAAGTCTCCATTTAAGTTTGGTGGAAGTGGTGTTTCCTGTGAAGTGGGAGGAGCCACTCTTTCAGGTGCTGTCCTGAAAGACGTTTAAGGAAAATATAGCTTTTATGTAAAAGAAACATTTATAACTAGCCTGTAGGATTGTTTATGCCTTAATGTTTTGTGTGTAATTCGCTTGCACTTTTGACAAACAACCAGAATAGAACATGTTCACTTTGTTTTAATAACAAAAAGAAAAAAAAAATGACATTAAACCACAATTTGCTTAAAGTCTTTAGCTGTGGGTACACATCATGGTTACGAATGACAAGAAAGTCAAAAAAAGTACTACATATTTGACAACAGGGAGAACTGTATATGACAATTATTGTCAATGGAAATTTGCCAACAGCGTTTCCTTAATGAAAAAAAAAAAAAAAAAAAAAAAGAAGCTTTATGAGAACAAGTCAGTTAGCCCTTTAAGAAAAGAATATTGTGCAGAAACTAGCTTAGTTCACAATTACAATTGTGTATAAATAGGATAGGTTATTTATACAATTCTGTACAGCAAGGGATTTGCTCCTTTTACTATCAAGATCAGAGGATCTCATTAGCAAGGTAAATATTACTAGTCTAAACACACTGAATAAAACTGATCTAGGCTTGGTAGCTTTGGCCTATCACAATGTTTACCAATGTCACTTACGATCTACGTGCCGGAGCTCCACTTTCCCTCTCCACGAGGGGACAATTCTCCCCAATGGAGGAGGAAACGCCACACCCATCATAGGTTGTTGGAAAACATTGTAAGTGGAGCCAGGTTTGGGTGAGCACACCTCAGATCGCTCATCCACATTGTATTGGTACATTAGCTGGGGAGATGATTCTGCCCCCACCCCCCCGAGCCTTGTTGGCCAGTTTGGGTCTCGTGCCCCGGCGATGGCCTCAGGGAATACTCCTTCCCCTAATGGATTTCATCTTCTATAGAAGTTAAACTTTTGAGCAACAAATTGCAGTCTGCCATTTATGCCAGAACATATGCGATACTGGACGCAAGACAGGCCACATAAGACATAGGTAAATAATCTCAAAGAGATCTTAAGAAATCCTTCCTTCACATCTAGAAGTGGAGGGTTCCCTTAGTATTTTGAATTAATTTCTATCTAGAAATTTCACCAAGTCTACAAAACCCATACCAATTAAGGCTTTCTATTCCCTGTCCATTTGTCACATTCTGGACACCTGGCTCGATAATCCACACTTAGCCCCCTTTCACACTTACACGACTTGTCCCACGATTTTGGACTGCAAAATCGCATGACAAGTCATTCTCCATGATTTTGAATGACTACCATTCATATTGGCACGACTTTAAGTCGTGCCGACTTCAAAGTAGTTCCTGCACTACTTTTTTTTCTGAAGTTGGATCAAAGTCGGATTCTGTATTAACTGATCCGACTTTGGCATGTGACTTGTGCATAAAGGGGAACTCCACGCCAATTTTTTTTTTTTTTTAAGAAAAAAAACGGCATGGGTTCCCCCTTCATGAGCATACCGGGCCCTTCGGTCTGGTATGGAATTTAAGGGGAAACCCACGCCGCAAAAACGGCGTGGGGTCCCTCTCAAAATCCATACCAGACCCTTATCCGAGCACCAGCCTGGCCGGTCAGGAAAGGGGGTGGGGATGAGCGAGCATGAGGCCGCACGCCCTCAAAGCACCTTGTCCCCATGTTGATGAGGACAAGGGCCCTTTCCCGACAACCCTGGCCGTTGGTGGTCGGGGTCTGCAGGCGGGGGGTTTATTGGAATCTGGAAGCCCCCTTTAATAAGGGGGCCCCCAGATCCCGGCCCCCCCACCCTATGTGAATGAGTATGGGGTACATCGCACCCCTACACATTCACCTGGGGGGAAAAAAAATTGTCAATAAAAAACACACACTAGACAGGTTTTTAAAGTAATGTATTAGGCAGCTCCGGGGGTCTCCTCCGACATCTCCGCTCTCTTCTCCCGCTCTCCGGTGCCTTCTGCCGGGCTCCCCCGCTATCTTCTTCCAGCTCTTTTACTAGCGTTGACCCGGTCTTCTCCATAGTCTTCTTCCGATGTTGACACGACGCTCTCCCACTGTAATGCAGTGTGTGCAACGATTTATATAGGCATGGGGCGTGGTCACCGGGTGATGTCACTCGGTGACCCCGCCCCTTTATGACGTCACAGCCCAGGGCATGATGGGACTCTGACGTCATAAGGGGGCGGGGTCACTGGCACGCCACCATGCCAATATAAATCATTGCGCACACGGCATTACAGCAGGAGAGAGCGTCATGTCAACATCGGAAGAGAAGAGGGAAGAAGACAACGGAGAAGACCAGGCCAACGCTAGTAAATGAGCTGGAAGAATATAGCGGAGGAGCCCAGCAGAAGGCACCGGAGAGCGGGAGAAGAGAGCGGAGAAGTCGAAAAGACCCCCGAAGTCGGAAGAAGACCCCCGGAGCTGCCTAATACATTACTTTAAAAACCTGTCTAGTGTGGTTTTTTTTTTATTGACACTTTTTTCCCCCCAGGTGAATGGGTATGGGGTACTAAGTACCCCATACTCATTCACATAGGGTGGGGGGCCGGGATTCCGATAAGCCCCCCGCCTGCAGACCCAGACAACCAACGGCCAGGGTGTTGAAAAGGGGCCCTTATCCTCAACATGGGGGCAAGGTGCTAGGAGACAACCCCCCCCCCATGTTGAGGGCATGCTGCCTGGTACGGCTCGCTCGTCCCCACCCCCTTTCCTGACCTGCTAGGCTGGTGCTCGGATAAGGGTCTTGTATCGATTTTGGGGGTGACCCCACGCCGGCATGGGGGTTCCCCTTAAAATCCATAACCAGACCGAAGGGCTCGGTATGCTCATGAAGGGGGAACCCATGCCGGTTTAAAAAAAATAAAAAATTTGGTAATCAAAGTCGTGTCCCTGTTCATTGAAGTAATACTTCAAGTCGTGGGGCAAAGTCGGATCCAGGTGTGAAAGGGGCCTTATAGAATCTTTAGGTAAAAAACTTTCTTTGCTCATGTGGTAAGCAAACACCCCTTTCTCCCCTTCCTCCAGGGCTCCCTCCTATTCCCTTTCATTCCTCCACCCCCCCCCCTTTTTATCCACCATCATGTGCTCCTTTCCCACCTTTTCCCCTTCGTTTCGTTTCCCACCTTTTCCCCTTTGGTACTTAAAAATCTCCATAGGCAACGTTTTGAGAATGTTTACAGGTTACCAGATTAGAGTTACAGAGGAGGTCTAGGGCTAGAATTGTTGCACACGCTCTAACGCACGTGGCGATACCCAACGTGTGGTTTGAACGGCATTTACATATGTGGGCGGGACTTACGTGTGCGTTCGCTTCTGAGCACAAGCTACCCGGGACAGGGGCGTTTTAATTTTTTTTTACTTTTTTTTTACATTTTTTTTACATTTTTTTTACATTTTTTTGATCACTTTTATTCCTATTACAAGGAATGTAAACATCCCTTGTAATAGGAATCTATTGTGAGTCCTCTTCAATAAGACCCCACATCTCTCCTGCAGGCTGGAAAGCAGGAGATCGAGAAAAAAAAAAAAAATCACCGATCTCATGCTGGACAGCCGTGATCGCTTACATCCAGAAAACCGGGCATGACGTCCGGTGCCGGCCGATTCTTTCTCCGGGCCCCCAATGGCAAGGGAGAGCTTGGAAGGCACCGGATGGCGGCAAGGGGTGGTCGGGGGGCCTTTTTGAGGAACCCTGTTTTTCACGAGTCAATAGAGGGAGTCATATTTGGTTTGTATGCTTAACTATGGTGTACATGCCGAAAGGTAACTAACCTGCTTTGGTATAAATGTCTCCTTCCATCTTCTGGCCTCTGAAATTCTCTTGTTGAGTTTTGTTTCAAAGGTGAGTTCTGCAAAATAGTCAAAGCATATAAACAGAACATAATTTTATCTGGAATTAGTTATGAAAAGTAAACTTCATTACTTGCATAAGTATAGTATGTTAACTTATAACGAATCAGTATAATGCATTTTTTTTCACTCACAAACCAATCAAATAAAGGAAGGTACTGATATGTGCGGTCAAACGCTGTGTAGTATAATGTAAAAAATGTAATAAATTAAATTCTTCCTTACCTCATGAGTTGCCCGTCGCTCTTCTATATATGCCATAAATTGTGAACTTAGACTATCGCCTTTGGACTGCCTTACATCCTCATCTTCCTCTTCTGTTGCATAGCTATCGATGTAGTCAATCTGCTCCAGATCATGCTCCACTGTAAAGAAACAGGTCAGTATAACTGCACAGGACCAAGAAATTAGGAAGCATGAAGATGATCCTGCCACTTCCCAGAACCTACCACCACCATTTGCAATGACTGGGTTGCCCCTTGATTCCTGGATGTGATGATCTCTCCGTAACCGTTGCTCTTTACTTGAGTCAGATGTCCTTAGAGGAAGGTCTGTGAATTCATCTGTAGGCTGTTTTGAAGAGAAGTCAAGAATAGCAGTTTGTCTCAAGTCAGGATACAAATACAGCTTGCAAAGTATTGTAACTGTTAAATGGATTGAAACTAAAGGAAGACTTTCTTTTCATTTTGGATAAAGTAAGGGAGGGTTATATCATCCCTGTCATTTTGCCGTTTTTGTCCCATCGGGGAGATTTCCCTTCACTTACTGTTCTCCACAGCCAACGAAAAGTGAGCAGAAAAAGCACCCCCCAAAAAAAAAAAAAAAGAAAAGAAGAATTAGTGTCCATATTGGAAGTTTCAGGTTCTATTCCTGTTCTGCTGACAACCCAAAAATTTGGAAATTATATATATATATATATATATATACACACATACACACACACACACACACACACACACACACACACACACACACACACATATTAGCAGAGCATCCCGGAGAGGGCCAGGAAAAGTCCTGTTCGGGGGTTTACACGTCTCCCAGGCTCCTCTCATCCACGATCCATTTCGGATCTTGGTCCTCTCCCCCAGGCCAATTTAAACTCACCTGTGACAGACAGCCTTCGCTGAGAAACACAGACAACACTGGTCTGTGAGAGCAAAAGGTTGGTAAAAAGCTGTTAAGCTGTATCTGTGGAAGCTAACAAGCTGTAGGCTTGCTCAGCTTGGTAGTTAGGGCCTCTATATATTGTATAGTTAGTGCCGAGACACGGCTAGGATTTTGTTTGACTATTTTTGTTCTGTTTTCTGAAACACTGTACAGCACCTGTATATAGACTTGTACTGTATATATCACCAATAAACACTGCACTGTTTGTCACTACCTCACTGGATTTGGCATCTGTGCCTGAAAGACTGCTTATCCCAGGGAGCTTTGTACCGCCTACTTGTCCCCCAGGTTACAATATATATATACCGTATTTATCAGCGTATAACATGCACTTTTTTCCCCTTAAAAATCAGGGGAAAATCGTGGCTGCGTGTTATACACAGATCCCTGCTGTCTCTGAGGGAAGAGGAGCGAGCGCCGTTGAATTACATAGAGCCGCGTTCTCCTGTGTAACTGGCGCTCCGTCACTCTCAGCCACACCGCTACAAAGAACTGGAGAGTTGTAATGTTCTTAGTAATAACACTTTGGTGCATCAGGCTAAATGTGATAGTATAGCTATAGCACAGAAGAAAATCTGCAATGGCCAGCAGGCCAGAGATGATTACATGTTGCATTTAACATTTATGTATAAATCAAAAAAGATTGCAAAGTAAAAAATAAAAAAAAACACCACACTATGGGGCTAATTTACTAAAAAAGTGGTAAAATCTGATCTGATAAGAGTGCAAAATCTGGTACAGCTCTGCATAGAAACCAACCAGCTTCCTGTTTTTTCGTTTTTTTATCAAAGCATATGCAGGCCATACATAGGTCGAATTCAATCAAAAATTTGTGCGTTTTGCAATCTGATGATGCCACCATTAAATTTAGAAAAACCAAGCCTTCAACTTTACCTCATGATGCTATGAAAAAGAAAATGCATGGCCGGAAATGTTCTTTTCTTTCCAGGTCACAGCTCATGCGCATTTCTTTTTCAATTATATTTTTTCACACAATTCTCCTATCATTGATTAGAAATTAGTTTGTTAAAAAATTTCCGACATGCCAGATCAGTCAAATTTGATGGCTGCATAAAAATCAGCCTTTAATGCAGCCCCACTAATGGTCCAAAATCAAACGATTATTCAATGGTGCGATTTTATAATGAAACACAAAACAGGAAATCGCCCCGGGACTTTATATGAGATGAATGCGTTTAGCCAACAATTGACAGAGTAAATACAGTCTCAAAATTTATTAAAATAGTCATGCAAACATAAAACATGAATCATAGCCAAGCCACTGAAATGATACATACAGTAGAAAATGTCATTACACGCATCAAGGTATAAAATGTAAATTGCAGAGTACATATGCATAAAAAGTATTCCAACGCGTTTCGCAAGACCATGCTCGCTTCATCAGGGGTAGATGCATGTGTAGTACATCTATAGGGGATATAATGAACCAAATAAGTATCAACACAGACATGGTATCATGACAATTAGTCAAGAGGGTCCAAAAAAGCATGGCTCTATACTCTCCAAAGCCGGATCAGATTACCAATTGCTTGATACCCAGAGGCGGAAGTAATGAGCGTCCGGCTCAGGAGCTGAGGAGGCAAAGGAAAAACCAACCCAACAGAGCTCAAACGGGGCAGATATGGCCAGGATGGGGGAATGTGTCACCAAAGATCTCCAAGTATGGCTTGGCTATGATTCATGTTTATGTTTGCATGGCTATTTTAATACATTTTGAGACTGCATTTACTCTGTCAATTGTAGGCTAAATGCATTCACCTCATTTAACGTCCCGGGGCGATTTCCTGTTTTGTGTTGCAAATATTGGGATGGAGGTGGTTTGCAGGTGACACCAGATCCTTTCCTTTTTATTTTATAATAAAAAATCGTTCGCAATCGGACACGTGTATGGCTGGTCCTAATTAAACAAGCTGAAGTTAGAAGTCGGTTGACTACCAAGCACGGCTGCACCAGATTTTGCAGTCTTCAGTTTCAGCAAATCACCCCCTATGTATGGGGAACCAGAGTTTGTGACACACAAAAATTTACTGAAACATGTAAACAACTTTAAGGTTACAGAAAATGCAGACAATTTATTGTGCTGTGGAATATGTGTCTTAAATCATATCAATAGGCTTGAGAAAGAAATTAAGATTAATAATTTGTTTATAAAGTGGAATTAATTACTACATGAAGCTTGCATGTTAAAAAACAAAACCAAAAAAAAAATTTTTAAAAAACTGCAAGAAGTGTATACAAATATTTATTTAAAGGCAGGCAACTGCTGCTCTACTGGCACACCTTTTATATTATGAATAATACCCTTTGTATTAATGTAGTAAAGAAGTAGCGTCATGAAATCCAACAATGCAGAAAAATCTTACCTCATTCCCAGACCACCGTTTGTCTCCACTGTCTACGCTGTTAAAGCCAGAGTCCAAGGCACCATAGGAGCGACCGGGGTACACATCATCATGGCTAAAACACAGACATACACCTGTCAAACACAAATGCCCAAAATACTACCCAATAAATCAAAAGATCTATTTTTTTAAAGATTTAACTGCAATACTATGAATTTTCAGTAACTGAGGTTGAGTTCGATCGGAATGAGGTTTAGGGATACTCGTGGAGCATATTGCATACAATTTCTATATGCATACCATTTTAAAACATAAGAAATATAGCTGATAAATCAAGCTCTATTACTGGAACATGAACACTGTTAACCATTTGTGTCAAGAGCTCATCTTGCATGTCAAAACCCTAAACTATACCACCCTATAAATCTTATATTTGTATTATTTGATGAAACTACTACAGTGAAGTTTAACTCCCAAAATTAGCTAAAAGGGCCCCCTTTTAGACCAATATCGCAGCGACAACTCTGAAACTGGACATGAAAAAGGATAAGGCCCAAACCTGTTTTTTTTCAGAGCTCTGAGAGCAAGGTTCTTGTCCAGACCCAAACCTGTAGAAAGGCCATAATGTAAGGCACAGAGTAGTCACTGAGATTTGTGTGCCTGTGCTCACACCAGGCAAAGGAGGATTTCTATGTACAATAGTTAAAGCCAGTGACTGAGAAGCAGGATGGAATAGTGTGCACTAAGACAACAGGTCTGGCCTATTAGGAAGAGGCCATGGGTTGTATCTTAGTAGACTTGTGTAAGTCTGTATCAGGTTCTTCTGGGGCAGTTTGGTGTAATGAAAATATCAAGTTTCTTCGCTTGTTCTATTTCATAGAGCAGGCGAGGTAGAATTTGCACTAGAAGGCAGGCATAGATTAGCCTGAACTAATATGAAGGAATTATCAAGGCATCCAATGCCAGAGCTACTGGATCCTTGGTCCTGGCCACAAAGGTAATTTGTTGTGAATCTGGAGGTCAAGATATCCACATTCAGGGCCTCCCCATTTCTGACAAATTAGATTGAAGATGCCAGGGTGAGGGGTCATTTCCCTTGGTCCAAGTGGCAACAGCTGAGTAAATGCACCTTCCAGTTGTCAATTCTGGGATGTGGACAGCAGAGATCACTGGACAGCATTTCTCCATCCAAGAGAGGATTTAGCTGGCGTCTTTCAAGGCTGCACAATTCCTGGTGCCCCCATGGTGGTTTATGTAGGCCACAGCTGTGGCATTATCTGGATTGCACCCTGATTGAGTGTCCGTGCAGAAGAGGGTGTCCAATATTGCAGAACCATCCTTATCGCTCAGAGCGTCAGAAAAGATGATGGGGAGCCTTGCTTCCAATGATGACCATGTTCCCCGAACTTGGAGGGATTGAAAAACTCCTCCCCAGTCAGCTTACCTGTAAAATCCTTTTCTTGGAGTACATCACGGGACACAGAGCCACAATAACAACTGTATGGGTTATATGGCACCTTCAGGTGATGGACACTGGCACACCCTAAACAGGAAGTTCAATTCCCCATATAACCCCTCCCCTTACCAGGAGTACCTCAGTTTTGTAGCAAAGCAATACACATGTAACCAGAAAGAGGGGAGGGACCTCTGTGTCCCGTGATGTACTCCAAGAAAAGGATTTTACAGGTAAGCTGTTATAAAAAATTTTCTTTATGGTACATCATGGGACACAGAGCCACAGTAATTACTGTATGGGATGTCCCAGAGCAATGCCACCTGAGGGGAGGGGACACAAACAAAAGTAGGGTGCAATTAGACCTGAGGACGTACACTGCTGCCTGCAGCACACTGCACCCAAAGTCGATATCCTCATGCCTTCTTACATCCACCTGATAAAATCTGTTGAATGTATGGACTGAAGATCGGGATGCGGCCTTGCACATTTGAGCCATGGAGGCTTAGTGATGCACTGCCCACGAAGCACTAACAGCCCTGGTGGAGTGCGTTTTGACTTGAAAAGGTTGAGTCTTCCTCTTCAGACCATAAGCTTGAATAATTACTTTCCGAATCCATTTGGCAATAGTGGATTTCAATGCTGCCTGTCCTTTCCTAGGACCTTCAGGCAACACAAAACAAAACATCTGCTTTCCAAATCTGAGCAGTCGCCTTTAAATAGATTTTGACAGCTCTCACTACATCCAAAGAATGTAGTGACCTTTCTTCCTTAGAACAGGGTTCTGGAAGAAATGAAAGCAAAACAATATCATGGTTTAGGTGAAAACCTGCAACCACCTTTGGCAGAAAGCTAGGATGAGGACACAATACTACTCTATCCTTGTGAACAATCAAATATGGCTCTTTACAAGAGCCGCCAACTCTGATACCCTTCCTGCAGAAGAAATGGCTACCAGAAAAACTAGCTTCCTTGTTAAAAGGACCAAAGGAATATGTTGTATCGGCTTAAAAGGCTGTTTCTGTAAAGCCGACAGAACCAAATTCAAGTCCCAGGGGTTCAGGAGTGCGGTAACCGGTGGATTAAGCCGTGTTACCCGGACGCTTCGGACCAAAGAATGCGAAGCAACGGACATTGAAACAATACTAATAAGGCTGAGACCTGGCCCTTGATAGTACTCAAGGCCAGCTTCATCTCTAGCCCCATTTGCAGAAAGGTAAGAATTCTACCTATGACATACTTCCTAGGATGCCAACCCCTGGATTCACAACAGGAAACATATGCCTTTCAGACTCTATAATTATAAATGACTCTGGAAGCTGGCCCTTACCACCATCTTTACTATTTCTACATACCAAGATCTTCTGGGCCACAAGAACTACCATCAACTTCCTTTCCCGCTTGATCCTGCCAAGAAGTCGAGGTAGCAGCAGAATAGAAGGGAATGCATAAATCAGTGAGAACTGATCCCACGGGGTCACCAACGCATCTGTTCCGCATGCGAGTGGGTCCCTTATTTTTGACACAAAGTTGTCGACTTTGTTGTTGAACCTGGACGCAAACAGATCTACATCCGGGATCCCCCATTTTTGGCATATAGCCAGGAAGATGTTGGGGTGAAGGGACCATTCCCGCGGGAACAACTGCTGGCGACTTAAGTAGTCTGCCTGCCATTTCTCTACCCCTGGAATGAAGATTGCCGATATGCACGGCACGTTTTCTGCCCAGGTTAGGATATGGTTTACCTCTCCCTGGGCTGCCTGACTTCTAGTGCCCCGTTGGTAATTGATATAAGCCACTGCTATGGCATTGTCGGATTGAATCCTGACAGGAGAATTCGGCAACCTGCATGTCCAGGCCCTTAGGGGTAGACACGCTGCCCGAATCTTTGAATGTTGATGGGCAAGGTCCTTTCAGTTCTGGACCATTTCCCCTGGACAGACACTTCTTCCAGGACTGCTCCCCAACCTGAAAGACTGGCATCTGTTACCAGCTTCCAGGTGACCAGTAAGAAGGATTTCCCCTTCTGAAGATTCTTGGATATCCTTCACCAATTAAGGCTCTGGCGCACTTTTGGCGACAAACGCATTGGAAAATCTAGTGCCTGAATCTTCTTATTCCAGTCCGATGGGATACTGTTTTGCAGCAGTCTCGAATGAAACGGAGCATAAGGAACTGCTTTGAATGAAGCCACCATCTTCCCCAACAACCTCATACAAAGGGGAATGGAAGGACCCTTCTTTGCCTTGACCCCCTGAACCAGCTTTTTTTTGGCGTTGATCTTTGCCTGGGGTAAAAACGCCTTCTTCTGGGCTGTATCTATGACCAGACCAAAGTACTCTAATCTTCTTACTGGCTTTAAAGAAGATTTCTCTAGGCTGAGGACCCTAGGTATTGCAGGTAGTTGACTGTGGTGACCATGCTTTGGTCCAAGCGGACTACCGACCGGTTTATTAAGAGCAGGTCATCCAATTATGCTATTATTGTTATACCTTGAGTTCTTAATCTGGCCAGAGGAAGGGACAGAAGTTTTGTAAACACCCGAGGTGCAGTAGCTAGACCGAATGGCAAAGCTACAAACCGAAAATGAAATTTTTCTACTTCGAAACGCAGATACTTCTGGTGAGCGGGGAAAATAGGGACATGCAGGTATGCATCCTTGATGTCGATTGGTGCTAGAAGTTCTCCCCCTTGTAGGATGGTGTCAGGGGCATGTCAGCAGTCGTCGGGTGAATCTGCGTGCACGTAGGTCCTCAAGGATCATTTCCAAGCATATTCAGCCAAAATCCCCACCAGGGGGCGCCGGAGCGCTCCCGCGAATGCCCGTACGCGCGTTCGCGCGTACGCGCGCGCGCCCGTTCGCGCTAGCGCCGTTTGGCGCCAAAGGGCCTTTAAAAGGATGACAGGTGCTCATGTTAGCTGCTGTTCGTCTGCAGCTCTGCACCTGAAAGTTCCTGAATCTGCCTGCTTGTTGTTTGATATTGACCCGGCTACGTCTGACCACTCTCCAGTCTCCTACCCGACCCGGCTTGTCTGACCTTGTTTCTTCTGCTACCCGTTGCTGAACTCCCGCCTGTCTGACTACCCTTGGATCATCCCTCCTGTTGATATCCTGCCTGATCTCCTGCCAAATACGGACTGTCTGACCTTGCTTGCCTGTGTCCTGTCACGCTGCTCCAGCCTGCCTGTTTGCATCCAGCTGCTGTCTGCGCATCCGGCTACCAGCCTACCTACCGGCCTGCACCAGCTACCTGCATCCACAGCTCAGCCATCCCTGAGGGACTTCCTTCCAGTTCCGGTGTCTGCTTCTGCTGGAACCCGCATCAGGCCCTCCTACCCACTGTGCTCAGGAGACCACTGTTCCCACTTCCAGCGACTCCTGAACCAGCGCTTAAGAGAGGTCTCCTTCTACCAGTCAGGCTCAACTACCAGGTACCTTACAGTACGAACAGCCATGACTGAGCCTGCAGGAGAGACCTCTCCCATTCAGGAGATCTGTACACACTTGGCGGCCCTCACCCAAGCAGTAAAGACTCTACAAGACAGTTATAACAGACTGGAAGGGCAAGTGTTAAACCTCAGTGGTTCCGGTGGTGTGGCCGCTGCACCCGCAGCTGCTCCAGTACAGGCTGCTGCATCACCCTCAGTGGTCATGCTCCCACCAGAACCAAGAGTACCTGTTCCTGATAAGTTTTCCGGTGACCGAACTAAGTTTGTGGCCTTCCGCAGCGCTTGTCAACTTTACTTTGGACTACAGCCACGGACTTTTTCTTTGGAAGCCACCAAAGTGGGGTTTGTTGTATCCCTCCTGCAAGGGGAACCCCAGACCTGGGCCCATCGCTTGATTGAATCCAACGCCATACAGGTTCAGACCCTACCTGCCTTTTTTGAAGCCATGGCCCAGCTTTATGAGGATCCTCAGCGGGCTGCCACCGCTGAGGCAGCTTTGATCGCGCTCCAGCAAGGCCGTAGACCGGCCGAGGACTATGTCATGGACTTTCGACGCTGGAGCGCGGATACTCAATGGAATAATGCAGCCCTACGTCACCAGTTCCGCATGGGGTTATCTGAGGGTCTTAAGGATGAGCTTGCCCGAGTAGGAATGCCTGACACCTTAGAAGAGCTCATTACCATCACTATCCAGATTGACCGACGCCTTCGTGAGCGCCGCTCTGAACGATCTGTCCAACAAACCCGGCCTATGTGGATGACTGCCAGAGCTCCGCTGCCTGCCTCTCGGTATCTACCTTCTGCCGGGCCAAGTCCAATCAACCAGGCAACTGATGCCCCTGAACCCATGCAACTTGGACTTATGCGTACCACTCTGACCCCTGAAGAACGGGCACGCAGGCGCCAACTAAACCTTTGCCTTTATTGTGGCGGAACAGGCCACTACGTGAACAACTGCCCAGTGAAGATCCGTAAGTGTTTTTCTTCAGCTTCAACCAGTTTGTCTGCTTTAACAGCCAATGCCACTCAACTTGTGCTCCCTCTCTCATTACAGCTCCAGGGAAGAACAATTCAAGTCAACGCCATTGTTGATTCCGGGGCATGTAGCTGTTTTGTTGACTCCACCTTTGCCACACAGCAAGAACTTCCGCTAAAAGACAAGACACATAGACTTTCAATTTTTCTGGCCGATGGGTCCCGTATAAAGTCCGGGCAGGTCTCTCAAGAAACCCTTCCACTATCTGCTATCTGTTCATCCCAGCACCGAGAGATCTTAATCTTGGACGTCATCTCATCACCTCTTTTCCCAATCATTCTGGGTATGCCCTGGCTTCAAGCCCACAATCCTCTTGTTAATTGGGCCACGGGCGAGATCAAGTTTCAGTCACCCTATTGTCAAAGACATTGCCTACCTGAACCTGTTAATCCTGCTACTACCCTACTATGTATGGACACTGACCCAGATCTGCTTCAAAACGTACCAGAGGTCTATCAGGACTTTGCAGATGTTTTCAGCAAGAAGGGAGCAGATTCCCTGCCACCCCATCGCCCCTATGACTGTCCAATTGAATTGCTTCCTGGAGCTGAGATCCCTTTTGGGCGCATCTTTCCTCTGTCCGAAAAGGAACAAGAGGCGCTCAAGGTTTACATCAATGAAAACCTTGAGAAAGGCTTTATTCGACAGTCCACTTCACCAGCAGGAGCGGGAATATTTTTTGTCTCCAAGAAAGATCATACGCTCCGCCCTTGCGTGGATTATCGGGAATTAAACAAGGTTACGGTCAAGAACCGTTATCCGTTGCCCCTAATACCAGAACTGTTTCAAAAATTACGGACCGCCATTATCTTCACCAAATTAGACCTGAGAGGGGCCTATAACCTGGTCCGCATTCGGGCCGGGGATGAATGGAAGACGGCTTTCCGGACCCGTTTCGGGCACTACGAATATTTGGTCATGCCCTTCGGCCTTTGCAATGCTCCTGCCACATTTCAGCATCTGGTCAACGATGTGTTTAAAGACTTCCTGGACATCTTCCTAATTGTTTACCTGGACGACATCCTTATCTTCTCCAGCTCACTTGAGCAACACAGGGAACATGTCCGTAAAGTCCTAGCACGACTCCGCTTGCACAGATTGTACGCCAAAGCGGAGAAGTGCGAATTTGAACAAGAAGAGATCCAGTTTCTGGGGTTGGTCATCTCCCCAACCGGTATTAAAATGGATCCCCAGAAAGTGTCTGCTGTATTAGAATGGCCAGCACCCATGGACAAGAAAGGTGTACAACGCTTTGTTGGCTTTGCAAACTTTTACAGGAAGTTTATCAGGGGGTTCTCTGCCATCATCTCCCCTATTACACAGCTAACCAAGCAGAATCTTCGTTTCCACTGGAACCAGGAGGCCCAGGAGGCCTTTGAAGAATTAAAAAGGCGTTTCACGTCAGCTCCGATTCTTAGCCATCCAGACCCATCTTTGCCTTTTATTCTAGAGGTTGATGCTTCCGAAGTAGCTGTGGGTGCTATTATTTCCCAACGTCAGGGCAACAAAGATCTGATGCATCCTGTTGGGTACTTCTCTAGAAAACTTTCGCCAGCTGAGCGGAACTATGATGTGGGGGATCGGGAGTTACTTGCCATCAAGACTGCCTTGGAAGAATGGAGATACTTGCTTGAAGGTGCAGTCCATCCAGTACTGATTTATACAGATCACAAAAATCTGGAGTATCTAAGATCTGCTAAAAGGCTAAGACCCAGACAGGCCCGTTGGGCCCTATTTTTCACACGATTTTGCTTCCACATCACCTACCGGCCGGGATCCAAGAATACAAAACCAGACGCTTTGTCACGCATGTTTGATAATCCTAAGGACTCTTCTGTCCCTGACACTATTTTGCCGGCAAACAGTTTTCTTCTCCTTCAGACAGATTTGCTATCCATGATTAGAGAAGCATCCCCAGAACCTTCAAGTCTTCAGGAGTCTTTCTTAACACCTCGAGATGGACTATTATGGAGGGGAAGTCAAATCTTCGTGCCAGAGAACGTTAGAGTCAAGGTACTGACGCTTTTGCATGACCATCCACTTGCAGGACATTTTGGGGTCCGTAAGACCCTTGAACTGGTGCAGCGCACCTTTTGGTGGCCTAACTTAAAGGAATTTTGCAAGAAATATGTCAACTCCTGCTCTGTCTGCATCCAGAACAAAACCCCCAGGAACAGAGCGTGGGGTCTACTAAGACCATTGCCTATACCAGATAGGCCCTGGAGAATGATAGCAATGGACTTTATAGTCGAACTGCCACATTCGGAGGGGTGTTCGGCGATCTTTGTGGTCGTCGACCGGCTATCCAAAATGGCCCACTTTGTGCCCCTAAAAGGAACACCTTCTGCTGTGGAGACAGCCCGTGTGTTCATTAAGGAAATCGTTAGATTACACGGGATCCCCGCAAATATAGTGTCTGATAGGGGGGTGCAGTTTACTTCACGTTTTTGGAGAGCCCTTTGTGAAAGCTTGAAGATTGAACTAGCCCTGTCCTCAGCATACCATCCCCAAACAAATGGGCAAACTGAAAGGACAAATCAAACTCTGGAGCAATACATTAGGTGTTTTACATCTTTTGTGCAAGATGATTGGGTATCCTTGCTGCCACTTGCAGAATTTGCGTACAATAACGCCAGTCACTCTGCCACCGGTCAATCTCCTTTCTTTGCCAATTATGGGTTTCATGCATCTTTTTTACCAGATTGTTTTTCAGAATCTCCAGTTCCAGCGGTCCAGGACACAGTGCAGTTCTTCAGTCGTAATAATCGGATCTTGCAGGAGGCGGTATCCAAAGCGCAAGCGGATAATAAGAGGTTCTTTGATGAGAAAAGAAGGGGAGATCTAAACCTCCAACCTGGCGACAAGGTATGGCTGTCCACTAATAATATCAGATTGTCATGTCCTTCCAAGAAACTTGCCCCAAAATTCATTGGACCTTTCCCTGTGAAAAGGAAAATTAACGAAGTATCGTATGAATTATGCTTACCTGATTCACTTAAAATACATCCTGTATTTCACGTATCACTCTTAAAGCCTGCTGTAGATGATCCTTTTCCTGATAGGGGCACCAGGGTCCCTGAACCAGTTCTGGTGGACGGCAATGAAGAATATGAAGTGGAATCCATCCTTGACTGCAGGAAGAGGTCTGGGCAAGTACAGTTTTTAATTAAGTGGAAAGGGTATGGTCCGGAGAACAATTCATGGGAACCTGACTGTAATATTCATGCCAAACGTTTAATTCATGCATACTTCTCTACCCATCCTGAAAAAAAGGCGCATCTGGGCATCCGGAGGCTGCCCGTTGGGGGGGGGGCAATGTCAGGGGCATGTCAGCAGTCGTCGGGTGAATCTGCGTGCACGTAGGTCCTCAAGGATCATTTCCAAGCATATTCAGCCAAAATCCCCACCAGGGGGCGCCGGAGCGCTCCCGCGAATGCCCGTACGCGCGTTCGCGCGTTCGCGGGTACGCGCGCGCGCCCGTGCGCGCGCCCGTTCGCGCTAGCGCCGTTTGGCGCCAAAGGGCCTTTAAAAGGATGACAGGTGCTCATGTTAGCTGCTGTTCGTCTGCAGCTCTGCACCTGAAAGTTCCTGAATCTGCCTGCTTGTTGTTTGATATTGACCCGGCTACGTCTGACCACTCTCCAGTCTCCTACCCGACCCGGCTTGTCTGACCTTGTTTCTTCTGCTACCCGTTGCTGAACTCCCGCCTGTCTGACTACCCTTGGATCATCCCTCCTGTTGATATCCTGCCTGATCTCCTGCCAAATACGGACTGTCTGACCTTGCTTGCCTGTGTCCTGTCACGCTGCTCCAGCCTGCCTGTTTGCATCCAGCTGCTGTCTGCGCATCCGGCTACCAGCCTACCTACCGGCCTGCACCAGCTACCTGCATCCACAGCTCAGCCATCCCTGAGGGACTTCCTTCCAGTTCCGGTGTCTGCTTCTGCTGGAACCCGCATCAGGCCCTCCTACCCACTGTGCTCAGGAGACCACTGTTCCCACTTCCAGCGGCTCCTGAACCAGCGCTTAAGAGAGGTCTCCTTCTACCAGTCAGGCTCAACTACCAGGTACCTTACAGATGGAAACTACTGATCGGATTGATTCCATGCAAAAAGAGTGAATCTTCAGGAACGGTTGAGATCTTTGAGATCTAGAATGGGTCTGACATCCCCATTTGGTTTTTGTACCGTGAAAAGGTTTGAATTAAAACCCCAACCCCTGCTCTTCCACAGGGACCACCATGATCACTTTTTGCGAAAAAAGTCGGTCTAACGCTAGAAAGAGACTTTTTTCTCTGGATCTTTGGGGACATTTGACCTGAGGAAACGAGGAGATGGGAATTCTCGGAACTCTAGTTTGTAACCTAGAGCTATTGTGGAGACCACCCATCTGTCCCAAAATTCTTCCTGCCAGACCTTTTAGAACTGCAGAAGTCTTCCCCCCCACTCGAGCGAGCAGGGGCGCCCCTTCATAAGAGGCTTTAGAGTTCTGTCTTGTGGGTTTCCTCCCCCAGGACTTATTGTTCCTGGGGTTGACCCTGAGGTTTACCTCTTGAACCTGACGGTGGAGGAAGTCGCAACTGCCTGGAGGCTGATGTCCCTGGCACTGGAGAAAGAGCCCTTTTAAATGAGGGACATTTTCGCATTTTCTTAACTGGCAAAAGGGTACTTTTCTCACTTGATATTTTTTGGATATATATTTGTTCATTTGTTTTTCACCACAGAAAGGAAAAGCAGCCAGGAGCTTTTTGCATGGCGCTTCGGCTGACCAACTTCAACCATAAGATTCTACGCATATGTATCAACCCAAGCACAAGTCGAGAGGTTTGAAGAATAGACTCTCTGATTGTGTCAATTGCAAAACACAAAGCCACTGGCAGCTCAGCTAACTCCTAGGCCTTCTGTTCAGGGAACACCTTGAGTACCTGTTTCAAATGGTCTCTCAAGGACTGACATACCCCAATTGCAGCTGCAGGTTAAGCCGCTGAACCTGCCAAGGAGAAAATGTTTTTTAACAGGAATTCCAATTATTTTTTGCGCATTTGCTACCGGACAAGTCAAACTTTTAATCACAGAGAATATAGCAGCGTCAATTGCTGGTAAACTGCACATCTTAGTAAATTTTTCCTCCATAGGATAAAGTGTTGAAAACCTTTTAGAAGGGAAAAAGTGCTCATCTGGGTGATCCCACTCAGAATACATAAGCTTTGCTAGTAATGAATGGACAGGAAAGGCACGCAAGGCTTGAGGAGGCGTTGGTGCACCCAAACAGGAAGTGGGCTCTTCCACCAACTCAGTTAAGGGTAGCTTAAATGTGGAGCGGACCATTTCAGTAAGAGAATGCAGCAGCAACTTCTCAGCATGTGAAGCTGAAGAAGGTCCTTCCCCACTTGATCCCTCGGAAGAGGAATCATCAGCCTCTTCATGGTCCCCTGAGGGGGATTCATCTTCCCCCTCCCACAGTTCCTCCGTTAGAGGATCCTAGGTGGTAGAAGGGGACCTAAGGAGTTTTCCTTCCACTCTGTGAAGATGTGATTAAAGCCACTAATCTTTCCTCTAAACCACTCATAGCTGAGGAGAAAGCCCTCAGTTATATAGACAGGGGTGAAGTGTCGGAAGCAACTGCAGCCCCTGATGACCCCGATGGCTCACTCTGACCAGCCTTTCTAGATCGGGACGAGGGCGACCCCTTTGTGTCCTTGGTTTTTGTGGCATGTGTATCACCTCCAGTGGTCATAGTGCTGAGCAAAAACGCAGCGGTACTACCAAAAAAATGCACCCACTGCTGAGCAATAGTCCAGCAACTGCCGCTGCTATTAAGCTCAGCCTGATGCTTAAAGAGGAGTTCCACCCAGGGGGGCCGTCAAAAAAAAAAAAAAAAAAAACAATTAAAAGTCAGCAGCTACAAATACTGCAGCTGCTGACTTTTAAATTGGGCACTCACCTGTCCCTGGGTCCAGCGATGCGGGGGATCGAAGCCCCGCTCGTCCCCCCCCCCTCCGCTCGTCGGCGCCGGAATTTCAACTGTGGGCGCCGGGCTGTGGCTTCACAGCCTGGCACCCACTGCGCATGAGCGAGCGGCGCCGCGCGCTGTGATTGGCCACTCAATCACCTGGGACCTGTAATGGGTCCCAGATGATTGACAGGAGGGAGGGAGCAGAGCGGAGCCCTTCCTGTGCCTGGGGGGGAAGTGATGTCACCAGCCCAGGCAAAGGAACAGGCAGACTACGAGGGACCTAGCAACAGGCATTTAGAGGTAAGTGGAAAAAAAAAAAAAAAATATCCAAATGTTTTTTTGTTTTTTTGTTTTTTAGAATTTTTCCAGGTATTTTTGTTTTTTGGGTGGAACCCCACTTTAAGTAAATGTGCCTGGGAACGCCTGTGTCACCCACACTCACATGCCACCCGTCTGCTCTGTGTCCCTCCTTTAGCTATACAGCCTGCGTTGTGGACGCTTGAAGCGCGCTAACGCTGCTAAGCCCTGTCCCCTCCTTCTGACCACCCATCGCGCTCCCCCCCCCCCCCATTCATTTCAAAATGGATCGTTTTCCCACGCGAGCAGGGCTCCGATTCTTACTGGACCACATGGATGGCTGGGGTGGAGGAGAGCTGCCAAAGGGAACCGCCGTAATGGCGGCAGGAGCGACGCAGCACACCGCCGACTGACGCCATGCTCCCTCTGCCTGGAGTAAAGCTATCCAGGCGGGGGGACATTCCTAGGAGGAAAAAAAAACCCTTTCCTACGACTTTACCTGGAGCTTGGGCCGGAGGAAGCGTGCAGCTTGTTACACAGAGCGAGACTGACAAGCATGAAACTGGTACGTGCTCTTGACAGCCCCGGATGGTTACTATAGGCATGACAACATTTACTTAACCCTTTCATGCCTAAGCCTATTTCTGACATTTGGTGTTCACAAGCTAAAATCCGTATTTTTTGCTAGAAAATTTCTTCGAACCCCCAAACATTATATATATTTTTTTAGCAGAGAATCTTGAGAATAAAATGGCAATTGTTGCAAAATTTTATGTCACACAGTATTTGTGCAGCGGTGTTTTAAACTCAACTCTTTGGGAAAAGGGACACTTTCATGAATTTTAAAAAAACGAAACAGTAAAGTTAGCCCAATTTTTTTGTATAATGTGAAAGATGTTGTTACGCCGAGTAAATAGATACCAAATATATGTCGCGCTTTATAATTGCACGCATTCGTAGAATGGCGACAAACTACGGTACCTAAAAATCTCCATAGGCAACGCTTTCAATTGTTTTTACGGTTACCAGGTTAGAGTTACAGAGGAGGTCTAGTGTTAGAATCATTGCTTTCGCTCTGACAATCGAGGCGATACCTCACGTGTGATTTGAACACCGTTTACATATGCTGGCACGATTTCCGTATGTGTTTTCTTTGCTGGCCGAGCTCGCGGGGACTTTTTTTTTCTTATTTATTTTTAGATTTTTAAATTGTGTTTTAAAAAAAAAAAAAGATTTGATCACTTATTGCTGTCACAAGGAATGTAAACATCCCTTGTGACAGTAATAGGTGGTGACAGGTACTCTTTATGGAGGGATCGGGGGTCTAAAAGACCTCCAATCCCTCCTTTGCACTTCAAAGTATTCAGATCGCCGGAATCGGGGATTCTGAATACTGCAGATTTTTTTAAAATCCGGCACCATTGGCAGCCCAGTAAACCAGAAGTGACGTTGCTTCCGTGTTTACACTCAGAAGACTGGAACGAAGCAGTTTACGGCATTGTGCGTGTCTGTGGCTAGACGCCGGAAGTGCTGGATCACGTATCGTGTCTCGCGGTGGGACGGGAGGCCCGGTCAGAGCCGCTCCTCCGGGATAACAATCAATCGGCTTTTAGTTATTCCTGGAAAGCTGATCGCTCGCTCTAAAAAAACGGTACCGGGGTGATGCCTGCAGCTGTGGGCATCATCCCGGTATAACCCCCGAAAGCCGAGCCCACATATCTGTGTACGCTCGGCGGGAAGGGGTTAAAGGAGAAAAACTCACAAGAATTCGAAAAATTCATTAGGAACCTCCCTAACCTTATCCAGCTGCAGGGTTCTGTGGTAACAGACCCAATCGTCACCACTCACGGTGGGCTCCGTTAAAAAACCTTTAGGGACTGAGGCCCCCCTTTTTATCGTGGGATCCACAGCCCTGGGCATGTAAAAGCACCCCGCCAGGAATATGGCTGAAAAGATCAAATACTGGATCCCGGGGTCCAGCTCTCTAAAAATAGAAGCGTTACAGGCAAAACCTAGTTTCTTCAGACACGAGGCCCAGCTACCATTGAATTCGGTCTGGAAAAGACACTTTGAATGGATCCGGTTGCATAGCTTGCCCCAGCTAGAGAATATTCCAGCGGAGCTCAGCACATCTTTGCTTGTGACCAACACCTAAGACACTGGCGAAAAAACTGAGGTACTCCCGGTAAGGGGAGGGTTTATATGGGGAATTGAACTTCCTGTTTAGGGTGTGCCAGTGTCCATCACCTAAAAGGTGCCATATAACCCATACAGTTATTACTGCGGCTCTGTGTCCCGTGATGCGAGCTGCTGACTTTTAATACATGGCCACTTACCTGTCCCAGGGTCCAGCGATGTCGGCAGGGGACGCCGAGAACCCGCTCGGTTCTCGGCAGCTGCCGCCGCCATCTTAGGTGAGGGAATCAGGAAGTGAAGTAGGGAACTTCCCGGTTCCCTACTGCGCATGCGCGAGTCGCGCTGCGCGTCCCTAGTAGTCCCCGCTCTCTCCTGGGAGCTGTGTGTTCCCAGCAGACAGCGCGGTGGGGACGGGAAGAGGCATAGACTCCCATAGGAGTCTATGCCGGAAGTGGGTGCAAATACCTGTCTTAGACAGGTATCTGCACCCCCCTCCCCCCTGAAAGGTGCCAAATGTGACACCGGAGGGGGGGAGGGTTCCGAAAAGCGGAAGTTCCATTTTTGCGTAGAACTCCGCTTTAAATTGGGTGAATGAAAGCAATCAAAAAAGGAGGCTACCATGAGACTCATGACTCTCAAGGAGAATGTCACAGAGGGACGCCTCTTTGAACTCAAGTCCCAAGCATGAGCTTTAAGAGCAAGCAGTTTCTTCTCTGGAAGAATACATTTACAACCCCAATTCCAAAAATGTTGGGACGCTGTGTAAAATCTACATAAACAGAATGTAATGATTTGCAAAATCTCATAAACCCATATTTCATTCACAGTAAAACACATCAAAATGTTTAAAATTATGTAATGGATTCATCATTTGGGGAACTGGGTTTCTAACAGTCTTAATATAGTTTTTAATATCAACTGCTTCTTATAGCTATTATGTTTAAAAATAGAAAATGGATTACTGTCCGTTATACTTTTTTTATTTGCACTAACATACAATTTTTCAGGACAAGCTTTCGGGGTATGTTCCCTTCTTCCCACTCTTTCTTTTACATTCTGCTTAAAAAATTTTGAATCAGTACTGCTTGGACCTTGAAGAAGGGGACATACCCCAAAAGCTTGCCCTGAAAAATTGTATGTTAGTGCAAATAAAAAAAGTATCACGGACAGGACTCAATTTTCTAAGTCACAATTGCACTAATACGGCTACAATCAAATCAAGTATGTTTAAAAATGAAAGGAGTCAGAATAAACCCATCTTTTGAATAATATATATATTTATATTTTAGGTGGAAGATTAAGTTTTTTACAAACAGATTTTAGGATAGTTGAAGGAAACAGTACCCACTGGAAGTCTGTTTTCAATGCTGGCCTCAGACAGAGAATGCCAGTGGAGGGTGTGCCCCTAGAAATGCAATTGATACTGCAAAACTTGTGAGTAGCTGTTTATGTAATAGAAAACTGGATATTTCTATATTTAAAGCATGGTCTTTTTTTTTGCAGGGATAGAGGTAACCCTGAGATGAGGGCAGAAGAGCTGTGGAGGATAGCAGACATAGAAGAGATCCCTGTACACAGGATGGGTGGAATAAACACCAGAGGCATGCAGTGAGGCTTGGAACACAATCTTGATGTGCATGAGACACAGGAGGTGCATGGGGGATTTGCTCACTGTTCTCTACAGTGGTATGCACTGTACTAACTGTACCAATTGATGATGGGGAGGAGGGTGGGCGCTGGTTGCATTATGGAAGATGTTGAATAGAGGATTTCATGTTGGTATAAAAGATCAAGAACACACTTCAAATTGATGACGAGAGAGTCTAGTGACAAAATTACTCCAAACCCTTTGTAGGGTTTTTAAAATTTAAGAAAAGCTGGCATCTTGGGTATTATTACAAAACAAATGTGAAGTTGCTGGTATACTTTGAGTATCTATTTCTGATAGAAAAGAAAAACCTGATCCTCCTAGCTAGTTTCCAAAGCATCTTCTCCCCTATGCGCCACTATTCTAAGGTCCTGATGTGATTAACAACGATGTGGGTTCCATGCATTGAGCATGTTGACATCAAGGGAAAGTCCACACCGGAGCCAAAACGGTAGTGAAGGATCAGGGAATTAAAAGTGCTTATACTCTCCCCTAGAATAAAAATGTGGTTAAACCTTGCAGTGTGGGCACAGAATTTTTAGATCTCCCGGAATTGGACTTTAAGACAAACAGGCACATAAACCAGATGCCTTTATTGATGTTTGACCTGCAGTTACAGAGCAGACACAGGCTGAATGTAGGAAATGCAAAAGCAGAGAAAGAAAAAGCAAAGGTTTATTTACATAGATATAAGAGCTAATATAAATTATAGCTGCATTTTGATGATGCATATATATTTCCCAATATTACATTCTATAAAAATATGCATTGATTTTTTTTACTAACCATGAACTGAATCCTAGAGGTCTTCTGTCAAACTCTGGTAGATCCGAAGCATTTTTGCAAGCTTCTATGTTCAAGTATTTAAATATATGAATTTTACCTTTGATGCAAATCTATTTAAACAGATAAACACATGAAATTAGTTAAAATGGAATAAATATAATATACAGTATATTGTAAATAAATATTTTTATATACAAAAAAACACAAGTGTAGTATTTACGGTTTTGAATTTTTCATGATAAAGAAAAATTATCAAAATTTTGTACTCAATGTATAAAGACTTTCTGGGAGTCCGTCCGAGGGACAAAGAAAGTCTTTAACCTTTGGGTGATACCATCGACTACAGGAGGATTGAACTCTGGCAAATTAACCCCTTGTACCAAAAGCATGCCTTAGCTTGGTAGCAAAGCATTAAATACCAAGAACCCCAAGAAAAGGATGTTACAGCAGGTATAGAAATCCAATTTCTTTTCTTTCCAATCTACTATGGAAGACTCAACGCTAACTTTCAGGATGTCCAAAAGCAGTTCAACGAAACAGGCCCAAGGGAAAAAAAAAAAAAAAAAGAACTGGGGACTCAAAGAGCTCCCCTAAAACCTTAAGATCAAAGCTGGCATCAGACAGGGAAAAAGAGAAAATGGCTAATAAAACACGCTCTACCCTTGATCCTAAGCTTGAACAATGGTCTGCCTGAGACACACAGAAATGGATATATGAGAGGCCAGAGCGCCCTTTAAATGTCCATCCAGAATTACAAAAAAGGGAAGCAGTCTTTCTGGAAAAAAGCAGTGGCTGAGACACTCAGCTCAAACCACACCACAGCCAAAAACCACATCAAAACAATCGAGAGAAATTTCTTTTGGGTGAACTGGAGCTAGACAGAAGGCCGGAGAAATAATGTCTTGGTTGAGGTGAAAGGCAGGCATTACCTTAGGCAAGGAGGAAGTCCTGGGTCTCAATATTACCCTGTGCCTAGTAAAACCAAAATAGGGCTTTATACAGGAAAAAGCTGCCAGCTCAAACACTCACCTTACAGAGGTGACAGCTACAAGATGAACCCCACTGTGTTAGAGTAGAGAAAGGAATGACGCCATTGGGTTAAAAGGGCGATTTCTGAAGCGCAGATAGAACCAAAATTAGGTTCCACGGAGTCATAGGGAAGCTACATGGGAGACCCCCTGTGAAAAGTTCTCAAGGTATAACAGGCCAACAGTCTCTGAAACAGGATAGAAAGGGCTGAAACCAGACCCTTGATAGTGCTAAAAAGTAAAATACTTACTGGTCTAGACCCAACTTTAGGAAGAGGAGGTTTTATTGCATGGAGAAACTCCAGGGGTAGAAGCCCTAAGACTCACATTAATTGAAGAAAAAAGGGGCCTGTCGAGCTTGATGTCAATGGCCATCATGCACCAGTTAGACTACATGGGATATCTAGGTCTTATGGGTCACTGCTCCCCAGGAATGCCCTTACCCTGCCAGCCTTCCACCATTTGCCCTTGGGGTTTACCGCCTCAGCACCCGGGACTGCTGACGCCTCCCCGCAGTTGGTCTCAGCTTATGGCGCTGTCATCTATACTCACAGCTTATCTATTGTTGCATCTGCTCCTGAAGATTGGAGGTTACCCATGAAACGCATAAAGCTATATAGATGCCTTCATTATGTTTTTAATCCAAGAGTGATATCAAACAATACGTACATTATCATGTTGGTTTTATTGGCATAAACCAAGTTGTCATGGACCTGTTACATTATGTGAACATAGATTTTTAGAGTCTGGCGGTTTCCTTTTTATCATGTTGTTAACGTCATGCACTTTCATGTTACCATATTATCTTCTTACTATGCGATTCATATGTAATTTAATCATATAATCGGTTCATGTTATGCAACTATGTACATGCCATAACACTATGCGATTAGGCTATCATTTTATACCCACCAGTCACTCTTGGTTCATGTTGTTCAATTTGGCCACCTGCTTCACACAAAGTCCCAAACTCTCCAAACTCTTATGTCACATTAATTGAAGGCTGTCTTTCGTGTCCCATGATAGGAATCACAAACTCAAAGATGCCACAGTTCCTTAGAGCCTGGGTTTCAACAGCGAGCAACCAAGAAGGATGCTAAATTAGACCTTGAGACAGGATACTGAAAAACTGGCAGTGCCCATGGACTCTGTCAGGAATCTTACCAGGTCAGTATCACATTGGTCTGAGCCAGTTTGGGGCAATGATGTTCACTAGAAAGCTCCACATCTCGAACATGCAGAGCAGACAAGGAATGTTTCTAGAGAGGAAATGCAAAGATTAGGGTTTACTGATCCTGCGGAGCAATCAAAGAATCTACTGCTTTCGTTACAAGATCCCTGTGTCTGGATACAAAATGGTCTAGTTTGATGGTGCAGCTGGAGGCCAAGAGGCCCACATCTGGTATTCCTCACATGTGACATAGGTCCTGGAACATCACCGGTTGTAAGATGAACCCCACCCCGTCTAATCTGATAGCCGTCTGCCTGCCAATAGTGTATGTCCGGAATGCACACAGCTGACAAACCAGATATGCTGACTGGCATCTGTCGTGAGTGGAATTGGGCACTGGAACTGCTACAAACTGGAGAAATGGCACCTTGGTCCAGAAGACCCAAGAAGCCTTGATGCTGATTTGTTTGTGTGTGTGGTGAAATAGAAAGGTTGGAAGTGAGAAACTAAGGAGGGGGCAAGGAGCCAGTTTGTAGTCTTGGGATACCATCTCCACAAAGACTCTGAAAAGTCTCTGGAGGAATAGAGAATGTGTGCTCAAGGAGGGATAAAGGGGAAAGACCAGTGCATGTGTGAAACTTACTGGGGAAAAACCAAGATGTAAGATGGATATGTGGTGCGACTGTGGAAGGATCAGGGAGAGACAGAATTCCTCAGTGGCCAAACAAAACTTTGCCATAAGCATTACCTTAATGGGAAAGTGAACCACTTGCTGACTGCCCTATAGCTGATATATACTGCTACAGAGCGTCCGCTGTATCACGTGTGTGTGTGTAATATATATATATATATATATATATACATATATACACATACATATACACACATACATACATACACACATACATACATACATACATATATATATATATATATATATATATATATACATACATACATACATACACACACACACACGTGATCCTGCATTTCCAGGTGGGCACAAATGAACATATATAACGGGAGACTATCAGCGGGTACCGCAGACTCGAGGTCCATCAGCACCTACCGATCATCTAGTACAGAGGCAGAACGGCAGTCTGCGTATGTACACAAGGCAGATTTCTGTTCTTTCAGTAGGGAAAGCATGGATCCAGTATTCCTGCAATGCAGGGACACGTATCAATGCCTTCTAGTAAAAGCACCTACTACACTGTACACAAACACTGGTTAGGAACACAGTTAACCCCTTTCCAGCCAGTGTCATTAGTACAGTGACAGTGCATATTTTTAGCACTGATCACTGCATTAGTGTCACTGGTTCCCAAACAAATGTTAAAAGTGTTTGATTTGTCCGCCGCATTATCGCAATCCCGCTATAAGTCGCTGATCGCCTCCATTACTAGTGAAAATGAAAATAAGTGAAAATAAACATATCCCATAGTTTGCAGACGCTATAAACTTTTGTGCAAACCAATCAATATATGCTTATGGTAATTTTTTTTTTACCAAAAATATGTAGCAGAATACATATTGGCCTAAATTGATGAAAAAATTAGATTTTTTGAAAAAATTCTATTGGATAGGTTTAGCAGAAAGTAAAAAAAATAGTTTTTTTTTTTCAAAATTATCTTTTTTGTTTATAGCGCAAAAAATAAAGACTACAGAGGTGATCAAATAACACCAAAAGAAAGATTTGTGGGGGAAAAAAAAAAGGACATGCATTTTATTTGGGTACAGTGACGTAAAACCGCGCAAAGGTCAGTTAAAGTAACGCAATGCCGTATCGCAAAAATGGCCTGGTCATGAAGGGGGGGGGTAAAAGTGGTTAAAGTGTGCTGTGAAAACAAAGCTCAAACTCAGGCATTAAAATTATAAAAGACAATTATTGTATGCAGATAAAATTTCAGGTTATCAAGCACATACCTGAGCTGGAGGGGACTGCAGGGGATTGTTGTCCAAGATAATGGTCTGGAGGTGACGTAGATTTCGGTAACATACTGGAATACTTGTGATTTTGTTGCATGAAAAATCTAATCGAACTAGTGGCAAATCTGCAAGTTCTGGCAGGGAAAAGAAAAAAAAGTAATTATTTACTGAATAAAATTACTGCTATAATATGTCAGGACTTTTCTGTGAATTTCAGGGGGGGTTTTACATGTTCTTCAAGCTGCTTTTAGTTCTGTGGCTACAACTGTCCTTGCAGCAGTCAGAGATGGATCTGCAGTTGGGTACACACAAATTCCTCAGGAGTTAAGTGTGCAAGACTCTATGCCTTCCCAACCATAAGATACTGTCGTTTATATTGCAGAAAAATAAAAACCTTTTTACTCACAACCGCAAGACACCCAAAAACAAAGATTTTATATCTTGCAGCTTAACAATTCTAAGATGTGGTGGCTGCATTAATTTTTTTTCCCCCCCTCTTTATTTTAATATGGTGATCTGGCCAGTAAGCGTGTTATTGTTCAACTTCCTTTAACAGACCAAGCCCTCCAGCAAAAGTGGCAGTTAAAGGGTTGAAACAAGCCATTTACTACTGACAGGGGTACACACAATGGTCAGGTTTAATTCATTTATGAAATATATTTATCCCCAAAGGAAGAAAAACCTGTTGCTGTAATTGCCTAAAAAGTATTAGCGGTAGTTTGGGCTTAAAAGTGGAACTTTAGTCAAAAAATAAACTGATTGTAAAGTCCCGTTTTTTTTCCCCTATTATTATAACAAACATGTTATATAACAAACATGTTATACTTACCTGCTCCGTGTAGTGGTTTTGCACTGAGCAGTCATGATCCTCTTCTCGGGTCCCTAGCTGGAGCTCCTGACCCCCCCCCATTGAGTGCCCCCACAGCAAGCAGCTTGCTATGGGGGCACCCGAGCCAAGCTGCAGCTCCGTGTATACATTCAGACACGGGTTTTTTTTAACCCCTTGAAGCCTACTCCCATCGGCCCTTAAAGGGGTTTGGATTTCTGGGAGGTCGGTGGGGCTTATGGTCATGTGACCGCTGTGATTGGCTATCATGGCCGTCACATGATCTGGAAGCTTTCTGTGAGCTGCCGATCACCGTGCTGGGAGAGTGGCCAGAGCCTGCAGGAGAGTGGTGTCAAAAGTTTTTAGATTTTATTTTTTAATATTATGCCTAGCAACCAATCAGCTGCCAGTTAACTTAAAAAGTTAACTTGGCCAGCTCCCACCCTCGTTTCTGAGCTGTGCTGCCTCCCTATTTTTGCTATGCTGTGAGGAAGGATGAGTGTGGAGGAGGAGGCTCGAGGAAACACTGGTGCCGAGGACTGTTTATGATCTACCCGTCACCCACCAGCAGTCGATGGGTTGCTCACCTCCAGTATATACTGTTTAAAATCCAGTAACACACTGTCTCACCCAGCTCTGCACATGCTCACTTGCACCCCATTTTTAAGCAGCACTGGCGAGTTTGTAGAGGCTAATCTGCTGACAGCCTTAAAGCAGAATTAAACCCTCCTATCCTTTACAGCCAAGGAGGCTGCTTCTGTTTGATCTGCAACTGCCATAATGCTGCACATTGCCATTAAATGGTTTGACAGTTTGAGGACACAAGCAAATGTGACTGTTCGCAAACCCGGCATTCCAGGAATGTAACAGTTTTTTGAAACAGTTAAAATGGATGGGTTTAGTTCCCCTTTATGATTTACTCCTGGGGATCTGGGCTTCAGCAAAATGGCAGCCTCCAGCAAGAAGAAACAGGAGCAATGCTGGAGACAATTTACAGCAAACACTAATTTTGGTGGCATAATTATTAATGTGTAATGTATGTTCATTTGCTATAGAACATTATATTTTTTATCATGTTATGGGTAAAGTTCCACTTTAATTTGTTAGTCAAATTCATCTACATCGGCTAGTGCATCTAACTCTGCCCTCTCCCCAGACTGAAAATTTTGCTATCCAAGGCTGTCTGTTGTTCTCCATCCAGAGTGGAAACACTCTAAAGCTGGCCATACATGATTTTTCTTTTCTTCAGTCAGCCACACATCAAGGTGGATGAGGATACACCCCACAAACACAGGACACTGTATTATGACAGCAGCACTCAAACTGATCAGTGTCTGCAGCTAAATCGGCATGTCACCGTTATGTCATAGTGTGAGGAAATAAAATCAAACATTATTATCCAGGATTTATATAGCATCAATAGTTTGCACAGTGCTTTACAATGTGTTAGGGCAAACAGTACAGTTATAATACAATCCAATACAGGAGGAATCGGAGGGCCCTGCACATTAGAGCTTACAATCCAAAAAGAGAAATTGTTTCTACATCCTATATTTTCCTCATGCAATAACTTGGAAAAAACAGCCAATTTTGGTATTGTTTGATTCTAGACAAAAAAAAAACATTCAGCAAAAAAATAAAAATAAATAAAATCATATTTTAAAGTATGGTATCAAAAGAACGTACTATTTATTCTCAAAGGCAATATCCAGATTGGCTAGGTCAATTGTGTTACTACTACTGCATTGTTTTGCAATCTAAAAAAACTGACAAAAGCCCTGAGACTCTAAAGGGGTTTATATAAGTTGCCGCCTGAGCCATTTTTCTGAATACGTACAAAGATTCATATTGCGCCTGAAGATTACTTAAAACCTTCCAACATTTTTTGAAACAGAGGACCTGGAGAATAAAATTAGTGGTAGTTTGAATTTTTTTTTTTTTATTCTATTTTTTTAGTCACACAATATTAACAGTTTATCAAGCACACATTTTTGAGAAGTTAATTTTTGTGCACAAACAGAATATATTACCCAACTTTTTGATAAATTACAAAAAATGAGGTTGCGTCGATTGAATAGATACTCAACGTGTCAAGCTTTAAAATTCCGCGTGCATGTAAAAACAACAAACTTTGTTTTCTAGATTTTTCATAGGCAACACTCAAAATGTTCCTAAAAGCTATCAGTTTGGAGTTACTGTGAATAAGGGCCCTAAAATGAATGCGCTCATTGCAGCACAAGCAGCGATACACATCATGTAGTGTATACGGCGATATGTAACATGTAGGTGCTCCTAATGTTTTTTTTTACAATCGCATGTACCCGTGGGGGTGGAGCAGCTTAAAAAAAAATTGATGGGGTGTGGGGGAGGGGTGTAAGTTCTTGGGTGTAACTAATTGACACTTTTGAGCAAGCAATGCAGAGTGATAAACACAGAGAGGAGAGCCCTGTATCCTGTACTTCAATAAGGAATTTACAGTCAAAACGTCCATCGTCTTGTATTCATTGACGTTCTCAAGCAATGACCTTAGGGGTGGGCAACAATATAGCAAAGAGAACTGCCAACAGGTCGACAAGAAAACAAGGGTTAAAGAATCAGAACAAAAACTATTAGGTAACAGCTTGAAGCACCTTGTTTGCACAAGCCAAGACCTGAACATTCACCTGGTAAAACTTGGAGAATGTGTGAACAAAGGACCAGGTATCTGCCTTGCAAATGTGGGAAGCAGAGGACTGATGCAGGAAACCCCAAAAAAATACCAACAGTCCTGGTGGAATGGGCTCTGACAGTGAAAGAAGGAACTCTTTACTTGAAGGCAAAAGCCCTGGAAACTAGTTGCCCAATCTACCAAAAATGGTGTAGCAGGAAGCCCTATATGAAGGCCCATAGGCATGACAAAGAGGGACTTATGCCGCATACACACGGTCGGACTTTACGGCAGACTTTTCCCGGCGGACTTTGACAAACTTTACGACGGACTTTCTGAATGAACGGACTTGCCTACACACAATCCACCAAAGTCTGTCGATTTCGTACGTGATGACGTACGACCGGACTAAAATAAGGAAGTTCATAGCCAGTAGCCAATAGCTGCCCTAGCGTGGCTTTTTGTCCGTCGAACTATCATACAGACGAGCGGACTTTTCGACCGGACTCGAGTTCGACGGATAGATTTAAAACATGTTTCAAATCTAAGTCCGTCCAACTTTTGAGCAAACAAAGTCCACTGGAGCCCACACACGATCGAATTGTCCGACGAAATCCTGTCCGCCGGGCAAAGTCTGCCGTAAAGTCCGCTCGTGTGTACGCGGCATTAGTCTTGCAAATAGAGGATATAGCTTTCAGCCCAGACCACATCCAGGCAATGTAGGCCAATTTCCTTGTAATGTTTTAGGGCAGGACAAAAGTAAAGGAAGAACAATGTCCTCACTGAGGTGGAGAGAAGAGGGCCACCTTAGATATAAAGAAAGGTTTTGGTTTCAAAACCACTTTGTCCTTATGCAAAACAAGAAAAGGTTCTTTACAAGAAAAGAGCTACTATTTCAGAAACACACCTAACAGATGTAATGGCTAAGAATGGCAACCCTACAAGTGAGGTCTCCTAACAGAAAATCTAACAGAATTAGGTTTGGATCCCAAGTTGACACAGGTGGTCAAATTGACAGATTTATATGAGCAGCTCCCTGAAGAAAAGTCTCAACAAGGGTTTTGCGAGGCAAGAGGTTTTTGAAAAAAGGTGGATAAAGCAGTACCATGTCCCTTGAGCGGACTCAAGGCCAGATACTGGTCAAGACCAGACTGAAGAAAGGCCAAAATATGAGTACCCTGGGACGCTTGTCTTTACACCAAGCAAAGTGAGTCTTCCATGTGCAATGGTAAATCTTACAAGAGTTCGATTTTCTAGATCTGAGTAAGGTGGGAACAACAGAGTCAGAAATACCCTAATCCTCTATAATTTGTTTTTTTAATAGCCAAGAGACTGAGAGGCAAGGTGGAGGCCAGTAGGTCTGGTCTGTTTGGAAGAGGCTAAGGTTCACACCAGAAGTCCGAGTATGTCCATGTACCACATTCTTCTGGGTGAATTTAGTTCTAAGAGAATGTACTTCCCATTTTCCTCCTCACTTCTGTGTAGCAGCCGAGGGAGGAACTTCGAGGGAAGGCATACACCAGATTGAACTGAAAAAAAGGAATCCCCAAAGCCCCTACTACAAAAGCTACATGATACCAGGTTGTGGCCATTAATTGGTTCAGCTTGTTTGAGGTGACTATGTATACATTTGGTTCTTCCCCCACCTTTGACAGAGATATTGAAAGACCTCTTCCCGGGTCTAGGCGCTGACAGCTTAAGAAGGTCATCTGCCAATAGTCCACTCTAGGAATGTGGACGACAGAGATCTAGAATGTGATATTTATTCTTGTTATTTATACTCGGTAGCGTGGGAGCATTTTTCCTTTAAAAAAAAAAAAAAAAAAAAAGGAAATTTTTTCCTTTTTTTTTTTTTTATCAACTTTAGGTCCATTTGCCATTTATATAGTAATGAATGAAAACCCAGTGGCTATTAAATTACCAAAAGAAAGCTGTACTAGTCTCAAAAAATTACTTAAAATTCAAATGGGTACATTGTGTCAAGACGAAGTAAGGGCTCACGCACACACAACATTTTGAATGGTCCTTTTAGGGGTGTCCGGCATTTTGTTTTCTTCCCAGAACGCTCCTACATGTTAGGCTATGCATCCATGCACATAGTGGAGTTTAGAGGCAGGGGCATTTAAAAAGGCAGGAAAAAAAAATAAAATAAAACACAAAACGTTGTCAGCGCCTCCAGGAGCAGCTAAACTATGGCAGAAAAAAAAACACTTGACACATGTAAACGGGCATTAATGCTAGGCGCATCAAGCGCTTGATTGTTAAATTTCAATGGGCAGAATTCTGGCCAATGAAATGAATTAATGCCCAAATGCTTGACATGCCTGAAAAAGTTTACATGTGTCAAGCTTTATTTCTGCAAAAACCCAGTTGACAAGAGGAATGGCATTTAGGAGAAGTTAGCTAACGCCCTGATAGTTTGTCAAACCATCACAGCACTGAAAACTAAAAAACGGCCTGGAAGAATTTGTTCAGCAGCTAAGGTGTATTTTTGACACAAATCTCATGTGAATTTGCTAGGTTCGGGACTGGATTTTTGTCACAGCTGTGTCTTCAGTGCTGGCCAATACATAAAGGGATAAAGGGTGTCAACTCGTGTAGTAGGAGAGCAATCCGTGCCGAAACCCTGAACAGAATCCTGAACACATGTGCAATTCAGAAGCATTCCTATAGAACCCAATAAGACTGGAGTTCGCACCTGAACCACACCGCAGTGCTCAGAAAAGGCACAGGACACTGTGTGTGTAATATATATATATATATATATATATATATATATATATATATATATATATATATATATATATATATATATATATATATATATATATATATATATATATATATATATATATATATATATATATATACATATATACATATATACATATATACATATACATACACACATACACAGTGCATCCACAAAGCAAATTGAAAGAGTCCTGTGCCTTTTCTGAGCACTGCATATATATGACCAGCTTCAATGGAAAGCAATGTTATTTCACAGGTCATGCAAATCCGGTTTGGTTAAAAAACGCATCCAATTCGCATATATGTGAACCGAGCCTTAATGTGTAGCAGGAAGTTCTATCCGACAGGATAAACTTACATTGGTACATTTGAATGAATTTTTTTAAGTTGGTCTTCACACTAATCAGCTGGCTAATTTGTTTGGTCATAGATCAATTCTGAATATGTAAAGTTAGCCACACATCATTGCTGCATCACTGCTTTTTTAGATTCAGTCAGATATTTGTCATTTTTGGAAGCATTTTTACTTTCAATTTGCCAAACACGTGGAGGCCGACAGCTCCTGGAGCTATTAGTAGCCGCTTGCACGTAATTGCTATTGTAATGTCTGGATGCATACAGCAATCCTAACATTCTATTGTAGCTACAAAGCACTCTGCAAAGTGGTAACATGGGTGAGCACATAAAAAGAGCACGAAGATTACGTGTCACCACAATCAAGGAAGCTTATTAAGCTAGATGGATCAAAGGCTTGTCTAGCAACTTATGGAACATTACATGTGAAACGATGTACAACTATTAACAGAACATGTAGTCATGGACTTTGTGTGGACATACAGAAGTGAAACCGAGTACTACAACAATAAACCTTATTATGTACCATTACAAATCTATTACACATTAAAAATTGTTCTCCAAAACATGCAAAGATTATGATTACAGTTCACACATGGACTCTATGCAGTTCAGCAATCCTCCTTCAGGAGCACATGTGACAGAACACTAGAACCCATTCCTAATCTTTAATAATAGTAATATCAGCCAGTAGGGTAGACTAGAATTCATAGTATATGTATGTAGCCCATAGAGGTGCAGATGAGTAAACCAAAGTGAAGCCACTGCCTCTCAGATGGAAACAGCCAATGGTCTTGTACACATAATTTTAAAATAAAAAAGGACCAACTACCCAATAGGGAACCATCCAGACCCAATGTGAACAAGTCACCATAAAGACAGCATGGTAGTCAAAGTAGTCAAGGCACATATATTCCAAAGAGGGGGCTCCTAAGTATCTTAGAAATAAAACCAGTGAATCCTTCTGAAGCCCTATGTGTAGAGTAATTTTTAATGTTGTGTAATACATTTTTAATGGTACATAATAAAGTTGTTTTTTTAGGTACTCCGTTTCTTATATATGCCCATACAAAGGCCATAACTACATATTCTGTTCATATTTGTACATGATTTGTTAGGATGTGAACATAGAGCATACAGTCTGGGTTTCTCTCATGCTTTAGATACATGTGAAACTATTATGCTAGATAAACCTTGAAATCTAGCACTTCATCACATATCTCATTTTCATTTTTAATCATAGATGCACATTAAAAACTGACAGATTTTACATTGACAGAAGGTTTTCCCCACTTCATCCTAATTTGAAAAAGTCTGGGCTGGAGGCGCTGCGCGCACTTGAGGGGAGTGGTATCCACCCCGTGCTTATCCCATTATAGGAAAAGTTGTTTCCTTAAATCAGATAATGTGGAAGCCAGGTCTTACGTTCCAGCAATGTGCAGTGGACTTCAGTGTGACCAATAGGAGTGGGTGGACAGGCTTTGGGATTAATAATTACAACCATGTCTGACTTAAGCACAGAGGTTATCAAGAAAGACCAAACCCTCAATGATGCCCACCAGAGCCATGGATTATATCTGTGGAGAAGGTGGATAGAAAGGAGGTTTGTTTTTGTCTTTATGCACAACTGGCATGTGTGTGGAAGGAGGGCAGAGGATCATAATATATAATATATATACATACACACACAGTATCTCACAAAAGAGAGTAGACCCCTCACATTTTAGTAAACCTTTTATTATATCTTTTCATGTGATAACACTGAATAAATTATACTTTGCTACAATGTAAAGTAGTGAGTGTACAAATTGTATAACAGTGTAGATTTGTTGTCCCCTCAAAATAACTCACACAGTCATTAATAACTAAACTGCTGGCATCAAAAGTGAGTACACCCCTAAGTGAAAATGTCCAAATTGGGCCCAATTAGCCATTTTCCCTCCCGGTGTCATGTGACTCGTTAGTGTTACAAGGTCTCAGGTGGGAACGGGGAGCAGGTGTGTTAAATTTGGGGTTATCACTCTGACTCTCCCATACAGGTCACTGGAAGTTCAACATGGCATCTCATGGCGAAGAACTCTGAGGATCTGAAAAAAAGAAATTGTTGCTTTACATAAAGATGGTCTAGGCTAAAAGAAGGTTCCCAAGACCCTGAAACTGAGCTGCAGCAGTCAAGTATGGTGGTGGGAGTGTCATGGTCTGGGGCTGCCGGCACTGGGAAGCTACAGTTCATTGAGGGAACCATGAATGCCAACATGTACTGTAACATACTGTAGATGAGCATGATCCCCTCCAATTCGGTGACTGGGCCACAGGGCAGTTTGCCAACATAACGACCCCAAATACACCTCCAAGACGACCACTGCCTTGCTACAGAAGCGGAGGGTAAAGGTGATTGACTGGCCAAGCATGTCTCCAGACCTAAACCTTGAGCATCTGTGGGGCATCCTTAAACGGAAGGTGGAAGATTGCAACATCCACCAGCTCCGTGATGTCGTCATGGAGGAGTGGAAGAGGACTCCAGTGGCAACCTGTGAAACTCTGGTGAACTCCATGCCCAAGAGGGTTAAGGCAGTGCTGGAAAATAATGGTGGCCACACAAAATATTGACACCTTGGGCCCAATTAGTACATTTTCACTTAGGGCTGTGCTCACTTTTCTTGTCAGCGGTTTAAACATTAATGGCTGTGTATTATTATTTTGAGGGGCTAGTAAATGTACACTGTTATAGAAGCTGTACACTCACTACTTTACATTGTAGCAAAGTGTAATTTCTTCAGGGTTGTCACATGAAAAGATATAATAAAATATTTACAAAAATGTGAGGGGTGTACTCAGTTTGTGAGATACTGTGCATTATATATATACACATACATACACACACACACACACCCCACAATTCATGGGCCATACTCAAATGAATAAATAATAACAGCAACAGAGACAGCGTAGCTAAGGCAAAAAAAAATAAAAATAAACTCAAAATGTTAGCATAACGTGTCTATAGTTTCCAAGTGGGTTTAATTGTAGACCAAAGATTTAAACTGTTCTCTCGCCCCCTCATTTATCAGGCATTCATAAAAACTGGCATTACTACTGTGAGAGTTAAAAGGTCACACATGCAATGCTTTTCTGCATGGATCATCTCATGCCAGCATAGTTTAGACATTGCTCAGAGGACATTCCTGCATAAGCAATTGTGCAATATTTTTTAAGTCTGTGAAAAACAAAAGGAACTCCATTATTTCATAACTGCAGAAGCAAAGAGCGTAAAAGCCCTAAAGTAGCAGTGGCAGCTACAAAGTTTTAAATCCCCACAGGTTTTATTATTGTTATTGCATCAATATCTCCTGGTAGAAAAAAGTAACATTCTGAAAAACCTTAGAAATATAGAACCTTTACGGCTTCATGTACACATTTTTACAACATCTCCTTAACGATTTGACTTGACAGATAGTAACCCACGTTTAAAACGTCCGTTTTGACGTGTTTGGCATTAAAAAAAAAAAAAAGACTTTTTTTTCCCCCAAAATAGCCAAAAATGAAAAACGCCTGTAAAAACTGCAGCTAAACGCAAGTCAGAAGCGTTTGACGCTTGAAATACCTCTAAACTCAGCTTCTGAACCCATTTTTTGCGTTCCAAAAAAAGCCTCCAAACTCAACTGCCTAGAAACAACTGTAAAGGACCCTGTGTACATGTACTGATAAGAAACAGAGGAGAGTTCAGGAGCAGTTGAAAAAAATGCCCAACTGCTCCTAAACAGCCGTTTAGCAGCAGCAGTGTACATGAGGCCTAACTCTGTCTACTTAAAGAGTATTTAAACCAAACAACAGTGTCCCGAAACACCTTACAAAACATATACATTACCAATATCGATACAAAATAAATATACAAAATCCTATAAATATTCTGCTTACCCTCTGGCAGCTGCTGCAAGTGGTTTCTTCTAATATTGAGATCACGTAAAGATTCTAATTTGCCAATATGGATAGGAATTGTCTGGATCTCATTGCAACTCACATCCTGAAAAAAAAAAGCCTATATTAGGATAGCAATCAAAAGCCCTTCAACGCTATGGAATATACAACAATCTTTCATACAAAACTTGAATGCAACTTGCAATCATAGTCATGCATATAGAAAGCAGCAACAAAGTGAACGGTTGGTAGAACACAGCTACTATTCATTCACTATACAGTAAAGTAAAGGAGAACTTGATTTAGACTAAGTAGGTCTTCTATTTAGTAAACATTTCAAAGTATCACCTGCACAAAATGTATGAACAGATTTGTTGATTTGTCAGTTTTACATGCACCTTGTAAACCAAACAAAAAGGCAATAAAAGACGTACTTGTTAAAATGCCTTTTAAATACAGTATTGCAAAATTTTAAGTAATATAAGGTTTAGTTCACACTTATGCAGGTTACGTTTTGCATTCTAACATGCATTTTTGATGCATTTAGCATTTTTTGGGAGGCATCTCTTGTGTTTTTTCTGGTTTCTCCTGCAAGACATCAAAATCGCAAGCACTGCATCTTTGATGCATTTCCATTAAAGCCTATGGAACCAAAAATGCAACCTGCTGCGTGAAAAAATTTCCTAATCCTTTCTAAAAAATTCACCGGCAGTAAATTCAGAGATGTAAACATGACCCATAGGAATCCATGTAAAATGGATTATAGTGCGTTTCTGCAAAATTTAAAATGCACTGAACGCATAGGTGTAAACCAGGCCTTAAAGTGATTTAAAAAAAAATAGGTTTACAAATAACAAATATGTTATACTTACCTGCTCTGTGCAATGGTTTTGCACAGAGCAGCCCCGAATCTTTTCTTCTGGGGTTCCACCTTTTCTCAGTGTTCCACCAAAGGAATCCGCTTCCTTTTGTGGCGCACCAGCAGGCTTGAGCGTGAGCTGCACTGCCTGTGTCTATAGACACAGTGAGACTCGGCCCCACCCCCTGCTCCTTTGTCACAAGGTTTGATTGACAGCAACAGGAGCCAATGGCTGACACTCTGACCTGTGATACAGCAGAGAGCCACTGCTCTTGGGCACAGTGCTGGATCGAGAATGGGCTCGGGCAGGTATGGGAGGGGGGAATGGTGGCTGGGGGGGGATCCTGCACACAGAAGGTTTATTTATTTATTTATTAACCTTAAGGCATAGAATGCATTAAAAAAGGTAAAAAGCATCTTTTTACAACCACTTTAAACCCAAAAATGTAATATATTGCAGCTTAACAATTAGATGGGGTGGCTGCATTCGTTTTCTTTTCTTAGGCTTTTTTCCCTCAGTTTTCTCCTGGTGACCCAGTCAGTAACACACCTTCTGTATTACAGTGCCTACACTCTGGATGAAGGAGCACAGGAAGGCACCTTTAGACAGCAGCATTGTCAGTCTCGGGGTGGTCAGTGTTAGATGGACTAGCAGATTTAGATAGACCAAACTGAAGCCAAACTCCAGCTCACACTGCAGTTATGGCAACAGTGTTTTCCATTTGGAATAAAGTTTTTCCCATGAATAAAAGCTGTCTATTGTAAGCACCCGTCAGTGGTAAATGGTTTGTCTTAACACACTAACTGCTACATTTGCATGACAGCTTGTTCTGTTCAAAAAGTTACTTGCTGACAGAATCCGCAGATAAAAACAAAAAGGAAAAAAAAAACAAAAAGGAAAGAAAGCCAAAAAAAAGAAAACAAATACAGCCATCGCATCTAAGCATTGGTAGGTTGCAATATAATAAATATTTGCTTTGGGGTTTAATACTGCTTTAACATGCCATTAAATAATCAATAAAATCGTACCAGTTCTGTCAGGTGTTTTAGAAGACCAATCTCCTCTGGCAAGGAGTCCAGCTTGTTGTTACTTGCTACAAGAACTTTCAGAGGTAGACTGCAGATGTGCCCCGGAAGTGAAGTAAGTTGGTTTCGACTTGAAGGGGAAAACCAAAAAACACAGCAAAAAAGGATAAATAAAATCAATCTACTCGAAAAGCATACCTGCTTTTAAAGATTACTGTAAGTGTGGGAATGAAGAATAACCAGACTGAACTACTCCAACAATACAAACACAAAATGTATTTAATCAATGTATAAAATGGCTGAGCCACAATCTTCCACACAAAACCAATGGCACACCAGCCTCTCTAGACAAGATAGTATGTTGGCAATATAAGACCCCTTTCACACTGGGGCGGTTTGCAGGTGGTATTGCGCTAAAAATACTGCCTGCAAACCGCCCCTAAACAGCCTCCGCTGTTTGTTCAGTGTGAAAGCCCGAGAACTTTCACACTGAAGCGGTGCGCTGGCAGGACGGTGAAAAAAGTCCTGCAAACCGCTTCTTTGCAGCGGTGAAGGAGCGGTGTATCCACCGCTCCTGCCCATTGAAATCAATGGGACAGCGCGGCTATACCGCGGCTATAGCCGCGCTGTACGAGTGATTTTAACCCTTTTTCAGCCGCCAGCGGGGGTTAAAACCGCACTGCTAGCGGCCGAATACAGCTGCAAGAACGACGGTACAGCAGCACTAAAAATAGCGCTGTTGTACCGCCGACGCCTCCACCGCCCCAGTGTGAAAGGGGCCTAACAGAGACCCGGAAAACTTGTCCCTGAAGGTAGTGAGCTGTCAGTATTAAGTTACCCAGTTTTAATTACAATGTAGCAGATAGACCAGTGATTCTCAAACTGTGTGCCATTGCAAACTAGTGTGCCGTGTGAGATTTGCAGATGTGCTGTGGGAGTTTTGAAAAATATTTAAAATTGCTAGCATTTTTGAAACCTTGAACATATCGAAAAATTAAATGGTAAATCAATGTCGTAAAAGTTAAAAAAGTAACATATAAAAACGCAATCTCTGTCAGTCTGTCATTCATTGTTCCTTTCATAGCGCGAGACTTGTGCGAGAGCTCGGGCACTCTAATTAAATTATAACAGAGACCGTTCCATTCCAACTTTGATGCTTGTAAATAAAATTTGTTCATTGTTTAGCGATGGAGAAATACTTAAAAGCGATTGTTACCCTAAAAAAAAAAAAAAAAAAAAATCCTGTTCTCTTAAAGCATGTTATACAGCACAATTTGGCCCCCTGTACAACCTAAAAAACCTGGCTGATCCTGCCTGGTTCTGCCCTGCCCCTGTAAACTGACCACGTTTTATCATGGCTGCTGAGCCCTGACACTGTGGTCCGTTTACATGCCTCCGTTATCCGAAGCTCTCCTCTGTCCTCCTCTTCCCCCTCCCTCCCTGCCTGTCAGCTAGTGACAGTGCCACTCTACTCACCTTCCCTTCCTGCTGCTGAAATTACCTTAAAATTTTCATACAATTCTGCGTTTGATAAAGTAAGGTACCCAGTGTGTGTGCTTTAATAATAAAATGCTATTCTATACCTTATTTTAGAAAGCAAGAGGGTAATGGGACTTTAACCACTTGCCACCCAGGCCAATTCTGACATTTCTCTCCTACATGTAAAAGTAATTTTTTTTCGCTAGAAAAAGACATAGTACCCCAAAACATTGTATAGTTTTTATTTTAGCAAAGACTGTAGAGATTACAATGGCGGTCGTTACAACTTTTTATCTCACACAGTATTTGTGCAGCAATTTTTCAAACACGTTTGGGGGAAAAAAGGGGGTTTTTTTGTTTGTTTTTTAGCACAAAAAACAAACAAACAAAAAACAACACAGTAACGTTTTCCCAATTTTTTTGCATAATGTGAAAGATGAAGTTATGCCAAGTAAATAAATACCCAACATGTCACACTTCAAAATTGCACACGCTTGTGGAATGGTGCCAAACTTGGGTACTTAAAAATCCCCATAGGCTCCGCTTTAAAATTTTTTACTGGTTACATGTTTTGAGTTACAGAGGAGGTCTAGGGCTAGAAGTATTGCTCTCGCTCAGACGTTCACGGCGATACCCCACGTGTGGTTGAACATCATTTTCATATGTGGACGGGATTTGCATATGCGTTTGCTTCTGCGTGCGAGCACACGGGGACGGGGCGCTTTAAATTTTTTTTATTGTTAATTTTTTTTTGTTTTGTTAGACACTTTATAAAAAAAAAAAAATTTTGGTCACTTTTATTCCTAATACAAGGATTGAATATGGCTTGATCAGTCCTCTTTACAGTGAGATATGGGGTCAGTAAGACCCCACATCTCACCCCTAGGCTGGGAAGCCTGAAATCAAAAATAAAAAAAACCCCACAATCTCGGCTTCCTAGCTGAGGCAGCGCTGTTTGTTTGAATGCAGAGGCCGGGCGTGATGTCATAACATCGCACCCAGCCTCCGAATGATCATAGACACTCCGGCGGACCAGACCAAATCTCTATGGTAAACATCCGAAGCCGGCGGATCCTGTCTCCGACTCACCGATGGAAGTGGCGAGTCGGTAGAAGCACCAGAGGGCGGCGGGAGTCCCCTCTTGCCGCCTGTAAGAACGATCAATCGTTGGAACAGCCAATATGATCGTTCTTATGGTGTAGGGAATTGCCGGCTGAAAAAGCCGATATCTGAATGATGCCTGTAGCTGCAGGCATCATTCAGATATACCCACACAAATTCAAGGACGTCATATAACAGCCGGCGGGCGGGAAGTGGTTAAATGACATGCATCCCGGAAATAAAAAGAAAGGGTTTTTTTGGGACTCTGGGTGAGGCACAAGACACGTGGTAGCAGAAATCAGGTAAATTGTTCAATTAGAATAAAAACAAAGCTTACCTCATAGCATGTAATACATGATTGAACATGAGTATTTAAATCTATATACAAAACGATGACATACAAAAAAAGAATTCATATATGTATACATGCACGCATCTGAAATCGCATAGTGTCCCATGAAAGTAGCCGGTATAAAAAGCCAAATGCTTGTTTTGGTAATGAAATAAAAATGGGTTATAGAATACAGATGAATCACAGTTGAGGTCAAGCTATGTGTTGGGAACATGATGAGTAAGGATAAGCTCAGGCGTGTTCGCACACTCCACGTGCAGAGCCCGCCAGGAAGTCGGCACTGCGCTGATCACAGGCAGTGAGACATTTTCAGATCTCTGCAGCCGCGCATCGGGAAAATGTCTCACTGCCTGCGATTAGCGCAGCACCGTGCCAACTTCCTGGCGGGCTCTGCACGTGGAGTGTGCGAACACGCCTGAGCCCATCCTTAATGATGAGATTAAATAGGCTCAACGCACTTCGTGGCCAGTTGCCACTCATCAGGAGAAAACGCATAGTACATCTGAAAAAAATGAAAAAAAAGGTACCGAATAGGATCTGGTGTTTTGCACAGAAAGAAGAGACAGGGACAAGGGGAAACAAGATGTGTATATCCCTGGAAAATGTATGTATAAATTGTTCTAAATAAGCAGTGTCAAGATCTGCAAAGCAAGTCTATCCTGAAAGCTGAGGGAAAGAACCCAGGGTAAAAGCAAGCCCCCTCCAAAACGTAATGGGCAAGGGTGAAAAAAATCCAAATAGGTCTGTAGAGTAAATAATCTAGGACCAATATATGTGAACAGTACCAGTATATACATACTCATGGACTATAAACCAACACCCATTATTGCTGGGAGAAAAAAAAAAAAAAGTGAAAAGCGTGGTGGATACAAAGTGAAGGGAATCATATACCACAAAAAGAAAATAAAAAGGTGAAAATCAGATAAAAATCATGCGATTCCCCAAACGGGACAGGGTGAGAAAAGACTAAAAAGTGTGCAGTCTGGGTGATAAAGACGAAATCACAGGGATAGTTACCCGGTGACATGGCACAGAGACATGCTCCAAAATATGGTGTGCATGTGTGAGGAGAAAAGCCAGAGTGTGAACAAGATTCCCAGTGAAGGGATAAGTAATGCCCGACATACCCCGGGCTCCTCCAAGCGTCACGTTAAGCGTGAAGAATCAAGGAGACGGGCCTCGCCACAGCGGCAAAACCGTTCGCTGATGGCATCCAACCGCTCCACTCGTGTACCAGCTAGATGGTCCTCACACATTCACACCATATTTTGGAGCATATCTCTGTGAAATGACACCAGGTAACTATCCCTGTGATTACCTCTTTATCACCCAGACCGCACACTTTTGTTTTTCCTCACCATTGCCCCCTTTGGGGAATTGCATAATTTTCATGTGATTTTTCACCTTTTTATTTTTTTTTTCTCTTTGTGGTATACGATTCCCTTCACTTTGTATCCACCACGCTTTTCACTTTTTCAGGCAATAATGGGTGCTAGTTTATAGTCCATGAATATACTGGTACCACTTAGATACATAGTCAGGTTAAAAAAAAAAACAGATACAAGTCCATCTAGTTCAACCAATATTTAAAAAACAAAAAAACAAAAAAAAAACAAAAAAAAACAAACACACGCACCATACAATCCCATATACACAATCCGTCATCCACAGTTGATCCAGAGAAAGGCAAAAAACCCCAGCAGAGCATGCTCCAATTTGCTACAGCAGGGGAAAAAATTCCTTCCTGATCCTACGAGAGGCAATTGGATTTTTCCTGGATCAACTTTACCTATAAAATGTTAGCATCCATTTATATTGTGTATGAAAGTATCCATGCCATTTTTAAAGCAATCTACTGAGCTGGACAGAACCACTTCTGGAGAGAGTCTATTCCACATTTTCACAGCTCTTACTGTGAAGAAACCTTTCCTTATTTGGAGATGAAATCTTTTTTCCTCTAGGGGTAAAGAGTGCCCCTTTGTCCTCTGTGACGACCTTAAAGTGAATAACTCAACACCAAGTTCACTACATGGACCACTTATGTATTTGTACATGTTAATCATATCCTCCCCCTTAATCTCCTCTTCTCACGAGAGAATACATTCAGTCAATCGTTCCTCATAGCTGAGCTCCTCCATGCCTCTTATCAGTTTGGTCCTGGTTTGGCCACGTATATTGGTCCTATATCATTTACTCTACAGACACATTTGGATTTTTTTCACCCTTGCCTGTTATGTTTGGAGGTTGATCCTGGGGTGTGTCGGTGCGCTCACTTTTTCCTTGGGTTCATTCCCTCAGCTCCAGGGACAGACTTGCTTCGCAGATCCTAACTTGCAACACTGCTTATTTAGAACAATTTATACTTGTCTTGTGCCTCACTCAAAGTCCCCAAAAAAATTTCTTTTAATACTTTATTTTATAGCACCCCCGGCGCTCACGTGACTGGCCGCTTCTCTCCTCTTCCCTCCCTCCCTCTGCAGCTGTCACATCGAGAGAGGCAGTTGGTCACGTGAGCGCCGAGTGGCGCTATAAATTAAGGTATTGAATGGCATTTTATTTATAAAATTCAGACACTGGGCACCTTACTTTATCAAACAGAGGATTGTGTGAAAATAGCAGAGTGGCTAAACAACCACTTTAAGTCTGGAATTCTGAAAGAAAAACAGTTAAATGAAAAGGAAGCAAGCGAAAGTACAAAGAGGATTACAATTGCTTCAATCTGATTTGCTCTCAAAAGCAGGAACGTCCTACACATTAAATTTAAAATTAAACATAAATGTCAAAAGAAAGTTCTTCATCGCAAAATTGGTTAAATCTTTTCATGTGTACCTTGAAAATTTTTGAGATTTTTGGTGCGCCACAAGGCACAAAAAGTTTGAGAAACACAGAGCAGATACCTGAGATTAAGGAAGGTCAAGGCTTGCAGGTTAAGAGTAGCTTCTGGCACATAGCGGATACAGTTCTGGTAAAGATTTAGGCTTTCCAGGGAAACATAATGGCAGATCTCAGCAGGAATCTCCGACAGCCTGTTCCGAGACAGATCTTAAAAAAAAAAAAAAAAAAAAAGAAAACATATTTAAAAAGAAATTATTACTTGTTTTACATCTCTCAAAGTAAACAGTTAGCAGTTACAACATATACTCCAACTTCCTTGTGTGCCAAGTGTCAAGCATAGCCAGAAACTAGATTTATGAATTTATGAAGAAACATCTTTTTTTTTTTCCCCAGAAGCTAGGCTTGGGAAAACCTGTCACAAATCTTGAGAATTATACCTGAGCCTATAAAGAAAAATAGGATTTTTGTGCTCATGGTAAAATTCCCTTTTTTTGAGTCTATTGAGGGATGCAGGAAGCCTTAACATTTTGGGAGGTTAAAAAGCAATGTACCTGAAAGATGGGGACACAGCAGTCAAGAGCTAACAGGTCCAAAGAAAAAAAAACCAGTATGACTTGGACTGCCTGCAGCTCAAAGAGGCCTGAAGGAACTTACTCCCGAACCTGGCATTAAATGAGGTTCAAAACATCCACCTGATAGAACTTCAATACAGTGTGTGAACTGAAGACTAGGTAGAAGCCTTGTAAATCTGGTACAAAGTTGCCCTGCTGCCAAAAAGCCCAAGGAGCACACACAGGCCTAGAAGAATGCACCTGGACTGCAAAGGGTGAAAACTTGATCCTTGAGAACATAAGCTTGAATGATGGTCAAGTGAGGAGGGAGCGTGGGACACACACACACACACACACAGAGGCGGTTTGGGAGCAAGCCCACACGAGTGACCACATAGCAAACAGCTTGCTGCGGTTGGCACTCAGGGGGGCTTGGGGCTGCTCTGTGCAGAAAAATGGAAAGTTTGCAATAATTTTATTAGTCCTGAGAGCCAAGCGCTGCCCCAAACCAAGCTGCGGGAAGAAGAGGATTCGCCCAACAGAGAAACTTCAAGGCTGAAAGCCCAGAGACTAAAATCAAGTGAAGTATGCTTTCCACGTCTAATGATACACCTTGCAGAAAGTAGCCTTCCTAGATTTTAGATCATAGGAATCACAGATTCAGAGATGTCCCATCAATACATACAATATCCACCAATGCCTGCCTGGAGAAAAAGAGAATCACCAGGGCGTACTAATCCCACAGAGCATCTATTGCTTCCGCTAGAGAATCCCTGTAGTTGGAAACAAACCTGTCTAGTTTGCTGTTGAACCTTGAAATCTGGGAGGTGCAGATCCAACACCCCACCAGTAACAGGTCCTATAAAACCTCTGGGTGTAGCGACCACTCTCCTGGGTCCAGATGCTGCTGACTGAGTTAACATATCTGCCAGTTGTCTAACCCTGCGATGTACAGGACAAATAAGGCTGCAATGTGAGGTTCTGCCCAGAACAGGATCTTATCTACCCCTCTTGCCTCTGCCAGATTTCTGGTTCCACCCTGATGATTGAGTGATGGGGGAGAGCAGCCAAGGGTTGTATAAGTGGGTCCATAGCCCTGTCACTTTGCCCATTCGGTCTCTTATCAGTTACATAACTCCTAACGTAGGAGCTACAGAATCCATTGGCGGCCCATCCATAAAGGGCACCGGATGCATGGATTTCAATAGGGTTTTTTTTTTTTTAAGCACACAATTAGAGCCTAAGGCTCTAATTGGCTTAAAAAAGGGTGGGTTCGGGGCACAGAGCACTGCGCCCTGAGCCTACCCACTTGTGTGACAACAGCGAATTAAAATTTGCTATTTTCTTCCTTAGTCTCCTCCCAGCCAATCAGCAAGCAGGTGTTCAAGCCAGATTGACCGAGAAGAGAAGCAATGGTATTGGGTGCTGAGGAAGAGACACAGGGTGAAGCCGCCGAGGAAGTCGGTTTGCGGCGCACACCTCCAAAAAAATTGGAGCACCAGCCGCCACTGCCATCTACTCTAGGTTATAGAAAAGTGGAGAGAAGAGGGTATTGTAATTCTGTTCAAGGGTGACAAAGATGCTCCTTCATAGATACAAAGAGGACATAAATACTGATGTAAATGTACAATGTGTATGTAAAGCGCTCCGTAAATTGACAGCACTATATAAGTAACTGAAATAAAAAAAATAAATACAAGGAATCTTAATGACAGGATCCCTAGGTAAAAAAAAGGGAAAATGCCTGAAAGAAAACAAATGCGGTTACCACATAAGGGCTGATAAACACAATACATTTTTGTTTTGGGTTTTGAGACATTTATTTTGGTGGTTCTATTTTTTTTCTGATTTTGTTTTTTTTTTTTTGTTTTTTTGTTTTTTTTTTTAACTACAAGATAAAGAAAAAAAAAAAAGACATTTTATATTACAAAACGGCACAGTATCTTTTCCCCTTTGAATGTAGAGAAGGGATTAAGGCCCAATTGTATTTTTTTTTTTTTAATCCGCACAATGGACAGTACTTACATTCAATGAGAACTGTCTCTTGTGCTGGTGGTTGCTGTCTTGAAATCTGAAGTCCTCTGCTCCAAACTCCCACCCCCATACCCCAGCTGTGGTAATCTTCCGGTGCTGCGAGGGTTAATACAGATAATGATTTTCATTCATTCCTCCAACCATGCACTTTTCACTGATGGAAACTATAGTACAGATTCTATGAATGCAGGGGGATAGGGGAAAGAACAGGCGTAGTCGGAACCATTGCCTATGACGGGTCCTGAGGCTGTACTAACTTCCAAAGCGCAAGATCACCACTGTAGGAGTACTGGGAAGGTAGGTGGGGTCAGAGAACTTAAGATTTCAACTAAGACAGCACTCTCCAGCATGAGTGAGGTTTCTCAGGAAATAAAAGGAACCTAGGAAACACTCTGGGCTTCTTGGAGGGAATAATACTACAAATACAGTACAGGAAGATGGCTGCTAGCCAATACCCGCAGATCTTAATATACAATGTGGTTTGGTTACATCACCATGTAAAGAGATGATTTAATCCCCTCTCCACTCTTTCCAAAAGTTAAAAAAAAAAAAAAATTTGCCTATAGTTATAGAGTTGTGTGAAAAAGTATTTGCCCCCTTCCTGATTTTTTATTTTTTTGCATATTTCTCACACTTAAATGATTCAGATCAAACAAATTTTAATAATACACAAAGATAACCTGCATAAATCCAAGATGCTGTTTTAAAATTATTTTATTAAGGGAAAAAAGCTGTTCAAACCTGCCTGGCCCTATGTGAAAAATTAATTGCCCCCTCTCATGTTGAATCATGAATGATCTGTGATTAACCACAAATTTTTTAGAAAGCCGAGTTAAATTTCACTTGCCACACCCAGCTGGATTACTGCCAGACATATTGAATCAAGAAATCATATAAATAGAAGCCGTCTGACAAAGTGAAGCAGATCACAAAAAGCCACACATCATGCCACAATCTAAAAAAAATTAACAGATTAGAAACAAAGTAATGGACATGTATCGGTCTAGGAAGGGTTTCCAAGCCATTTCTAAGGCTTTGGAACTCCAGTGAACCACAGACAAAGCCATTATCCATAAATGGAGATAACTTGGAACAGTGGTGAACCTTCCCAGGAGTGGCCGGCCTACAAAAATTACTTCAAGAGCATGACGACGACTCATCCGGGAGGTCATAAAAGAACCCAGAACATCTAAAAAGAACTGCAGGGCTCACTTGCCTCAGGTAAGATCGGTGTTCATGATTCAACAATAAGAAAGACTGGGCAAAAATGGCATCCATGAGAGAGTTCCAAGACCAAAGCCACAGCTGACCAAAAAGAACACAAAGGCTCATCTCACATTTACCAAAAAACATCTTGATTTTCCAAGACTTCTAGGCAAATATTCTGTGGACTGAAAAAATCTACTTTTTGGAAGGTGCGCGTCCCATTACATCTGGCATAAAACTAATTCAGCATTTCATAACAAGATCATCATACCAACAGTCAGACATGGTGGTGGTAGTGTTATAGTCTGGGTCTGCTTTGCAGCTTCAGGACCCGGACGACTTACCATAATTGATGGAATCATGAATTCTGAGCTCTACCAGAAAATTCTAAAGGAGAATGTTCCGCAATCAGTTTGTGACCTCAAGCTCAAGTGCACTTGTGTTATGCAGCAGGACAATGATCCGAAACACAATAGCAAGTCCACCTCCAAATGGTTCAAGTAAAGCAAAATTTAGGTTTTGGAATAGCCCAGTCAAAGCCCGGACAGCCAATTGAGATGCTGTATGACCTTGCACAGGCTGTTCATGCTGGAAAACCCTCCAATGTGGCTGAATTAAAACAATTCTGCAAAGAAGAGTGGGCCAAAATTGCTCCACAGCAATGTGAAAGACTCATTGCCAGTTATCGCAAATGCTTGATTGCAGTTGTTGCCGCCAAGGGTGGCACAACCAGTTATTAGGTTTAAGGGGCAATTACTTTTTCACATAAAGCCAGACAGGTTTGGATAGCTGTTTTGCCTTAATAAATTAAACCATAATTTAAAAACTGCATTTTGTATTTACTCGGGTAATATTTACTCTTTGTGTAATAATAACATTTGTTTGATAATCTGAGTCATTTAAGTATGACAAATATGCAAAAAAAGAAAAAAAAAAATCAGAAATGGGGCAAATACTTTTTTCACACAACTGTACTTTAAGCTGTCCATAGATGGAGCCGTCCCCACTGGGAGGGCACAGTGATTATTGCTAGCCATTCTAAAAGCTGCTAGCAATAATTGTTTGTAAAAACCGACAGGCTGGTTGTACCCAAGTTGAGCGATAAACTTGGGTATATTAAGCCTGCCCAAATATGGTTCAAATCTCGGCCGGTCCCTACTGAACCGAGATACGAACAGGTTATGGTAAGCTTTACTCGTTTGCTTGCAGGCCTCTATTGAATGTACACTGCTCAGTGTGCATTCCCGCAACACTCCGGCTGTGCTGGAATGACTGACTCATGCATATGCTTAGGATGATTTTCATCCCCCACTGTCCAATCAAGAGGCTGAAAACCTGGCACCCAAAAGTAGTAGAAAAGAAGATGCAACTGACTGGCGAGAGTTGCAACCAGTACAAGGCGGAGGTGAATAGTTTCATAAATGTATTTCTGCTTTAAAGCCCAAGTCAAGGCTCTTTCACACTGCAAGGGTTTAATGCTCATTATGTCTAGGGAAGAGGCTCTATCACTTATCTTACATAGCTCAGGTTTGTGGCACAGCCATCAGGTACATTACAGGGATATTTAGCCTATATGGTACGCCAAGGAGAATGGAATGCAACCGGAGGTGGTATCGGCATACAGAGCAGGTTCTGGGGGACCGGTCGCAGCTCTGAGGGCACGTGCTGGAGCGAGGAATAATGCATTCACTTCTTAAAAGGATATGTAAAGGTTAGTTTAAAAAAAAAAAAAAAAACAAACACAACAACAACAACATGTCATACTTGCCTCCATCTGTGCAGTTGGCTTTGCACAGAGTGGTGGCACTCATGAGGGCACGCTGCCGTGTCCTGCTGCCGCGTCCATTGACACAGACAGCAGGACTCAGCATCGCGTCACTTGATTCGATTGAAAGCAGCAGGAGCCAATGGCTGCACTGCTATCAATCTATCCAATCAGAACCCGAGACACCAGCTGGAGCTGGTGTGCTCGTCCCCGTCAAGACCAGGTTCAGGTAACTAAGAGGGGGAGCTCTGGGGGGATGCTGCATCACAGGAGGTTTTTCATCTTAATGCATAAGGCCTCATACACAATTGACGTTTTTACAGCAGCTGTTTTTGGCTTCAGACGTTTTTTTTTACACAGTCAATAAACTCCCCATCAAGTTATCCTATATGTTCATGCACACATAGGCTGTTATCAGCAGTTTTTAGCTGGATCGTTTTCTGGTAAAAAAAATAAATAAATAAATAAAAAATTAAAAAAAAAAAAAAAAAAAAACAACACACACAAAACAGTGGGTTCTGAAAAATTTAAAAAAATGCTCCAATGTCAAAAAACACTGATAGTCGCTGATAAACGATCAAAAAACGCCGCTAACCAGCTTTTTTGTTGACATTTTTGATTCATTGAAAAAATTATACTTTTTTTTTTCAAAAAAACAAAAACACGAAACGCTAACGCGGAAAAACGCTAAAAAAACAACACCACGCTACTAAACGTAAAAACGATATTGCAAAAACTTTGAAAACTCACTGCAAAGCTACTGGCGTTATTATAACGTTATTTTAACGTCCAGTGTGCATGAGGCCTTAAGGTGAAAAACCTTGAGGGTTTATAACCCCTTTAAAGAGATTGTAAAGGCAGAATTTTTTTTATTTTAATGCATTAAGATAAAAAGTATTGTGTGCAGCAGCTGCCCCAGCACCCCCTAATACTTACCTGAGCCTCACCTCTATCCAGCAATGTCCACGAGTCCCTTGGCCATCCAGGACTCTCCCTCCTGTTTGGCTGAGACACAGCAGTGGCGCCATGGGCTCCCGCTGCTGTCAAACTCAGTTAGCCAATCAGGAGAGAGAGGAGGCGGGGTCGGGCCGCAGCTCTGTGTCTGAATGGATACATGGAGCTGCAGCTCGGCTCGGGTGCCCCCAAAGCAAGCTGCTTACTGTGGGGGCACTCGACAGGAGGGAAAGGCCAGGAGCTCCAGCTAGGGACCCAAGAAAAGGAGGAACGGAGCTGCCCTGTGCAAAACCAACTGCACAAAGGAGGCTAGTATGACATATTTGCTATTTTAATTGAAAAAAAAAAAAAAGAACAAAAACAACTAGACTTTACAATCACTTTAATCCTCTGCCCTTAAAATAAATGGAGCATTTAACCAGGGTGGGGGGGCCCCCCCTACAAGGGTGTTTTTTTTTTTTTGTTTTTTTTTTTACATTTTCCAGGAATTGGGCTTCAAAGTGCATTTTTCACCCTTTATCCAATAAGCATGTCCCTTATTGCCTTGTATCTTGTTTCTTCCCAGTTCTGCAACCAAGCATCAGCAATTTCTCCCGATGGAAAAATGGCTCCTGGTGACCTATCTTCAATGCACTATACAAAAAGGAGAGTGGTAAAGTCTTAAGCTGGTTATATACCAGTAGAATTTAGTTTGAAATTTTATGATTTAAGAACTGTCGATTTTCTAAATGTTAGTGGGGTCAATTACACCTTCAACTGACTGTGTAGACATTTACCAGTAAGCAAGAAACATACCCACCACATATGAGCACTCCCATGATGCAGCACACCTGTACAGATACTCTTCCCGGTGCAAGGGAAATCAAATTTTATTATTTAAATCAAAAAAACTTTATTAAAAAAAAAAATAGGGAATTATCTGTATACATTTTACAGCAGGTTTTAGGATCATAGGGAAAGGTAGAGACTCCGAAGTAGGCAGGGTTCAGTTCAGTGCCTGTCATCCACCAACCAACAAGAATTACTGCAGGATTACGCTTCCTATTGCTAAACCTGCATATCAAGTCAAAGAACTTACAAATAATTCAGGTTACACAGAACTTTGCTCCTGTACACACTTTTTTTTTTTTTTTCAGTTTAGCCACAATATGATATTGATCTCAAAAGCATCTCAAAGACCTCAGAGTTAGCTTTCTTTCCTATCCAAAACACTCAAGCATGTACTACAGAAGCTACAGGTAGTCCGAGACGTTGAAGTTGTTCGTAAGTCGCAGCACTGCATTCCTAAGTGCAACTTCCGGTCAGAACACTGCATTCCTAAGTGCAACTTCCGGTCAGAACACTGCATTCCTAAGTGCAACTTCCGGTCGGAACACTGCATTCCTAAGTGCAACTTCCGGTCGGAACACTGCATTCCTAAGTGCAACTTCCGGTCGGAACACTGCATTCCTAAGTGCAACTTCCCGGTCGGAACACTGCATTCCTAAGTGCAACTTGCGGTCACAACACTGCATTCCTAAGTGCAACTTGCGGTCACAACACTGCATTCCTAAGTGTAACTTGCGGTCAGAACACTGCATTCCTAAGTGCAACTTGCGGTCAGAACACTGCATTCCTAAGTGCAACTTGCGGTCAGAACACTGCATTCCTAAGTGCAACTTGCGGTCAGAACACTGCATTCCTAAGTGCAACTTGCGGTCAGAACACCGCATTCCTAAGTGTAACTTGCGGTCAGAACACTGCATTCCTAAGTGCAACTTGCGGTCAGAACACTGCATTCCTAAGTGCAACTTGCGGTCAGAACACTGCATTCCTAAGTGCAACTTGCGGTCAGAACACTGCATTCCTAAGTGTAACTTGCGGTCGGAACACTGCATTCCTAAGTGTAACTTGCGGTCGGAACACTGCATTCCTAAGTGTAACTTGCGGTCGGAACACTGCATTCCGAAGTGTAACTTGCGGTCGGAACACTGCATTCCTAAGTGTAACTTGCGGTCGGAACACTGCATTCCGAAGTGTAACTTGCGGTCGGAACACTGCATTCCTAAGTGTAACTTGCGGTCAGAACACTGCATTCCTAAGTGTAACTTGCGGTCAGAACACTGCATTCCTAAGTGTAACTTGCGGTCAGAACACTGCATTCCTAAGTGTAACTTGCGGTCAGAACACTGCATTCCTAAGTGTAACTTGCGGTCAGAACACTGCATTCCTAAGTGTAACTTGCGGTCAGAACACTGCATTCCTAAGTGTAACTTGCGGTCGGAACACTGCATTCCTAAGTGTAACTTCCGGTCAGAACACTGCATTCCTAAGTGTAACTTGCGGTCGGAACACTGCATTCCTAAGTGTAACTTCCGGTCAGAACACTGCATTCCTAAGTGTAACTTCCGGTCAGAACACTGCATTCCTAAGTGTAACTTCTGGTCAGAACACTGCATTCCTAAGTGTAACTTCCGCCTGTGCATGGATGTGGGATGTTCCGGGTGCTTGTTATGTTATCTGGGGCTCTTCTGGCCATGCACTACATGTAGTACTGCAGTATGGATGTGTCCGGAGGTATCCAGGACCAGCATGGAGCACAAGTGGCCGGCATTTAAGGCAATTCGTAAATAGGAGTCATTCATAACTCGGGGACTGCCTGTACCTGGCTTCGGAGAAAAATAGTAAAAGCAGCTCCATGACCTCCATGATTCTAAAATCTATGCAGTTACAAGAGGAGCAACAGCATCTGTGATTTATATTTAGCTTTTCTTAGCACGGAAACAGACTGTGCCAAATACTGCAAACACGTCCCAGCATTCTCTGCGACAGCCTTCATCTACAGATCAAACAAATAAGACGAAGATGATAGAACAGGCTAGCCACTTAAAAACACATAGGACTTGATTTTAAGGTTTGCCAGATATTTAAAGTCATAAGGCTGGTGCATGCTCATATGCATGAAAGTAAACTCAGCAGTTACTTTAAGAAAAAAAAACACAAATACAGTGTACAAAGCTTGTCAATGAGTAATGCCAGCACACAGTGCACTACAAAAATAGCTGGGAATGACATGAGGCAAGAAATATGTGAATGTGACAAAGCCAATACCACGAGAATCTCTCATAGGCACTAGCACTACAGGTTTTATAAACATCTTATGTACACTGCAATTAGAATCTCTATAAGGCAGGCCATACACGGCGTGAATGAAATTTGCACGATTCCCCCACCAATACAGTATTAATGGGGGAATCCTTCCTGCTGAGACCTTATTCTCCCAGAGGGAGGGTGGGGGAAGTCGTCCCTGCTGGGAGAAGACAGTGATCATTGCTATAGCAGCCACTAGCGATAATCGCAAGTAAATCCAGGAGGCTTGTGGTACCAAAGTTGATCGATCGATCACTTGGTAAATTCAGCCTGCTCACACACCGTTTGAATCTCGACCGGTTCCTGCTCAATAGAATGGCCGGCCTAAGGAACAAAAAGGTAGAATTTTTTTCTCTATTCTATTAAATAGAAATCTTTTTAGATTAACAACTAGAGGGAGCTCTCAACGGATTGGTGTCATTACTCTGTCTCTATTTTGAGAAAAAATATGAACCATTTAGGAACTATATCATGTTCACTTGATTTTTATTCCGGGAGGAACAGTAAAGCAGAAATACTGTGCAGGAAGCCAAGGCTGTATATGTACATTTCTATGCTAAAAATGCAAAAGGTAAATTAGCAAAACATTGCCAACTACCTAAACAAGTAAAAACACACATTTACGTATTTTCTTGCCTTTTAGTAGCGATGCACTGACATTTCGGCTGCCAATAATTGATAAATAGGGTTATCAGCATTTTGCCCATAGCCAAAAAAGGTGGCGATAACGGCGCCGAAAACACATGCGATTTTACGGTGCTTAAGGTGTGTTTTTCATAGGTTGTGCGACTCAAGAACGGCATCAATAACATAACACGGATGCGTTCTTGCTGCATTTTCAATAGGGAGGTGCGTTTTTTAACTGACCAAAAACGCATCACGCAGGATTTTTATCATAACAGACGTGCAATGGACCAGTTTGAAGACCTACATCAGATTTAAAAGGGATGTATTTTGTTTGAGCTTTTCTTGCGCTAAAAGGTGCCGACAATAAATTCCTATTCATTTAAATTCATATAATTTAATTCAAAGAATTCAAAGAGAAAAAAAAAAATTACACTATAAAAATACACTACAAGGCTAGCCATACATGGGTCGAATTCCAAAATAATTTTCTTTTAAAAATCTTACCTAAGAATTTTTGTTTGAATTTTGCACCATCAGTGGGCAGCAGCAACAGACAATTTTCGTGCAGCCATCTAATTTGAGCGATTTGGCATATTGGAAATTTTTTGAAAAATTAACAATTTTCTAATTAGTGATGGGAGAAGTAAACTGGATCAGTGTGAAATGGGTCCAAGTTTCCAGGTATCTCAATTTCTATGAATCTTCCCGGACAGCAAGGATTAGCTCTCGTGGTCTGCCGTAAGACAATTAGGGAAAACAGAGTTAGTTATCTAATAACTCAATTTCCATGATGCTTTAAGGACAGCACATGAGAGGTGATCCCTTCTGTCCTAGAAAATGATTTGGGAAAGATAGAATAGCCAGCACATGGTACATCTTTATAGATAGGGGAAAGAAAGAGGAGACCAAGATGACAGAGGAATATTAAAGTAGAGGCAAAACTTTTTCTTCATTTGACAAAGCAAGAGAGGGTTATCCCCATCAGATTTTTTTTTCACCCCTCCATCTGTGTCCCATTGCGGAGATTTTGTTCTATAGCCAAAAAGGAAGTGAGAGGAAATCCCTGAAAATTAAGGGAATTCCTTGGGGACCCCCACCCGGGTCACTTCTTGTTCTATAGCCAAAAAGGAAGTGAGAGGAAATCCCTGAAAATTAAGGGAATTCCTTGGGGACCCCCCCCCCCCCCGGGTCACTTCTTGTTCTATAGCCAAAAAGGAAGCGAGAGGAGATCCCTGAAAATTAAGGGAATTCCTTGGGGACCCCCCAGGTCACTTCTTGTTCTATAGCCAAAAAAGAAGCAAAAGGAAATCCCTGAAAATTAAGGGAATTCCTTGGGGACCCCCCAGGTCACCAGAACTAATGTCCCCATTGGAAGATTTCCCTTCTATTACTTTTCTGGGGACACCCCAAAAATTGGGATTTTTTTACTTTTTACTATCAATGATGATGATAAACAGTAAAAATAGGGAGGGTGAATGTCCCCAACGGAGGCAGAGGCAGCAATGAACACCTGACAGGTGTTCTAATCCCTCTCCACTCTATCCAAAACTAACAAAATAAAAAAAGTTTTGCCTTTAGTTATACTTTAACCACTTCTGCCCCAGAAGATTTGGCTGCTCAATGACCAGGCCATTTTATGCGATACGACACTGTTGTTTTAATGAAAAATTGCGCGGTCGTGCAAAGCTGTATCCAAACAAAAATTGTTGTCCCCCCCCCCCCACAAAGAGAGATTTCTTTTGGTGGTATTTGATCACCTCTTTTTATTTTTTGCGCTATAAACAAAAGAGCGACAATTTTGAAGAAAAAAAAAAAAAAAAAAAAGTTTCCTCACTTTAGGCCAATATCTATTCATCTACATATTTTTGGTAAAAAAAAAAACAAAACAAAAAAAAAAAACGCAATAAGCGTATATTGATTGGTTAGCATCTACAAAGTAGGGGATAGATTTATGGCATTTTTATTCATTTCTTTTTTTTTTTTTACTAGTAATGGCGGTGATCTGCGATTTTTAATCGGGATTGTTATATTGTGGCGGACAAATTGGACACCGACACATTTTTGGACTATTGACAATTATACAGCGATCGGTGCTCGGCGGTTATCACGCCCGCCGGGCACTCGCATCGGCTCTGGGCACACGCTTCGGGCGCGCGCCTCCTACTGCGTCTTAAAAGGGCCGACGTACAGCTACAACGGCTCACCCAGAGGAGCCATTCTGCCCCAGTATAACTCTGGCGGCTGGTCAGGAACCAGTTAACTTCCCATCTGTAGGATGTCATATGACAGCCTTGGGTTGAAACGGTGATATCTGAATGATGCCTGCAGCTACAGGCATCATTCAGATCATTTTCAACTTGCGATTACCTGTAATTTATAAGCCATCCTACAGATCCAGCGTTGGCACAGGATTACCATAGAGCTGGCTGTGGACTGGATGGTCCCCGGCCATCTCTATGACACTGTGAGGCTGGAAGAAATCATGACGTCACTTCCAGCACTGGCAGATGTAAACACTGCCAGATTTTTTTTTCCTGGAAAGCAGAGATCAATATTTTTTTGATCTCATGCTTTTTTTGGAGTCTGCCAGCTCAGCAGATCTCTCCGTTGATCTCCGCTGAGCCGGCGGATGACAGGTCCGTCTCTGCTCACCGCTCCGTCTCTGCTCAGATTGGATTGAATGTCAGCGGACACGGTCACCGCTGACATCCGTCGCTCCATAGACCTGCATGAAGCGCCCGTTCAGGTCCGCCTAAAAAAAACTGTCAGGAGAACCTGAACGGTCCGTCCGTGTGAAAGGGGCCATAAACAAGGGACAGTGTGTAAAAGTAAAATAAAAAATATATTTTTTTTTAAAGCGCCCCGCCCCCTTGTGCTCACACACAGAAGCAAACGCATACATAGGTTGCACCCGCATATGTAGACGGCCTTCGCACCACACATGTGAAGTTACACTGCGAATGTTAGAGTGAGAGCAATAATTCTAGCACAAGACCCTCGTAAAGCCTCGTACACATGATCGGATTTAACGCAGACAAAATGTCAGACTTTTGTCCGAAGGGCGTTGGCCATAAACTTGTCTTGTATACAAACGGCACACAATTGTCGGCCAACAAACACAAATGTAGTGACGTACTACGTGGCTTTTCAGCTCTTTAGCACCACCCTTTGGGCACCTTCTGCTAATGTTGTGTTTGGTGAGCATTGATTCCGAGCATGCGCATTTGTACTTTGGACTTTTGTCTGACGGACTTGTGTACACACGATCAGAAAACCTGACAGACCGTCGTTCACGGAAAATTTATAAGCCTGCCATCCATGGAGATTTTTTAGGTACCGTAGTTTGTCACCATTCCACGAGTGTGCCTAATGTCAAAGCATGACATGTTATGTATCTATTTATTCGGTGTAACATCATCTTTCACATTATACAAAGCAATTAATACCGTTTCATTTTTTTTTTTTTTTTTATTAATGAAAGTGCTGTTTTTCCCAAAAAATTGCATTTAAAGGACCGCTGCGCAAACACCTTGTGACACAAAATATAGCAATAATCACCATTTAAAATATATATATATATATGTATAATTATTATTAATATTATTATTATTATTCGAGATTTATATAGCGCCAACAGTTTACGCAGTGCTTTATAAGGGGGACAACACAATTACAGTACAGTTCAATACAAAAGGTACAGGAGGGCTCTGCTCGTAGAGCTTACATTCTAAAGGGAGGGGGTGGTGGTACAAAAGGTAATAGCTGCAAAGAATGATTTGATGGGGGTGGCTCAGGGACAGTTATGTGGGTGTGGGATAGGCTTCCCTGAATAAATGAGTTTTCAGGGATCTCCTAAAGGTGGACAGGGTAGGGGCTGATCGGACATACTGGGGCAGGGAATTCCAGAGGATGGGAGAGGCTCTGGAGAAGTCCTGAAGGCGAGCATGGGAGGAGGTAACAAGGGAGCTAGAGAGCAGGAGGTCCTGGGAGGAGCGGAGGGGGCGATTTGGGCGATATCTGCAGATGAGGTTGGTGATGTAGATGGGGGCGATGTTGTGAATGGCCTTGTATGTTATGGTTAGCATTTTGAATTTTACACGGTGGGGTAGGGGAAGCCAGTGAAGGGATTGGCAGAGAGGAGCAGCAGTCACGGATCGATTAGTGAGGTATATTAATCTAGCAGCAGCATTCATAATAGACTGAAGGGGGGATAGCCTGCTTAAAAAGGTAGGCCATTAAGGAGAGAGTTGCAGTAGTCGAGGCAGGAAATAATCAAGGAGTGAACAAGTTGCTTTGTGGTGTCAGTCAGGAAGGGTCGAATTCTGGAGATGTTGCAGAGGTTAAGGCGGCAGGATTTAGCCAGTGATTGGATATGGGGGCTGAAGGAGAGGTCAGAGTCAAGGATTACACCCAGGACCCTGGCATGTGTGGAGGGACCAATGGTTGTGTTGTTGATATTAATGGTGAAGTCACAGGAGGGGGACCGTGAAGGAGGAAATATAACAAGCTCAGTTTTAGAAAGATTACGTTTGAGGAAGTGGTGTGACATCCATACCGATATGTCATTCAGCAAGTTTGAGATCCGTGAGGGCGGGTTGAGGAGTGGAGAGATAGATCTGTGTGTCATCGGCATAGAGGTGGTATTGGAAGCCATGGGAGGTTATCAACTGGCCCAGGGAAGGAGGTATAGAGTGAGAAAAGGAGAGGCCCAAGGACGGAGCCTTAGGGTACCCCAACAGAAAGAGGTAGGGGAGCGGAGGAGATGGAGTTGTGACACTGAAAGTGCGCTGAGATAGGTAGGAGGAAAACCAGGATAATGCAGAATCACGGAGGCCAAGGGAGTGTAATTTGCTGAGGAGCAGCAGGTGGTCAACTGTGTCAAAGGCAGCAGAGAGGTCTAAAAGTATGAGTATGGAGTAGTGGCCATTGGTTTTGGCAGTTATTAGGTCATTGGTGAGTTTTAGTAGGGCAGTTTCAGTAGAATGTTGTAGGCGGAAGCCAGACTGTAGGGGGTCGAGAAGGTTGTTGTCCGTGAGGTAGCGACTCATTTGGTCATGAACAAGGCGTTCGATGAGCTTGGAGGCAAACAGGAGAAGGAAGATAGGTCTTAAGTTATTCAAACAGGTGGGGTATAGTGAGGGTTTTTTGAGTATATATGAGTATATATATATATATATATATATATATATATATATATATATATATATATATATATATATATATATATATATATATAATGTTTGAGAGTTCCGAGTCATTTTCTAGCAATAAAACTATGATTTTTTTAAACGTAGAAGAGGAATGCCATAGTTGGCCTGGTATGGAAATGGTTAATTGTGGCTGGATGGTGGGGGGTGGCTTGGAGTGGATGAGGGGAGGGGTTGCAAAGCAAGAAATGTGTGATGCTGAGGGGTAGATTGCAGAAAGGAGCTGCAGCTGATGGTGTTCATCATGGACTGGAATATGACCAGAATAGCAGGAAAGGGAGCTTATTGTTGACAGGTGTGAAAGTCTTGTAGAAACTACCAGTTCATAACCTTTCTTCTGATATGCAAAATTACAGTGCAGCTGTTTCCACCTGCAATAAAACAAACTTTGAAAGCAACAAAAAATATATAATGTCCATGCTGTAAATATACACAAATTAGTGCCAGTATACAGCAGATACACAGTAAAGACCAATAGGATTCACAAGATGTAATCTTCGGTTAAAAGTTACTCAGTTGTTTTTCTGGTAACATTACACAGACTGCCTGGCAAAAAGCCAACTCCATTCTGCAGTTATGTAAAAAGCATCTTATTCCTTTCTCAACAAGCAGTTGTCCAAGCCTAGTTGAAGCAGCACAATGGTCTGTTTCAGATGAAGTCATAGTGTGGAGGATAGCCTAGAGGAATTATTAGAAGAACATTGAACTTTTCATGGACATCTTCCGCCTTCTCAGTAAACCATATTCTGCTGCACAGCAGTCCCTAAGATGTTGTAAAGGCAATCTTTATGTGGACAGACAAAGACTAGCTTCTTCTTCTTAAAAAATGTTGTTAACAGTTATATGAAATTTGAAGCAGTCGGCAAAAGTACAACACATTTATAAATCAAGGCCAAATCCTTATGTTTGAACTTTAATTACAATATGGTGTAGCACTAGGGGTACAAAACATAATTAACAACCCTACCCTACATATACATAACTATATACATGATACATATATACACACACATGACTAGCACAGACAGCCCAAATTACAAAATCAACACACCCCACTGTGTAGATTTATATATCCAGGGATAAAAGTGTACCCATTAACAGACTCGCAAAGCAAAATACACAATCAGACTTTCTGAAAGCTGTCATTCGTTTTCTAAAGCGTATATATCGCTTTTCACTGCTGGAATTTATTTTAGTAAGATTTACCACCAGCATACTGACACGGAATGCTTCTGGAAGCTTGTGGTACAAGATAAGCCAAATACGCAGGAATAAGCCCGGGTTCACACATATGCTTTGTCAGACATCGCATGTGATTCGCACCACATTGCCGTGCAGATCAAATGTGATGTCTGTACAATGCGAGTTCAGCCATACAGTTGTATGAAGTTGGAGAAGAGTTACTCTTTAAAGCCAGACATGCAGAATTAGGCCCGGCTCACACTAGTGCGACTTCAGATGCGACTTAAGGCGCACAGAATCGAATGACAATGGAAATCACATTTTTTTCAAGTGTCCATTTGCAGCAAGGCGACTCAGCAGGGACTCCTTTTGGAAGAGGTTCCTGTACTACTTGGAACGATTCCAGTGCAATTTTGTCCCCATGCAATATGCAATTATAGATACGCCTGTCAGTTTTTCAGGTGGACCTGATCGGACACTCTATTTACCTCTATGGAACGGCGGATCTCAGTGGTGACATGTCTGCTGACACCCGCTGCTATCAAATCCTGTCTGTGAAATACAGATGGATATAGTGACCCTATTTTCCATTCGTCTTGCAGATTGGATCGGATGCAAAAACGGACATGTGGTCCCATTTTTATCCGATCTCCCCATAGAGGAGAGCGGGGCTCTTACAGATCCGTCTCAACACAGTAAGTGGAGACAGACCTGTCATCCACCTGTTTAGCGGAGATCAGTGGAGCGATCCCCCGCTGAGCAAAACAGAGTTTCTCGGACGAACTGCCTGTTTGAAAGGACCCATCAGTTTATTTACTCAAGGTTCCATTCATATGTGTGCGACTTGTCATGCGAATTTGGACAATAAAGTCGCATGACAAGTTTCACTCCATGTTTTTCAATGACAACCGTCCCAATATGTTGAGACTTAAAGTCACAGCGACTTTAAAACTGTTCCTGCACTACTTTGGTCTGACTTTCACGCAACTCGAGTGCCACAGACTGCAATGTAAACCATCAAAAGTCACACCTGAATATTATACATGCAACCGTTGTGCAACAGTTCTCAAGTTGCACCCATCCAAACTTGCATTCAAAAGTGCACATGCAAGTGTGAATGGAGGAAAAAAAACACAACACTTATGCAAGTCACACCCCATCCCCACCCTTAACCATGGCACAAAGGAAACTTGTTGATCCTAATACTTGACCTGACATAATGAAGCAATGAGAAAGACCAGCATATAACAAACTGCCATGTGAACAAAATACAGGATATTGCCTCCAGTTTCATTACAAAAGTAGATGACATTTATGCATGAGGTAAAAAGAATTCTTGTCATATCTGACATACCTCAGAGAAGTAATGACAAGGAAGGACAACATAGAAATTGAGTCCCTTCAAGGGAATTAAACTGTAGTTTTCGAAAAGTGGAGTATAATTGTAAAAGTTTAACTGAAAGGATTTTTAAAACACAGCTTACAGCACAATATATTAAATGATGAAGCAGCAAAGTTCACATTATGTCCATTAACCCGCATATTTCTGCACCCCACTGCAAACGTATGGTATGAACACGATCGTTTTCTACGGGCCCTGTTCAGGGCACACATGTGCAGTGGGAAGCAGGTCAACAAAGATGATGTGAACAAACCCTTACTGAACGGACTGCTGTGATAAAAATGGAGAACAAAATAAGAAACATAGGGATAGATTTCATTCAGCCCACATATTGACACAGAGATAGCGGAGTCAGTCAAATGCAATCACTGACGTGCCAAAAGGCAAGAAACACAGAATGTACACATCTATTTAAGTGGAAAATTGCCAATTGTATCCCATCTATCTGATGAATTTTCTGGACATTCATCTATGCGGGTGTGACGGTGCACATGCGTTTTTGTGTGGTTTGGCATGTCATGGTTAGTGCAGCCCAATCATTTTAATGGTCTGCCTGACAAAAAAAATAAATAAATAACTTTAATAAAAAAATAAATAAAAAAAAAACAACACACACACACACACACACACACACACACACACACACACACACACACACACACGCCCCCCCCTTTTTTTTCTTTTTGCAAAGATTTCATACAAATTTCTTTCACGTTGTCATTATGGGGTATTGATTGTAGAATTTTGAAAAAAATAATGTTTAATCTATTTTGGAATAAGGCTGTAACTTAACAAAATGTGGAAAAAGTGAAGCGTTGTGAATACTTTTCAGAGTGGGACTGTAAATATCTCTTGTAATAGAAATAAGGAAGACAGGTCCTCTTTATAAATAAATAGAGATCTGGGGTCAAAAAGGACCCCAAATCTCCTCTTTGCCTTTGGATTTACATTTTGCTGCTTAATGGTCTCGATCAAGCTTCTACAAACCTTACCGTACAAGTATCTCAGCACATATTTGACAAATATTTGAGGGCCAAAAAAAAAGTGGTTTATAAAATGAACAAATAAACTGAATAAACTTCAAATGAGTGGATAAACACGTTTCAAAAATAACTTCATATCAGAAGCCCCCAACACCTCAGAAGTTGTCACTTCACATTCGAGGTCTCCCCATCACATCAGAGTCCTCTTTTTACATCAGAATCTCCCCTCATCACTTAAAAGATCCCTGAAATAGGCAGGTTGGTAACCACCGCTCTAGGTAACTGGGTTCAAGTTAGCTATGAGTAAGCGCTCTATGGGAGCGTGAAACGCGTTAGCGGTTATGCTGCATCATTCCAACAGAGCAATGTACGGATTTTAAATCATGTCATTTTTTCAATAAAGAAGATTTTACTTTCATTATTCCAATCCGGAGTGCGGCTGTCCAGATTTTTCATTGCACCTAAACTTAAAAAAGATCCCCTTACATAGCAGGGTCCCCCTTTTTTTTGTTTCAATGGTTTTTATTTCAAGTTTCATATATTTCATAGTAAAATAAAAGTATAAAGTGAATAAACTGTTTCGTGGTGGTACTTGTATCATCGCACATTATAACAAACGTAAACTTTCTATGAAATGGTACTGGCGTTATGCCATCTGAGATGCAATTAATGTTATTGCTACATTAGTGCTTTCCATATGGGGTCTGTGTCCAGACTAGATTGACGTTTTCAGTCTCAGCAATATGACCCTCATTATTTTATCAGTCCAATTAGAGGTGACAAGTAGATAATTGTACATAAAGAAATAACAGGTTAAGAAGGAAAAGAGTAAAGAGTTAGAGATTTAGAAAGTGACCCCCGCACCCCGACTACCGTCTCCTATCGGCAACTCTACGACAATATAGCTCTGGGATCTCCTGTTAAGTACCGGATCTAGGGATTCCAGACCTTTTCGAACTGTTGCATTTTATCATTTAAGGTTGCAGTCATTCGCTCGTTAAGCATGATCCAGGAGAGTTTGTGTTTGAGCTGATCGAATGGCACTACAGCCGCTCTTCTTTAATTTTAAAAGCAAAAGATAAAAGAAAAAGAAAAAGAAAAAGAAAAAAAAAAAAAAAAAAAAAAGAAGAAGGAGTACCGGGTTAAGGCTAATATTTTTAGCTATAATCCCGGTAAACCACTTGCAAACTGCAACATATATAATACGAATTTCAGTCAGCAAGTGGTTATGAATTAACACCACTGCCACGCGCTGGCAAAAGGGATGTACGTTTTTGTGCAGTGAAAGAAAGCACGCATGTTCCTGCAAGGCACGAATGTGAACCCAACTTTAGGGTATAGAGTATACTGTAAATAGTGGAAACCTTTGTATGGTTAAGTAGAGAATGGTTAAAACACCTGTTGGATTTTTTTTTTTTGTCGTCTGTGCACTAATGGGAGCTTTCCCTTCACTTCCTGTCCTGGAGATAACAGGAAGTGAAGAGAAACCACACCCAAAGTTAGACAAATTACCTGCTTACAAATTGTCACTCGACTTTTTATGCTAAAAGGTTTATCTTTGAAAACATTAGGAAATTAACTATATAAAAATTCATATAACTGCAAACATACCACAGATTGTATGCAAAATAGGCCAGAAAAAAAAAATGTGGATGTGTTGGGCCCACTGTTACTGTCTCTAAGTTGAATGTTTTAGTATATATGACAGTACTTATTGATGCTCTACTTGACATTGCATGCTTCTTTGGATTTCTCTTCTGCCCCTTCCGGATCCAGATCTCCAACCCACTGAGGCTTGATACCCCTCTTTCCATTGCTCCCACTAAGATAAGATGTCTTCTCTTAAAGTGGATGTAAACCCAATGTCATCCTTTCTAAACTACTGCCATAGGGGTTATCTATAAGGATATACATACCTCCTGCATGTATTTTTACCTGTCAAATGTCTGCCCTCTGTCTGTTATGAGACCCGAAAAAACTGCAGATTCTGTGGGGCTCTGTCCTGCCCAGAGTTCGCAATATTGTAATTCTGCCCAGGAGCATCTCAGATCACGCTCCGCTCTTTGCCCCTGGACCTGTCAGTTGCCCCCTTGGACAGACTATGGAGGCTGTCCAGGTTTTGGGTCTCAGATGCGGACGTGGAGTCGAGATTTAGGGGCGAAATGGAGACGTATTGGAGGGTCGATGGTGACTCGGTCTCTGCGTCCTCTATCTGGGATGCCTTTAAGGCATACTCCAGGGGACAGTACCAGACCTTCATAGTTGAGGCTCGAAGGATGCCTAGACAGGAAGCTCTGTCAGATCCCAGGACCCCCATAGTTACGTCCGACTACCATCCCTGTCCAGAGAGATTCTCCTTATGAGAATGACCTTGACGCAAAAGAAGCTGCTCCATCAGACCCAACAAATATTTGAGCAGGGGGAAAAGACTGGGCACCTGCTGGCCTGGCTTTCCAGGGAACAGTCGTGCGGTATGACCATAGGTCAAATACTTGCCCCTGACAGTACTCTTCTCTCCACTCCGGAGAAGATTAATCAATGTTTTGCCTCCTATTATGATCCAGGCTCATACAATATAATTAAACAAAATGCCCTGCCCCAACTACTCTAGTTTAAACTCTACCTATTTTGATCCCCAGAACTTCTCAGAGCTACCCAATCTCTGATTAACAACTTCATTTGGGCCAAAACGCCTTCCAGATTGAAAAATACAAATCCTGCGGCACCCAAAAAAAAAAAAAAAGGAACATCTGTCCCTGTTACGTTGTACTGTCTTTCATCTGAACCGTATTATTGACTGATGTAGGCACCATGATACCAAACACTGGATAGCTATTGAGCAATCTTCCACTTCTATTCCCCTACATACTAGGCTATGGTGTGGTCTACCATATTAGACCCCTTTTACTACTGCGCTTTTTTGGCTGCTAGTAGGGCGCTTTTAACCCCAAAGAAGGGGTTAAAAACTCCCGTGTTGCAGCGCTTCCGAAGAAAAATGGCAGTATATGAAGTCAATATTTAAATCAAAGTGGAGTTCTGCCTGCCCCATTAAAAATTAAAAGTCAGCAGCTACACATACTGTAGCTGCTGACTCTTAACATTAGGACACTTACCTGTCCTGGAGTCCAGCAATGTTGGCACCGCAGCTGATGTTTATATCAGCTGGTCGGGTGCTGCTGCCATTGCAGGTAAGGGAACCTAGCAGGGGCGAGTTTGCTTGAATATTTAAAAATTAATGAAATAGCGTTTTGTTTGTGGAGCTCCGACGTGGTGTAGTTCTGCTTCTGTAGTTCGCCCCTGATGAAAACGCATCAGTATGTGGCGGCCATTTTGCTGGTTGGAAAGTTTTTATAAGCCCGTTTTGCTCTTATGGAAGCGAGTGTATTACTTTTTAATAATAAAATTTCTTCTCCCCTATATCATTCGTGAGAATTTAAGGATGCTTTTCAGCAGAGAGGGAGTTTTCCAGTAACAGGAGTGTGGTGATACAACTCCATTATCACCAGTCCAGGATTGCTTTACAGACTGCGTATCCGACCTTCCCTTGTGGAAGTCCATGTTTGATGGTAAGGCGGCAGTGTGAACGGGTGTTGGTGATGGCTCTACCTCTCATGCACCCCATTTTTTATCCTTGGGGATCACAACCAACTCTGAAGCAAATCTGAAAATTAAATTTTAAAAAGGAGTCTTTATTGTGTTTCTGTATGTGGAAAATGTGGATGTTATCATCCGATTAGCGCTGCACTTTAAATGTATTATTTCTATGTATGTGTTTTTTTCCAGCAATATTGTATGAGCAGCTTTTTATTTTAACCTAGCACAGCTGATTGTTTTTTTTTAGTTCTGCTTTAATGAAATGAAAAAAGGAATAAAAGGAAAAAACGGTTCAATGCACCAGGAAGGCACTTCAGCTGGTGGTGGAAGTAAGCGATCAAAGTTTCTTAGAAAAACGGTTTGTGCACACAAGCATGTTGTGACCAAACTGAAAGACTACAATTTATTAACAAAAGTTGAGGGTAAGCTTATCCATAAAGGTCACCCTCACAATTCATGTTGTGGGAATGCACGTTCCGGATCTTTTTTTTTTTTTTTTGTGCGTTTTTGTGCATTGAACAAAGAGCAGCCCATTCACTTGAATAGGCTACACCAAGTGCAACAAACGCACCAAAGAAGCTCCAGAACCTTTTCTGGCATTAAGCATGGTGTGTTTGCCACACAGCAAAACTCGCATCTACCAATTGCGCTTGGGGTACCATTAACAATGCACCACAAGTCCGCATTTTCTATGTGCCCTCTCTTGCGTTCCAGAAAATGATAAAAAAATGAATGTAACTGCAGTGTCCAGGTACATTAAAGACCTCCAGTTGTTTGTGTTTATTAGAAGTCAGCAGCTACACAAAGTGTAGCATTTCAACTGTGGCACCCGACTGACAGCTTGCGACTTCACAGCCTGGTACGCACTGCACATCCTGAATTGTCTGGTAGTCTTCTAGGAACTGTGACTGAAGGGAGGAAGGGGGAGAGAAGAACTTCCGCTCGAATCACCTAGAAGTGGGAGCAGGTACCTGTCAAAACTGGGTACCCCCCCCCCCCCAAAAAAAAAAAAATTACATGCCAAATGTGGCAGAGGAGGGGGAGAGAAGTTCCGCAACTTCCCCTTTTGGGTGGAGCTCTGCTTTCAAAGCGAAAAGCATCTAGCGTTGTGTCAGATGATATCTCTAAACGTTACTGAAAAATATACAGGATACTCAGCACATTTCCCACATTAAAAACAAATCCATTCCACATTCAGATTTACCTTACTGAATGTTTCAAAATGCTTGTGGTAAGTCTGTGGTGATTTTACAAAAATGATCAATTGAAACATAGCATGCTAAAGCCCATGCAGTTTATTGAGCAAATGCACTGTCAAAAACGCCTAAAGGCTTAACATTTTTATTACCCAATACATGTTAAAACTAGTACAAAAATGTCCAGGAATGGTGTGGATGGAAAATGCACACTTTTCTTTAAAAATTTAAAATACTGGTCACTAAGGCAGAGAACACCTGAAGACAATTTAAATACTTAGACTTAAACAACCTTCCTAGAACGTATTACTTTCAAAATATACAGAGTTTCTACAATATAAAGAGTTTCTGATACCGAGTTTTTCTTTTTTTTCCCCAAATAGGTAATCTACCAGATGATTTCAGTGTTGACTGAGGGAAAAAAAAAAAAAGTCTGGTTTGTGATTTTCCACCATCTAATTTCAGTGCATAGTTTACTGGAATGTTGATACGCCACCCTACTTTTTATTTTGAATTAAAAAGTGTGTCAGAGAAAAGATCTAAAAAAAAAAAAAAAAAAAAATATAAAAAAAAAAAAAAAAAATCTCATATTAGATCCTTTTAAATATGGTGCAAACACATTAAAAAAAGGACTAGATTTATCAGAAATCCAGTGTGCTCCTAACGACCTGCTTGAGCCTAAAACATAGTGAAGGGGGAATTCACTAAAGCCAGGTACAAACTACAGTTTTGTTTTTTTTCGTGCATCTCAAAAAGCTGTCAAATCCAGTCGGAGCCACTGTACTAACCATGCAAGGTTAGTCCAGCGATCTCCCTCGCTCAGCTGTTGCGTTCTTCCCCCACCAGAACACTCTGATCAGCGCTCTCTGCCATTGGCTGAGAGCACTGATCGGGAGCTAGTCGGCAGCTTCTTTTCAAGCAAGCACATCAAACAGCTGGCTTCTGTCGGACAGACTGACATAAACACGGGCAGAATTTCTGGCTTTTTTTTTTTTTTTAACCAAAGGTCTCCCAACATTCTGCCCGTGTGTAAGGGGCTTAAGAAATGGTGCAGCGGTACCTGGCAAGCAGTCAGCATTTTTATTTTAAAGCTCAACTGCTTGCCGACCAGCTGCCGCAGTTTTACTGCGGCAGAATGGTACGGCTGGGCGAAACAACGTTATCTTATGTCGCTTCGCCTTTTGGTCACTAGGGGCGTGCACGCCCACAGCATATGCCCAACCCCAATGCGAGTGCCCGGTGGGCACCCGCGATCGCTCGTGGTAGAGCGAGAACCGGATCTGTGTGTGTATAAACACACAGATCAAGGGTTTTTTTAAGGGGAGGGGAGACAGATTGTGTGTTCATACTATGTATGTAACATCAATATCTCTCTCCTCCTAGACAGTCCCATCCCCCCACAGCTAGAAACACACATTGGCATTCTTACTGTGGGCGCCCGGCTGAGGCTTCACTGTGCATGCGCAAGCCGCACACTGTAAATGGCTGGGCAATCTTCTGGGACCTGTGACGTGTCCCAGAAGATTGCAGGGAGGGAGGGGGGGGGTGATCTTTCTTTCGGTGCTGCGGAACCCCCCGGTAGCTGGTTGGAGCTGGATGCCTTTTCTGCCTGCAAATCCCAAACAGCCTTGTTAAAGTGGATGTAAACTCAATTCATGAAATTTGACCTAAGCAAATATTTCTGTAGTGTCTTCTTATCTCTCTCCAAAGCCCTATGTCCCGTGTGTTTGTGCTGCTCCGTAGCTCTGGTAGCAGCATAACTTCTGACAAGCTGTCCCAGACAGCATCCTGGAATGTGTGGTGGAAGGTTGCTATAAATAGATTAGCAGAGAGCTTGCCTTGTACAGCTCAGAAAGTATTTTCCTTCTTCTGCCAATGTCAAGGGGGGGGGGGGGGGGGGTTGCCTTTCCCCCACTCAGCTGTCACACAGAGTATGTCAGAAGGACACTCCTACTGCTTAATGGAGGAAGAAAAAATTCTTACCCAATGCAAGAATTCTAAAGAATATGGGAGAGTAAGGAGATTGGTTTCATCCCCGTTTATCATCTGAGGCTGTTCACTACACTGGGTATATGTGAGGGTTTACATCCACTTTAACCCTGCCTGTTTGACTACATGGAGGCTTTTTATTGATACATCATTGAGACAGGCAAAATAATTTCAATGGGGAAACAAATAATTGAACTCCACTTTTTGTCAAAGAAAATATAGCATCTGCAATTGTTGGGTGTTGTTTGCAGGCTCCAGGCACAAAGCTCCAGGACTTGGCGTACTTGTCTGCACATTGCCCCTTTTTGGGATAAAATACCACATTTGCATGATGCCTTAGTGGATGATAAATACCCAAATCATGATACTCTTTTTGCTGTTCGGGATCCGGCAAACAGGTTAAGAAAATTCTGATTAGACACTTCCTGACAGCAGCCCAATTTGTCATTGCCAAATGTTGGTGTCAGCCTGGACCACCATCTTTGGCTGCTTGGGCTTGTGAACTAAACAAAATTGAATATATGGAAAGCATTGCCAGGGATGAGGACAAGTCTGAACCGAACAGCCTCAAGTGGACAGTTTGGACTTATTTTCATTATTCTTTCAATGTTGCCTCTTATTTCTACTATGGCTTGAACGCATATATACTTCCAGGATCCCGTTATGTGGATGTGCACTCCAACTGCCATTTAGTGGCCATTTCCCCCCTCTCCCTGTTTCCTTTTCTTTCTCTCTCTCCTTTCGATACTCTTTTCTCCATGGGTTGTCCCATTTTTGGGCCCACCATTCAGCGATTGCATCCTTCTCAGAGGTGGACATCCACCTAGGTAGACACTATCCTCTATATTACAGATGGGAACTCTATTGTTTTCTGCCTGCTTGCTTTATGTTACCATACCTAATATGTATTTGGTTAGCCTCTAATATGAGGATTACTGTCCTTCCTCTTTTTTTTGGTATACTGGGATCACCTTGTTACGGTTTATACTGACCTCCGTGTAAAGCACTTGAATGTATGGGTATGCATAGGTTAGCCTGTTCTAGATATGTTCGCACCTTTCTGGTCCATCGTGGACATTGTTTTTTGTATCAGCAAAACTTAAGAAAAAAAAGATTAAAATATAAAATTGCTAGACAAGCCATTTTGCAATTTAGCCTTGCTTACTATAGTGTGAGCCCATGCTTACCCACACAGGTGTTCTGTGCATCCCTGTGCAGGCAGTACCACTGATGTCATATAAAGTTGTGCTTTAAATTAGGGTTGTCCCGATACCACTTTTTTAGGACCAAGTACAAGTACCGATACTTTCTTTTCAAGTTTAATGTCACGTGACAGTGTTTTGTTTTTGGTTTTTTTAACAGTGCTTTCTTTTTTTGGGGGGGGGGTGAACGGTGTATGTGTGTATGTTTTTTTTTTTATTATTTACAATTTTTACAATAATATTTTTTTAATTCTTTATTGCAATATGTGTTTTTTTGTTTTGTTTTGTTTTTTAATCAGCCCTGTTGGGGGGCTTTGGTGAGATATCAGGGGTCTTAACAGACCTCTGATATCTCCCCCTTGAGACAGAGAAAGAGACCGAGGATAGAGATTCCCCAGTCCCTTTCTCTGCAGCCTCAGCTGCACTGAGAATGAATGGAAAGACAGCGGCTCCTCTCCATTCATAAACTGACACATTGTAATCACAGGAGATTACAATGTTTCAGTTATGTGAATGGACAGAGTCAGCTGACTCTATCCACTCACAAAGGAAGGAGGAGGGGGACGGCGGAACAGAGGGGGACAGAGAAGGAGAGCAGAACGGAGGGGACAGCGGAACAGAGGGGGACAGAGAAGGGGAGGGGGACGGCGGAACAGAGGGGGACAGAGAAGGGGAGGGGGACAGAGAAGGGGAGGGGGACGGCGGAACAGAGGGGGACAGAGAAGGAGAGCAGAATGGAGGGGACAGCGGAGGGGGACAGAGAAGGAGAGCAGAATGGAGGGGACAGCGGAGGGGGACAGAGAAGGAGAGCAGAACGGAGGGGACAGCGGAGGGGGACAGAGAAGGAGAGCAGAACGGAGGGGACAGCGGAGGGGGACAGAGAAGGAGAGCAGAACGGAGGGGACAGCGGAGGGGGACAGAGAAGGAGAGCAGAACGGAGGGGACAGCGGAGGGGGACAGAGAAGGAGAGCAGAACGGAGGGGACAGCGGAGGGGGACAGAGAAGGAGAGCAGAACGGAGGGGACAGCGGAGGGGGACAGAGAAGGAGAGCAGAACGGAGGGGACAGCGGAGGGGGACAGAGAAGGAGAGCAGAACGGAGGGGACAGCGGAGGGGGACAGAGAAGGAGAGCAGAACGGAGGGGACAGCGGAGGGGGACAGAGAAGGAGAGCAGAACGGAGGGGACAGCGGAGGGGGACAGAGAAGGAGAGCAGAACGGAGGGGACAGCGGAGGGGGACAGAGAAGGAGAGCAGAATGGAGGGGACAGCGGAGGGGGACAGAGAAAGAGAGCAGAATGGAGGGGACAGCGGAGGGGGACAGAGAAAGAGAGCAGAATGGAGGGGACAGCGGAGGGGGACAGAGAAGGACAGCAGAACGGAGGGGACAGCGGAGGGTGACAGAGAAGGAGAGGGGAACGGAGGGGGACAGCGGAGGGTGACAGAGAAGGAGAGGGGAACGGAGGGGGACAGAGAAGGAGAGCAGAACGGAGGGGACAGCGGAGGGGGACAGAGAAGGAGAGCAGAACGGAGGGGACAGCGGAGGGGGACAGAGAAGGAGAGCAGAACGGAGGGGGACAGAGAAGGGGGACAGAGAAGGAGATCAGAACGGAGGGGGACAGAGAAGGGGGACAGAGAAGGAGACCAGAACGGAGTGGGACGGCGGAACAGAGGGGGACAGAGAAGGAGAGCAGAACGGAGGGGACAGCGGAGGGGGACAGAGAAGGAGAGGGGAACGGAGGGGGACAGAGAAGGAGAGCAGAACAGAGGGGGCATGGAGGAGGATGCAGTGACAGTCAGCGGTGACCGATCACCGCTGTATGTCACTAAAGCCTCTGGGGGAGAATCTTGTAACTCCCCCACGCGCCGATCACAGCTGTCCTCTAGGTATCGGGGGAAGCATCGGGAGCATTTGCCTGAGTACAAGTACTTGGGCAAATGCTCGGTATCGGTGCCGATACCGATACTAGTATCGGGACAACCCTTTTAAATTCTTCACAACGATAAAAAAAAATAAGTTAAAAAAACACACACACAAAATAACGGATTGCATAAGTAGACACCTCTTAAATATTGGACACATAAAACAGTGAAGTCAATTCTTACCAAAGTCAAAGAGTTCAATGGAGATTACCTGTGTGTAACAAAGGAGATCCAAGTGATTGTACTATAAATACACATGTATCTGGAAGGTCCAGTTTGAGGAGTCAGTGTTGTGATATAACCGACACCATGAAGACAAGGAATGCTACAAGCACAAGAATCCGTAACAGCAAAGCAGTCAGAATATTTTCAAATCACTAAATATTCCTTTGAGTAAACTGGAATGTAAAAGGAGAAGTACAGCCAAAGCTCTTTTGTCTGTACTTCTCCTATGGATCACAGGAGTGCAGTTCGTTCTGCACTCCCATGACCCGTTTTCAGCAGACAGTGGGCCGAAGCCTTCTGACGTCACAGAGCTGGTCCAGGCTCAGGAAAGATCGTGACCATATGGTAGGGATCCATCCACATGTCTGGACTGGTACCTGGCTCAGCCTCTCAGCGAGCCGCTCCCTCCACTCCAGTGAGTGGTGACTGAGTCACCAGCTTTCTGCTCAGGAAGCTGTAATAAAAAAGAGCAATCAGTGGTGTTTGATCACTCAGTCTTATAGCCTGTGGGGACAGATGCTGCATCCACCTAGGCAAGTGTGATTCTAAAATAAAATCAATTCCCATACTTCTCTTTTAAAGCATTTGTTAATCCAAAAAAAATATAAAGATCCTGTTCCTTTAAAGCATTTTATACAGCACAACGCTTGTGCTGTGTATTTTGACCCCCTGTATCGCATAAAATACATGGCTGAGTCTACTCTCCCCTATGTACACTGACTCCCATATATTAGGGCTGCAGAGCTCTGACACCGGAGTCAGTGTATGTGCCTCTGTCATCCACTGCTATCTGCAGCTCTCCCTGTGTCTCCTCTCTGTCCTCCTCCCCTCCCTGTCATCTCTCTCTCACCGATCTGCTCCTCTCCCCACTGCTTTAAAACAAACTGATCTTTATACCATCCACTCTGTCAGATAAAAAGCGGTGTCCTGGTTATGATTTAAAAAACACGCGATTTCTACCAGTTTTAACAGTGTCTTTCAGCGATCACTTGACTCCAGGCTCTCTGCTCCTCTCCTCTCCCCTGGTTGACCTTAGCAGGAAAATCTCGACCCCACCCACTGGAGAGATCACACGGGGAGAGCCTGGAGTCATCTTATCAATGGGATATGCTGTTAAAACAGGTAGAAATTAGTGGGGTTTTTTTATAAAGCACAGGCACTAGAATGCAACTTTTTATCTGACAGAGTGTATAAAATAAAGATCAGATAATGGCTTCAAACCACTTCCTGCCCAAGGTACGTCATGGACTTCGAGTGGGGATATCTGGATAATGTCTGCAGCTACAGGCATCATCCAGATATCTTTTCCACCGGCGATATTGTGCACCGTAAGAACAATCATAGCGACAATTCAGCCGCTTGATCGTTCTTACAGGCGGCGGCAGGGGACGCCCCTCCTTCCCTCCCTCCGGTGCGTCTCCCGGCTCACCCGTGCAATCGGTAAGCCGGAAAATGAATCGGTCGCCACCGGAAGTTTGCCAAAGATTTCTGGTGACCAGATGGTCCCCAGTCATCTCTAAGACACTCGAAGGCACGTTATGACGTCACGTCCGAGCCGGTGGAAGTAAACAGTCTGGGACGCAGCTGGAAAGGCTGAGAGCATTAACTTATTTTATCTCACCCTTTCCAGCCTGGAGGAGAGATGTGGGGTCTTATTGACCCCACATCTCTCCATAAAGAGGATCTGTCATGCACTATTCCTATTACAAGGGATGTTTATATTCCTTGTAATAGAAATAAAAGTGATCAAAAAAAATTTGTTAAGTGTCAAAAGATAAACAAAAATTTAAAGCGCCCCTGTCCCTGCGCACAGAAGCAAATGCATATGTAAGTCGCGCCCACATATGTAAACCACGTTCATATCACACATGTGAGGCATCACCACGTGCGTTAGAGCAAAAGCAACAATTCTAGCCCAAGACCTCCAACTCTAAATGTAACATGGAAAAAAAATGTAAAGTGTCGCCTATGGAAATTTTTAAGTACTGACGTTTGGTGCCATTCAACGAGGGTGTGCAATTTTAAAGCGTGACATGTTAGGTATCTATTTACTCGGCGTAACATCATCTTTCACATTATACAAAAAAAATTGTGCTAACTTTACGGTTTGGTTTTTTTCAAATTCATGAATGTTTTTTTTTTTTTTTTCTTGGACATAATAAGATGTATAAACAACTCTGAAGTTAAAGGCACCACTCACATGATAAGATGCATCTTCATTAAAACTGCCTGTTTTATTCTCTGGCAGCCAGTCCCCAAGCCTCTGACTCCCCACCAGTGTTAATTTTGGCAGCAAATTTAGATTTAGTTTTAGTCTTAGGACTAAAATGGCATTTTAGTTTTAGTCCCACCATTCAAGTCTTCTGCAATTGTTTTAGTTAGATTTAGTCGACTAAATTTCCAGTACATTTTAGTAGACTAAAACTCATTTTAGTCGTCTAAATGCTAACGAGTGAAAAATCTCATATGTTATTATTTATAGTATTGAGGTATGAACATGCACTACAGACCAATGTTAATTTTGAAGTCAAATTTCAATTTAGTTTTAGTCTTAGTCTTTTGACTAAAAATGCCATTTTAGTTTTAGTCGTATTATAGTCATCTCAATTGTTTTAGTCGCATTTTAGTTGACAAAATTAACAGTGCTCCCCACACAAGAAAAGCTGCTTCAAATAAAAATGTGGCAAGACAGTTATGGCAGTGTTTAATACAAAACACATAGCTGATTTCCTGTCTAGTAGAAAAGAAATAAGCCATCGTTATATAATAAATAAAAAATAATTTATATTATGTTTCTGGGGTGCCAATGTATATCACCAACCCCCCCCCCCCCCCCCCCATCATTGTAGAGACTCAATTTGCAAAGTATTATCACTATAGCAATAGGCAAGTTGAACACATCCAAGTTTTCTTGTGGTAGTTTTTTTTCACAGATTTGTGAATGCGAGTATGGGTTTTCCTTGAATTCAAAAAAAGATTTAATATGAAATATTCAACATCAAATATATTTATTTTTGTACATGGCAAACACTTCAACAAGTGTCACATCATTAGGCTACAGAAAGGTGTCAGAATAGTATTGGACACCATGTAAATATGAACATTACACTTCCCTTATTCATGCCACAGATCACACTTCACCCAAGAATCAGAAATAGATTTTAAACAGTTATGTGTTCATTGGAACAGCCAACATCTAAACTAAAAAAAATGCATGACTGACAGGAAACATGACAAACAGAAAACAAGCTAGGCGTTTTACTGCAGGTAGTCTATCTGGTTCTACATGCTGTCATATATTGTAATGTATAGCTATATACCCCAGATTTTTTGTGGATAGAATGGGGAAAAAAAGGGGAGAGCCTGTCAGGCGTTACTTCTATCTGGGACTCTGGTATAGAGATTTCCCTTTGCTTCTTGCCCTGGGACAACCTTTTACAAGACAGGTAGTGAGGAAAACCTGCCTACAAAAAACTGACAGAGGAGTTCTAGCATTCCACTACTTGCCTTAAACAAAAATATTAATTATATATATATATATATATATATATATATATATATTTTCTGTGTTGCTGATAGACAGATTTCCACTCCCTTCCTGTCCTGGGGAGAGCCTTTTCACCAGAAAGGAAGTGAAGAAATCTCCCCAGCAGAGCTCCAACAGCAATAAAACCTGACCAGTTCTAATCCCTCCCCACTTTACTCAACATTAAAAAAAAAGAAGAAAAAAACGAATACATTCAGGACCTATATACTTCACTGGATGCCCAGAAAGGAGACAATCTACTGCTCATATGAGGTCTTCTAACCACATGGTGTGAACAGGCCCTTAACATATTGAAATAAAGTAATATTTCCAACAGAACTTAAATGAATGAAAGCTAAAGACAGAGTTACACAAGTTGTTTTTAAAGTGGAGTTCCACCCACTTTTACAACTCTTCAGCATCCCTCACTAAACTGTGCACTGTAAACAAATTGGATATTTTTTTATTTTTTTTCTCAGCACCTACTGTATATCTGCTGTATTCATTTTTCACTTCCTCCTCCTTGGCCGCGGCCCATCACATCATTTCCTGTTTGCAATGCCTTCTGGGAAGGGGTGGCAACTTCCTCTGAAACTGCCGTTGCTATGGAAACCTGACCTGAAACCTATAACACTGCTTGTGCTGCACTGAGCATGTGCGAGATCTGCAAGGATGAGATCCAGGAAGAAATACAGTCTGGCTTCAGATGCCCACACTTAAGATGGCCACGGCCTGCTGTAAGTTTATAAAATAACAAACTACTGCTATAAACTAACAAAACAGACCTTAGTTTACAGACTAACTTTACTAGAATACATTAAGCTTGTGTATTATAGGGGTATTTTTATTTAAAAAGTATCATTTCGGCCGGAACACCACTTTAAAGTCCACAGAAATGAGTAGCATGTGTAACTGTAGTCTAGGGTTTCATAGATGTTGCTCTTGTAAACACTAAGTCCACTTTTCAAGATACTTGCAAGGCTTGCTGAAATGTTAAGGTTCACGGAGGATTACAGAGTTTCCGGAATATCTTGTTTAGCGTTAAGGTCAATGAAAATTTCTACATCAACACTACATCTTTGTTATGGACAAACTTATTATGGGGCCTTCACCCCCAATTCTGTATTTGCGCTGAAAATTTTAATTAAAAAAAAAAAAATTGAAGATTACTACCAGTACCATATGAGGGCTCATGTACACCATATAAATAGCTATACTTTTTGCAAAAAAAAAAAAAAAGCCACAGACTCCTAGCTATGGCAGTTCATATCAATATTCTAGCTAGTAGTTAGAAATGCAAAACAGACAAAACATTGACAATCGATATGCATCCATTTTTTATTGATAAAGAAAAAATACCGCGCCAATCGCATGAAAATGAAAAAGAGCAGCCAACACTACAATCAGACAAATTGTGCAAAGATAACTAACGTTATTTTGTTAATTAACCATTTTTTATTAAATAATATTTATTGTAAAAACAAATTTTCTGTAATAAAAAGGAGTAAATAAATACAATTTGTTCCTTTCAAAGCTTGCAACTACGTGTAGGTATTAACCAGGGTAAAAGCTGAGCTCTGCTCATTTGATCTATTCAGTCATTACACATACAATCAGGAATCTGAATTGAAACTCTTTAGGGCATCCCCTATGATGTTGAGTCAATTCTTCTCTTTTCAAGAATGGTAATAGCTGCATGTTATTGCAAAAATAAAGGAGAGGTGGGAGACCACCAGTGTTGAGCTACTATTTTCAGGGTAAAAATACTAAGAAAGTTATCAATATTTTGGACACTGAAGATATCAAACCAGCTGGAAGAATACTTAGAAGTGGAATTTTAGGATCCATAGGCCACACATCCAAAATATTTTAGTTATGAATTCTGCTACAGGATGAAGAATTAGCAACAAATCTATTAGCTCTCAAGGCAAAGAACTAAGACCTCATTTACACGGCATGTGTGCACCAGTGCACAGGCCCACCACATAAGATACACAGGTGTTCCGAACATCTGTGTGCCGGCAGTCCCATTCATGTCTATTGAGATGCAGCAGCTGCAGAGACACCGTTACCCTTGGTCTCAACTTGACACCTGTGCCAATGTGTGTCCCATTTGGGGACCACTTCACGCCTGCAATGTACTGTGGACAGGTGCCCACTGTAGGCAAAGTGACGTAACCATGCGTCGCTGCCTACTTCCGGGTTTAGGGCACATGCATGCCTGTCAGCAAGTCCCAGCCAGTTATTCATGGCTGGGACCTATCACAGCTCAGAGCTGATTTAAATAGAGTTGATTTAAAGCAAGCCTATTTTCTAGTGATATAAATCAAGGTTTACATTGTGATTTAAATCAAAACCACCCTGCTTTGAATTCCCAAACATTATAGTTTTTTTTAAGCAGAAGCAATAGAGCAGGGGTCTCAAACTGGCGGCCCTCCAGCTGTTGCAAAACTACAAGTCCCATCATGCCTCTGCCTGTGGGAGTCATGCTTGTAACTGTCAGCCTTGCAATGCCTGATGGGACTTGTAGTTTTGCAACAGCTGAAGGGCCACCAGTTTGAGACCCCTGCACTAGTGAATAAAATTGTAGGTGTTGCAATTTATGTCACACGGTATCTGCGCAGTGATTTTTCAATTTTTTTTGGGGGGGGGGGGGGTAATTTAAAAGAAGTTTAATGCACAAAAAACACAATATAATACTCAATTGTTTAGTAAAATATAAAAGATGATGTTATGCTGAGTAAAATCGATACCAAACATGGCATGCTTTAAAAATTGCATACCGCCCGTGGAACGCCCTGTCTATAAAATATTTGGGAAGATTTTCCCCAATTGTTCTGGTCAGTCTAGTCATTTTGGCTGCAGTTTACTTTAATATATATCATTCTCACACCAGATAAACTACAACAATTTTATGGTTTGTTATATATATCTTACAGCGTAACAAAACAGCACAAAGCTTACTTCAAAGAGGAAGCAATGACATGGAATATTCCACATTTCATCACACAAAAAGGAAACATGCCTTAGTGAATGAGCAGTGAATTACACACACTGCTAGGCGGGCAGGTGGAAGGATGTCATTGTGTTCACCACAATTTCTTCTTTCCCCTCACACATTCGTTTGCCAAAACAAAGTGCAATCAACAATGGAGCTCTGCCAGCTTATAGGTTCAGTGTGACGCTGGCATACTAACCGGATATCGGACAACAGCTGCACATCTGTAGCTGACTGAGCAGAATCGCAAGGATTAGCAAATGCGCCAAATAATTTTGGAAAGGAAAAGATGTGTATTTTTAATTCTGCATTTGTTGTATTAGCGGTTTGCCATATTATAGAACGGCTTACACATAGCTGGTTTTACTCAATACAAATGTCACAAAAAGCAGAAAAAAAAAAAAAAAATAGGCATAATTTTTTTTATAAAACAACCACCTCCACGAAAAATGTATCCTTGCAGTGGACTTCACAAATTGCTATGTGTTATAGTTTTTTTCACTTTCATAATAGCACACGTAAAGTCAACCCAAACTCACATAACCAACTTTGCAAAGCCTCCCTATATCAAAGTGATGCTGCAACCCATTAACCCCCCCACCCCCACCAGACTCTGTAGGGCTTGGAGATTTTCCCTAACAAACTGTTTGTAAGCAACACATATACAATGCAAGTGTAGGATTTCTGATGACATTCCCAGCTGATAGTCTGCTTTTGCCAACAATCTGAGCAGCAGAAAGATAAAACTGCAATGCTTATATGTAGGTTTCCTTAGAGGCTGAATGGTAAGGAGTGCCACTAGAAGGTGTTTCCTTCTCTCCCTAGGTAACACATCTTATTCAAGGAGGTGTTGATACCAACACAATATTTTTAGGTGGTCTTAGGCTCCATTCACACGAACGCGTTTGATGCATTTTGCAGAAATGCATGGGAATTTTTTTAACATGGGTTCCTATGGAACATGTTCACATCAATGCATCTTTGTACCTCTGCGTTTTTGGAAAGGGTCAGGGACTTTTTTTCCATGCAAAATGCAGCGTTTTGCATGTAATAGAATTCAATGGACCAGCATCAAAAACGCAAGTACAGCGTTTTTGACGTTTTTTTTTTTAGACTGTATACAGTCTAAAAAAAAACAAAAAGAAAAACCCGCAAACGTGGCAAAAACGCCGCAAGCATCACAAAAAACACTGCAGAAACGCTCAAAAGCAACATGCATAGGTGTGAATCGAGCCTAAGTTCATACTTCCTTAAAGCAACCCTGACCCTGCAGGGCAAAACAAAATGTTCACTATAATGCTGGCTCCTGCAGATGCTGATACTTACCTTCCCGTCAGCTCCTTGTCACTCTGTTCAGCCATGAGCACAACTTGCTTCTTACTCATGTAATAGTGCTGGGTGCCCGAGCAGCCAATTACCAAAGCTGTCGCATTGGGAGGAAAGGAAGTGACTCATATGTTGTTTCCCCGTCCTAAGTTGAGATGGATGGAGATTGTGCCACACATACAGTGGCTGCAGGTAGCATAAATGACAGCCCCATGACTGCCACACTTCTAGTGCATTAAAAAAAAAAAAAAAAAAAGTACTAAAAATGATGCTTCTCATACAAAAGGAGTTTTTATTGTGGTGCTACAATCAGGGTGGAAAAGAAAACAAAAAAGTGATTTTTTGGATTTAAATCTGATTTTTTTTTTTTTTTTTTTATAAAATACTTTAGGAGTAAAAATCTATCTAAACAGAGTTTTCTATTTAAGATACATTAATTAGATTATTCAGCATGACATGGAGCTTATTTATGTAGCATGAGGCTGTATATTCTGTAATATTTACATTTTTGGTAAACTCATTCAAGGAATACAAGCTCTGCAAGCTGAGATAACATGCAGTGCATTGATGTATTCACACAATTTCACAGTAACCATGAGATGAAACAAAGATCAGGAATATTCCTTTATCACATTGTTTTGCAAATCTGTGTACACTACAAACTGTATGATTGAATCTGTTCTGATATCGCTGTTTTACTAACCTGAAAGCTTATTCTAAAAAGGGAACCTTCATTTTGTTTGCGATTATTAAATATTCTAACTACCAGCAAGAAGAATGAGTCCTTACATTTAAAGAGCACCTGTCATTGCAGATCCATCATGGCAGCACCTGCTGCCGCCACGTCCTTCACTTTGTTGTGTCACTGCCACATCACCAGCCATCTCATTAAAGTGAATGTGACTGTCGGTGAGTCAACAGTGGGTCAGAGATGACAGTTGCGCTTTAAAAATTATGATTTAAAGGGAGTCAATTTAAGTCAAGCCTTTTTACTAGTTATTTAAATCACAATGTAAATCCATTTGATTTAAATCAAATCCACCCTGGCTACAATACAACCACAACCACACCCCAGCTTTGGCCTTCGCACCAATTTTTTTAAATCAATTTAAAGATTAAACCCTGCTGTCGTCATTCCGTTTTAGGCAACGTTGATGGTCCTCTTCATCCTCCAGTAGAAGATGGGTCCTGAATGCTGTGTAATGACATGGTTCTGTCCTCTACAACACTCTCGTGTGGGTTCAGGGCAGCTCGATTATGCGCGCACCCGACCCCCCCCCCCCCCCCCCAGGAGAAAGGTCATTGGTGCTCTCAGCTGACAAGAGGGATAAGATAAGTGTTATGGTCTGAGCAGAGGCTTTATTTTTACACCAGCCAAATCTTTTTAAAAACATAAAAAATAAAAATAAAAAATAAATATATAGGAGTGGGCTTTAAAGTTTAGATATAAACAATGGTGTAAGAAAATAAGGATTTGAGGTAATAGTGTTTTTACAGGGGGTTAAACATGTATTTTTACAATACACACAACACTAAATTATGAAATGAAGGCTACAACTGCAGCAATAAGTCATAATTAATAAAAAGCAGAACTATGCCATCACAGTGAAGCCCAGCCCTGCAGATTACAATGAAGGCGAGCAACTCTTGGAGTGATCAGCTGAGCTCTGCCATCACTTTGACAGCTGCTTCACTGTCCAGGCTTATCAGCTACAATCCCAGTGTCAAAAGAAACCCTGAGCTGTCACTTTGACAGCCTGGTTCTGCAAAGTGCAGGACACGGCCAGGGTGACACAGAGTCAAGAAAGGCTCCTTCCCCCAATTGCATCCCCCTAACACAGCACCCAGGGCAAGTGCTTCTCTTGCCTCAGCGTTGTTACTAGCAAGATCACCAGATGAAATTAAAGAGGGGAAAAAAAAAGACTAAATAAAAGAAAAACGCAACCAGTGCATCTTAGGACTGATATATATCTTTTGTTCTTTAAAAAGGGAAGTTTTCCTTTAAAGAGACTGATTTTAAGAAAATAAAAGCTGACGACAGGTAAAAAAGTACAGGCACATCCAAGGTAGTGTGAGAGCTTGCCCCCCCTCTTATTCCTATTTTCTAACCACCATTATGGGCTGCCTCACTGGTCAAGAGGAATGTACATGGTCGGGAAGTGCTGACAATTTTTCTGTCAGAACAGCTCAACATTTGACAAAGCTGGAGGTAACGAAAGCTGTGTCAGGTAGGTGCACCTCTGGGTGCATGCAGATTTTTATTTACCTGTGAGCGACAGGGTCTCCTTAGAGCAGGGGTCTCAAACTGGTGGCCCTCCAGCTGTTCCTAAACTACAAGTCCCATGAGGCATTGCAAGGCTAACAGTTACAAGCATGACTCCCACAGGGAGATGCATGATGGGACTTGTAGTTTCGCAACAGCTGGAGTGCCGCCAGTTTGAGACCCCTGCTTTAGAGCATACCTGTACTTTACCTGTTCAGCACAGAAATTAAAAATCCACTCACCCAAATGCAGGGATGATAAAGAGTGTATACATACCTATATTGCACTCCTAATTGTCACCCTACAAAATAACTGTATAAAAACCAAGCCAACACTGGAGTTTGCACAGAGCTATGGTCCCTCCCATCTACGTACCCGGAAGTACTGGATTTTTCTCTGGTGGGTGAATAAGGCACCAGAGGAGCAAATATAAATATATGCCCCTTATGCTCTAGAGGGGACAAAGTACAAAATTCCATTAAAGGTTAGCGCCACCTTTCATACCATGCAATACGTATTTACCCCCCCAGGAGCCAGGTAACCAAAGGCCTGTACCCTTAGTATGGACCAGCAGCTGCAGAAAGGGTCTGCATGAGCCTGTGCAAGGCAACCACAATCCACTGTTCAAAGTTGCAATTCTTATCAGGCTCCTTGGTAATGTGTATCAATACACATTTTTTCCCTGCAATGTGGGTGCATTTTTCTATTATTTTTGCAAAAATTAGACTAAAGCCGTGTACACACGACCGGACTAGTCCGACGGAACGAATCCATCAGACAATCAGACCGTGTGTGGACTTCATTGGACCTTCAGTGGACTTTTCTGTCGAAAATCTGACGGATTTTAGATTTGGAACATGTTTCAAATCTTTCCGACGGACTAAAATCCGGTCGAAAAATCCGTTTGTATGCTAGTCCGACGGGCAAAAAAGGACGCAAGGGCAGCTATTGGCTACTGGCTATGTACTTCCTTATTCTAGTCCCTTCGTACGTTATCACGTTCATACCAACAGACTTTAGTCTGTTTGTGTGTGGGCAAGTCCGGTCATCCGAAAGTCCGTCGTAACTCAGTTGAAAAGACCGTTGGACCTTTGATGCTGAAAAGTCCACTCGTGTGTACGCAGCATTAGTCTTAATGCACAAGCAGAGGGACTGATAACAGGCCATAGTCTTTTAGTGATCTAGCACTTTGAAAGTTTAAAGTTTGCTAACAACTATGCAAAGCTAGGGCATTCATCAGTTTAACTTATATCTAGTCAGTTATGAATTCACAGTAAAAATCTGCCAGTAAATCTAAGAGAGAGATTGTATAATCAAACGAACACATGCAGTCAGCAACATCAGGGGTCAGAGAATCTCTGCTTATGTCACTGACCTCTCACAAAAAGGTATATGTTTTATTACAAACTACTGTGGCAATTATTCAACATAACCACAACACTAGGTCAAAATATACCCGTTTCTGTAAAACACTCATTGACTGCATCCAAAAAAAGAACATCAAAACCGTGTCTATGATAAACTGTGGTAGAGACAAAACATGACAACTGACCCCAATCAGGATGGGTATGGATAAGCTGAGCTGGTTCACATGTTTTACACAAAGACAATGCAGAAACGTGAGCATTTTTTTTCTGAAGAATGCAATTCATTTTACTTATCAGCTTCCTTTTCACAGTACAGAATCGAACATATTTTGAATTCTTTAACATTTGTGTGCATTTACCCAGATCATGTCAAAAGGGAGTGTACTTTGATTGTGCACTTATGTGTTAAAACACACTTGAAAGCATTGGCATTATACATGATAGGATAGAGCGATGGATATGCCCTTACCAAGCTATTGTTTACATTGTTTCTCTCATTTTCCACTTTATAAAACTACAGTGCTTATTAAAATAAAAATCGGTAGAACACAATATACTGTATGTTTCCTTCAGAAAAAAAAAAGTTATTTGAAAACACTTCAATTTTATTCTAGCCGCAGCTTCAGGAACTCATGTACAGCGATCCCAAACGTCTGGTAAAGGAGTGAGCACTCATTACATGAAGTAGAATGTCAGGCTAAACATAAGTCTTAAAACTATCCCCTCCACCCTGCTAACACCTATGCGGACCTACCAGTGTAAGAAAACTGTATGCACTTACCTATTTTCAGCCTGCTCCAATTCAATCACAAGATCCAGCTCCCCTGTGTCTGTCAGTGGCAGCTGCAGGGAAGAGGAGGGGGTGCAAATAACAGATTGGACATAGGAGCCTATGGGTGACATCACAGCTCCAGGCTTTACCAGCCATTGACCGTGCTCTCAACATTCCCCTGCAGCCGCTGCGGGCTGACAGACTGGAACAGGCCTTTCTTACACAGGTTAGTCCACATTAGGTGTTAGGAAGGGAGAGGGAACATTTTTAAGACTAGTTAGGTTTAGCCTGGAATTCTAGCAGATAAACAATACCCAAGCTCAACTGCAAGTTCAGCTTCTGATGGCTGATGCTTTGGCTCTAGTGCTTCCGCACTCCGACAATCAGATCCATAGCAAATTCAAGCTGGCAACTTGGTGTAGTCTATAAAATCTGAATCTTTATTGGCTACAAACTAAAACACACTGGAAACAAACTAAAAAAACACTGAAAACACACTGGTAACACACAAACGCGTTTCGGCTGCAACAGCCTTCCTCATAGGTGAGTTTCAGTATGTAGCCAATAAAAGTTCAGATTTTACAGACTACATCATGCTCTCCTGGTTTGAATTTACTGGTAGGCTGAAATTCTACTTTATTTTACAGCCATCTTGGGTCTCCTGCTCAGGATTGCATGTCCTATAGTTCAAAGCACCAACACGCATACATGGTGTTTACAAGCCTCTTTAAATTGCTTTGGAGGCAATCCTTGTGTGTTCTGCTCTCGGGCTGCCTGTGCATGTTGCTGCAGGCAGTATCCATACATCAACCTGTAGTTCCTCACTGGAGAATGCACAAAAAGATGGCTCTATAGCACCCTGCAAGCCAAGCAGCTACCCTTACATTTCAAAGTGGGAGCCATGACGTGGGTACCAATGAATTCAGTAGGAGAAGGAAAAAACAATCATCAAAAAGAAGCAAAAAATGTAGGTGCCTATACCAATGAAGGCAAACCAGATGTTTAGGAACTACATTTCCCATGATGCTCATGCACACTGCAGTGTAGTTGAGCATCATGGGAAATGTAGTTCCAAAACATCTGGAGTGCCAAGGTTCGCCATCACTGGCCTATACCAACAGTATAAATAGCAAAAATATAGACTAATATAAAGTTAGGCGTATCTACACCCAAGAGAAACTAATTTAATATATTGAAGCTTAAGGCTCCATTCACACCTGGGTGTTTTGGGATTGTGACAGAACTGCAGAAACCGCGATTGCAAAACGCACTACAATCGCAAACGAAGGTTCGGGTACCATTATTTTAAATTGTTCTGGAAAGGTTTATCGCATGGCAAATTGCATCACGTGAAGCCTGTCACCCAAAAAGGAGCAGGGGCTCCTTTTGGGCGACAAGCTTCACGCGATGCGCTTTGTTGCCATTGAAAATAATGGCACCTGAACCTGTGCTTTGCGATTGTAGTGCATTTTGAGTTTGCGGGCAGAATTGCAGCGATTCTGCCATGATCCCAAATCGCCAAGTGTGAATACAGTCCAACACTCCTCTGCATGGAAAATGCTGTACAGAGGTGAACAGTGTTTTTTTCCACCTGTGTGCATGTGCCTTAAAGTGGTTGTAAACCCCATTCATGAAATCTGACCTGGGCACACCTATCTGTAGTGTTTACTTATCTCTCGCCAAAGCTCTAAGTGTCTTGTCTTTCTGCTGCTCCGTTCCTCTGTTATCAGCAAGTTCTCTGACACAGGACATAAAAGCAGGTTGGAAATTTGTTTTGGGGGAGGGAACTTGGAGACAGATAAGCAGAGGGCTGGTCCAATCAGAGAGCTGGTCTATTTAAAGTACAGCTTTGCAAGTTTCTTTGTTTCTCTGCCTATGTGGAGTGGGGGTGTGTGCCTTTCCTCCAATCAGCTCTCACACAGTGTATGCCCAGATTCCACACCCAGTGCTGAAACAGGAAGAAACATTTGTAACACAAAGCTGAAAACAGCAGATATACATGTAAAACGTATGTAGGGAGATTTGTTTCATCTCTGTATCATCTGAGGCTGTTCACTTCACTGAGTATAGGAGAGAGTTTACATCCACTTTAAATGGATACCAGTTGACATTAGAAATAAGGTATCAAAATAATTATCATTACAGAACGCATCATTCAGATCCTGTATATGATAATCCTCCCAATACCAGAAAGACCTCCACAGATAACGGGCCGGAATAAGTATTCCTGATTGCTGCCAGTCTCACCAGTGATGATGCTGAATAATTAGGGGAATGGGAGAAGATTCCAATGGCACCGTCAGAGTATTCTCCCAGGAAGGCACTGACATAGGAACATTGGAGCACAGCAAAGCAGGGTGGATATAAAGCAATTTTTTTTTTTTTTTTTTTTTTTAAATCGGTTTTATTTAAATCTTTTTTTTTTTTTTTTTTTTTTATTTGAATACGTTTTTTTTTTTTTTTATCAAATTTATTTTAATAAAATGCTCTTGGAGTAAAAATCTAGTTTTCTATTTAAGATACATTAACAATTTAGTTTATTCAGCATGAAATGGAGCTTAGTTATGTAGCATGAGGCTGTATATTCTGCAATATTAACATTTTTTGGTAAACTCATTCAATGAATCCAAGCTCTGCAAGCTGATATAACATGCACTGCAATGATGCATTCACACAATTACACAGTAACAATGAGATAAACCAAAGTTCAGGAATATTCCTTTATCCCATGGTTTTGCAAATCTATGTACACTACAAACTATATCACTGAATCGGTCCTGATATCACTGTTTTACCTGACAGTTTATTACTCTAACTAGGAAACCTTCATTTTGTTTGCAAATATTAACCACCAGCAAGAATAAGTCCTTATATTTAAAGAGCACCTGTCATTTCAGATCCAGCATGGCAGCGCTTGTTAGCGGGCATCCACTCACCTTGTTGTGTTACTGCCACATCACCAGCTGTCCTATTAAAGTTAATGGGACTGTCGGTGGGTCAGAGGAGCGGCCGCTGCAGGACAGAGATGACAGTTGCTCTTTAAAAATGATGAATTAATTTGAGCCTTTTTACTAGTGATTTAAATCAAATCCACCCTGCAGCAAAGTGTGCTAAACAGTGTGTCAGGCACAATTGTTTATTATTTTCCTAAACAATGAACAGTGAGATGTGACAGGTTGGTATTACACATTCTCCTCCAGAATGTCACATCGTTTTCATATATCCACCACAAATAGCAGCCAGTGATCAGACTATTATACGGAATGATCCAAGATAGATTTCTGCAGGTAAAGGCGACCATTATAATCTGATTGTACATTCTCATTTAGAAGCATCATACACATTACTATCTGACTGAACAATCTTCCTTTATATCTACTAACAAGTACACAGTGCAAGGGCCTGCCTGGACACAAATTGATCGGATTGAGTAGCTCCTCATATTACTTTTGGTTGAGTGTACAAATTATTGTCAGGCTAACACGTATAGTGAGCCTTGGGTCTGCCATCAACTATGTAGTACAAGGGCCTGCCTGATTTAATGCAAAACTAATGCATTGTTTGTGGTTGTAAACCCGAACTTATAACCAGTGAAGCGAGTGGCCTCAGATGATACAAGATTAAACAAATCCTCCTATATAAGCTGTACCCGTTTATCTGCAGTCTCCTCTTCCCTACATTCATTCATAGTCCTCAATTGTAAAGCTTGTCTGAGGTGTCACAAAAAAGGGGCGGGGAGCTAAATTTACACTCTGCAGCGCTCAGTGAGGAGAGCTCAAAGATGATTAGAGGAAAGGGATTTACATAATCCGACCAATCTGTATCCCATCACACCAGCTCTGGTACCACAGAGAGGAGATGACAGATCAAAGGAGATTGAAACGTGTGTGGTGAACCTAAAGAGCTATTAAAACCAACAGTAATCATTATATTGCAGCTTACCAGTTCTTTGATGTGGTGACTGCATTTATTTTTTTTTGTTTTCCTTTATGTTATTTTCACCTGATGACCTTGCCAGCAAGTCTGTTTTTCTACAGAAAAGGCTGTCCTGCAGATTTACTAGAGTGTTGAGACAAACCATTTACCACTGACAGGGGTGTTTACAATTAGCTTTTTTTTTATTCATAGAAACTCTATCTCAAAAGGAACAAAACAGTTTGCTGTAACTGATCAGAACGTATGAGCTGGAGTCTGGCTTCAATTTTGTTAGTGTATCTAAATCTGCTAATAAATCTAACACTCCCTTCCCCTCAGACTGAGAATGCTGCTGCCCGCTGTGCCTTCTGTGCTCATTCCTCCAGAGCTGTGTCTCACTAATACATCCCTCAGTGGACAATGCTGTTGCCCGCTGTGCCTCCTGTGCTCATTCCCCCTGAGTTGCCTCACACTAATACATCTAACACTCTTGTTCCCCCCCCCAGACTGACAATGCTGCTGTCCCTCCTGTGCTCATTCCTCCAGAGTTGTGTCTCCCTAATACAGAAGGTATGTCACTGGCCGGATCACCAGGTGAAACCAAAAGGAGAAAACGAATGCTGCCACCACATCTAATGATTAGTAAGCCCCAATCCATTACATTCTTGGGTTTAATACCACTTTAATGGCTGTCATACTTTGTAGAAGTCCTTGCTGTCCCTCTGAAGAGTGATGCACAGTGAATGACATTTCAGAGGGGGATTAGCAAGCAATATGTCACCTCCTCACTGGCCAGCACCACCGTGCTGAAACCGCGCACATTACACATGGTCGTGACACTGCCCCAATCACTGGAACAAGCGGCGGTTGGCGATAGCAGTGGTCGCCCAATAAGACGGGTAAGATTCTTGCGTCCTGGAAAAAATATTTTACTGCGCTATCCCAAAAAATAAAAAATAAAAAGGAATAAACCAGGTGTAAAGTGAAAAAAAGATGATTGCGTTGGCATGTACACAACTTCACCCAGCCGCTGTGGGCAGATTAAAGGAGGGCAGGAAAATCACGACACAACCCCCCCCACTTCACCAGCTATCCCTGTGATTGAGCCCTAGAGGAGATTGTACAATCAGACTGTATAGTGTATGGGCCTAGGACTGGTCATTCTCCCTCCAGTGACAGCTGGGCGGACCCCCCCCCCCCCTTGTCACCTCCCCCCTTACCGGCCTGGGTGGTGTCACTGAGGTCCTGGCGGACGGCGCTCCGGGGAAACTCTCTCAATTTCCTGCCGCTCAGGTTCAGGGATCCGGTGACCGCCGCCTCCTCCAAAGCTCTCTCCAAGGAACGGTTCCAGGCGGCGGGGCCCGCACTGGGGGCGCTAGGCACACCGTGTCCGTTAAACACCGCCGCAGAGTATCCGGGCACGGCCGAACTCTCGGCCAGTACCGTGGCCGCCATCACACCGACTCTGCACTGCGCCTGCGTCTCCACACTGACGGGAAGCCACAGACAGGGGCGGGGACGGCTTGTATGCAGCGCAGTCTGTAAGGAGAGCCAGCAGCGCCCGACTCCTCCCTCCCCTCTAGACGTGTGGCTGTGGTTACCAAAGATTGGGGGAAACTATTACTCATTGGTGACAGCGGGGAGCGCACAGGCCGCAGCACTTAACACACCACAGCCTTCCTAAGGCCCGGATGTGCGACTGAGCATGCGTAGTATTGGCGGTGATGTCAGTAGGCAGGTCTGCCCACATAGCTGTCATGACATTAGAGAGAACGCCTCGACATCTGCGACCGGAAGTGACGCGGTTAGAGCTTTCTGTAGAACGCTTGTAGTCGGAGTGATGATGGGGAAATCGGGGAAGCTGCGCCCCCGGGTGGCCGATGTTCTGTCAAATTCTCCAACCCATCAAAAACGCTAATCACATCACTTCCGGTTTATTTCAACTATCAGTATTTGGAGCATACCTCCCAACATTTTGAGACAGGAATGAGGGACACCTATTACCAAACGTATGTTGGCATAGGACACGCCCCCTTAAAGGAGAATTAACCCCCCAAAAAATGTTAATTAGATCCACAAGGGCTTCTTTTTTACCACTACTATTCCTTTATATTGGCTTTTAGGCCTCATGCACACTGGACATTAAAATAATGTTATAAAAACGGCAGTAGCTTTGCATTGAGTTTTTCAACATTTTTGCAATATCCTTTTTTAGCATTTTTCCGCGTTAGCATTTTTTAGCGTTTTCTTTTTGAAGAAAAAAATTATTTTATTTTTTTTTCCCCATCGATCAAAAACATTGAAAACCGCTGGTGAGCGACATTTTTGAGTGTTTATCAGCGTTAGAGCGTTTTTACAGCTGAAAAACGTCTCTCAGAACCCACCAGTTTTGGGGTTTTTTTTACTGCTCAAAAACGCCACTGCCACAAAACTGCTGATAACAGCCTATGTGTGCATGACGCATAGGATAACATGATGGAGAGTTTAATGACTGTAGAAAAAAACGTCTACTGCCAAAAACAGCTGCTGTAAAAATGTCCAAAAACGTCCAGTGTGCATGAGGCCTTAAAATGTACAAATGCAGCAATTTAGAATTTGGATGGAAGGTTTAGCTGTGGGAAACACTTTTTGGAAGATAAAAAGTGAATTTTATATACAACTATATAGATCAGACCAAAATGAGGGACAGAGGGACATTGTTCTAAATCAGGGACAGTCCCTCAAAATCAGGGATAGTTGGGAGCTATGATTGGAGATTTTGACGAATTGCTGTTTGGACACAACACCGTCAACCAAATACAGTCCGGTGCACGATATTATGAACGGAGATTGTTACTCGCTCTGATACTAACCAAGAAAATGGCCGCCTCCAAGGTGGCAACAACTTTGTCCTCGGTAGCCGCTGTGGTGTCAAAACAGCAAAATCTTCCTGTACCGAACTGTATTCGGTTGCCGGTGTTGTGACCAAACAGCAATTCGTCAAAATCTCCACTTAATCATGGTTTAAATAAACCGGAAGTGACGTGGTTGGAGTTTTTTATGGGTTAGAGAATTTGACAGAACACCGGCCACCCGGGGGCGCAGCTTCCCTGACTTCACCATCATCACTCCGACTACAAGTGTTCTATAGAAAACTCCAACCGCCTCACTTCCGGTCACAGATATCAAGGAGTTGTCTATAATGTCATGACAGCAATATTGGCAGACCTAACTACTGACATCACCGCCGATACCACGCAATCTCCAATTACTGATGGTTTAAAGAAACCAGAAGTGAGGTGGTTGGAGTTTCTGACAAGTTGGCTAATTTGACAGAACACCTGAGCTCAGGAGCGAGCGCACAGCAGTGTTGCCACACACACACACACACACACACACACACACACGTGAAATTTACTGGCAGGATGCCAAAATTTACAAACAATTATTTACACTCATTTTTTACTGGCAACAATCATGAAATTTACTGACAGAGCCACTTTTTGGGGGGGCTGACACTGCAAAAAACGTACCTAAACTGCCTGTTTTGAGTGCTAAACAGTGCGAATATCAACAATTAACCACTTCAGCCCCAGAAGGATTTACCCCTTCCTGACCCTTCTTCTACATATTTTTGGTTAAAAAAAATCGCAATAGGCATTTATTGATTGGTTTGCACAAAAGTTATAGTGTCTACAAAATAGGGGATAGATTTATAGCATTTTTAATATTATGTTTTTTATTACGGCGATCTGCGATTTTTATCGTGACTGCGTCATTATGGCGGACACATCAGACAATTTTGACACATTTTTGGGACTATTGGCATTAATACAGTGATCAATGCTATAAAAATGCATTGATTACTGTAAAAATGTCACTGGCAGTGAAGGGGTTAACACTAGGGGCGATCAAAGGGTTGACTGTATTCCCTGGGAGGTGATTCTAACTGAAGGGTGAGAGGACTGACTAGAGGAAGTGACGGATTGTGGTCCCTAGCAAATAGGAACACACGATCTGTCACTTCTGTCAGAACAGAACAGGGAAGTGTGTGTTTACACACACTCGTCCCTGTTCTGTCTCTCCTGCTCACGATCGCTCGTGCCTTGCAAAAGTATTCACCCTTCTTGGCTTTTTACCCATTTTGTTAGAGTGGGAGAATTATTGTTTTATCTCTGGAATTAATCCCCTTTTTAATGCATGCCAATATTCTGTTTGCTTTGTTAGCAGCAGCTTGGCATTGCATGCCATTGCTGAGCCTATCATCTACTAGAAACCCCAGGTCCTTTTCCATCCTAGATTCCCCCAGAGGTTCTCCCCCCAATGTATAAATTGCAAACCCCAGGTCCTTTTCCATCCTAGATTCCCCCAGAGGTTCTCCCCCCCAGTGTATAAATTGCATTCATATTTTTGCCACCCAAATGCATTATTTTACATTTTTCTACATTGAACCTCATTTGCCATGTAGTTGCCCACCACATTAATTTGTTCAGATCTTTTTGCAAGGTTTCCACATCCTGAGGAGAAGTTATTGCCCTGCTTAGCTTAGTATCGTCCGCAAATACAGTGATTGAACTGTTTACCCCATCCTCCAGGTCGTTTATGAACAAATTAAACAGGATTGGTCCCAGCACAGAACCCTGGAGGACCCCACTACCCACCCCTGACCATTCCGAGTACTCCCTATTTATCACCACCCTCTGAACTCGCCCTTGTAGCCAGTTTTCAATCCATGTACTCACCCTATGGTCCATGCCAATTAACCTTATTTTGTACAGTAAACGTTTATGGGGAACTGTGTCAAATGCTTTTGCAAAATCCAGATATACCACGTCTATGGGCCTTCATTTATCTAGATGGCAACTCACCTCCTCATAGAAGGTTAAAAGATTGGTTTGGCATGAACGATTCTTCGTGAATCTATGCTGATTACTGCTAATGATAACGTTCTCATTACTAAAATCTTGTATATAGTCCCTTATCATCTCCTCCAAGAGTTTACATACTATTGATGTTAGGATAACTGGTCTGTAATTCCCAGGGATGTATTCCCAGCTGCCATCAGAGTTACCCTGTGCACCGGGAAAGAAGGGTAATGTCCCTGCCCATGCCTGCTGGACCATGAGTCAGCGGTAATATGCACCTTACTGCTGACCGCCCTGTCCATCGAGGCCTAAAACATTGCCTTCCATATGCCAGTAGAGCCGGAATGGCCTTCCATGAAAAGAAATGGTGTTTTGGAACCTGCCACTGAGGTACAACACACTCCACAAATTCACGAAAGGGGGTAAAGTCTACCAGCTGAAAAGACAGCAGTTGCAGTGCTAGCAATTTGGCCAAGCTTGCATTTAGATGCCGAGCATGTGGAGGGCTGGGACTGAATTTCTTTTTACAGTTCGGAAACTGGGGTAGGGAAATTTGCCTGCTAAAATCAGATGGTGGTGTACTGCTAGCAGATTGGCTGCAAGTACTTGGGACACCTATTGCTATACCTTCATTCCATTCAGTGCAGGTTTTTGAGAGGACTGGAGGTATAGTAGGGTTGGAGATCCCAGATGAGGAGCAAGGAAAAGTCCGCCTTTTTCTTTCATGTGGGTCTTTCAAGTGCTGTTGCCAATGGACTGCATGGCAGGTCGTCATATGTCTGGTCAAGCATGTGGTGCCAAAGTGGCTGCTGTTCTGGCCATGCTTGATCCGCTTCAGACATAGGTTGCAAACAGCAACGGTGCAATCTGCTGCATATGTGTCAAAAAAGGCCGACACCAAGGAACTTTTAAAAGTCAGCGGGGAGTCAACAGCGTCCTGCACCTGCGGAGCTCTGCGATGAGGATGGCTTTTTTATCCACTCCACCAATAAGTTCTGCATGATCTGGCTCAATAACACGGCCAAAAGCAGAAAAAAAGGACAAGCGTGCCCCATGGCCACCTACAGAGGATGCACCATGTCCACAACCGGCACTGTTGACTGTAGACACAGGGGCTGCTTGCCCTCTTTTAGTGGCCTGTGAGCATCTGCATCTCCTTGGTGGCCTTCCGGACATGATGTATATTTTGTTTTGCAACACCACACTACACGGTATTAGATACCGTGTACACCACCAGAAGTGTAATAGAAACTGTACACACTGTATTAGATACTGTGTACACTGCCTGCACTGTATTAGAAACTGTACAATGGCTGCACTGTATTCCATACTGTGTACACCACCAGAAGTGTAGTAGAAACTGTACACACTGTATTAGATACTGTGTACACCGCCTGCACTGTATTAGCAACTGTACTACGGCTGCACTGTATTGTGTACTGTGTACACCACCAGAGGTGTAGTAGAAACTGTACACACTGTATTAGATACTGTGTACACCACCAGAAGTGTAGTAGAAACTGTACACACTGTATTAGATACTGTGTACACCGCCTGCACTGTATTAGAAACTGTACTAGTGTTCAGGCCTGTCGTAAAACTGTCACCCTCCCCGCACAGCCATAATCTGGACATATTTAGTTTCCTCAGATAATATGGAACGTTTCAAGTCCAGACACCCCTATGTCAGGTCATATGGGAAACCCCTGGGACCACTTATTCCTCCAAAGCAGGCTATACGTTATAGAGATGGCATGTTTAGACTTGTTTTGAAGGAAATCTCAAGTTGAATAATAATATGGATATTTGGAGTCTGTAAACACTATAGATGCAGATATATGAATATGTATTACAAAATCAACCTGGGACGTGGTTATGAGTGTAGACACCTCCCAGCAACCAACCCGTAAACAAGATGACCAGACGATTGGTTACTGGTCACTGTCAACACCCCCTTTGATTTGACAGAAAAGAAGAGATGCCAAGACAATGGGCAGTTCTCCATTTTCCATCCATGAAGAAACATCTGCCAAGTCGAGAACCAATTACCTAGCTCATCGATTGAACTCTGATCAACCCTCGGACATTAATTGCAAGTATTCTTCCTTCCCAATTCTACCTTATTGCTCTGTGGCTGTATATTGTCTTTATCTTTTGAAACATCTTTTTTCTGTAAATGTTTTATTTGCATCAACTTTGACCTTTTCATAATAAACTCTTATGTTGAAAAGTGTTAACCTTGTCTCTAAAGCTCTTAATGCAAGCTATAAACGAACCTGCCTCTTGAAGGGCGCTACTGATGTAGAGTAAGACTCTGAGCAGACCTGTCTGTGGTGGCAGTGTGTGTGGCAGACGCTTATTCTAAAATTATAATTGGTATTGCTAAAATTACGAGTCTCCCCCGGCTCAGTCTTTTAAACGGGGGTGGTGGCAGTTAAAGGGTTAATTGTGTAATTAGCCCAGTGACAATCACTCTCAGGCTGCTCGCACCTAGATTGTGGTCCCGCAAGCTGGAAAATCTTTGTGCTGGGCGCAGCTGAGAGTGGCATTGTTACATAAGTGACCAATATGTGACGAACGCGGGTGTCAGATCCCTGCCCTCCTCGCTAACTTGCAATGAAGGACCGGCCAACCTCACACCACGCTGTCACTTACGTAACAATGCCACTCTCAGCTGCGCCCAGCACAAAGATTTTCCAGCTTGCAGGACCACAATCTAGGTGCGAGCAACCTGAGAGTGATTGTCACTGGGCTAATTACACAATTAACCCTTTAACTGCCACCACCCCCGTTTAAAAGACTGAGCCGGTGGAGACTCGTAATTTTAGCAATACCAATTATAATTTTAGAATAAGCGTCTGCCACACACACTGCCACCACAGACAGGTCTGCTCAGAGTCTTACAACAGTAGCACCCTTCAAGAGGCAGGTTCATTTATAGCTTGCATTAAGAGCTTTAGAGACAAGATTAACATTTTTCAACATAAGGGTTTTTTATTATAAAAAGGTCAAAGTTGGTGCAAATAAAATATTTACAGAAAAAAGATGTTTCAAAAAGATAAAGACAATATACAGCCACAAAGCAATAAGGTAGAATTGGGAAGAAAGAATACTTGCAATTAATGTCCGAGGGTTGATCAGAGTTCGATCGATAAGCGCTGCGCAAACTGTTGGCGCTATATAAATCCTGTATAATAATAATACTATGGCTGCACTGTATTGTGTACTGTGTACACCACCAGAAGTGTAGTAGAAACTGTACACAACTGTACTACAGCTGCACTGTATTGTGTACTATGTACACCACCAGAAGTGTAGTAGAAAATGTACACACTGTATTAGATACTGTGTACACCGCCTGCACTGTATTAGCAACTGTACTACATCTGCACTGTATTAGATACTGTGTACACCACCAGAAGTGTAGTAGAAACTGTACACACTGTATTAGATACTGTGTACACCGCCTGCACTGTATTAGCAACTGTACTACATCTGCACTGTATTGTGTACTGTGTACACCACCAGAAGTGTAGTATAAACTGTACACACTGTATTAGATACTGTGTACACTGTCTGCACTGTATTAGAAACTGTAGAATGGCTGCACTGTATTTTATACACCACCAGAAGTATATTAGAAACAGTACACCACGGAATGCACTGTAGATATAGGCTACACTGGATACAAAGTATATATATATATATATATATATATATATATATATATATATATACACACAGTATCTCACAAAAGTGAGTACACCCTTACACCTCTCACATTTTTGTTAATATTTTATTATATCTTTTCACGTGACAACACTGAAGAAATGACACTTTGCTACAATGTAAAGTAGTGATTGTACAGCTTATATAACAGTGTAAATTAATAATGTCTAAACCACTGACAACAAAAGTGAGTCCCAATTGGGCCCAATTAGCCATTTTTCCTCCCTGGTGTCAAGTGGCTCGTTAGTGTTACAAGGTCTCAAGTGTGAATGGGGAGCAGGTGTGGTAAATTTGGTGTTATCGCTCTCTCATAATGGTCACTGGAAGTTCAACATGGCACCTCATGGCAAAGAACTCTCTGAGGATCTGAAAAAAAGAATTGTTGCTCTACATAAAGATGGCCTAGGCTATAGGAAGATTGCCAAGACCCTGAAACTGAGCTGCAGCACAGTGGCCAAGACCATACAGCGGTTTAACAGGACAGGTTCCACTCAGAGCAGACCTCGCCATGGTCAACCAAAGAAGCTGAGTGCACGTGCTCAGCGTCATATCTAGAGCTTGTCTTAGGGAAATAGACGTATGAGTGCTGCCAGCATTGCTGCAGAGGTTGAAGGAGTGGGGGGCCAGCCTGTCAGTGCTCAGACCATATGCCGCACTCTGCATCAAATTGGTCTGCATGGCTGTCATCCCAGAAGGAAGCCTCTTCTAAAGATGCACAAGAAAGTACGTAAACAGTTTGCTGAAGACAAGCAGACTAAGGACATGGATTACTGGAACCAAGATAAACTTATTTGGTTCAGATGGTGTCAAGCGTGTGTGGCGGCAACCAGGTGAGGAGTACAAAGACAAGTGTGTGTTGCCTACAGTCGAACATGATGGTGGGAGTGTCATGGTCTGGGGCTGCATTAGTGCTGCCGGCACTGGGGATCTACAGTTCATTGAGGGAACCATGAATGCCAACATGTACTGTGACATACTGAAGCAGAGCATGATCACCTCCCTTCGGAGACTGGGCTGCAGGGAAGGATTCCAACATGATAACAACCCCAAACACACCACCAAGACGACCACTGCTTTGCTAAAGAAGCTGAGGGTAAAGGTGATGGACTGGCCAAGCATGTCTCCAGACCTAAACCCTACTGAGCATCTGTGGGGCATCCTCAAACAGAAGGTGGAGGAGCGCAAGGTCTCTAACATCCCCCAGCTCCATGATGTCGTCATGGAGGAGTGGAAGAGGACTCCAGTGGCAACCTGTGAAGCTCTGGTGAACTCCATGCACAAGACAGTTAAGGCAATACTGGGAAATAATGGTGGCCACACAAAATATTGACACTTTGGGCCCAATTTGGACATTTTCACTTAGGGGTGTACTCACTTTTGTTGCTAGCGGGTTAGACATTAATGGCTGTGTGTTGAGTTATTTTGTGGGGACAGCAAATTCACACTGTTATACAAGATGTACACTTACTACTTTACATTGTAGCAAAGTCTCATTTCTTCAGTGTTGTCACATGAAAACATATAATAAAATATTTACAAAAATGTATCCCATATATATATACTTTGCATCCAGTGTAGCCTATATCTACAGTGCATATAATACACCGCCTGAAGTGTATTAGAAACAGTACACCATAGGATGTACTGTAGATATAGGCTACACTGGATGCAGAGTATATATATATATATATATAAACACAAGACTGTAGATATAGGCTACACTGGATGCCGAGTGTATATATATATATATACACACACACAAGACTGTATATATATATATATATATATATATATATATATATATATTTTACAGCGCCTGAAGTGTATTAAAAACAGTACTCCACAGAATGCACTATAGATATAGGCTACACTGGATGCAGAGTATATATATGTGAGACTGTGTATATACAGTATATTAATACACTGCCTGTACTGACTGAATATAGAGTAACACTGAATATATAGTCTATGCTAAATGCAGAGTATATACCTATGTAGACTGACTGTGTATATATATATATATATATGTATATATATATATATATATATATATATATATATATACATATATATATATATATATATATACAGTTATATATAATGTTATTTTATAGCTTAGTATTTGGCGCCATCTAGCGACCAAAATTGTGAATGGACATTATTTTATTTTTTCTTTCTGGGGAATGTGAGAAGATACAGGAAATGTTTTGTTTTGTTTACTTTGGATATTAACTTGACCTACCCACAATGTCTATGACCTCCCATGAGCACCATTAGAATTGAACTGCATTGTGGGAAGGCTATAAAAGGCCCCGGAGCGGCCATCTTAGGTCTCTTGGGAACGCATGGCCAGCCTGTGAGGATCTGTGTGGAGGTCTCCAGCGAAGTGCGGCCTACCCTGTGTGGAGCGGAACAGCAGCTTTGATCCTGCGTGAGCAGCAGTGTGATCGATCCAGAGACCCTTGAAGGCGGTAACCGAGGACTCCCGGTCGCCTGTGAGCATTCTTTGATCCTGACCTACATCACAGCGTGCTGGAGCAGCAGTGTGATCCATCCAAAGACCCTGGAAGGAGGTAACTGAGGACTCCCGGTCGTCTTTGAAGCGGAATAGCGTGACGGTGAGAGGGCTGTTGCCCAAAAGTTTCCTTGATGCACTTTTACACATCCTGCATTTATAACACAGTGTTGCTGGGACCTGTATTCCCACAGAGGAAATTCAAAGGATTACAATTCTGACACTGTTATTGGCATTGGAGATAGTTGCAGTGCTGCTGTACCACAACATTAGTTCCACATTCAATTTGCTTTAATCCGGGAGTTGTTAACCATTGGATTACAATTTATTTTACTCATAGCTAGCAGAAGAAAGAAGAAAAGAAGGACTGCCTCTTTAAACACAAGGCCTTATACTTTATTGCTTTCAGAATTATTGTAATATAAAGCAGTGGGAGCTCCCTAATTATTGTGCTATGATTTGTTAAAATAGCATTTGCCTTTTCTACAGTTACAGAGCATGCTGAGAGTGGGACAGTGTCCATAGTGAAGTCAGTTCACTCTGTCATTGGTCCCATCTCATAAACGTATTGCTATGAGGTTAATTTAACCACTTCGCGCTATAGCCGAAAGATGGCTATCTGACGCTATCTGCCGGGCGGCCGTTCCTGGACGTCCTGTTGTTTACTTCCGGGGAAGTTCTGTGCTGGCCGTGTCCCTCGGACACAGCCAGTCACAGATCGCTGAAAACGGTCAATCATAGCGGCCGTTTTCAGCGCGATCGGAGGTGCCAATGAGAGACGATGTCATATGCGGCGGTAAGTAAAAAAAAAACGAAAAAAGTGTCCCCACTGCCATCTGTCCCTGCCATCTGTCCCCACTGTCATGTCCCTGCCATCTATCCCCAGTGCCATCTGTCCCCACTGTCATGTCCCTGCCATCTATCCCCAGTGCCATCTGTCCCCACTGTCATGTCCCTGCCATCTGTCCCCAGTGCCATCTGTCCCCACTGCCATCTGTCATCAGTGCCACATAGTGCCATCTGTCATCAGTGCCATCTGTCATCAGTGCCACATAGTGCCATCTGTCATCAGTGCTACCTGTCAGTGTCACGTGCCATCTGTCATCAGTGCCATGTATCAGTGCCATCTGTTATCAGTGCCATGTTTTAGTGCCACGTATCAGTGCCATCTGTCATCAGTGCCACGTATTAGTGCCATCTGTCATCAGTGCCACGTATTAGTGCATCTGTCATCAGTGCCACGTGTCATCAGTGCCACGTATCAGTGCCATCTGTCATCAGTGCCATCTGTCATCAATGCCACCTGTCATCAGTGCCACGTGTCAGTGGCACATATTAATGCCATCTGTCATCAGTGTCATGTGTCATCAGTGCCACGTATTAGTGCCATCTGTCATCAGTGCCACGTATTAGTGCCACATCAGTGTCAGTGCCACATCAGTGCCATCTGTCATCAGTGCCACATCAGTGCCACGTATCAGTGCCATCTGTCATCAGTGCCACGTCAGTGTCAAGTGTCATTGTCCTGGTGCTCCAGGGCCTTCAAAAGTGTAATAGGTAGTCAACCAGTTAGTTGTGTAATTTATGCTCCTAGAACACCTGATGGGACTCCCTGCATGTTGGGCCTCTCTATGTGGCCAGGCTGTGAAAAAGTCCCACACATGTGGTATCATAATACTCAGGAGGAGTAGCAGAATGTATTTTGGGGTGTCATTTGTGGTATATACATGCCATGTGAGAGAAATAACCTATTACAATGACAATTTTGTGGGGGAAAAAAAATCTTCATTTTGCAAAGAATTGTGGGAAAAAATGACAACATCAAAAACCTCACCATGCCTCTTACTAAATACCTTGGAATGTCTACTTTCAAAAAAGGGGTCATTTGGGGGGTATTTGTACTTTCCTGACTTGTTCGGGTCGCAAGAAATGAGATAGGCCGTCAGTACATCAGGTGTGATCAATTTTTTATGATTTGCACCATAACTTGTAGACTCTCTAACTTTCACACGGACCAAATAATATCCACTAATTTGGGTTATTTTTGTCACACTACGTTGGTCTGACAGTACAACTGCTGTAACCATTATTTTGAAGTAAATACAGTAAAACATTATTCTTGTTTAAGTATTCCTGTGTGGAGTGTTGCTTCCTTTGAATTGCTGACCAGGTGGAAGCTGGAGATTAAAGGTAAAGACAAAAAGGTATATTATATTGTATATTGTGAAATTATCTTTAAGTTTCTACCGCACACTACATTACACCACAGCTGTATCAAGGGGACTGAGCCAAGGTAAGGGGGTGTAATAGCAGAGTACAGGCCCAAATCAAATACCAGCAGCTCCTTCGGGAGTCAGTGCTACATATATATCATAATACACTGCCACTAACTGAATAACCTGCCTGCTTAATCTAAATCAAGCAATCTCTCTGTACACCAAAAACACTACACAAGGCCGCTGTGTAAGCAGCCTTATATAGTGTGGGGTGTGGACTTAATCCCCCTGTGCCATGATTGGCCAAAGGCACCCTGCATATAGTGTGGGGCGTGGACTTAGGCCCCCTGAGCCATGATTAGCCAAAGGCACCCTGCCTTTGGTCAATTATGGTTCTCTTAGCAGAGCGCACTGTGATTGGCCAAAGCACGCAGGTCAGGTGCATGCTTTGGCCAATCATCATACAGCAATGCACTGCGATCTTGCAGTGCATCATGGGGCATTCCACGGCGTTCTAATTTGCCGCGAACGCCCCATAATGTTCACTCTACGGCGAACGGGCGAACACCCAGTGTTTGAGTTCAACTTATTTTCGACCCGAACATCAAGCTCATCCCTAAAGGCAAATTCAGAACATGCGCCAGGGTCATCTACTTCCACCTCACTGTCTGAGGCTTCAATTGAGGAATGGCTCGGCTGCGATGGGCCTGGAACCTCAAGATCCTCCCCAGTAGTGACCGGTACAGTATTGTCAGCAGGGTTGTGGGTATGGTCGGAATCCACTTTACTCAAGGACTCACCGACCACCTTTCTGACCAGTGCTTCCACTCGTTGGTCTCCACCCTCTCTTTCTCTCACGGCTCTAGAAAAGCATGGCTCGCAGAGCGATTTGCCTTCGGGGACCTGGGCCCCCCATCTCCAGCAGCCTTTCCTTTCAGAGCAGCTGGAGTGGCGATGAGAGTGTCACCCAGATGTGGTTTTGGGCTCCTCTCTGTGGTGCCTATCTATGGCGTCTGGAGCTTGAAGAGATAATAATGGAAAGGAAGTTGGGACTTTGTATGAGGCAAGTGGCAGCTAAAGAAGACAAAATATATATAGTGACTAAATTACTTTATTCACATAAAAGAGGGTATAGAACGCACTCAGTATGCCTTACATTAAAAGACACTACATTATGTAAATGTTGAAAGAAGTACAGTTCATAGACATATGAAAATGACATATAAAAACATATTAAGATAGTTCATGTACATACAACCTTAAAACCAAAATGGCAGCACATTTCAGTTCATAATGAATGGAGTGTGTACTCTGAGTAATAGAATAGCAAATAATAAGGGGGTTGATAATTACAAAGATGAATAATTAAAACAAGGTTGCATCCTATCTATGTGTTTTGTGTAAAGACACTTCATCAGGAATGGATGCATATGTTAGTTTGTAAAACAAATACATTTTGATACCGGTAAGTCTGGTAAGAACTCCAGTATCAAGGAAAGGCAATGGAAACTGTTACAGTCTGGTTACTTACCGTACATGGGACTGGAAAAACAGGCGTATGTAAAACTGCAGCCAGGGGGAACACTGGAATGAGTCGTCTGGTCCGGGAGTTGATGAAGCCACACCGCACACGGGGCAAGCGCTCAAACACACTCCCCAGAAAGTTAGGTTCTCCTTATGGTGTGGTTGGTAACACAAGGTAAGGCTCCAAGGGAGTCTGTGAAAAGAAAGGGGGGTATGCTATACAAAGCTTGCGTATAATAATCATGGTGTGAACCAAGTGAAGACCAAATCCAGTGAGGAGATTTAGGTAAAAGGAGTAAAAGAGAACAAGATTATACCAATAGGGACCAAAGGACCATACCCAAGTGAATAAGGTACAAGGTATGTAAGATATGGATATGAACACCAGAATATGTGAAGAAACGAAAAATTGTGCACAGCAAAAAAGGGAATCCGGGGAGGGAGGAGGGGGAAGGCGCCAGGTGCGCATCGCAGCTCCCGAGCAACAGGCAGCCAAGCGGTCCCATAATGGCCTTGCACATACAGCTGCAAGTCTAGGCTGCCAAATCAAAAAGGAGGGATAAAATAGGATTTTTATAACAGCTTACATGTAAAATCCTTTTCTTGGAGTACATCACGGGACACAGAGCCACAGTAATAACTGTATGGATTATATGGCACCTTCAGGTGATGGACACTGGCACACCCTAAACAGGAAGTTCAATTCCCCATATAAACTCTCTCCTTACTGGGAGTACCTCAGTTTTTTAGCAAAGCAATACATGTGTAACCAGAAAGAGGGGAGGGACCTCTGTGTCCCGTGATGTACTCCAAGAAAAGGATTTTACAGGTAAGCTGTTATAAAAATCCTATTTTCTTTATCGTACATCACAGGACACAGAGCCACAGTAATAACTGTATGGGATGTCCCAGAGCAATGCCACCTGAGGGGAGGGGACACAAACAAAAGTAGGGTGCAATTAGACCTGAGGACCTATACTGCTGCCAGCAGCACACGGCGCCCAAAGGTGATATCCTCATGTCTTCTTACAACCACCTGATAGAATCTGGTGAATGTATGGACTGAAGACCAGGTTGCGGCCTTGCAGATTTGAGCCATGGAGGCTTGGTGATGCACTGCCTATGAAACACTAACAGCCCTGGTGGAGTGCGCTTTGATTTGAAAAGGTGGAACCTTCCTCTTCAAGTCATAAGCTTGAATAATTACTTGAATAGTGGATTTCAAAGCTGCCTGCCCTTTCCTAGGACCTTCAGGCAACGCGAACAAAACATCTGTTTTCCGAATCTGAGCAGTTGCCTTCATATAGATTTTGACTGCTCTGACTACATCCAAAGAATATAGTGACCTCTCTTCCTTAGAACAGGGTTCTGGAAAAAATGAAGATAAAACAATATCCTGGTTTAGGTGAAAACCTGAAACCACCTTTGTTAGAAAGGTAGGACGAGGATGAAATACTACTCTATCCTTGTGAACGATTAAATATGGCTCTTTACAAGAAAGAGCCGCCAATTCTGATAGCCATTTCTTTTGCAAGAAGGGTTTTAGAAAAACTAGCTTCCTTGTCAAAAGGACCAAAGGAATATGTTGTATCGGCTCAAAAGGCTGTTTCTGTAATGCCGACAGAACTAAATTCAAGTCCCAAGGGTTCAGGGGTGCTCTTTCTGGTGGATTAAGCTGCATTACCCCCTGTATAAAGCTTCTGACCAAAGAATGCGAAGCAAGTGGACGTTGAAACAATATTGATAAGGCTGAGACCTGGCCCTTGATAGTACTCAAGGCAAGTTTCATCTCTAGCCCCATTTGCAGAAAGGCAAGAATTCTACCTATGAGATACTTCCTAGGATGCCAACCCCTGGATTCACACCAGGAAACATATGCCTTCCAGACTCTATAATAAATGACTCTGGAAGCTGGCATCCTTGCATTAATCAAGGTAGGTACCTGTCATGGACATACTACTTCCAGACCTGCAACAGGGCTCAGGCGCATCTCCACCAACAGGTCCCCAGTAGCGAACGGGCGTGCGCCAATGCGCATGCGCCGATCGCGCGCACAGTGACGCGGCTTTGGCGCCCAGTGGCCTTTAAGAGGGGCTTCCACCGTTCAGCTCTTGCTGTCTGATCTGCAGCTTCACCTGTGACCTGTTCCTGTAATCTGCATCTGATCACCTTCCGACCTGGCTCTCTGACTATGCTGCTGTCTCCAATCCTGAACCTTGGCTTTCCTTGACCCTGATCCTGTTTACCTGCCTGCCTGATCTCCTGCTACCAGAACCAGCCTGAACCATTTCTTGCCTGCCGATTCTGTTGAACTGATCCGCTGTGTATTACCTGGCTTGTCTGACCTTGCTTCTGCCTGCTGTGCACACACCACGTACTTCTTGGCGCACCTGCAGTCTGCTGACCTGCATCCAGTTCACCTGCAGCCTGCTGACCTGCATCTAGCTCATCTGCACCCTGCTGACCTGCATCCAGCTCACCTGCACCCTGCTGACCTGCATCCAGCTTACCTGTAGCCTGCTGACCTGCATCCAGCTCGTCTGCACCCTGCTGACCTGCATCCAGCTTACCTGCACCCAGCACTCCAGCCAGTTCCAGTGCCTCCCAGTGGACATCATCTCCAGTTCCAGAGAATCCACCAGGCACTCATACCCCACTGTCCTCAACTCCAGTGACCTGGGAACCTGGGCTGTATGAGAGGTCTCCCTCTGCACGTCAGGCTCACATATGAGGTACGTGTCAGTATTAGACAGCCATGCCTGAGTCTGCAAGAGGGACCTCCGCTACTGATGAAATCTGCCAATTGCTCTCTGTCCTCACTCAAGAGGTGAAATCCCTCCAGGACAGCTATGAACACCTTGAGAGACAACTGCAGTCCCGGACGAGTATTACAAACCTTCCTTCCAGCGGGTTGTCATCAGAGGCTTCCCCCGCACTGCCTGTAATGATGTTATCTCCAGAACCTAGGGTCCCAATTCCGGAGAAGTTTTCTGGGGATCGAAGCAAGTTTCGGACTTTCTGCAATGCATGTGAGCTGTACTTTTCCTTACTACCCTTAACCAAGGTGGGGTTTGTGGTCTCACTTCTGCTGGGAGAACCATAAGCCTGGGCTCATCACCTTCTGGAAGAACACCATGTTTCTCTGGACTCTTTACCATCCTTCTTCGACGCAATGTCACTCCTGTATGATGACCCCCCAACGAACTTCCACTGCTGAAGCTGCTCTTAGCACGCTCCAGCAAGGCCGCAGAGTGGTTGAAGACTATATAACAGACTTTAGGCACTGGAGCGCAGATACCCAGTGGAATCATGCAGCTTTACGGCACAGTTTCGCCTAGGCTTGTCAGAAGAATTAAAGGATGAACTGGCTCGGGTCGGTGTACCAAATTCCCTGGAATCCTTGATTACCCTAACTATTCAGATAGACCGTCGTCTTCGGGAACGCAGGATGGAGAGGGTGACCCAGCAGACTCAACCAACTTGGATGTTACCCTAAGTGCCTACCACCTCTCGTCCTGTTCCCCTCAGACCGGTCCCAGTTTATCCTGCACCAACCAAACTAATGCCGGACTTTCATAAATCTGGGCAGGTCAGACTAATGAGACCCGCATTGTCCGTCGGCAACAGCTCAACCATTGTTTGTACTGCGGGGGAACTGGCCATTATCTACATTCGTGTCCTGCCAAGTATCGTAGATCTTCACCCATCCTATCACACAGTCACCAGCTCCCTCTACCCACTTGGCTATTCCCATCACCCTTCAGTTTTCCGGAAAGACTGTGTCTGTTACTGCAATAATAGACTCTAGTGCATGCAGTTGTTTTATTGATTTGAACTTTGCCAACCAACAACGCATTCCACTCCAGCACAGGGCTCAAGGACTTTCCATTTTCTTGGCGGATGGATCCCGTATTAAATCTGGCTAGGTGTCTCAAGAGACTCCCCCACTGCCTGTAGTTACTGTCTCAAACCACAAGGAACTGCTTAAGTTTGATGCAATTGCTTCCCCTCTGTTCCCGGTCAACTTGGATCTACCGTGGCTTCAGGCTCACAACCCGCAAATTGACTGGGGCACTGGAGAAATCAAGTTTCAGTCCCTCTACTGTCAAGGACACTGTCTTCCCTTACCTCCCAAGATATCTGGCCCTTTGCTGTGCCTGGAAGCTGACTCAGAATTACGCTCAGTGGTACCTGCACAGTACCACAAGTTCTTAGACGTTTTTAGTAAACGAGGGGCAGAGACACTTCCTCCTCATCATTCCTACGATTGCCCAATTGAGTAACTGCCCGGAGCTGAAATCCCCTTCGGGCGGATTTTCCCTCTGTCTGAGCGGGAGTTGGAGGTTTAAAGGAATATGTTGATGAAAACCTTAAGAGGGGGTTCATCCGGCCATCCACCTCTCCGGCTGGGGCAGGGATCTTTTTTGTGGAGAAGAAGGACCACTCATTGCGTCCTTGTGTGGACTACCGGGAGCTGAACAAGGTCACGGTCAAGAACCAGTATCCCTTACCCCTAGTGCCTGAACTTTTTCAAAGACTAAGAACTACTGTTGTGTTCACCAAACTCGATCTTCATGGGGCCTACAATTTGGTTTGCATTCGTGCAGGGGACGAGTGGAAAACGGCCTTCCGTACCAGGTTTGGCCACTACGAATACCTAGTGTAATGCCCCTGCTACCTTCCAGCACCTGATAAATGATATCTTCAGTGACTATCTGGACATCTTCGTCATAGCCTACTTAGACGATATCTTGATCTTTTCCTCATCCTTGGATCAGCACCAGAAACACGTCAAGATGGTACTCTGCCGACTCCGTCAGCATGGGCTATACGCCAAACCAGAAAAATGCGAGTTTGAGCGGCAGAGTATCCAATTCCTGGGCCTGGTAATTTACACAGAGGAGTTAAAGATGGACCCACAAAAGGTCACAGCTGTCCTGGACTGGCCTACACCCTCAGATAAGAAGAGGGTGCAACGTTTTGTTGGCTTCGCGAATTTTTACAGAAGGTTTATCAAAGGATTTTCTGCAATTATCTCCCCGATCACCCAGCTAACAAGACAAAACGTCCGATTCCAGTGGAATCCCCAGGCTCAAGCCGCCTTTTCTACCCTAAAGGGACTCTTTACCTCTGCCCTCATCTTGAGCCATCTGGATCCTTCTCTTCCTTACCTACTCGAGGTTGATGCCTCAGAAACAGCTGTGGGGGCAGTTATTTCTCAGCGTCAAGGACTCAAGGATCTCATGCACCCCATAGCTTTCTTCTCCCGGAAGCTTTCGCCTGCCGAGAAGAATTACAATGTGGGTGACCGTGAACTTCTGGCCATTAAAGCTGCGCTAGAAGAATGGCGATACCTGCTAGAGGGAGCTGCACATCCCATACTTATCTACACGGATCATAAAAATCTGGAATATTTACGAACTGTCAAACGTTTGAAGCCGCACCAAGCACGATGGGCGTTATTCTTTTCCAGATTTTCATTTCACATCACCTACCGGCCAGGATCAAAGAACATCAAGCCTGACGCTCTCTTTTGGATGTACGATGACCCCAAGGAAACTTCAGTCCCGGACACCAATTTATCTGAGGGCAACTTTCTGCGTTTCCAGACAGACCTGATGTCCGGTCTAAAACAAGCCTCAGAGGGGGTGTCCGGTCCTCCAGGATCAACCTTAATACCCAGGGATGGGATGCTTTGGAAGGACAGCAAAATTTTTGTGCCAGAAAGTTGCCAGACAGAAGTACTGAGCCTGTGTCATGACCACCCACTGGCCGTAAATCTTGGGGTTCACAAGACTCGTGAACTAATCCAGCGCATGTTTTGGTGGCCGAAGCTTGAGGAAGATTGCAAGGACTATGTCAAGTCATGTGTCATCTGTACCCAAACCAAGTCTGCCAGGACCAAGTCCTGGGGTCTCCTCAGACCACTACCAATTCCTGACAGACCCTGGAGCATGATTGCTATGGACTTTGTAGTGGAACTACCCCCTTCTGAAGGACATACAGCTATCTTTGTAGTGGGTGACCGTCTGTCTAAGATGGCCCACTTCATACCCCTAAAGAGTACGCCGTCTGCTTTGGAAACTGCCCGGGTGTTCGTCAGGGAGATCGTAAGGCTGCACGAGGTACCAACCAACATTGTATCTGACAGAGGAGTCCAGTTCACCTCCCGCTTCTGGAGGTCACTATGCCAAATCCTTACAATTGAACTTTCCATGTCATCTGCTTTCCACCCCCAGACTAACAAACAAACTGAGAGGATGAACCAAACCCTGGAACAGTACATCCGTTGTTTTACCTCATTTGTCCAAGATGATTGGGTAGCACTTTTGCCTCTAGCGGAATTTGCTTTCAACAATGCCAGCCATTCAGCCACAGGTCAGTCACCATTCTTTGCAAACTATGGGTTCCATCCTGCCTTCCTGCCTAACATTATCCCAGAATCTCCAGTTCCAGCAGTACAAAGCACTGTTGAGTTCCTGGGTCGCAACAACAAGTTGTTGCAAGAAGCTATGGCCAAAGCGCAGGCAACCAACAAGAGGCTTTATGACAGGAAGAGAAGAGGTGAATTACGTCTCCAACCAGGTAATCAGGTGTGGTTATCTACCACCAACCTCAAGATGGCTTGCCCTTCAAAGAAGCTGGCACCCAGATTCATTGGCCCTTTCCCAGTTAAAAGGAAATTGAATGAGGTCTCCTATGAACTTACCTTGCCTGAGTCGCTCAAAGTGCACCCAGTGTTTTACGTGTCTCTGCTTAAATCCACAGTACCGGACCCTTTCCCGGACAGAGGATTGGGGCCACCCGAACCCGTTATTATTAATAAGGACGAGGAGTATGAAGTGGAGGCTGTCGTAAACAACAAGAGTTAACCAACTTAAATTTTTAATCAAGTGGAATGGGTATGGACCAGAGGAGAACTCATGGGAACCCAAGCAAAATATGCATGCCCAAGAACTGATCTAGGCCTTCTTCCGCAGACATCCTCAGAAAAGAGCTCTTTTGGGCACCCAAAGTTTGCCCTTAAGGGAGGGCAATGTCATTGACATACTACTTCCAGACCTGCAACAGGGCTCAGGCGCATCCCCACCAACAGGTCCCCAGTAGCTAACAGGTGTGCGCCAATGCACATGCGCTTGCGCCAATCGCGGAGATCGTGCGAGCGCACACAGTGACGCGGCTTTGGCGCCCAGTGGCCTTTAAGAGGGGCTTCCACTGTACAGCTCTTGCTGTCTGATCTGCAGCTTCACCTGTGACCTGTTCCTGTAATCTGCATCTGATCACCTTCCGACCTGGCTCTCTGACTATGCTGCTGTCTCAAATCCTGAACCTTGGCTTTCCTTGACCCTGATCCTGTTTACCTGCCTGCCTTAACTCCTGCTACCAGAACCAGCCTGAACTTGACCATTCCTTGCCTGCCGATTCTGTTGAACTGATCCGATGTGTATTACCTGGCTTGTCTGACCTTGCTTCTGCCTGCTGTGCGCACCCACGTGCACTTGCTGCTTCTTGGCACACCTGCAGCCTGCTGACCTGCATCCAGTTCACCTGCACCCTGCTGACCTGCATCCAGCTTACCTGCAGCCTGCTGACCTGCATCCAGCTCATCTGCATCCTGCTGCCCTGCATCCAGCTCACCTGCACCCTGCTGCCCTGCATCCAGCTTACCTGCAGCCTGCTGACCTGCACCCTGCTGACCTGCATCCAGCTTACCTGCACCCGGCACTCCAGCCAGTTCCAGTGCCTCCCAGTGGACATCATCTTCAGTTCCAGAGAATCCACCAGGCACTCCTACCCCACTGTGCTCCTACGGTCACTGTCCTCAACTCCAGTGACCTGGGAACCAGGGCTGTACGAGAGGTCTCCCTCTGCACGTCAGGCTCACATACGAGGTACGTGTCAGTACCACTGAGCCTGAAAGCCCACGATTCTTCAGAATGTGGGTTTCAATAGCCAAACCGTTAAATTTAGCGTTTGTAAAGTAGGATGGAACACTGGTTCCTGCGATAGCAGGTCTGGACGTGGTGGTAGGGGCCCCATGGGGCCTCTACCACCATCTTTACTATTTCTGCATACCAAGATCTTCTGGGCCACGCTGAGGCCACAAGAACTACCGACTTCCTTTCCTGCTTGATCCTGTGAAGAAGTCGAGTTAGCAGCAGAATAGGAGGGAATGCATAAATCAGTGAGAACTGATCCCACGGGGGTCACTATTGCATCTCTTCCACATGCGAGTGGATCCCTTGTTATTGACACAATGTTGTCAACTTGGTTGTTGAACCTGGACACAAACAGATCTACATTCCTGGATCCCCCATCTTAGGCATATATCCAGGAAGATGTCGGGGTGAAGGGACCATTCCCCCGGGAACAACTGCTGGTGACTTAAGTAATCTGCAGGCCAGTTCTCTACCCCTGGAATGAAGATTGCCGATATGCACGACACATGTTTTTCTGCCCAGGTTAGGATATGGTTTACCTCTCCCTGGGCTGCCTGACTTCCCCTTGGTGATTGATATAAGCCACTGCTGTGGCATTGTCGGATTGAATCCTGACAGGAGAATTCTGCAGCCTGAATGTCCAGGCCCTTAGGGCTAGACGCGCTGCCCGAATCACTAGAATGTTGATGGGCAAGGTCCTTTCGGTTCTGGACCATTTCCCCTGGACAGACGCTTCTTCCAGGACTACGAATGAAAAGGTGTAACCCCTCTATGAGTTATTGAATTTGAGAAAAAACCCACATCCCTGTATAATAACAAAAAGCAGCAGCACTCGCAAGGAGTGTAATTCCTCTAATGCGACTTAAAGTGGGTCACTCAGAGTGAAAGTATGAAAGTAGAAAAAGTGTTTTAAATGAATTTTATTTGAAAAATTGATTTAAAAAGTCACCATGACCTACTAATTATGTAAAATAAAAAAGGATACACATGATGAATGCAGGGAAAGTATAAATACAAACAGTGACCACTTCTATTGAGAAGAATAATTGCAACAATAGATGACCCGACGTTTCGAGGTATAACAGGTGGACCTCTTCTTCCCTAACAACCTCATACAAAGGCGAATGAAAGGATCCTTCTTTGCCCTGACCACCTGAACCAGCTCCTTTATGGCTCCTTTATGGTGCTGATCTTTGCCTGGGGTAAAAACACCTTCTTCTGGGCTGTATCTATGACCAGTCCCAAGTACTCTAATCTTCTTACTGGCTTTAAAGAAGATTTCTCTAGGTTGAGGACCCAACCTAGGTATCCCAGGTAGTTGACTGTGGTGACCATGCTTTGGTCCAAGCAGACTACCGATCGGTCTATTAAGAGCAGGTCGTCCAGGTATGCTATTATTGTTATACCTTGAGTCCTTAATCTGGCCAGAGGAAGGGCCAGAAGTTTTGTAAACACCCGAGGTGCAGTAGCTAGACTGAAAGGCAAAGCTACAAACTGAAAATGAAGTTTTTCTATTTCAAAATGCAGATACTTCTGGTGAGCGGGGAAAATAGGGACATGCAGGTGTGCATCCTTGATGTCAATTGATGCCAGAAGTTCTCCTCCTTGTAGGATGGAGACTACTGATTGGATTAATTCCATGCGAAAAGAGCGAATTTTCCGGAACCGGTTTAGATCTTTGAGATCTAGAATGGGTCTGACATCCCCATTTGGTTTTGGTACGGTGAAAAGGTTTGAATAAAACCCCAACCCCTGCTCTTCCACAGGGATCACCATGATCACTTTTTGCGACAAAAGTCGGTCTAGTTTGTAACCTAGAGCTATTGTGGAGACCACCCATCTGTCCCGAAATTCTTCCTGACCCAAAATTCTTCTGTTTTGTGGGTTTCCTCCCCCAGGACTTCTTTTGTCCCTGGGGTTGACCCTGAGGTTTACCTCTTGAACCTGACGGTGGAGGCTGTTGCGACTGCCTGGCGGCTGATGCCCCTGGCACTGGAGAAAGAGCCAGTTTGAATGAGGGAGGTTTACTCTTTTTCTTAACTGGCAAAAGGGTATTTTTCCCACTTAATATTTTTTGGATATATTTGTCCAAATCCTCCCCAAACAGCTTTTCACCATGGAAAGGGCACCCAGCCAGGAGCTTTTTGCATGGCGCTTCGGCTGACCAACTTTTCAACCATAAGATTCTAAGCATATGTACCAATCAAAGCGTAAGGTGAGAGGTTTGAAGAATAGAATCTCTGATTGCGTCAATTGCAAAACACAAAGCCGCCGGCATCTCAGCTAAATCCTGGGCCTGCTGCTCAGGGAAAACCTTGAGCACCAGTTTCAAATGGTCTCTCAAGGAGTGACATACTCCAATTGCCACCATTGCAGGTTGAGCCACTGAACCTGCCAAGGAGAAATGTTTTTTAACAGGAATTCCAATTTTTTATCAGTTGGATCCCTAAGCATAGCACAGAGGATATAGCAGTGTCAATTGCTCGTATACTCCACATCTTAGTAAATTTGAAAACTTTTTAGGAGGGAAAAAGTGCTTATCTGGGTGATCCCGCTCAGAATACATAAGCTTTTCTAGTAATGAATGGACAGGAAAGGCACGCAAGGCTTGAGGAGGCTTTAGTGAACCCAAACAGGAAGTGGGCTCTTCAACCGACTCCGTTAAGGGTAGCTTAAATGTGGAGCGGACCATTTCAGTAAGAGAATGCAGCAGCAATTTCTCAGCATGTGAAGCTGAAGAAGGTCCTTCCCCACTTGATCCCTCGGAAGAGGAATCATCAGCCTCTTCATGGTCCCCTGAGATTGTTTTTCCGTGCGAGCAGGCTCCGATCCTGACCAGATCGCATGGAGGGGGACTGAGGTGGAGGAGAGCTGCCGATGGGAACTGCTGTAATGGCGGCGGAAGCGGAACGGCAAACTGTCGACTGACGCCATGCTCCTTCTGCCTGGAGTAAAGCTATCCAGGTGGGGGGACATTCCTAGGAGAAAACCCCCCCTTCCCACGTCTTTACCTGGAGCGGAGGAAGCGTGCAGCTTGTTACACAGAGCGAGACTGACAAGCAAGGAACAGGTATGCGCTCTTGACAGCCCCCGGTGGTGACTATAAGCATGACAACATTTACTTAAAGGAAAAAACCCACAATAATTAGATAAATTCCTTAAGAATCTCCCTTACCTTATCCAGCTGCAGGGTTCTGTGGTAACAGACCCAATCTTCACCACACACGGTGGGCTCCAATAAAAAACCTTTAGGGACTGGGGCCCCCTTTTTATCGGGGGATCCACAGCCCTGGGCCTGTAAAGCACCCCGCCAGGAATATGGCTGAAAAAAACAAGTACTGGATCCCAGCGTCCAGCTCTCTAAAAAGAGAAGCTTTACAGGCAAACCTCTTTTCTTAGGACACGAGGCCCGGGTACCATTCAATTTGACCTGGAAAAGACACTTTGAATGTACCTGTTGCATAGCTTGTCCCAGCAAGGAATATTCCAGCGGACCTCAGCACAGCACATCTTTACTCGTGACCAACACCTAAGACACTGGCGAAAAAACTGAGGTACTCCTGGTAAGGGGTGGGGTTATATGGGGAATTGAACTTCCTGTTTAGGGTTTGCCAGTGTCCATCACCTGAAGGTGTCATATAACCCATACAGTTATTACTGTGGCTCTGTGTCCCATGATGTACGATAAAGAAATAGTAACCATGGAATGCAAGTCTGCATGCCCTGTGCGTGCAGACAGAATCATCCAACACACAGGACATGCAAGTGCACATAGGTGGTGGGAAGAACTGTACATAGTTGGGTCAGATGCCTCCATCCCTGATAATTAACAAAAAGAAGGAAGGGGAAAGGTTTGGGACTTTAAATGAGGTGTACATATGATAATACGTGCCTCCATCCCTCATTCAAATGAATAATGGAAAGGAAGTTGGGACTTTGTATAAGGCAAGTGGCAGCTAAACAAGGCAAGAGGAGCTTGAAGAGGAGTGACGACATCGAGACCTAGGAAGGTCTTTATCTTCGTGTGCCGTGTTTTGGTGTTCAGACCGAGAAGGGCTGAGAGAAAAGTAAAGGATTAGGAGCTTCTAAATTAGCAAACAACACAGGAAGAGGAGAAACCAATTCTACCTGCAGCATAAGGGTTGGCCACAGGGAGGCGGTGACACATCCATAGCAGAACAAGATAGAACAAAAACTGCAAACACATCATCAGAATGGATGAGACCATCGTAACAGCTATCAGCCATTAAGCCTGCAACAAGGGAACTTACCCAGCAGCAAACCAAAGTTCCTAGGGAAAACCACCGACAAGCCCGCAGTGTAACCCAAGGAATGACAGTCTGACAGCTTTTTAAATTAGCCGCCGCTGATAACGTCGTGCATGCGCGACCGCCGCCATCCTGCTGGAATCGCACATGCGCGAACCAAGCCTCGGTTTCATTTGCGGCTTGCAGATGCGCAGACGGGTCCAGGCGACTTCCTGAAGCGGGCGAGTTGGAGCGCAGATGCGTTCCAGCCGCCATGGCCCTAGTCACCGGAGCCTGAGAGGAAAAGGGGGGCACACAGACACAGAGATACGGCTGCCATTATAATGATTATCTTGTACATTACCACCACCATGGCATGATCCCGACCAGACCTGGGACTGAGAGCTGCTGCTCGACCCACCGTACGACCAGGGCGTTTACAAGGCCTCCCGCTAATAGTTGGGCTGTTTGTCCATATTGCCTCTTGCCTGCCAATAGCCAGGTTAGTAAGCTCTTCGTGGCATCATATATTAACGCCCATGTCCAACAGCTAATAGCTAGAATTGCTGGACTTCAGAGAGGATCATCACTTTGAAACCACAGTATTGCCGTGCACACCGTCACTGCCAGGCCTGGATCGCGGAAAACTTCAAAAAAGATAAGACTTCACCTTGGTCCTAGGAACAAAGATTTATGGGAGAAGGGTCCTATGAGGTATGAGGAGGTAGGCTACCATGGAGTCTGTCAGGAAATATTGATTTAAACTTGTAAACATAAAGTGCCAGAAAAAGCCTGGTCAGCAAAAAAAAAAAAAAAAAAGTATCTTCTATTGCTCTTAGTTTCCTCCAAAACCCTATATTTCTTGCTCCAGCAATCCACCTCCCTGTTAGAGGGTGGCTACATTCATTCTCCATGGTCACACTGTATGTAGGACCGTAGCCACCCTCTCTTGCTCACTTTCCAGATGGACTATGGGATGTATAGTGTTCATAGGTCAGTGCACATGACCACAACTAACAAGCACTGTCCATTCCTGTCCATTCCTAACAAATGGAAGTGAAGCAGAAAAGGTGAGGTTCAGGAGCTCATGAAGGACGTTACAAGAAAACACAGTTATCCCTCATTCACATTGAACGCGGTTTTGAAATCGAACGATTTCAAAGCCGCATGTCAGTGCGACTTCGAGTGCGACTTGGAAGACACCTGTGTGGCTTCATGCAAAAATGTCTATTGAAGTCACACCTGAAATTCGCAGCCCTGCAAAGTCGCCCTCACACTGATTGGAACGGTGCCATTGCCAGCAACAGGCTGCGACATGTCATGCGATTTGACAGAAAACTCCAACCCACAGCCACTGTGGTGGATAGCTGTGTGCATGGGCTTTCGGTTAATGTTTAGGGGGGGGGGGGGGCGAGTGCATGCACAGTAGAGCCACCTGTTCTGCGGAAAACTCTGGATAGTGGTGTGCACAGGCCACGTGCGCGCATGTGCAGAAGGGACAACTCCTCGACATCTGCGACCGGAAGTGATGCAGTTGGAGTTTACAGCAGAACACTGATCATTTGTCAGCCCAGGTGGTTGAGCACCGAGCAGGCACTGGGGACTGATTCTTGTAGTCATATGTGTCAGCGGCTGTGTGCCATTTTCCTGGAGCCTCTCAGGAGGGGATAGGTGTCATGGCTACATTACTTCTATGCAACTCACACAGGTGTCTCTTGGCTTTAACCTCTTCAATACTGGACACCTTTACCTCCTTCCTACCTAGGCCAATTTTCAGCTTTCAGCACTGTCGCACTTTAAATGACAATTGCGCAGTCATGCAACACTGTACTCATATGATTTTTTTAAATTATTTTTTTTTCACACAAATAGAACTTTCTTTTTGTGGAATTTATTCACCGCTGGGTTTTTCATTTTTTGCTAAAAAAACGAAAAAAGACCAACATTTAAAAAAAAAAAAAAAAAACCTCTGTCTTCTTTTCTGTTACAACATTTTACAAATAAATAATCTTTTTTCAAAAATTTAGGCCAAAACGTATTCTGTTACATTTCTTTAGTGAAGATAACCCAAATCAGTGTATATTATTTAGTCTATAGGAAAGTTATAGAGTCCACAAACTATAATGTATACATATATACATACAATTAGGTCCATAAATATTGGGACATCGACACAATTCTAATCTATTTGGCTCTACACACCACCACAATGGATTTGAAATGAAATGAACAAGATGTGCTTTAAGATGTGCTTTATGTGCAGACTTTCAGATTTAATTTGAGGGTATTTACATCCAAATCAGGTGAACGGTGTAGGAATTAGAACAGGTTGTATATGTGCCTCCCACTTTTTAAGGGACCAAAAGTAATGGAACAATTGGCTGCTCAGCTGTTCCATGGCCAGGTGTGTGTTATTCCCTCATTATCCCATTTACAAGGAGCAGATAAAAGGTCCAGAGTTCATTTCAAGTGTGCTATTTGCATTTGGAATCTGTTGCTGTCAACTCTCAATATGAGATCCAAAGAGCTGTCATTATCAGTGAAGCAAGCCATCAGGCTGAAAAAACAAAACAAACCCATCAGAGAGATAGCAAAAACATTAGGTGTTGTCAAATCAACTGTTTGGAACATCCTTAAAAAGAAATAATGCACTGGTGAGCTCAGCAATACCAAAAGACCTGGAAGATCATGGAAAACAACTCTGGTGGATGACCGAAGAATTCTTTCCCTGGTGAAGAAAACACCCTTCACAACAGTTGGCCAGATCAAGAACACTCTCCAGGAGGTAGGTGTATGTGTGTCAAAGTCAACAATCAAGAGAAGACTTCACCAGAGTGAATACAGAGGGTTCACCACAAGATGTAAACCATTGGTGAGCCTTAAAAACAGGAAGGCCAGATTAGAGTTTGCCAAACAACATCTAAAAAAAGCCTTCACAGTTCTGGAACAACATCCTATGGACAGATGAGACCATGATCAACTTGTACCAGAGTGATGGGAGGAGAAGAGTATGGAGAAGGAAAGGAACTGCTCATGATCCAAAGCATACCACCTCATCAGTGAAGCATGGTGGTGGTAGTGTCATGGCGTGGGCATGTATGGCTGCCAATGGAACTGGTTCTCTTGTATTTATTGATGATGTGACTGCTGACAATAGCAGCAGGATGAATTCTGAAGTGTTTCGGGCAATATTATCTGCTCATATTCAGAAAAATGCTTCAGAACTGTCATGGTTATGCAATAGAGTTTGTCGATCAGCCTACCTGTCTCCATGTGTTCATCTCTAGAGACCAGCTGACCCTCACCTGACTGCTTTTGTAACCTCTCCTCTAAGCATGGCCCCACCCCAGGCCCTATCAGGGAACCCTATATTAACCTGTGCACTGCAAGCAAGCAGTGCTGATCAACCATTGTGTGTTAGCCTCTGTGTGTACTTGCTGTGTTTCCTACATCTGAATCCTGTTACCGACTTTGGCCTGTTCTTAACTATTCCTGTCTGCTCGTGACCCTGACCTTTGGCGTGTTCCCGACCATCCCTGTTTGCCTGTGACCCTGAACTTTGACGTGTACTCTGTTGTGCTTGTCTGCTTGTGGCCCCGACCTTGGCTTGTCCCTTACTTTCCTTGTTGTTCCAGCCTGCTGCCTCCTGTAGTCTACTGTCAGCGTGAGCTGTGAGACCCTGGGGGCCTCGACCTGGAGCCAGACTGCAGCGCAGTCCATCCTTACCATTAAAGGCTCTGGTGGACACCTGCTGGCTCTTAGACTCCACGCCCTGGGGAATCTATGCTCTAGCTCCCAGTGGGATCTGTGTCAGTGATCCAGTAGACCTGCTTCCTGAACCTCCCAGGGTTCAATCCGCAGCAGTCAGCCATAGGGTCCACTACCTTGCGGTGCACTCCTGATCCCAACGGTGTGCATCTGTCACCCAGCCTCTAGGTGACCTGACAAGAACTCATTGGACGGCGCTTCACAGTGCAGATGGACAATGACCCGAAGCATACTGCGAAAGCAACCAAAGAGTTTTTTAAGGGAAAGAAGTGGAATGTTATGCAATGGCCAAGTCAATCACCTGACCTGAATCCGATTGAGCATGCATTTCACTTGCTGAAGACAAAACTGAAGGGAAAATGCCCCAAGAACAAGCAGGAACTGAAGACAGTTGCAATAGAGGCCTGGCAGAGCATCACCAGGGATGAAACCCAGCGTCTGGTGATGTCTATGCGTTCCAGACTTCAGGCTGTATTTGAATGCAAAGGATTTGCAACCAAGTATTAAAAAGTGAAAATTTGATGGATGATTGTTAATCTGCCCCATTACATTTGGTCCCTTAAAAAGTGGGAGGCACATATACAAACTGTTGTAATTCCTACACCGTTCACCTAATTTGGATGTAAATACCCTAAAATTAAAGCTGAAAGTCTGCAGTTAAAGCACATCTTGTTTGTTTCATTTCAAATCCATTGTGGCGGTGTATGGAGCCAAAAAGATTAGAATTGTGTCAATGTCCCAATATTTGTGGACCTGACTGTATATACACACACACCTAGGTCCATATATATTTGGTCACAGGCACAATTTGAAAACTTTCGGCTCTGTATGCCACAAGAATAAATTTAGAACCAAACAATCCAAATGAATTTGAAGTGCAGACTTTCAGCTTTAGTCCTGGTTCACACTGGTGCGATTTGACATTTTGGCAATGGCACTGTCCTAATCGGTACGACGTTGCATTTGCGGCGCCGCACCGATTTCAAAAAATAGTTTCTGTACTACTCTTTGTGATTTCAGGTTGAGATTTCCATTGACATCTGTGCAGAAACCCGCACACATGTCTGTGAAATCACAGCTGAAATCGGGACTGATATGCTGGAGTGAAATTGTGCAAGTTCAGCTGAACTTGCACGGCTTCATTCCCGCAGTTCAGTGTGAACCTGGGCTTAATTCAAGGGGTTGAACATAAATATCAAGTACAAATTTTAGGCACTGCAACCATTTTTTACACAGTCCCCCCATTTTCAGGGGCTCAAATGTAATTGGACAAATGAATATAGTCATAAATAAAATGTTCATTTTTAATATTTTGTTGAGAATCCTTTATTGGCAATGACTGACTGAAGTCTGGAACCCTATGGACATTACCAAAGACTGGGTTTCCTCCTTTCTGATGTTTTGCCAGGCTCCATCTCCAGTTGTCTTCAGTTCTTTGTTTGTGGGTCTTTCTGCCTTTAGTTTTGCCTTCAGCAAATGAAATGCATGCTCAATTGGATTGAGATCAGGTGATTGACTCGGCCATTGCAGAATATTCCACTTATTTTGCTTCAAAAGCTTCTGGGTTGCTTTTGCACTGTGTTTTGGATATTGTCCATCTGTGCTGTGAAGCGCCTTCCAATCAATTTTGCTGCATTTGGCTGAATCTGGGCTGACAGTATATCTTTAAACACTGCAGAATTAATCCAGCTGCTTCTGTCTTCTGTCACATCATCAATAAACACTATTGACCCAGTGCCACTGGAAGCCATGCATGCCCATGCCATCACACTGCCTCCACCATGTTTTACAGATGATGTGTGCTTTGGATCATGAGCTGTTCCAAGCCTTCTCCACGCTTTTTTCTTCCTATCATTCTGATACAGAATAATCTTAGTTTCATCCGTCCAAAGAATGCTTTTCCAGAACTGGTATGGCTTTTTAGATGTTTTTTGGCAGTCTAATCTGGCTTTTCTATTTGTCAGGCTTTTGAATAGTTTGCACCTTGTGGTGAACCCTCTGCATTTGCTCACGTGAAGTCTCCCCTTGATTGTAGACTTTGACAATGATACGCTCACCTCCTGGACAGTATCCTTCACTTGTCTGGATGTTGTGAATGGGTTTTTCTTTAGCTTAGAGAGGATACTGCGACCATCCACCACTGTTGTCTTCCATGGACGTCCAGGCCTTTTTATGTTGCTGAGCTCCCCAGTGCATTCTTCTTTCCTCAGAATGCACCAAATTGTTGATTTGGCCACTCCTAATGTTGCTGCTATCTCTCTGGTGGATTTGTTTAGTTTTTGAAGCTTTACAATGGACTGTTTAACTTGTATGGACAGCTCCTTTGAATGCATGATATAGGTTCAAAGCAATAGATTCCAAATGCAATTACCACACTTAGAATCAACTCCAGACCTTTACCTGATTAATTGATGAAGAAATAATGAAGGAGTAGCCCACACCTGGCCATGAAACAGCTTTTGATTCTATTTTCCAATTACTGTTGGTCCCTTGACAAAGGGGGTGTGACTATTCTTAAGAGCTGTAATTCCTAAACCTTTGCTTTAATTTGGATGTACATACCCTCAAGTTAAATCTGAGGCAGGAAGAGTCTAATCATTGGAGGAGAGCAGGCTGAGTTCCCAACATAGCTAGAGAATTGACCACGCTGTGCTCTCCTGCTTACTGTGGTTAGTTTTTAATAGGAAAGCAGAGGGACTAGCAGGATCACCAGGGATTTCACACAAAGAAAGCAATACAAAGAGAACAGGATACTTTCTCATACAAATACATGGTACAGCAGGCACATATCAGAAATATGAAATGTTGGGGTAACACTATGTTCAGTAAAATTTGATGGTGACCGTTTGTGGACTGCAGTCTTCCACAGATTTTCAATGGGGTTTAAAGAGGAAGTAAACCCTGATGGGTTTTATATCCTTCCTTTGCCCCTGAAAACTTAAAGCATAATGTGCTAGTATGCATTGCATACTAGCACATTATGTGACACTTGCCTGTAAACGAAGCCCGTACTGTCCCCGCTACAGGCCGCATCCCTGTTCGCCCCTCTTCATATCGGGGCCACAGACTCCGGCTCTGTGACTGCGCAGAGCCACGTGACATCACTCCCACGCATGCACGCAGGAGCCGCCAGTCACGGCACTCGCTCGTGAAGAAACAGCACAGCGCACGTTTAGGAGATATTTACAGTACCTATAGGTAAGCCCTAATATAGGCTTACCTATAGGTACAACTTAAACAGAGAGGTTTACAACCTCTTTAAGTCTGGGCTCTGACTACGCCATGCAAAGACATTTATCTTTTTCTCCTTCAACCACTGTGTGGTCATTTTTGCTGTGTTCTTTGGGGTCCTTGTCATTGGAAGGTAAACCTTCTTCCCATTGTCAACTTTCTGGCAGAAGGCAGCAGCTTTTCTTCAAGAATTTGATGGTATTTTGCCACAACCATTATTTCTTCTATCCTGACAAGTGCTCCAGTCTCTGCTGCAGAGAAACACCCCCATAACAGGATATTACCACCTCCATGCTTTACTGTAGGAATGGTGTTATTTGGATGGTGAGCTGTTTTGGATTTCCGCCAGACATATCGTTTGGTGTTGAGGCAAAATCATTCAATTTTAGTCTCATCTGACCATAACATTTTTCCATGTGGCCTCAGAATCTTCAAGATGGGTTTGGCAAAGCTCAGTTGGGACTGCATGTGACCTTTCTTGAGGGGTGGCTTTTTTCTTGCAACCCTCTCACACAAGCCACATTTGTGGAGAATTTGAGATATTGTTGTCACATGCACACGATGACCACTCTTTGTCGTAAATTCCTGCAACTGCTTCAGAGTTGCTGTAGGCCTCTTGGTAGCCTCTCTGACCATTTCCTCCTGGCTCTTTCATACAGTTTGGAGCGATGTCCTGATCCAGAGTCTGTGTTGTACCAAATACCTTCCAATTCTTAATAATACATTTCACTGTGCTTCTAGTCATTGATAAAGCTTTTGACTTTTTTTTGTATCCATCTCCTGACTTGTGCCTGTCCAACTTTATCCCAGAGATATTTTGGCAGTGACTTGTCACCTATAGTTGATTGTTTGCTTCAGTTGCACTATCAGGGATTAAAATGCTCCAGGAAAGCTCTTTTCATGCTGAGCTAATCCCAATGACCACAGCTGATCACAGTTGAAAGTCAAATGGCTTTGTGTGCCATTGAGAAAGTGATTAGCTACACTTTATTGAGTTTACAAGTAATTTTTTAGAGGGGGGTAATCTTTTTTCCAACTTTTTCCTTTTACTAAATGCCTTGGACTGTCTACTTTCCAAAAAGGGGTCATTTGAGGGATATTTGTATTGTACTGGCATTTTCAGACCTCAAGAAATGAGATACAGTGGGTAAAGAAAATAATCACCCCCATTTAAAATAATCATATTTTGTTGCTTTGCAGCCTGAAATGAAGACAGACACAGTTTTTGTTTTATCCATCTGTATTTACTCAGTGCATTATATAACACCATCGTGTCAGAAAAAGTTTTTTTATAAAATGCCTTTTTCCCCTTTTTTTGCATCTCAATGCCGCTAATCGCCTCTAGCTTCTTTACAGACCCCTCCTGTCTACATCCCTTTTATCCAATGTCAGTTGCACATTATAACAAAACTCAGCCATACATAGATCCAAATTCAGCCAGTTCAGCAGGTACTGGCCTAATTATGATCCATATATGGGCCAGCTGGTTGTACACAAGTCCAGCTATTGGATGACTTATGTACAACCAACCTGTCAGGTTTCTTATGAACGATCAGTGCCACTGGCTTTAGATGGCAAAACTGATCATTGCAGAATACAATAGCTCAGCAGAAAGGCTTCCCATCCACATTGAGTGTGTAGATGGCGGATTTGGCTTTTCTTTTCTTTTTTTTTCAACCTGCTGGTTAAACGAAAAACATTAATTTATGTATGGTCTGCTTTAGAGTGACCTTCCTAATGGTAAAAACATTGGAACATCACTCTATGTGTGTTGCCACAGCTGCTTATATCTCCCCACTGGAAGCACATGTTACAGGGAGGCAGGAACACCCCACAACAGGAAACAGAAATTGCCTAAACAAGGACATTCATGGCAGAATCACCAAATACTACTTTGATGAAAGCTCCAGAATTGAAAAGATTGGAAATTACTTCTGAAATTTTTTTATGTTAAATATCATATGCAATGTTAGAGATTTGGTCTACATGTCCTTTAATAAATGAACCTCTTATGTCCTCTTACTTTGTTCAGACCCTTAGGCCCCTTTCACACTTATACGACTTCAAAGTCGCGCGATTTGGGAGCAGTACTACTTTGTGCGACTTTGACATTAACCATTCTCAGCTTGTGCTTACAAAGTAGTGCTGAAATCGTGTCTATATTATTCATTTTATTGTATTTAATGTTTGATAATATATTGTATTTCTTTCCTCATTCCCTAATTACCATGATTGTAATATGCTGTGAATGTCCCCTTTGTCCTCATGCATGCTGGATTTTTATGTAATTATTTTTTTTGTCCTTCATACATATTTGCCTTCACTTATCTCCCCAGCATGGTCTCCTGGCCGTATATTCACCTCATGTAGTCACTTAACAATGCATTTTATCAGCTCCATAGTAGTGCTTTACCCCAAACACCCCCTAAAATGTTTTTAAATGTGATTTGTGCTTTAAATTCAGGCAGAGTGCCAGAGGCTTTTTTTGGGGGGTCCCCAAATCATTTGGAACCCTCCCTCCCCCCAACTGCTAAGTCAGCTGATACCAATTCTCTATCTATCCCCAATCATCTCTCTGCTGACTTTGCCAAACCCATACACCACATTTGTGGTCAGATGTATGGATGAATTCCCCAAAGCATGTAGTGCAAGGGCCAGCCTGTATACTTTCAAATGGTACTGTTTAAAGTTTTTGTATACTATTATTATCTTGATAGGTAATAGCAGAATTTCCAAATGTGCTCAAATGTGTACAGTGTGTATTTATATCTTTGTATTATGACACTTCTTACCTGTCCAGTGGGCTGCCAATAGTGTAAAGTAAGGAGGGGCTGGCCAAAGTAATACACATTATTTAGGCATTCATCTCTCAATGAAGTGGAGAGGGTTACCTGTCCAAGAGCTCCCCCCCCCAAAATGTTAGAAATAGCCCATGAGGGGGGGGGGGGGGGGGAATCTGATAGGTGTACCTTATACTTTGGTCTTTAAAAACTCCCTCAAAAAATGTTGTTATCTTGATGTTGGCCAAGAATGTTTGTGTCTAATCTTCTTTCCCTGTTTATGTGCAAAATGACTAATTTTTTGTTGTTGTTTGACTCCACAGTTTCCTTCCATGCCACAGGAATGGCAGACTGTGGCCTCCCACTTTGCCCAGCGGTGGGACTTTCCTAACTGCAGAGGGGCAATTGATGGGAAACATGTCCACATCGTCCCACCACCCAACTCGGGGTCATACTATTTCAACTATAAGGGGTTCAATAGTATTGTGATGTTGGCGGTGGTGTCGGCTACTTACGATTTCCTGTATGTGGACGTAGGGAAGAGTGGCCATATGTCCGATGGTGGAGTCATCGCCCAGACGGAGTTCTACAGGCGTCTCCAGAATGGCAGCTTGGACTTGCCACCTCCAGAAGACAATGTGGAAGGACTCCCATTCGTCTTCGTTGCGGATGAAGCGTTTGCGCTGGGGGACCATCTTATGCGGCCATTCCCGATGAGGACCCTTATCCCGGACCAGACGGTTTTTAATTACCGGCTGGTCAGAGCCAGAAGAGTGGTGGAGAACACATTTGGAATCATGGCCAGCCAGTTCCGCCTATTTCTTACACCCATACACATGGCGGAGTACAAACTGAATCATATCATCCTGGCGTGCTGTGTTCTACACAACTTTTTACGGCAACATTCTGCCAACTATGCTGGCTCTGTTGGGCCTGAGGCTGGAATTCAAAATGAACCAACCCTGACGGCACTTGAAAGTGGCCGTCCTGGCTTGCCCCCCCGAGTGCCCGTGATGTCCGTCTAAGATACCTTGAGTACTTTGTGGGTAGGGGGGCTATCAATATGCCAGACAATGTCTGAAACCTTTTTCAAATAAAAAAAAAATTAACTACTAAAATCTTTGGTGACATTTACTGCTTGTGTTTTTTTTAGCTGACCATGACTGAAATGTGGTGAGTCCTGAAAATGGCGTGATTGTGTAACATTACAAAGCATTGTTGGGTGTTATTTACTAAAGGCAAAGACACTTTACACTACAAGTGCACTTGAAACTGCACTTGTAGTGCAAAGTGGATTTTCCTTTAGGAAATAACCCCCATTGTCACAGAAAACACCAATTAGAGCACAACAAAAGTTTTGGAGCGTTGAAACAATAATCCACACATTCTTGATTAACAATCTTTTTAATACCAGCACAATCACATGTGCATTTAGAAAAGGTTTTTAAAACAAACCAACATGTTTGTTGTATAACAATTTTTGGGGTCACATTAGAAAAAGTAGAAATGTCCATTTAAGATAAAACAGGCATGTTTAAAACCAACAAGAAAGACACAAATCTTGAACTTACAAAGTTCACATTTGATAGAACTTGAAGGCAATATCAGACATGAGTATTTAGAAACTGTGTTTGATATTGCGTTCAGATGGGGTGAAGTCACCCCTAGAAAAGCCAAATTTTGAAGATGCACACAAATTGCCGAATGTCAACATGTGCTAGCTGCCATCACAGGGGATCAAGGGATGTGTTTTGTGGGTGCAACCCCTTCCTCACAGCTACTTTATTATTGAGGAAGGGGTTGCACCCCCAAAACGCATACATTGATCTATCGTGATGGCAGATAGCACATGTTGACACACTGTGTGCATCTTCAAAATTTGGCTTTTCGCAAATATGTGAAAAAATGGAAAAAATTTTTAGCTCACAAAAAAACAAAGGGCTTTCGAGGGGGTTTTAAACTCTCCCTAAAACATCAATGATGTTCTTCATTTTTTATTGAACATCATTGATGCTTTTCTGGATGTTTTCCAAGTTCATATTACACCCCATGATCTCCCCGATCAGGATCTGTGCACTTTCTGAGGTGAAATGCCCTGGATCCACAACATCACGATCACCTAAAAAGATAGAAACAAAAACACACCATGTATTATAAATATGCCGGCATCCATCTCTTACCTGAGCCTGTGGTCGCAGACACTCACCTGTTGTGACTAGTTCCACCACATCTCCTTCCTCCTGTTGGCTTTGGTGGGTCTCCACTTCTTCATTAGGTGGGGGTCTCTGTTCTCCTCGGATGAGGGGTGTCCTCCAAGTCTTTTCTCCCCTATGTAAAAAAAAATAGGTATACTTAGCACACAGATATTTGATGGCAGAAAAAGGAATATGAAACATTGCTTGGAAGTGGGGTACAATTGTCTGTTTTGGCAGAGTTCCAAGATGAAGAAATATTTTGTCACTTTGTCAAGCTTCAATACTTTACCTGTTTAGTACAAGCTTCACAGATGGAGACACCCCTATAGTATCCACTGGAGCACCTGTGTGGGACCCCCTAATAAAAAGTGTGTTCTTGTGTCCCACACTAGTGCTCCAGCGTCCAGATATGAAAACTGCTGAGTGTCCTCTCCTTACACAGAATCTAGTTTTCATTTCATTCTAGTTACAAACCCATCTACACAACCAAATTATTTTCAGACAAGTAGCCCATAAAAAATGTTGGCAAATGCATATGGCCAAAAAAGCACATGGAGCAGCACGAACGTAATAAACATAAAGGATAGGAACACAGGACAACTACTTTTTTGCAGCACTCTCCGGATCCTTCTGTACTGCTCATGCCCTCATAATTTGAAGTCCAACAACCGCTTCCTGAGCTGATCTTTCGATCGTCGTACCCCGAAATTCCGGTGCAGACTCTTGACCACTTTCGCCATGATCTTCGCCTTTCGGACATTGGGGTTGGGGTAAGGTCCATACTTCCCGTCATAGTTGGCCTTCTTCAGGATGTCGACCATCTCCAACATCTCCCCAAAGGACATATTTGATGCCTTAAATCGTCTCCTTCTGGATCGGGACGTTTCTGGCTCCGGGCTTTCCTTCTCCTCCTCCTCCTCGTTGCTGTAATTAGCACGCACCTGCTCTGTCTCCGCCATGTGCTCTTCCCCCACTGCGCCGAACGAGAATGGGCGGGGAATAGACTAGAAAGAACGTCAGGGGTGGGCAGAGTTTCACGTATGCGCAGTGTCTATAAAGCGTAACATGCGTGCGTAGTGCGTACGATCTGTGAGCGGAGGAAGGAGTATCGGAGGCGCCGATCGTGATAATGAAGGAATTTGTGAAGACGGTGATCCCCACGGCAGACATCACCTATTTGAAGGTTCTAATTGGTGGCCTGAGGAGCACTTATCTAAGGGAGCACAAAAAGGTCCAGGATTCCCAGAGATCAGGAGCAGCAGATGACCCTTATCTCCCCAGGCTGTGGTACTATGACAGGCTGCATTTTCTGGCAGGTCAGACTGAACCCAGGCCAGCACTCTAACACTCTTTAGTCTTCCTTACACACTTCCTTCCCCCCCAGCTTAGTCTTCTGACGCCCAACCTGGGCCTTCCAGGCAGCAACATTTGGGGAAGCCCAGCTTGAGTCAGGTATAGCATTCTTCTAAATATTTCTGGTTGTCCAATCAATGATGTTAACTAGATGTTAGTTTGGAGTACTAATTTATGATTGTGATTGATGAAGCAAAAACTAAAGCCATGTTCCTTTTTCATACACAGGGAAGTCTCAGCCAGGCGGTGGCCAGGCCAAGCAGGCTGCCTGATATCCAGGTCCCTCCCCTACACCTTCAAAGACAAAGTGGCAGGAAGAGGAGTAACCTGGAGGAGACAGCAATAGGCCTCTTTTGGAAGGCTACAGAGGCCCTCAGAACACCCCACAGTGTGGAGGAGGACTTTGCTGGCATAACTGCCTGCAAAATGATGCAGATGGAAGAGGGCCAACGACTCCTGTGTGAGTTCTTAATTTTGGAAGCTCTAAATAAGGGGTTGAGGGGCCAAATCACATGTGCAACCCACATTTGTGACCTCACACATAGTCCTCCTCCTCCTCCTCCTCCAGGTCCTACTCCTCTTCCTCCTCCTCCAGGTCCTACTCCTCCTCCTGCCACATCTCCAACACCAGAGCCACAGCATGGAAGGAAGGGTGGAAGGAAGACCAGAGAGTGATGGCCCTGGGCTCAGTCTGGTCTGGCAAAATATGCAGGCTCTTGTAGTACCACAGCCTGGGGACACAGATGTCATCTGCTGCTTTCTGGATCTCTGGAACTTCTGGACCAGACTGTACTCCCTTATATATGGACTCCTCAGGCCACCAATTTTGCTGTAAAATAATTGATGTGTGCCCTGGGGGTCCAAGGCTTCGCCAATTTCTGCTGTTTCTCCAGCGTTGCCTCCCTCTTTGTTTGGTTCTGAGCCCTTAATAAAGGAATTTTTGTTACAATTATACTCGCCTATGTGTGTTTTCCTTCAAAAAGGACAGTTTGTTTGTGAGGAGACAGGTACATTTCAAAAATACAATGTGAAATTAACAAGAGGCACCAACACCAAGCAATCTCCTTGAGATTAAATAATACAAGATAATAATGGTGTTGTGGTAACTTGACACACAAAACACACACAAAAATATTCTGGAGTAAAAAAAAAAAACATCAACCTTGAAACAAATACAAAACCAAAAAAAAATCAGCCTTGAAAAAAATACAAAACAAAAATAAAAAACCAAAAAAAAATTTTGTCAGATGTAACAAATCAAAATATATTGAGGAAATCACGATAAATAATAAAGAAATACGTTTGTAAGAACTCTGTGTGAATATGAGCAGCAAAACTACTTCATTCTTCTAGCATTATAAAGAAGAAGAGAGTGCGCTGTATTAAACAATTTTAAACATTGCAGCCTGACGAAAGTGCTCTATCCATTCCGAACGCTAATTTTACCAGACCGAGCTGTTCTGTCTCGGAATTTCTTCTGAGCATGCGTGGCACTTTGTGCGTCGAAATTGTCCACACACGGTCGGAATTGACTCGATCGGATTTTGTTGTCGGAAAATTTTATAGCCTGCTCTCAAACTTTGTGTGTCGGAAAATCCGATGGAAAAAGTCTGATGGAGCCCACACACGGTCGGATTTTCCGACAACACGTTCCGATCGCACATTTTCTGTCTGAAAATCCGACCGTGTGTACGGGGCATAAGACTGCACTGTTAGGGATTGTGAGTATAGTCTTGGAATCTAATATGAATAATGCATACTGACATAGATACTGTAATTCACAATAGACATAATAAATATTTATAGTGTAACACAGCAACGTGTTTCTTGTAATGACTAACTAAAGCAATGCTGGCCAACTACCTGAGGTCAATTTATAAACTGAAGATAAGCAACAGATACTGATCAAGGTATCTCAATGTCTGCAGCAACTAAAGTAATAATGAATGTCGTATTATTTTAATAGTGTGATTTAATTAAAGACTAACACTGGTATTAAAATGTGTTCCTGTCTCTTGAATAAATTATACAGTTGTATATTAAGAAGTTTCAAGTAATTTGGCTATTTGATTTTAAATATGGTTATTATCCATTTATAGAGTTGAGTAAATGGTTCAGGCCGAGCAAGAGTTTGGCCCGAACATCGCCTAGAGCCTCCAACGGTGGTATGGGGGTCTGGGTACTGCCCTGTGTCTCAATGCAAAAAAAAAACATCAAAAAGAGATTGTTTTTACACGAGCAGTGATATTAATGATGCTCAAAGTGCAACAATAAAAATAAAAAATTCATTCAAATATAGTTCCTGGGTTGTCTCCTTAGTCTGCCTGTAAAGTGGCCTGTCTCTAGCATGTATAAAACATGCTGCAGCAGAAATTACATTTCTAAAGGAAAATGCATGAAATGACATTTAAATTGCTGGCAATACAACACCATTTCCCGCAATAGAAAAATGTTAAATAAACGGCGTGGGGCTCCCCCCAAAATTCATACCAGACCATTATCCAAGCATGCAACCTGGCAGGCCAGGAAAGGGGTGGGAAGAGCGAGCACCCCCCCCCCCGAACCATACCGGGCCACATGCCCTCAACATGGTGCTTTGGGGCATGGGAGGACAAGGGTCTCTAACCCACAACCCCACAATTCCTTTATTTAAAAAAAAAAAAAACAGTGTCCCCCCGATGTAAATCCATCGTCAATCACGACACCCACCGCACTGCCGACCTGAAAAAATAAATAAAACCTCTTCGCCGCCCAGTAAGGTAAACCACCGAATGCCTGGCGTTTGCGGTTTGACAGTTCTTTTATAGGTAAGAGCGGGGTGACCTGGCGACGTCACCTAGTGGCACTGCCACCTTGTGATGTCACCAACCCAGCATGCACCGGTCCGTGGCGTCACAAGGGGGTGGTGCCACCAGGTGACATCGCCAGGTGGCTCCGCCCCTTACCTATATAAGAATTGTCAAATGGCAAGCCTGGTATTTGACGGTTTTGCCTTAGTTGACAGCAGAGTGATTTTTTTTTTCTTTTTTGGATCCGGCGGTGGTGGCAGTGCCATTATTACTTTTTGACACATAGGGGGAGGGCCGGAATCTGGGGGCCCCCTTGTTAAAGGGGGCTTCAAGATTCTGATAAGCAACCTGCCTGCAGACCCCCACAACCACAGCCCAGGGTTGTGGGGATGAGGCCCTTGTCCCAAAGCACCCACCCCCCATCAGAATGGGGACAAGGTGCTTTGGGTTGGGGGGTACAGAGCCCCCCTGCCTCAAAACACTCACCCCCCCCATGTTGAGGGCATGTGGCCTGGTATGGTTTAGGAGGGGGGTGCACTCGCTCATCCCCCCCTTTTCCTGCCAGGCTGCATGCTCAGATGAGGGACTGGTATGGAGTGGGTAGGGGGGGCGCCACACCGTTTTTTTGGGCTTTTTTTTACTCAATGCTAGCAATGTTTTTTTTCTTACTCAGCTGTCAGCGGGGAAACCCATTGACAGCTGATGACTCATCGGTTGTTAAGGACGCCGTGGCCGGTTTCCTGGCCTGCTCCTTAACAACCAGCTATTCACTGCGCCCTCAGAATGCATTGTGTAGCGCATTGCAGGGCATTCGTTGCGGCGAACACCCTGAAAATTTGGGTGTTCGCCGAATAACTTGTCCGCTTGTTGTACTCTTCTCCCCCTCCGGTGCAACATTTGGCACCTTTCAGGGGGGAGGGGGGATAGGATACCTGTCTTTCACAGGTATCCTGTCCCCACTTTCGGGAGCCTCAGCCGCGGGTATTTGCATCATCGCTGGGGCCCCCTCCACGGCTGCCGGGCCAGTAGGAGAGAGGAGCAGAGCCTCGCGCATTGCACGGTAGGGTTCCCGGCGTGAAGCTATACTGCCGGGTCCCTTACTCGCAATGGAGGCGGCATGCATTCCGACATCGCTGGACTCCAGGACAGGCAACTGTTCGATTATTAAAAGTCAGCAGCTGCTGGCTTTAAATTTTTGCAGTGGTGGGCGGACCACCACTGTAAATGGGGTTGTTGATCTTGGTGACCAATCAGAATCCTTAATTATTCAGGAAAACGAAAGATGGAACTCTATTGGTAACAAATCAGATTTTCTTTTCTCAAAATGTAATGCATCCACCCCAATATTTAAGGATAAGTGCATGAACCCCAAACAGAGTATAGCTATAATTTTATACACAAACTTAAAACTTAAAAGAAAAATGTAGACTAGACTCCCTCAGGTGACAAGAAAAAAAATTATCTTTATTTCCCTACTCAACAAAACTGTCACAGTGGAAAGAGGTTTTGTTGACACATACCATTGTGTGTTCTGTGCATACACTTACATAGATGCAGGACAGAAAATGGGTTTGGGATGTCTTGAATTACCATTCCCCTGGTCAGTTTTAGAAGATAGATATGGGCAATAATGCCCTGCCTTCCTGGTATTCAGTGCTATTCCATACCTCTGGTTGTCCCAGTATCATTTAACCACTTCAGCCCCAGAAGGATTTACCCCCCTTCCTGACCAGAGCACTTTTGCGATACGGCACTGCGTTGCTTTAACTGATAATTACGCGGTCGTGCGATGTTGCTCCCAAACAAAATTGACTTTTTTTCCCACAAATAGAGCTTTCTTTTGGTGGTATTTGATCACCTCAGTGGTTTTTATTGTTTGCGCAATAAACAAAAAAAGAGCGACAATTTTGAAAAAAAGCAATACTTTTTACATTTTGCTATAATAAATATCCCCAAAAAATATAAAAAAAAAAAAAAAAAATTTTTCTCAGTCTAGGCCGATTTGTATTCTTCTACATAATTTTGGTAAAAAAAAAAAAAAAAAAAATCGCAATAAGCTCATATTGATTGGTTTGCGCAAAATTATAGCGTCTACAAAATAGGGGATAGATTTATGGCATTTTTATTTACCGTAATTTTTTTTTATATTAGTAATGGCGGCAATCTGCAATTTTTATTGAGACTGCGACATTATGGTGCACACATCGGACACTTTTGACACTATTTTGGGACCATTGTAATTTATACAGCGATCAGTGCTATAAAAATGCACTGATTACTTTGTAAATGAGATTGGCAGAGAAGCGGTTAAACACAAGGGGGTGATCAAGGTGTTAATTGTGTCCTAGGGAGTTATTCTGACTGTAGGGGAGATTGTCTCACTAGAGCATGACAAGGATCACTGCTCCCGATGACAGGGAGCAGTAGATCTCTGTCATGTTGCTAGGCAGAACAGAGAAATGCCTTGTTTACATAGGCATCTCCACGTTCTGCCACTCCGTGACACGATCGCGGGCCCCCGGCGGACATCGAGTCCTCCCATTTAAAGCACCATACACTGGTGCCAATAGCCCCTACGGGGGAGGACAGACAGATGTACCCCCCCCTCCACCCTGGCTCTTGGGGGGGGGGGGGGCCTTCCCCGCCCGGTGGCTACTGGGCCCTTTGCACCTACTCATCTCCAGGTGGGGAGAAACCGTATACCCGGGTACCAAGCAAGGGGAACATTGGTATATATGTTTGACTAACATCAGAAATTTAAATGAGGGGGTTTTCCATTTACCAATATTTATACCTGTTTTAACCTGTGTGTTTTATATATAACATATGTTTGGTCTTTCTCATTTGTCTTTTTGACCCATGCATGCCTGATAATAGTACTGGTCATCATCATTCCCACGATTTCACTAAACACCACAGTCAGGGTGGCTGAAAGTGGTCGGTGAGTTCCTCCCTAGCTATTCCTTTCCACACTCCCACATAGGCCAGTGCTCGATCACCAGTATTGAACTGGTGGGCGTACTAGCACCACAGTGCTACATCTTTAGATCACACCAGTTGCACCATCTAAGTGTAACTTACTTCACTGATTTTTCTTGGGAAAGAACGCTCCACCCAGGGGTGTTCCCTCTCCCCATCTCTTCCCTACTACTTCCTCTCTCATTCTGACTCTTACTCCATCTTCTTAACCCACTCCTCCCCCAACCTTCCCCTTTTTCTCACCCTAGGGCCATGGAGGTAGTGAACGTACTCTCGTTAAACACGAAAGGCCTCAATATCCCTGAAAAGAGGCGTATGCTGTTACAGGACCTATGTTGACATAAAGTGGATGTAAACCCGAATTTTTTTTTTTTTCATGTCATATTGTAGAGTATACAATTTCCTATCATTTGAGACCAGCCTTGCCACACAGAGTTAATCCATCTCTGAGGAATCCTCTTTTATTGTTCAGTGAGAAAATTCTTGACAAACTGAGAAAAACTTTGTCAAATACTCCCCCTTGCTGTGAGTGACAGGTGATTTACATAGCTCGTGCACTAGCCTAAGTAATACACAGGCAGTATTTTTTAATTCCCTCCCACTCCTTTCTTCTGCTGCTCTGCCAGGATTGGCTGTTCCACATAATCTCAGCCCTGGCTGCAGACACTCCACTGGTCTGATGGGGGGGGGTTTGGTGCTGGACACAGCTATATTACACACACACACACACACATACATATATATATATACACACACTGTATATAGCTGTGACCAGCAGCACTCCACTCCCCCCCCGGCCCCCCCCCCCGTAAATTACATGTATAGCATTTCCGTGCTTTCGTCCGCTCTCCATCCTGACAGAGCCCGCTGGAAAGGAGGGGAGTCGGCTGCGGGGGATGAGGGGGGTGGAGGAGGAAGACACAGTGGGTGGATAAGGACAGGAGGGGGGCCAGAGAAGAAGGGGAGGTGGTGGTGGTGGAGAGAACAGGTCAGGTGCTGGAGGAGGACAACACGAGGGACAGTCGGGGGTGATTGGTGCAGCGGAGGGACAGCCGTGAGCACCGATCTCCCTGCATGGCGTTTGATCAGCTGCTTCTCCTTCTCTGCCTCCTCAGGGTGATGCGTGCTCACACAGCTGTCCCCGCCGCACCGATCATCCCCGACTGTCACTGGACAGTGACAGGAGCCATAAGCGCGCTCCTCTTCTCCTTTGCGCACACTTTTCACTCCAGCCAGGCGCGAGTGTAGAGGTGGGCGGGGAGTCTGGTGATGTTGTGACTCTACCCACCGAGCGCTGTACAACGGACCCGCCCACTGAATCCGGTGTTTTTGGGGGGCTCCAAACAGCTAAAGGGGAGACATTTGAAAGGTAAGGATACATGCAGGAGGCATGTATATCTTTATAGATCACCCCTATGGCAGTACTTTAAAAAAGATGGGAGTGGGTTTACATCCACTTTAAGACTGATATAGCGTTCGCCCAGGAGACCCATTTTAGAGAGGACTCCCTATCCTGAAAAACAAATTTTTCCCGGTAGTATATCACTCCACCAATGAGTCCGTTTAGTTGCGAGGCGTGTCTATACTCATCTCAAGAACCATTCCATGGAGCTGTGTGGATGTAAAAGCAGACCCAGAGGGCCGATATTTGTTCCTCAAGGGTATGATTGGCAGTGTCGAGCTTACCCTCAGTTTATCTCCAGGACGAGAACTTGGAGACTAAATGAAAGCCTCCTACAACACGAAGGAGGTACTCAAAGACGTTTACAGGGAACTTGACTGCTATTTTCAGATTAACAACACACTAGACAGCGAGCCTGGTATTGTATGGGAAGCTCACAAGGCAGTAATCCGAGGAGTACTCATTAAACATGGATTCCGGATTAAGAAACAACGCACCTCACAGATGACCTCTCTCCTTAATGAATTAAGTTTAGTGGAAGCCCGACACAAGCACGCCCAACCACCCTCACTGGAGATGGAAGTTCTGTTACTACGCAAAAAAAAAAAAAAAAAATCACAGACCTACTACAGTTTAGAGCTAAAGCGGCAATACAGGTCTCATAAAAATCCGGTAAAAAATGCGGTAAACTCCTGGCCAGATCCTTAAGAGAACAGGTGCTCGCAAGCTACATACCACAGATTGTGGCACCCTCAGGACAGAGGATCTCCCTCCCCCAAAACATAGCAAGGGAATTTCAAGGGTTCTATGCATCCCTTTATAACCTGCAGAAAAAATCTCCCTCACAGACCCAAGTAAAGGATTACTTAACCAACTCTCACATGCCCAAACTATCTACTGAGGTAAGTGAACTACTGGATGAACCCATCACCCTAGAAAAGATCCAAAGTGCAATAGCTACCACTAAATAAGGGAAAGCCCCAGACCTGGACAGGCTTACTGCTCAATACTACAAAACCCTGCTGCCATCCCTCTGTAAATTTATGCATAAATGCTTCAATACCCTGGGATCCGCTACAACGTTCCCCCGCTACATTCTTTCGGCACATATAGAAGTGATCCACAAAGAAGGAAAGGACCCCACCTCTTGAGGGAGCTGCAGACCGATCTTGCTGCTCAACACTGATTTAAATATCTATACAAAACTCCTAGCCACCAGAAATCAACATCATCTATCAGCTTTGATCCATTTGGATCAAGTTGGATTTGTCCCAACTCGCGAGGCAAGGGACAACACAATTCTGAACCTCTTACATAATGTCAATAAGAATAAAACCCCATGCGTCTTCCTGAGTACAGATGCAGAGAAGGCCTTTGACAGGGTGAACTGGCAGTTTATGTCTTCTGTTCTGAAACATGTGGGGTTTAGCAACACCATGCTCCACTGGATAAACACACTATACTCTGATCCCTCAGCTCGAGTGCGAGCTAACGGTGTCCTGTCTGAATCCTTCAGGATCACGAACGGGAATGCGACAGGGATGCTCATTGTCGCAGCTCCTTTTTGCCCTGTCACTGGAGCCATTCCTGCGCACCGTACGCTTAAATCCAGACATCACGGGAGTGGTGATGGGAGATTCCCAGCCGAAGATCTCCCCTTAGGCAGACGACATGCTGATGCCTAGGTTCTCACAGTTCCCCAAGCAGAGAGCTGCAGACTGTCAGTCAGCAACTCTCCACTCTGCTACCCCCTCGCTCACTCGAGCGCTTGGCTGTGGAGGAACAGGGAGCGGCAGTCTCAGACCCTCAGCAGCGCGCTGACGTAGGTGTCAGTCCAAGCACCTGGCGGATCCAGACTTCCATTGTCGGAATGACACGGGGTCTGGACTGATTTCTGTGACGAATTGCACTCCTGTGACCAATAGGAGAAGCCCAGCCAAACGACCTTTGGCTGGACTTCTCCTTTAACAAAGAGACAAGATAATATATTATAGGCACAAAACATAGGTATGCATAAAATAGCTTTGTACCCACACCACCAAAGAGGAAGCCACGCTGTACCCGGACCACCAGAGAGGGAGCCACGCTGTACCCGCACCACCAGAGAGGGAGCCACGCTGTACCCGCACCACCAGAGAGGGAGCCACGCTGTACCCGCACCACCAGAGAGGGAGAAAGACAGAGCCACTGCCAGGGTACAGACATGCTACACTACTGACTAAAGTCAACCTGGACAACCCAAAGGGATCACTGTTGTTGTTTCGCTGGGTCTGGCCATTATACATTACTGTTCCTAGCTTACTGAGCCATTAGGAAGTGCCCAACCTGCTGTCCTCTAGGCCTTATTGACCGCCACAGCGTCCCTCTATCTTCCTCCCTTTCTGTCCTCTTCCCACGGCATCCCTCTGTCCTTCTCCCACGCCCTCCCTTTCTTCCTCCCATGACGATGACAGGACGGGTCTTAAAAAGGAAGGGGTGGGTCATGTTTAAATTATGGAGTGCACAAGTTTAGTCAGGCCTAAGGCAGCACAAAATCTAAATACACCACTGCCCACACCATATGATCAAAACTATACTGGACTCACGTGGGAGATATTTTGCATATTTCTTGGTCTTGCTTTTCTTCACAGCCATTTTGGGCAGAGGTGGCATCACCTTAGCTAGGGTGGAGTCTAGTAATGGCGGCGGCTAGGTACACGCCATAGGAGCTCCCGGTCTCAAATGCCCTCTAATGGAGTAATACTAAGTCTCCCTTACTCCGCCCTTGTCAGAGTTGGCTAGAACCCCTGTCTCACGTAGCCATACCTTATGCAAACGTTCTGTAGCGGGGTCACCGCCGTCAAGGATGAGGGCAGTTGCTGCTTTACACCTGCCGCGCTCAGACATCCTTCCCCATTGCTGCAGGGACGTCTCTCCGCCTCTCCCCTTCCTACTGAGACGTATATGGCCTTGCTACGAAGGGATGGAGGAGGCTGAGGGTAAGGGGCACCTGTGGAGTTGGGTTCGATACATCTTCCCCTCCCTGCCAGCCAGGAGTGGAGATCGTGGACACCCGCCAGGACTCGGAGACAAGGTAAGGAGGTGGAGACACCGGGGCGCTCGAATGTTGGCATTTGGCCACTCTGAGGAAATCGGAGGCAAATGCTGGAGAACAGTTGAAGGCTGAAAATAGCCAAGCAGAGCCTAGGGGAAGATTGACTGGAGAGTGTCTGCTTTACTGTGATGCAGCGATTCCGTGAGTCGAGGACGAGTCCCCCCCCCCCCCCCCTTAAAATAATTAGAAAATTGAAATTCTTTGCATGTTTACAAGTATTCCTATAAGTGAAAGTGAAAATTTATAGAAGAAAGCGGGGTGAGTACACCCCGCATGATAAAGCTCCTATATATAAAAAGCATTTGAAGTAAGTGTGGTACACAAGTGCATGCGAATATATAACTTGTATAAACTGTCAGTATTATATACACTGTATGAATTAGGTGCACAAGCGGTGGTCTGGAGAAATTGCACCTGAGGTACCTTACTCTTTTGAATTGTTCTGTTTCTTTGCAAGTTTACAAGTATATGGTACACCAAGTTTCTCTGTGATACATTATGAGTAGATGGCGAGTTCCTGTAATTACTATAAAGTTCTGACTATTGGGAGGAAACCGAAAAAAGGACAGAGGGGAAGGGGGGGGGGGGTTGGAGAAAAAACCCCCCTCCCTGTTTGGAAGAGAGTCTGCAAGAGGCGGAGCGGTGGCTAAATCACCCTGTGCTAGTCTAAGCCCCAGCTCCGGCCCCATGGAGACAGAAAAACAACAAAGTACTAAGGGGCCCCAACTGGAGACTAAGTAAAAAAAAAAAAAAGGAGAAAAAGGGCCAAAATAAAAAATTGCTAGAAATCAGTACACTCTCAGAATGCAGAATAATAGAACAAGACCTTAAATTAGATGTAGGAGCAAGAAAAGAAGGAGGAACAACAGAGGACAGCTCAATTGCCAACAAAAAAATACATTGAAAACAATGTTTACAACCCTGGAAAATTCTTTAAAAACAGAAATGGCAATAATCCATAAAGATCTGGGCCATATGCATACAAGAGTAGAGAAAGAAAAAAAAACAAAACAAAAAAAAAAACAAAAAAAAACAAACAAAACAAAACCAAACAAAACCAAACAAAACCAAACAAAACCAAACAAAAACAGACTCCCACACAAGTATAATAAAATAGCTAAAAAGAGAAAAAAAATAATAAAAATAGACCAACAGGAACATGCGTATAGATTAGAAGATCAAGAAAATAGAGACAGAAGGAAAAGATACGAGGTCTACCCGAACCCACCCAGACAGAAAACTTAACAGAAACAATAAGGAAGCTTTTTAGGTTTTTAACCCAATTCTTGGTAAAGAAGAAATAAACCCCCAAAAAATTGAGAGTGCATAGATTAAGAAGACCGCAAGGGCTCCTGATGGAAAGTCCAGAAGACATTATAGTCAACTTTAAAAATTGGGAGGAAAAAAAACAAATCTGGAGAAACCTGAGGGGTAAGCCACCAATTGAATATGAGGAAAAGACAATACAAATCTTCCAGGACCTTCCACAAGAAACCTTGAGACGGAGAAGGACGTTAAAACCTTTACTGAAGATCTTACAGGAACAAGAAAATCCAATATAATTGGGGTTTCCCCGCATGCCTGATTGCTAGGAGACATGGATGCACTGCTAAACTTAGGTTCATAGAAGAAAGTAACGATTTTTGTAAAAAACTGGAATTCTCAATACCGGATAGCACCAGGGTGACAACTCCAAGACAAGAAAGAACGACACAGGAAGAACAACAATGGCAGTTGATCCCTAGGAAACAGACAACCAAAGCAATAATAAAATGACCTAATACTCAATACTTAATAAAGACAAAGAAGTCTGGACTGAGGGAGAGGGAGTGGGAAGGGTAGGGGAGGGCGAACAGAAGAAAAGAGGAAAAGACAAATGGAGAGGAGATGGAGACCCGGACATGCGGTGCGCCCTAAGATCACCTCTTCAATTGTAGGAAAGGTTGACCTCTAGTGCCAAACAGAACTCCACTTTGGGCCAGAAAGAGCAGAGAGGCAAGGGTGCCCCTAAAAGATTAGTTATCTGCTCTAAGACCATGAGATCAAAATACCAACAACAAGAGGGAGGGAGAGAGAGGATGGGAAATGGTTTGTGAATCTCGAGATGGTCTGCGGCCCTCCCCCACGCTTGTGGTGCGGGACATCACGGGGGAGAGACGAAGGAGCTGGAGAAAAATAGAAAAGCATGAATAACACAAAATTCCTGACATATAATGTCAGAGGGCTAAATCCCCCCCCCCCCCCCCAAAAAAAAGGACATTGTATTATGTCCTTTATATTATATTACATGAAATTACAAGAACTGGAAAGAAATGCTGCAGAAATAATAGTCTTACAAGAGACACATATTGCACAGGATACATATGTTAAGTTATACTCAAGGAATATCTCAATATGGTACTATGGAGACTCTCCAACTAGAAGGGAAAGGAGTAGCACTAGGGTTTGGGAAAAACGTCCGCTTTACAGTAGAAAAGTGGACCCAGAAGGTCGCTTCCTTTTTCTGAGAGGGACCTTACAGGGTATGAAATACACACTTGCAAATGTATACTGCCCCAACAAGAACCCCAAAAAATATTTGGTAGGAATAATAAAATGATTTGATGGAACTCAAACAAGGTTATCTAATATTTGCCGGAGACTTTAACTTCTCCATGGATCATAAATTAAATAGTACGTCTGGTGCACGAGAGAATATTAACAACCAAGAATGATAAAAAAAAACCCAAATAGGCTTTTTATAACAGCTTACCCTGTAAAATACTTTTCTTTGAAGTACATCACAGGACACAGAGTCATAGTAGTTACTATGTGGGTTATAGACCACCTTCAGGTGATGGACACTGGCACGCCCCAAATTAAAAAGTGCACTCCCTATATAACTCCTCCCACTGGTGGGAGTACCTCAGTTTTGTAGCAAAGCAATACACGTGTATACCAAGAAGGGAGGGACCTCTGTGTCCCGTGATGTACTTCAAAGAAAAGGATTTTACAGGTAAGCTATTCTAAAAATCCTATTTTCTTATCGCACATCACGGGACACAGAGCCATAGTAGTTAATATGTGGGAGGGAGGGAGACACAACAAAAGTAGGGCACAAAAGAGACTAGAGGACTTATACTGCACCTGCAGTACACTACGCCCAAAGGCGATATCCTCATGACCCTTTACAACTACTTGATAGAATCTGGTAAATGTATGGACTGAAGACCAAGTTGCGGCCTTGCAGATCTGAGCCATGGAGGCTTGGCGATGCACTGCCCAAGAAGCACTAACAGCCCTAGTGGAGTGCGCTTTAAAATGAAAAGGAGGAATTCTCCCCTTTAAACCAAAAAGCTTGAACAATCACTTGAGTATCCATTTAGAAATAGTAGATTTCGACGCTGCCCGTCCTCTTTTAGGACCGTCTGGCAACACAAACAAAACATCTGTTTTACGAATCTGAGCGGTCACTTTCAATAGACCTTGACCGCTCTCACCACATCAAGAGAATGTAGTGATGACCTTTATTCCACAGAAAACGAGGTTCTGGGGAAAAGGAAGGCAGAACAATATCCTGGTTTAAATGAAAACCCGATATTACCTTTGGTAGGAATTCAGGATGAGGCCGCAATACAACCTCATCCTTATGAACAACCAATATGGCTCTTTACAAGAAAGAGCAGCAAACTCTGATACTCATCTTGTAGAAGATGTGGCAACCAAGAAAATTATTTTTCCCCCATCAAGAGGGCTAAGGGAATATCTCGTATTGGCTCAAAAGGCTGCTTTTGTAAGCAGACAGGCTAAAATTAAGTCCCCAGGGTTCAGGGGTGACCAAACTGGAGGATTTAATCCGCGTTACCCCCTGAATAAAGTTATGAACCAGAGAGTGAGAAGCAAGCGGTCGTTGAAAAGAAAGACCGATAAGGCCGACATCTGGCCTTTGATACTACTCAAGGCCAGCTTAATTTCTAATCCTATCTGTAGGAATCCAGGGATCCTACCTATGACATTTCCTGGGGTGCCAACCCCTGGATTCACACCAAGAGACATATGCCCTCCAGATTCTATAGTGTATGACTCTGGAGGCCGGCCTCCTAGCATTAACCAAGTAGAAACTACTGAAGCTAACAGCCCACGATCTTTCAGAATGTGGATCTCAATAGCTAAACCGCTAAAATTTAGTGTTTGTAAGGTAGGATGGAATACCAAACCTTGCGAGAGAAGGTCTGGCCCTAGTGGTAGGGTCCAAGGGTCCCCTACCGCCATCTTTACGATCTCGGCAAACCAAAATCTCCTGAGCCACAAGAATCACCAACTTCCCTTCTTGCTTGATCCTGCGAGCAGGCACGGAAGCAGCAGAACAGGAGGGAACGCATAGATCTGTGAAAAAAACAAGGCATCTGTTCATTATGCTATCGGATCCCTTGACACAAAGTTGTCGATCTTGTTGTTGAAACTGGACGCAAACAGATCCACATCTGGAACTCCCCATCTTTGGCATATTGACAGAAAGATGGCGGAGTGAAGGGACCATTCTCCCGGGAACAATTGTTGGCGACTCAAGTAGTCCGCCTGGCAAATTCTCTATCCCTGGAATGAAAACTGCTGATAGGCAAGGAATGTTGTTTTCTGCCCAAGATATGATTCACCTCTTTCTGAGCCGCACAACTTCTCGTGCCTGCTTGGTGAATGATATAGGCCACAGCTGTGGCACTGTCAGATTGGATCCTGACAGGACAATTCCAAAGTTTGAGCGCCCAGGCCTCGAGGGCCAGGCGTACTGCCCAAATCTCTAGAATATTGATGGGCAAGGTCATCTCTGATTTGGATCATTTCCTTTGGACAGATGCTTCTTCCAGGACTGCTCCTCAGCCCAGAAGGCTGGCATCTGTTGTTACCACCTTCCAGGTAACTGGTAGAAAGGATTTTCCTTTTTGAAGATTCTTGGATATCAACCACCAATTGAGGCTCTGACGCACTTTGGGGGATAAACGCATTGGGAAGTCCAGAGCTTGGACTTTCTTGTTCCAAGTTGACAGGATACTGTTTTGCAGCAGTCTTGAATGAAATTGCGCATAAGGAATGGCCTTGAAGAAGCCACCATCTTTCCCAACAACTTCATGCAAAGTCGAATAGAAGGATTCTTGTTTTAATCAACTGAATAAGTTCCCTTATGGAACTTATCCTTTCCTGAGGGGGGGTGGGAACACCCTCTTCTGAGCTGTATCTATGATCAGCCCCAAGTACTGTGATCTCCTTGATGGTTTTAAGGAGGATTTCTCTAGGTTGAGAATCCAACCTAGGTATTCCAGGTAGCTGACTGCGGTGACCAAAGTTTTGGATTAAGCGGGCTACCAATTGATCTCTCAAGAGAAGATCGTTTAAGTAGGCTAGTATTGTTATACCTTGAGCCCTTAACCTGGCTAAAATAGGAGCAGGACCTTTGTAAACACTTGAGGTGCAGTAGCTAGACCGAAAGGCAGAGCTACAAACTGAAAATGAAGATTTTCTACCTCGAAGCATAGAAATTTCTGGTGAGCGAGGAAAATCAGCACATGGAGATAAGCATCCTTGAGGTCGATTGACGCCAGAAGTTCTCCCTCTTGTAGGATGGAGACTACTGATCGGATCGACTCCATGTGAAAAGAATGGATATCCAAAAAACGGTTTAGATGTTTGGTTTTGGAACCGTGAATAAGTTTTAATAAAACCCTAAACCTTCTCTTCCAAGGAGACCACCGATATCACTCTTTGAGACAAGAGATGTCCAAAGCTAGAAAGAGACTTCTTTTTCACTGGATCTCTGGGAACGTTTCATTTGAGAAAACGAGGGGACGGGAACCATCGGAACTCTAGCTCGTAAACCTAGAGAAATTGAGGAAGCCACCCATCTGTCTTGACATTGTTCCTGCCAGACCCTTGAAAACTGTAGAAGCCTGCCCCCCACTCGAGCGAGCGGGGGCGCCCCTTCATAAGGAAACAAATAAAGTAGTATAGTGCAGCGCTGATAAAGTTGAAATAAGCAATAAAATTATACCAATATAAAGTGAATATGATAAATGAATATGCAAAACAAAAATACACTGTTGCTTTATACAATTTTATCATTATCATTGTGATATTTTATTGCTGTGTATTTTTGTTTTGAATATTTATCATAGTCACTTTATATTGGTATAATTTTCTTGCCTATTTCATCTTCATCAGCGCTGCACTATACTACTTTATTTGTTCATTTATTCACAGATTATCTGATGTGCTGGCAGCTATCACTTTGTATAGGACAGCTCGTTTTTTTTTTTTTTTCACAATTTTTTCTCCGCCCCTTCATAAGGAGGCTTTAGCATTTTGTTTTGTTGGTTTCCTCCCCCAGGTCCTCTTTGACCCTGGGACTGACCCTGAGGTTTTACCTCTTGAACCTGCCTGTGGAGGCCGTCGTGACTGCCTGGAAGCTGATGCCCCAGGCACTGGAGAAGAAGCACGTTTAAAAAAAAAAAATGCTTAAACTTCTTCTTAACCGGTAAAAGGGAACTTTCCCCATTAGAAATTCTTTGGATATACTTATCCAGATCGTCTCCAAATAACTGTTTACCATGAAAAAGGGAAACTGGTCAAGAGCTTTTTGCATGGCGCTTCGGCTGACCAATTTTTCAAGCATAGGATTCTACACACATATACCAGCAGTAGCATGAGCCGGGAAGCCTGGAGAATAGAATCTTTCATAGGGTCTACTGTAGAACACAACGCTTATGATATCCCGGCCAAATCCTGGGACTGCTGATCAGTAATAACCTTGAGTACCTCTATAAACTGGTCCTATAAGGACAGATACTCCGATTGCTGCCAGCGCCGGTTGAAGGACTGAACCTGGGAACGAAAGCAAGGAACTTCAATTTTTTATCTGTTGGATCCTTTAGCAAATGAGCATTATCTACTGGACAAGTGAGGTTTTTGATTACAGAGGATATAGCAGCATCAATTGCTGGAATTCCCAATTTCTTTTAAAACCTTTCCTCCATAAGATAAATTATTGAAAAACTTTTTCGGAGGAAAAAATAGGATTTTTTTATAACAGCTTACCTGTAAAATCCTTTTCTTTCGATGGACATCACGGGACACAGAGCCACAGTAATTACTGATGGGTTATATAGGTATCACTAGGTATTGGACACTGGTCACACCCTAATCAGGAAGTTCAACCCCCTATATAATCCCTCCCCTTCCAGGGATACCTCAGTTTTGTAGCAAAGCAATATAAGTGTATTAGAAGAGGGGCGGGACCTCTGTGTCCCTTGATGTCCATCGAAAGAAAAGGATTTTACAGGTAAGCTGTTATAAAAAATCCTATTTTCTTTCTCGGACATCACGGGACACAGAGCCTCAGTAATTACTGATGGGATGTCCCAAAGCAATGCCAACTAAGGGGGGGGGGAATCACAACCCAGTAGGGTGCTATCAGACCTGAGAACCCTGTACCCCTGTCTGCAGCACACTACGCTCAAAGGCGATATCCTCATGCCTTCTCACATCCACCTGATAGAATCTGGTGAATGTATGGACTGAAGACCAGGTTGCGGCCTTGCCGATCTGAGCCATAGAGGCCTGGTGATGCACTGCCCAAGAAGCACCAACAGCCCTTGTGGAATGTGCCTTGATCTGAAACGGAGAAAACTTCCGTTTCAAACCATAAGCTTGAATAATCAATTGTCGAATCCATTTAGAAATGGTCGCTTTTGACATTGCCTGTCCTCTATTGGGACCCTCTGGCAGCACGAACAAGACATCCGTCTTGCGAATCTGAGCAGTTGCTTCCAGATAGGTCTTGACTGCTCTTACTACATCCAAACAATGTAGTGACCTTTCTTCCGAAGAACAGGGATCTGGAAAAAAGGAAGGCAGAACAATGTCTTGGTTTAGATGAAAATCTGAAATCACCTTCGGTAAAAAACTAGGATGAGGGCGCAGTACCACTCTATCCTAGCAGAAGAGATGGCTACCAGAAAAATTAGTTTCCTCGTCAGCAAGACCAAAGGAATCTGACGTATTGGTTCAAAAGGCTGTTTCTGAAACACCGACAGAACCAAGTTCAAGTCCCAGGGGTTTAGGGGCGCCTTAACCGGAGGATTAAGACCCATCACCCCCTGCATAAAGTTTCGGACCAAAGAATGCGAATCTAGCGGCCGTTGAAACAATACTGATAAGGCCGAGACCTGGCCCTTGATGGTACTCAAGGCCAGCTTCATCTCTAATCCTAATTGTAGAAAATCAAGAATTCTACCTATGACATATTTCCTGGGATGCCAACCCCTGGATTCACACCAGGATACATAAGCTTTCCAGACTCTATGATAAATCATTCTGTAAGCTGGCTTCCTTGCATTGATCAAGGTAGATATGACAGGACCTGAAAGCCCACGACTTTTCAGAACGTGGGTCTCAATAGCCAACCCGTCAAATCTAGCGTTTGTAAGGCAAGATGAAACACTGGACCTTGAGATAACAGGTCTGGGCGTACCGGAAGGGTCCACCGGGAACCCACCATCATCCTTGCTATTTCTGCCTACCAAGTCCTTCTGGGCCAAACGGGGGGCCACCAGATGTACCGACTTCCTTTCCTGCCTGATCCTGGGAAGGAGCCGTGGCAGTAACAGAATAGGAGGGAATGCATAAATCAGTGAGAACCAATGCCATGGAATCACCAACGCATCCGTCCCGCCTGCAAGAGGATCCCAGGCAACCGGTAGAAAGGATTTCCCCCTCTGCAGGTTTTCGGGTATGAGCCACCAACTGAGGCTCTGACGCCCCGCATACGACAGGTGCATTGGAAAGTCTAATGCCTGAACCTTCTTGTTCCAGGCCGACAGAATACTGTGTTGCAGCAGTCCTGACTGGAACTGAGCATAGGGAACTGCTTCGAATGAAGACACCATCTTCCCCAGCAGCCTCATACAAAGGCGGACAGAAGGACCCTTCTTGGTCCTGACTGTCAGAATCAGCTCCCTTAGAGCAGTGATCTTTGCCTGCAGACACTTCTGCTGAGCAGGAAAAATGGGCACAGGTAGGCCTGCATCTCTGATGTCTATTGATGTCAAAAATTCTCCTCCCTGCAGGGTGGAGACTACTGGATGAATTGATTCCAAACGAAAGGACTGTATCCTTAGGAATCGATACAGATCTCTTAAATCCAAAATGGGTCTGACATCCCCATTTGGTTTTTGGACCATAAAAAGGATGAAATAGAAGCCCAATCTTTGATCCTTTGTGGGAACCACCATAATGACCTCTTGCGACAAAAGTCGCTCTATCGGTAGAAGGAGCGACTGCTTCTTCTCTGGGTCTCTGGGAACACCTGATCTGAGGAAACGAGGAGAGGGGAATTCTTGGAACTCCAGTCTGTACCCTAAGGTTACCGTGGAGATTACCCATCTGACCTGGAAGTCCTCCTGCCAGAGCCTTGAGAGCTGCAGCAGTCTTCCCCCCACTCGAGCGAGCGGGGGCACCCCTTCATGAAGAGGCCTTAGTGTCTTGTCTGGAAGACTTCTTCCCCCAGGACTTCTTCTGTCCCTGGGGTTGACTTTTGTTTCTTGCCCCAGACGGAGGAGGCCGTCGTGACTGCCTGGAGGCTGATGCCCCTGGCGCTGGGGAAAGAGTCCGTTTAAAAGAGGGACGCTTACTCTTCTTAACAGGTAAGAGAGTGCTTTTCCCACAAGAGATTCTCTTGATATAGTTATTCAAGTCTTCTCCAAACAACCTTTCACCACGAAAGGGAAACCCAGCCAGGAGCTTTTTACATGGTGCTTCGGCTGACCAATTTTTCAACCATAAGATTCTACGCATATGCACCAACTCGAGTGAAAGGCGAGAGGTTTGCACGATAGAATCTCTGATGGCGTCAACAACATAACATAAGGCCGCAGGAAGGTTAGCAAACCCCTGGGCCTGCTGTTCAGGTAATACTTTGATGACCTGCTTAACATGGTCTCTTAAGTATTGACAGACTCCAATCGCTGCTACTGCAGGTTGGGCCACTGATCCTGCTAAGGAAAAAACATCCTTCAATAAGAATTCCATCTTTTTGTCCACAGGAACCTTGAGCATCTGAGCGTTGTCTACAGGACAAGTCAGACTACTATTTATAGAGGAAATGGCTGAATCAATGGCCGGCATTCCCCACATCTTAGTAAATTTTTCTTCCATAGGATAAAGTGTTGAAAACTTCTTCGGCGGAAGAAATCGTTTATCTGGGTGATCCCACTCAGAATAAAGGAGCTTTTCAAGTAAATTATGAACAGGAAAAGCATGTGCTGTTTGAGAAGGTTTCAGCGACCCCAAAGAAGATGAAGATTCCTTAACAGACTCAGGTACGGGCAACTTAAATGTGGAGCGGAAGAATCCAGTAAGGATCTGCACTAAGACCTTCTCCTCTTAGGAAGTCGCAGAGAGTCCTTCTCCACCTGATTCCTCCGAAGAGGAATCATCCATCCCATCCCGATCCTCTGAAAGGAGGGGCCGTCCCTGGCCCCTCAGGAGGGGAGGGTGTAGCAGACAGGGGGTCCTCAGAACCTGAACGAGATCCCCCAGTGTCTCTGGTTCTGGGGGTACTTGAACCTCTTCTACCCATAGTGCAAGGCAACAAGGTGTGAGGTATCCAAAAATGAACACTGACTGCTGAGCGATGTAGTCCGGCAAAGCCTTGCTACCAAATGCCCAGTCTGGTGTTCCCTTAGTAAATGCAGCCTAGGAGAATGCCTGTGTCCCACCTTACATGTGACTGTCAGCTCTGTGTCCCTACCAAGGCTCAGAGCACCTGTAAAGTGTGCTTTTAAATAGCCCTGCTTTCTAGCACTGTGGGCGTCTGAGCACGCTGGCGCTGTGCTGACGCCCCTCCCCCCCCCTCGTTTTTGAAAAACGAGCGCTTCCCGCGCAAGCCGACCCTTCCTGACAAGCATGGAGGAAGGCTGAGGGAGGGGGAGGAAGGAGGAAGCCGGCAGTGATGGGCCCTGTATGCACAGGTGGCTTGGCGGCGGCGGTGACAGTGTGGTCTAAAACCGTCTTACAGCATACCTGAAGCTTGCCCCCTAGCCTGGGGGGAACATCCCAGATGAAAAAAACCCCCATCCATCTTACCTGGAGCCGGCAGAAGAGCTTGTGCAGCGAACGCTGAGACAGAATCAAGCATGAGAAGGTTTGTGCTCTTGGCAGCCCCCGGTGGTCACAATAGGCATAGCATGCATTTACCTTAAAGGAGTAAACCCACTAGAATTCAAAAATTCTGTGGAATCTCCTCTTACCTTATCCAGCTGCAGGGTGCTATATACATGGACCCAATCTTCACCTCTCACGGTGGGCTCCATTTGTAAAAAAAAACGTCAGACACTGGGGCCCCCTACAGTTCTGGCCCTGTAAAGCACCCAGCCAGAAATTAGGAAGTTTAAAGCCATTTTCTGATCTGCGGGGTCTAGCTCTCTAAAAAGAGAAGTGTTAGAGGTAAAACCTCATTTCTTCGGACACGAGGCCCGGGTACCATCCAATTCAGCCATGAAAGACACTTTGAATGGATCCGGTCTGCCTGGCTTGCCCCAGTATAGGATAGTCCCTTTGGAGCTTCAGCACAGGACATCTTTGCACGTCCAACACCTAAGACACTGGCGTAAAAACTGAGGTATCCCTGGAAGGGGAGAGATTATATAGGGGGTTGAACTTCCTGATTAGGGTGTGACCAGTGTCCAATACCTAGTGATACCTATATAACCCATCAGTAATTACTGTGGCTCTGTGTCCCGTGATGTCCGAGAAAGAAAACTGTTTATCTGGGTGCTCCCACTCAGAATAAGCTTTCTTAGCCATGAATGGATAAGGAAAGCGTGAACAGATTGGGGAGGCTTTTTGGTGACCCCAAACCAGAAGTGGGCTCATTGACTGACTGCGTTACTGGCAGAAAAAAAATGTGGAGCGGACCAATTCAGTGAGAGATTGTACCAACAACCTTTCCTGCGAACCTGATACTTCCGTATCAGGTTCTTCGGAAGAGGAGACATCAGCCTCTTCCTAGTCCTTTGGGAGAAAATTGTCATCGCTCGCTCCTCGTTCCACAGCAAGAGGGTCCTGAGCAATGGACGGGAACCTGCTACGCTTAGTCCCACTCTGGGATGCGATAAAGCATCAATTTTTGCTTCAAGCATAAAACGGTTGAAGAAAAAACATCCTGAGTAATATACACAGGGGCTGCATTGTAAAGAGCAGCTGCAACACTTGCCCCTTCTGATGGCTCACGTTGACTATTACTCTCAGGGGAGGATGCCATCTTTACTGGGATGGGTCTAGGGTTCCGTGTGACTTGTAAAAGTCTTTCCTGGTGCCTCCATGGCAGCATACTAGTGATAGAGCTCCGCCTCGACTCTTCCCTCAGGACCGGTGAATAGCATAAATTAAAGGCATAGTCCCTCCCCCAACATTCTCCGTAAAATAGAATACCGAGGGTGGGAGCGTATGCTGCCATGGATAGGCACCAGGAAAGGAAAATTACGGTAAGTATGATACAATTTTCCGTTTTCCTGGTGCCTCCATGGCAGCAAACTAATGATAAATAACTAGCTGACACGGGTGGGATAATGCTTAACAGTAATGTTTAATTAGAATGGGACATTGCAGCCTAAACTGCTCTCCTCCCGAACTCAACCGTTGTGAGAGTTCCTGGATCAATACGGTAGTGTCTGAGGAAAGTATTGCGAGAAGACCAGGTGGCGGCCCTGCACACCGTCTCTAATGAAACGTTAGCCCTTGCTGCCCAGGAGGTTGAGACTGCCCTTGTAGAATAAGCATTCACTCGGGATGGAGGTTCCATATTCTCCTTTTTTTCCCTCATACCTCTTGTGCTGGTGAAGAGTAGCAGTATGTCCATACCTCTGCCTTTGGCAGCGTCCGCCGGGTTTAGCCTTTCCCGTGCGCAGTCCCTGTTCTTGGCCCGCTCACAGCGCTGATAAGACTGGGAACCCCTCTGTGGATCTGTTGGGGTCTTCTTGCAGAGTTTCCTCACAGGAACGCAGTCTGCCACCATATCCTATGATGAAGGCAAAGGAGTCGCAAAAGGATCAGCTCTCATTCTTCCAGGCTTGTGATTTTTTTTCTGAGTTTATTCCATTTTTCATTTAAAAAAAAGAAAGAAAGAAGCATATGTCTTTCCCCTTCCCACTTCCCTTTCTGTTGCATTCCCCTTTATTCTTTTTGAAAGAATATATATGTATAGGTTATAGGAGGGAGTAAATATGTTCTTGTTACCTGTTTATTTTCCATGCTGCTGCCCTTTAAGTTACAGCCTTCGTCCTATTGCTGCGGTGCCTTTGTTTTTAGCTGTCTACCTTCCCTGCAGGTAGAGACAGCGCGGTCCGGCGTCCCCACCTCCGTACTGCGCATGCGCGATCAGGGGAGTGAGAAGGCTGCCGTCGTTAGCGAGGTTTTCTTGTCTTCTCGGCGTCGGCTCTACTGCGCATGCGCGGTCTCTCGGCGCCCCGGCGGCCATTTCTAGTTATGGAAAAAGGGCCAGTTTTTGCCCTTCTCTCTTTTAAAAGCTTAAAAAAATTTTTAAAAAAAAGGAACAGAGAGACTGGGGGTTCATGGGATTACCCCTCCCCCTCCCCTTAGGATATTTAAGGTCAGCTCTGGGGCTGGCAGTCAGAGTCTCCTCGGCTGCGCCCTGTTAGCTTTCTCTGAAGCTGCTCTGTGGTAAGTATTTAAAAAAAAAAAAAAAAAAGGGGGTAATGTGTCTCAAAAAAACAAAAAAAAACCAAACCTTTTCTTTCCTGCTATATTTCTGCAGCTGATCCTTTTGCCCAACTTCGCAATGAGCCATTCGTCTCGCAACAAAGATCCTCACACTTCCGTTAGGTATGGGACCACCTATACGTGAGTATTAAAAAAAAAAAAAAAAAGTGCGCTCGCTGGCCTGATATGGTTTTTTTCTTAAAATCATAGCCCTGCCCACTCCAAGAGGACCGAAAAATCCTCAAGGCACCACGATGACAACAGCCCAAGTCGCAGATCTCGTTCTTCACGCCACCGGTCCCGCTCGTCAAGACGTGAGTCCTATTCTTCTCGACATAATCAAGATCCAGAAGGCGGGATCGGTCCTCCTCTCCTAGATCCTATAAGAAGAAGTGCTGGACCTGTGGGGCTATTTCGCTACTGAACAAAGTAGTTTGCAAGGACTGTTTTTCGGAATATGTGTCCAGCCACGAGTTAGAAAACCAACAGGTTGTGGACCTGCTCAAAAGAACTATGAAGGACTCCTTCTCTGAGCTTGCGGCTTTGGTTCCCGCTCAGCCAGTCCCGCAGGTGTCCCAGGCTCAGGATGTTGAAGTTAATCTTCCCGGTCCTTCTGCAGCCAGTACTCCTCTATCTCCATCAGGCCGACCGGCCAGAGATTCCCCACCTGAAGACCTTTCGGGAGACTCAGATGATTTAGATCCTTCTGGTTTCAGCCATTCATTGGTAAAACCATTCATCCAGGCAGTCCGAGCTGCAATAGCCTGGGAGGATGCTGAGGAAGCAAGGAAGCTCCCCAGGAAGCAAAAAGCTACTTCCCATTTCCTAAAAGGAAACTGGCTTTCTTCCCTTTGATGGGCGAAATTAGCCAAATCATTCAAAATGAGTGGTCAAAGACTGATAAAAAACTTTCTTTGGGTCGTTGCAAAAAACTGTATCCCTTACCGGAGTCGGGAACGCAGTCATTAAACACTGTGCCTGTGGTAGACGCATCAGTGCTGCGACTCGCAAAAAATATCACCCTGCCTATGGAAGATTCTGCTTCTTTCAAGGACCCTCTTGACAGACGAATCGACCTGGACCTCAAGTGGAGCTATTTAGCTGCAGGAGCAGCATGTAAGCCAGCGATCGCCCTCACCTCCGTGTCTAATGCCATTAGAGCTTGGACGGATAACACTGAAACGGCTCTGTGCCAGGACGTCCCCAAGGAGGACATAATTAAAGCCTTGGAGGAAATTACGGTAGGTTGTCAGCAGACTTCGTCGGAGTAGCAGCTATAGACACGATTAGGTGTTCAGCAAGATCTATGCTGCACTCAGTAATGGCAAAAAGGGCCTTGTGGTTGAAACCCTGGACGGCAGATTTAGCTTCCAAACAAAATTGGTGCAAAATTCCATTAGACGGGAAGGCATTATTTGGAGACAAGATGGATAAAGCCATCTCCAGTCCTTTTGACGCCAGATTAGCCCAGACACTCCCGGTGGGAGCCAGGCTAAAAAACTTTTTTCCAGTCTGGGCCAACAAATGCCAGGATCCCTGGGTCCTGTCAACAATCCAATGGGGGAACTTTTGGAGTTTCTCTCATCCTCCACCTCAAAATTCTTTCAAGAGAACAGAAATTCCATCCTCTCCGCTGAAGGCTCAAGCCCTAAGACACTTTGTATCGTCACTCCAACTTCAGGGAGCAGCTGTGCCGGTTCCCTTGGCAGAGCGCTTCACAGGCTTCTATTCCACTCTATTTCTGGTCCCAAAGAGAACGGGGGGATGGAGGCCTGTGATAGATCTAAAAAGGCTCAACAGGCACATACACCCAGAAAGCTTCAAGATGGAGTCTCTACAAACAATTATTCAGGCAGTGCAGCCAACAGATTGGATGATCTCAGTCGACCTGCAGGATGCGTACTTACACGTGCCAATTCTACCTGCCTTTCAGAAGTATCTCAGATTTGCAGTAGGTCAGATCCACCTGCAGTTTCAAGCCCTGCCCTTCGGTCTGTGCACCTCCCCCAGGGTGTTCACCAAGATTCTAATATCCGCTCTGGTTCCCCTGCGGGAGAGGGGTCTGAGGATATACCACTATTTGGACGACATCCTCCTCCTAGCAAGCAGTCCGGGTCAGCTGGTGTATCACCGAGACATTCTTCTCCAGTCCCTGAGAGAACTAGGATGGTTGATAAACTCAAAGAAGAGTCAGCTCGCGCCTACACAGCGGATGATCTATCTAGGTGCGATGTTCGTCACCTGGGAGGGGACAGTGTCATTACCATCCCTGAAGATGAGGATTATTATCCAGAAGATGGTCAAAACCATCGCGAGCCGGTACCTAACGGCATCGCAATGCCTGAGCCTCATTGGCACAATGTCTGCCTGTATACCGATGATTCCCTGGGCCCATTGGCATTTGAGGTATTTTCAGACGGGTTTCTTGGCGCAGTGGAAGAAACAGCGACTCTCTCAGACAATTCTGCTGACGGGAGCAATGCGCAGGAGCCTTCATTGGTGGACTCTGCCGGAAAACCTCTCCAAACCTCGTCATCTGGGTTCCCTCTCCTGGATCACAGTTATGTCCGACGCAAGCGGACAAGCCTGGGGAGCCCATTGTGGGGAAACCAGGATACAGGGGAGATGGTCCTGTTCCACCCAGGGAGTAGTATCCAACATCCTGGAGATGAGAGCAGCATTCTTGGCACTAACTTCATTGGCATCTCAGATCAGAGGCCAGAGAGTACTCTTACGCCTGGACAACAGGGCAGCTGTCGCGTACCTGCAGAAGCAGGGGGGCACTCGCAGCACATCACTCCTCAGGGAAGTAGAGCCGATTATGCTCTGGGCAGAGAAGAACATCCTAGACCTCAGGGCGATGTATCTCCCGGGAAGGTTGAACACGGAAGCAGACACGCTGTCGAGGAACTTCCTGGACAACGAGTGGGCTCTTCATCCCCAGGTCTTCCGTCAGATTGCCAACCTCTGGGATCCTCCTCAGGTAGACCTATTTGCCACTCCGGAGAATGCCAAACTGACCAGATTCGTCTCTTGCCTGCTGTTTACGCAAGCAGAGGAAGTAGATGCCCTGTCATGCCCCTGGAGGTTCACCACCGCATATGCCTTTCCCCCCCGGCCATTAATATTCAAGTTCCTCCTGAGACTTCTCAGAGAGACAGTCCAGGTATTGGCAGTACTCCCATATTGGCCGAAGAGACCCTGGTTTCCTCTAGCTATGCGCCTCAGTGTGAGCTCTCCGATCAGGATCCCTCCTTTCCCTCAATTTCTAACGCAGGGCAGTTTAGTTCATCCAGACCCTCAGAAGCTGAATCTTCGAATCTGGAGGTTGAGAGGCGAAGGTTCGAGTCCCTAGGATGTTCCCCAGGGGTCATAACAACCCTCCTAGGAGCCAGGAAGCCAGCAACCAATGCTATATATTCAAAAATATGGAACAAGTTATTGTCATTTGCTGCCTCAAATGAGTTTGATCCAATCTCTCCTTCTACATCAGATGTTCTCGGTTTCCTCCAGACAGGACTTGATCTGGGTCTTAACCTAAGTTCCCTCAAAGTGCAAGTAGCAGCTATTTCTGCCGCAACAAATAAAAGATGGGCAGAAGAGCCCTTAGTAGTCACTTTCCTCAGAGGAGTGTTAAAGATTCGTCCACCTGTCAGACGGTCTTTTCCCAAATGGGATTTATCCCTGGTCCTTTAAGTTCTCTCTGACCATCCATTTGCCCCAGTGGAACAACAATATGGAACATAACACTAAAAACGGTTTTCCTGCTAGCCATTACATCTGGTAGAAGGATCTCAGAACTCCACTCGTTAGGGATAGGTGATGACCACATCTCTTTCTTCCACGATAGAGTGGAGCTTCGTCCCCTTCGGGGGTTCACACCCAAAGTCGCTACTCCAAGTCACCTTTTTGAGCCTTGGGCACTACCAGTATTTGCTGAAGCGGATTCAGGATCATGTCACGAGCTGGACAATTCCAGAGTGCTCAGAGCCTACCTAGAGGCCACTAGATCCTTCAGGAACTTGGAAAGACTTTATTGTTCCATTTGTTAAATACAGAGGCAAGGAAGCTTCCATCAGAACCCTGGCATCTTGGGTGGTAAAACTAATCCAGAAGGTCTGCAGGATGAAGAATATGGAACCTCCATCCCGAGTGAATGCTCATTCTACAAGGGCAGTCTCAACCTCCTGGGCAGCAAGGGCTAACGTTTCATTAGAGACGGTGTGCAGGGCCGCCACCTGGTCTTCTCGCAATACTTTCCTCAGACACTACCGTATTGATCCAGGAACTCTCAACGGTTGAGTTCGGGAGGAGAGCAGTTTAGGCTGCAATGTCCCATTCTAATTAAACATCACTGTTAAGCATTATCCCACCCGTGTCAGCTAGTTATTTATCACTAGTATGCTGCCATGGAGGCACCAGTAAAACGGAAAATTGTATCATACTTACCGTAATTTTCCTTTCCTGGTGCCTATCCATGGCAGCATACGCTCCCACCCTCGGTATTCTATTTTACGGAGAATGTTGGGGGAGGGACTATGCCTTTAATTTATGCTATTCACCGGTCCTGAGGGAGGAGTCGAGGCAGAGCTCTATCACTAGTATGCTGCCATGGATAGGCACCTGGAAAGGAAAATTACGGTAAGTATGATACAATTTTCCGTTTTCTAGAGCCCTTTTTGGAGGTGTTTTTCATTCCCCTTCTCCTATAGCCCGATGCACAAAGCAGAGGTACTATCAGAAGGAATGCATCCACTGCTTGAGCAATAGTCCAGCTCTGTCACTGCTATTAATGCTCAGCCTGATGCAGTAGTAAATGTGTCAAAGACATGCCTGTGTCACCAAACTCTTATATGCAAACAAAACATCTGTTTTATCTTTGCTCTTGTGTCCCTCCGCTTGCAACAGCACAATGATACCTTACCTTTTAAAAAACATGCCTTCCCGCGCTGGACGTTGGAGGACGCCAATGCCACGCTAAGCCCCGCCCCCTGTCGTCCACGGCCCTTCCCCTCTTTTTTTTTTTTAGAAAAAAAAAAAAAAAGATTTTTCCCACGCAAGCGGGGGCTCCTGATCCTATGGGATCCAAGGGAGGGAAGCAGAAATTTCGAGGGGGGGTGTCTGAAAGCCGCCGAGCGACGTGCCTTTTTTTTTTTTTTTACAACTTGCAGCACTATTTCCCCCAAGAAGAGGGGAAGAAAACCAGCACAGGGGGGTGCCTGGTGGGGAGAGGAAACCCCCCCACACTTACCGGAGGTCTGCTGTTTGGCCGGAGGAACAAGAATCAAAGACACGGCGTGGGCTCTCTGAGAAGCATGAGACGGTAAGTGCTCTATACAGCCCCCAGTGGTGACATATAGGCATGACAGCATTTACTAAATTAAGGGAGACATTCATAAGAAAACTGCTTACCTTTCCCGCCGCAGGGTTTTCTGTGGTAAACTAACAGACCTAATCTTCACCCTTCACGGTGGGTTCCGTTAAACCTTAGGAGCTGGGGATTTGCGAGGAAACCCACAATCCTGGACCTGTAATAGCACCACCACCAGTAAAACTTTATGGCCTCACTACCAAAAGTACTGGATCCTGGGGTCCAGCTCTCTAAAAAGAGAAGCGTTGCAGGAAAGACCTCGTTTCTTCAGATACGAGGCCCGGGTACCATTCAATTCGGCCAAAAAGACACTTTGAATGGATCCGGCTGCATGGCTAGCCCCAGCAAGGATTGCTCCAGAGGAGCTCAGCACAACACATCTTCACTCGTGACCAACACCTTAGACACTGGCGAAAAAACTGAGGTACTCCCACCAGTGGGAGGGGTTATATAGGGAGTGCACTTTTTAATTTAGGGCGTGCCAGTGTCCATCACCTGAAGGTGGCCTATAACCCACATAGTAACTACTATGGCTCTGTGTCCCATGATGTACGATAAGAAAAAAAATATATGAACATCAATTAGTCGACATCTGGAGAATTTAACACCCAAGCACAAAAGATTATACATATCACTGGGCCGTGCACGATACGTACTCCAGGCTGGACTATATTTTGATTGAGCACAGAGCCTTGGAGGTAGTAACGGAAACAACAATAGGAATAACAATAATATCAGACCATGAAGATGAATAATGAAGATTAAATTACACAGACAAGCCCTGGGGAAAGGCCCATGGAGATTAAAATTAAGATTTAATAGAAGACATGGAAATAGAAAAGATCATAAAAAAAAGATTGATCGATATTTGAGGAACGAGACGCCAGAATTAACAAAAGCAACTATATGGGAAGCACACAAAACTGTCATAAGGAGAAAATTGATTTCCATTGGGGCAAGAAAAAAAAAAAAGAAGGAGAGAGAAAATACCATGGGGAAAATTGTAAAAAATATACGATCTGGAACAAAAAGGCATAAAAAAAAAGCAAGTGGAAGTGGAAACCCATCGGACCCCAATTATAAGAGATTATAAAGACCTGATGGAACAGGAAACTAGGAAGGAGTTTAATAGAGTGACGCAGGAGAGAGAGAGGTAATAAGCCAGGGAAACACCTTGCAAAACTTAAGAAATAAGAAGACTAAATTATAATCATAAAAAATGAGAGGAGAAATGGTAAACAGGACAACAGACATCGCAATGGCCTTCCAATCGTATTACAGTACACGCTACGCAATAGGAAATGAAGAGACACAAAAAGAAAAAGAAATAAGAAAAAAGAATACACAAGATTACTTACTGCCGGTTCACACAGGGGAGGCACGACTTGCAGGTCGACTCACCGAGGCGACCTGCACACGACTTTAGTGGCGACTTGCAAAATGACTTCTGTATAGAAGTCAAAGCAAGTCGCCCCAAAAATACTACAGGAACCTTTTTCTAACCTTTTGCGGCGCTCCTATTAGAACGGTTCCGTAGTACAGAACGGGGCATGACTTGTCAGGCGGCTAAGTCGCCTGACAAGTCGCCCCTGTGTGAACCGGGGCTTAATGACGTCCAAACTACCAAAAATCCAAGTGGAACAACTGACAGAGTTGATAGAACCAATTACGCAAGCCGAAATTAAAATGGCATTGAAAGAAACTTCTAAACAGGAAAGAGCCCAGGACCAGATGGGTTCACAATTAAATACTACAAAAAATTTCAAAAGTCAACCGATTCCAAAACTGTGCGACTACCTGAACAAAATAGGGGAAGATGAGGAAATAAGGCGGGAATCATTATTAGCCCATATTACAATAATACCCAAAGCAGGACAAGATAAAACCCATTTGCTCCAACTATAGGCCCATAGCCCTATTGAATGCTGATATAAAGATCTATGCAAAAATTTTGGCATTGAGATTAATAAAAAAACTAATGCCAGAGTGGGTGGACCCAGATCAAACAGGGTTTATACCTGGTAGAGAGGGCAGAGATAACAGCATAAAAACAGTGTTAATGTTGTGAAAGGGGAAAAATAGGGGATCCCCAGTACTACTCCTGTCAATTGACACGGAAACAGCATTTGACAGGGTAGACTGGGGATTCATGATGGATACGCTTCAACACCTAGGACTGGGATCTAAAATTATTCGTTGGATTAAAAATTTGTATAATCGGCCTACGGCGATGATTAAAGGCAACGGGAAAATGTCACCGTCTTTTGAAATGTATAACGGAACAAAACAGGGGTGCCCATTCTCAAAACATAGGAGGGGTGAAAGTGGGGGAAGAACATAAAATCGCGGCATACGCAGACAAAATGATGTATGTAACCAATCCAAGGGTGACATTGCCAAACATAATTAGAGAAATAATAAAATATGGTGAACTCTCGAATTTTAAAATCAATCCCATAAAAACAGAAATATTAAATATAGGAGTAGAAAAAAAAAAAAGAAAAACTTGCCTTACAAAAGGGAATTCCCATTCACGTGGGTGAGAAGAGAACTGCCATACCCAGGAATTAAACAGACATCTACTGCCGATAAATTACATTTGGCAAATTATATCCCATTATTGAATGAGATCAAAGTGGATTAAAGAAGGGTTCAATGCAAACCCTATCATGGGTGGGAAGGATAAATATGTTCAAAAATGGTGATCCTTCCAAAAATAAATTCCAAATGTTACCAATAGCTATACCAGAGTTTTTTCAGGATAATAAAAACAATGATGGTAAAATATATTTGGCAAAATAAAAAGCCAAGAGTAAAATTTGCACTAATCACTAGAGAAAACAAAAAAAAAAAAACCATGGAGGCTTAACTGCACCAGACATAAACAGGTACAATAAGTCAGTCATCTCATGAATAGTAGAATGGGTTAATGAAAAAAGCGGATTAGGATTGAAAATACCTTAACCACTTCAATACCAGGCACTTAGACACCTTCCCGCCCAAGCCAATTTTCAGCTTTCAGCGCTGTCGCAATTTGAATGACAATTGTGCAGTCATGCTACACTGTACTCAAACAATTGTTTTTATCATTTTGTTCCCACAAATAGAGCTTTCTTTTGGTGGTATTTGATCACCTCTGCGGTTTTTATTTTTTGTGCAACAAATAAAAAAAGACCGAAAATTTTGAAAAAAAACAAGTTTTTCTTTGTTTCTGTTAAAATTTTTTGTAAATAAGTAAGTTTTCTTCTTCAATGACGGGCACTGATATGGCTGCACTGATGGACACTGATGAGGTGGCACTGATATGCAGCACTGATGGGCACTCATAGGTGGCACCGATGGGCACTCAGGCGGCACTGATGGGCATTCGTAGGTGGCATTGATGGGTACTTATGGGTGGCACTGATAGGTGGCATGGATGTGCACTGACAGGTGGCACCGATGAACACTGATTGATGGCACTGATGCCCCTAAGGGTGGCATTGCTGGGCATCACTACTATATAATGGTGCCAATTGGCACAGATTGGGCACATGTGGATGGCCATGGGGTACATACCTGGCCATTCACATGTTGCCCCCTTCCCTGGTGGTCCTAGTGGCGATCTTAGGGGGGGCTGCGCTGATAACAATCAGCGCAGACCCCCCGTCAGGAGAGCCGCCGATCGGCTCTCCTCTACTCACGTCTGTCAGACGCGAGTGAGGAAAAGGCGATCAACGGCTCTTCCTATTGACATTGTGATCAGCCGTGATTGGACATGGCTGATCACATGGTAAAGAGCCTCCGCCAGACTGACACACCGCTCCACCGATCGCCGCGATGCACGCCCCCGCGGGTGCGCGGGTGCGTGGCGGCATGTTATCCTGCTGGACATCATATGCCCATGATGCCCAGTCAGGATAACTGAACCACCGCCCGGCCGTCATCTGCTATGGGCCGGGCAGGAAGTGGTTAAGCAGAACACTTTTGCACAAAAACATTTGGGTTTCACGTAAGCACAGAACATTAGATTTGGAAGTAGACAATTTAACTAGAAATGTATTCAAAATTTGGTACGCAATCTATCGACAAAAAAATTGGATGTACATTTTACCATTAATTGCACTCACGGGAACAAATTTATTTGGCCCAGGGAAGGGGACACTTTTTGGTGCTAGAATGGGGAATGCACAAATAGGGATATCACTTTACACGGGAAGAAGATGAGATCACTACAGGATTTAAAGGAAACAAAAAAGGGTGGAAGAGAAGTGAATGGGAATACGTTCAAATTAAAACACTTGGTAAATACACTACCTCAAACAATTAGAGATGGAAAGAATTTAACCACTTAAGGACCGCCTCACGCCGATGTACGTCGGCAAGGCGGCACGGGCAGGCAAAATCACGTACATGTACGTGATTTGCCTCCCGCGGGTGGGGGGTCCGATCGGACCCCCCCCCCCCCGCCGCCCGAGGCGGTCCCGTTTTGTTCCCCGGCGATCGGAGACGAGGGGGAGGCCATCCGTTCGTGGCCCCCGCCCTCGCGATCGCCGCCGGCCAATGGGAACACTCCTTTGCTGCTGTATGCTAAACAGCAGCAAAGGAAGTGATGTCATCTCCCCTCGGGTCGGTAGTTTCCGTTCCGGCCCGAGGAGAGAAGACAGGTATGTGAGTGCACCAACACACACACACACAGTAGAACATGCCAGGCACACATTACACCCCGATCCCCCCCCCCGATCGCCCCCCCCCCCATCACAAACTGACACCAGCAGTTTTTTTTTTTTTTTTTTCTGATTACTGCTAGGTGTCAGTTTGTGACAGTTACTGTGTTAGCACAGTTACTGTTACCCCCCTGTAGGTCTAGGGTACCCCCCTAACCCCCCTAATAAAATTTTAACCCCTTGATCACCCCCCGTCACCAGTGTCGCTAAGCGATCATTTTTCTGATCGCTGTATTAGTGTCACTGGTGACGCTAGTTAGTGAGGTAAATATTTAGGTTCGCCGTCAGCGTTTTATAGCGTCAGGGACCCCCATATACTATCTAATAAATGTTTTAACCCCTTGATTGCCCCCTAGTTAACCCTTTCACCACTGATCACCGTATAACCGTTACGGTTGACGCTGGTTAGTTCGTTTATTTTTTATAGTGTCAGGGCACCCGCCGTTTATTACCGAATAAAGGTTTAGCCCCCTAATCGCCCGGCGGTGATATGCGTCGCCCCAGGCAGCGTCAGATTAGCGCCAGTACCGCTAACACCCACGCACGCAGCATGCGCCTCCCTTAGTGGTATAGTATCTGATCCGATCAGATCTATACTAGCGTCCCCAGCAGTTTAGGGTTCCCAAAAACGCAGTGTTAGCGGGATCAGCCCAGATACCCGCTAGCACCTGCGTTTTGCGCCTCCGCCCAGCCCACCCAAGTGCAGTATCGATCGATCACTGTCACTTACAAAACACTAAACGCATAACTGCAGCGTTCGCAGAGTCAGGCCTGATCCCTGCGATTGCTAACAGTTTTTTTGGTAGCATTTTGGTGAACTGGCAAGCACCAGCCCCAGGCAGCGTCAGGTTAGCGCCAGTACCGCTAACACCCACGCACGCACCGTACACCTCCCTTAGTGGTATAGTATCTGATCGGATCAATATCTGATCCGATCAGATCTATACTAGCGTCACCAGCAGTTTAGGGTTCCCAAAAACGCAGTGTTAGCGGGATCAGCCCAGATACCTGCTAGCACCTGCGTTTTGCCCCTCCGCCCGGCCCAGCCCACCCAAGTGCAGTATCGATCGATCACTGTCACTTACAAAACTCTAAACGCATAACTGCAGCGTTCGCAGAGTCAGGCCTGATTCCTGCGATCGCTAACAGTTTTTTTGGTAGCGTTTTGGGGAACTAGCAAGCACCAGCGGCGTAGTACACCCCGGTCATAGTCAAACCAGCACTGCAGTAACACTTGGTGACGTGGCGAGTCCCATAAGTGCAGTTCAAGCTGGTGAGGTGGCAAGCACAAGTAGTGTCCCGCTGCCACCAAAAAGACAAACACAGGCCCGTCGTGCCCATAATGCCCTTCCTGCTGCATTCGCCAATCCTAATTGGGAACCCACCGCTTCTGCAGCACCCGTACTTCCCCCATTCACATCCCCAACCAAATGCAGTCGGCTGCATGAGAGGCATTTTTATGTCCTCCCGAGTACCCCTACCCAGCGAACCCCCCAAAAAAGATGTCGTGTCTGCAGCAAGCATGTATATAGGCGTGACACCCGCTATTATTGTCCCTCCTGTCCTGACAATCCTGGTCTTTGCATTGGTGAATGTTTTGAACGCTACCATTTACTAGTTGAGTATTAGCGTAGGGTACAGCATTGCACATACTAGGCACACTTTCACAGGGTCTCCCAAGATGCCATCGCATTTTGAGAGACCCGAACCTGGAACCGGTTACAGTTATAAAAGTTAGTTACAAAAAAAGTGTAAAAAAAAAAAAATATATAAAATAAAAAAAAATAGTTGTCGTTTGTTCTCTCTCTCTCTCTATTCTCTCTCTCTATTGTTCTGCTCTTTTTTACTGTATTCTATTCTGCAATGTTTTATTGTTATTGTTATTATGTTTTATCATGTTTGTTTTTCAGGTATGTAATTATTTATACTTTACTGTGCTTTATTGTTAACCATTGTTAACCATTTTTTTGTCTTCAGGTACGCCATTCACGACTTTGAGTGGTTATACCAGAATGATGCCTGCAGGTTTAGGTATCATCTTGGTATCATTCTTTTCAGCCAGCGGTCGGCTTTCATGTAAAAGCAATCCTAGCGGCTAATTAGCCTCTAGACTGCTTTTACAAGCCGTGGGAGGGAATGCCCCCCCCCCCCCACCGTCTTTCGTGTTTTTCTCTGGCTCTCCTGTCTCAACAGGGAACCTGAGAATGCAGCCGGTGATTCAGCCAGCTGACCATAGAGCTGATCAGAGACCAGAGTGGCTCCAAACATCTCTATGGCCTAAGAAACCGGAAGCTACGAGCATTTCATGACTTAGATTTCGCCGGATGTAAATAGCGCCATTGGGAAATTGGGGAAGCATTTTATCACACCGATTTTGGTGTGTTCAGATGCTTTGAGGGCAGAGGAGAGATCTAGGGTCTAATAGACCCCAATTTTTTCAAAAAAAGAGTACCTGTCACTACCTATTGCTATCATAGGGGATATTTACATTCCCCGAGATAACAATAAAAATGATTAATAAAAAAAAAATATGAAAGGAACAATTTAAAAGTAAGATTAAAAAAGGAAAAAAATAATAAAGAAAAAAAAAAAAAAAGCACCCGTCGCCCCCTGCTCTCGCGAACGCAAGCGGCGGTCGGTCGTCAAACGTAAACAGCAATTGCACCATGCATGTGAGGTATCACCGCGAAGGCCAGATCGAGTGCAGTAATTTTTCCAGTAGACCTCCTCTGTAAATCTAAAGTGGTAACCTGTAAAGGCTTTTAAACATGTATTTATTTTGTTGCCACTGCACGTTTGTGCGCAATTTTAAAGCATGTCATGTTTGGTATCCATGTACTCGGCCTAAGATCATCTTTTTTATTTCATCAAACATTTGGGCAATATAGTGTGTTTTAGTGCATTACAATTTAAAAAAGTGTGTTTTTTCCCCAAAAAATGCGTTTGAAAAATCGCTGCGCAATTACTGTGTGAAAAAAAAAAAAATGAAACACCCACCATTTTAATCTGTAGGGCATTTGCTTTAAAAAAATATATAATGTTTGGGGGTTCAAAGTAATTTTTTTGCAAAAAAAAATAACTTTTTCATGTAAACAATAAGTGTCAGAAAGGGCTTTGTCTTCAAGTGGTTAGAAGAGTGGGTGATGTGTGACATAAGCTTCTAAATGTTGTGCATAAAATGCCAGGACAGTTCAAAACCCCCCAAATGACCCCATTTTGGAAAGTAGACACCCCAAGCTATTTGCTGAGAGGCATGTCGAGTCCATGGAATATTTTATATTGCGACACAAGTTGCGGGAAAGAGACAAATTTTTTTTTTTTTTTTTTTTTTGCACAAAGTTGTCACTAAATGATATATTGCTCAAACATGCCATGGAAATATGTGAAATTACACCCCAAAATACATTCTGCTGCTTCTCCTGAGTACGGGGATACCACATGTGAGACTTTTTGGGAGCCTAGCCGCATAAGGGACCCCGAAAACCAAGCACCGCCTTCAGGCTTTCTAAGGGCGTGAATTTTTGATTTCACTCTTCACTGCCTATCACAGTTTCGGAGGCCATGGAATGCCCAGATGGCACAAAACCCCCCCAAATGACCCCATTTTGGAAAGTAGACACCCCAAGCTATTTGCTGAGAGGTATAGTGAGTATTTTGCAGACCTCACTTTTTGTCACAAAGTTTTGAAAATTGAAAAAAGAAAAAAAAAAATGTTTTTTCTTGTCTTTCTTCATTTTCAAAAACAAATGAGAGCTGCAAAATACTCACCATGCCTCTCAGCATATAGCTTGGGGTGTCTACTTTGCAAAATGGGGTCATTTGGGGGGGGTTTGTGCCACCCGGGCATTCCATGGCCTCCGAAACTGTGATAGGCAGTAAAGAGTGAAATCAAAAATTTTCACCCTTAGAAATCCTGAAGGCAGTGATTGGTTTTCGGGGTCCCGTACGCGGCTAGGCTCCCAAAGTCCCACACATATGGTATCCCCATACTCAGGAGAAGCAGCTAAATGTATTTTGGGGTGCAATTCCACATATGCCCATGGCCTGTGTGAGCAATATATCATTTAGTGACAACTTTTTGTAAATATTTTTTTTTTTTTTGTCATTTTTCAATCACTTGGGACAAAAAAAATAAATATTCAATGGGTTCAACATGCCTCTCAGCAATTTCCTTGGGGTGTCTACTTTCCAAAATGGGGTCATTTGGGGGGGTTTTGTACTGCCCTGCCATTTTAGCACCTCAAGAAATGACATAGGCAGTCATAAACTAAAAGCTGTGTAAATTCCAGAAAATGTACCCTAGTTTGTAGACGCTATAACTTTTGCGCAAACCAATAAATATACGCTTATTGACATTTTTTTTACCAAAGACATGTGGCCGAATACATTTTGGCCTAAATGTATGACTAAAATTTAGTTTATTGGATTTTTTTTATAACAAAAAGTAGAAAATATCATTTTTTTAAAAAATTTTCGGTCTTTTCCCGTTTATAGCGCAAAAAATAAAAACCGCAGAGGTGATCAAATACCATCAAAAGAAAGCTCTATTTGTGGGAAGAAAAGGACGCAAATTTCGTTTGGGTACAGCATTGCATGACCGCGCAATTAGCAGTTAAAGCGACGCAGTGCCAAATTGGAAAAAGACCTCTGGTCCTTAGGCAGCATAATGGTCCGGGGCTCAAGTGGTTAAATCCATTGAAAAAACTTTACGGTATTGTAATGGAAATTTGTAAGTTCTGTATATAATTGTATTCTATTTTGTATGTATTGCACACTGCCCTCACTGTGCACACGGCACTAATAACGTTTTCAGTACAGGTTTCCATTCTTTCGAGTCCTGATTAGAATTAGCCTGCCTATGTAACGCCCCTTGTTACCATAAAAGGTACAACTGTAATATTAACGTGATACCTATGTAATCATGTGTATAAAAACCTTCAAATGCGCCATAAATAAAACAGAACAGTTATTTGGAAAGATGCTGAGCGTATCTTTTGTGTCTGTTCCCTACTGCAGTAGTTATTAATTTGGAACCACTAATCAATGAGGATAGGAGTTACCTATCATCAATTTAACAAAGTCAGGTATACAAACCCCACTGAAACATGGGATATCAAAAGTGTATGGAATATTGACAGACTTGGAAGGACAAGAGACACCCCCCTATATAGGGAAATGGGAAAAAGAAATAGGTACGAAATTGGAGGAACAACAAGTTGAGAGAATGATAGGAGTAGTATACAATTAAGCAACGGATATAAACACAATAGAAATTAACTATAAGTTCCTGGTAAGATGGTATGCGACACCAGACAAAATCCATAAATAAATACCAACAGGATAAATCCCCACAGTGTTGGAGGGAATGTAAACAGAGGGGTACAATTACACACATCTGGTGGGAATGCCCAAAAATTAAGGAATACTGGCAGGAAATCCTGGAATATATAGAAGAGATATCTGGAGAAAAGATAACCAACAGCCTGCAGACGTGTTAATTTCATGAATCAAAAGTTTCAAATAAGCATTATAGGAAAACATTAACTCCAATATTGTTGAATGACGCAAAAGGGGCTAATACCAAAGAAATGGTTAAGCACAGAAAAAACAGACGCAAAGGAATGGTTTGAACTAATAGAATACTACAGTAGAATGGAATACTTATGCAGTAGAGAAAAAGGGCAACCTGGAAAATACAACAGTATCTGGGGAAGATAGAAAGAATTTAAAACGTTGGAGAAATACCTAGAAAGGATGAGGGAGGGCGGCAGGGCGTGAGTAAGACCGGAAATAAGAAAGAGGGTCAAGAACAAACCCTATGGGGTAGTGGAGGGGGCGGGTGGGGGAGAATTGGGCAGGGAAAGAATTGAAGCGCTGAAAGTTAGATAGAGGGTAACGCTATTGACTAAGATTTTAATATTACATTTTGAACAGTTTGACAATAGAAGAAACTGAATGAGTTACGTTTTTGAAAAACACCACAATGATGTGACATCGAGATGGAGACAGTAAATGAACATAAAGTTGAATAAGTATCGACAGTTTGCTGAAGTGGTAAAAAAAAAAAAAAAAAAAAAAAAAATGTAACTTAACTAGCTTGTAAACTCAGATTATGTAATTATACTCTATGGATCTTTGATATAAATTTGTTTTTACAACAAAGAGAAACATCTCCTTTACACTGAAGTTTATGGCCCTCAAGTCACATGAAGGTCAGACCAAAGTAGTACAGGAGCTACTTTAAAGTCGCTGTGACCAAGTCGCACAGATATGAACAGTATCATTGGGAAACATGAGGTGTGAATGGGGTCTAAAGCTTTTAAGAGATACAGTGCATCTGGAAAGTATTCACAACACTTCAATTTTTCCACATTATGTTACAGTCTTATTCCAAAATGGATTAAATTAATTATATTCCTAAAAATTCTACAAACAATACCCCATAATGACAACGTGAAAGAAGTTTGAAATCTGAAAATTTATAAAAAAAAAAAAATAAAAAAAAAAATTCACATGTAAATAGGTATTCAGAGCATTTGCCATGACAGCTCAGGTGCATATTTTTTCCACTGACATCCTTGAGATGTTTCTACAACTTGATTAGAGTCCACCTGTGGTAAATTCAGTTGATTTTACATGATTTAGAAAGGCACACACCTGTCAATATAAGGTCCCACAGTTAACAGTGCATGTCAGAGCACAAACCAAGCCATAAAGTCCAAGGAATTGTCTGTAGACCCCTGAGACAGGATTGTATAGAGGCATAGATCTGGGGAAGGGTACAAAAAAAAAATTCTGCAGTATTGAAGGTCCCAATAAGCACAGCAGCCTCCATCATCCATAAATGAAAGAAGTTTGGAACCACCAGGCCTCTTCCTAGAGCGGGCCGTCCGGCCAAACTGAGCGTCTGGGGAGAAGGGCCTTAGTCTGGGAGGTGACCAAGAACCCAATGGTCAATGACAGAGCTCCAGCATTCCAGAAGAATAACCATCTCTACAGCACTCCACCAATCATGCCTGTATGATAAAGTGTCCAGACGGAAGCCACTTCTCAGTAAAGGCACATGACAGCCCGCCTAGAGTTTGCGAAAAGGCAAACTCTCTGACCATGAGAAACAAAAGTCTCTGGTCTGATGAAACAAAGATTGATCTCTTTGGCCTGAATGGCAGGCGTCATGTCTAAAGGAAACCAGGTACCGCTCATCACCTTGTCAATATCCCTACAGTGAAGCATGGTGGTGGCACCGTGATGCTGTAGGGATGTTTTTCAGCGGCAGGAACTGGGAGACTAGTCAGGATCGAGAAAAAGATGAATGTCGCAATGTACAGAGAGATCCTTGATAAACACCTGCTCCAAAGCGCTCTAGATCTTTGACTGGGACGAAGGTTCATCTTCCAACAGGACAACGACCCTAAGCACACAGCCAAGATAACAAAGGAGGTGTCTATGGGACAACTCTACGAATGTCCTTGAGTGCCTCAGCCAGAGCCCAGACTTGAACCTGATTTAACATCTCTGGAGAGATCTGAAAATGGCTGTTCACCGACGCTCCCCATGCAACCTGTTGGAGCTTGAAAGGTCCTGCAAAGAAGAATGGGAGAAACTGCCCAAAAATAAAAACTGGTTTATTAGCGCACATGCAGAGCTAGGTCTCCGCAGTACGACCATCAGGGGGCAAAAGTCCTTTTCATTTTATTTTTCTTTCCTTTGATGTTGTTTTCCTTTTTTCTGTGTTGGAGCTTTGGGGTCGCTGATTTTTCGTAAAGTGCATACTGCACAGCAATAAAAAGTATTAATAGATTTGCGGTCGCAGCACTGAGCCATGCACTCCATGTTGAAATCATGGAGAGAGCAGCCCCCTCCCTCCCCTCCCCTTTTCTCAGTATCTATCACACAATGTGATATAACATTAACTTTAAATATTCAATATATAATATAAAATACATATAAGTTATGGCAATACAGTGCGATTAACCACTTGCCGACCAGGCCATTGCCGAAAGATGGCAGCAGCGCGGTCGGCTAGTTCTGGGTGGACGTCATCCCAGAATCCTGCTCTCGCGCGCCCCTTGGGGTGCGCACCCGAGAACTTCCGTGACCGCCGTGTCCTCTGCATCACGGATCATGGTAAACGGCCGCTGATCGCGGCCGTTTACCATGTGATCGCTCCGTCAAATGACGGAGCGATCACATCAACAAACCAGCGTCTTGTCATGACGCCGGTTCCTCCCTCCCCTCTCTGTACCGATCGGTACAGTGCGAGGGGAGGGGGGAGGGATCGGATGGCAGCACCGCTGTGGGCTGCATGTGTAGTGCCCACAGCTATGCTCAGTGACAATTGCAGTCACATCCATCCCTCCATGCTCAGCCATCACTGCAATATGCCCGGCACCACTCCGCAATATGCCCGGCAATACTCTGCAATATACCCAGCAATACACTCTGCAATATACCCAGCAATACCCCGCAATTTTTAACCAGTTCCCGCCCACCGTCTTATGATGTCCTTGACTTTGAGCGGGGATATCTGAATGATGCCTGCAGCTACAGGCATCATTCACATATCAGCTTTTTCAGCCGGCGATTTCCTACACCATAAGAATGATCATAGCGGCTGTTCCACTGCTTGATCGTTCTTATGGGAGGCGAGAGGAGACGCCCCCTTCCCGTCACCCTCCGATGCTTCTACCGACTCACTGCTACGATCGAAGCCAGGATCGTTTTTTTTTTAATTTCAGGCTTCCCAGCCTAGAGGGGAGATGTGGGGTCTTATTGACCCCTTATTGACCCCATATCTCACTGTAAATTCCTGCCATATTCCTATTACAAGGATGTTTACATTCCTTGTAATAGAAATAAAAGTGATCAAAAATTTTTTTGGGGGGAAAAAAGTGTCAAACTAAAATAAAATGAACAATAAAAAAAAATAAAAAAATTTTTTTATTGCACCCCTGTCCGTGTGCTCGCATGCAGAAGCGAACACATATGTAAGTCCCGCCCACATATGAAAACGGTGTTCAAACCACACATGTGAGGTATCACTGCGAACATTAGAGCGAGAGCAATAATTTTGGCCCTAGACCTCCTCTGTAACTCAAAACATGTAACCAGTAAAAAATTTTAAAGCGTCACCTATGGAGATTTTTAAGTAGCGAAGTTTGGCACCATTCCACGAGCGTGTGCCATTTTGAAGGGTGACATGTTAGGTATCTATTTACTCGGCGTAACTTCATCTTACATTATGCAAAAACATTGGGCTAACTTTACTGTTTTTTTTTTTTTTTAAAGCGCAAAACTGTTTTTTGCCCCAAAAAAAGGCGTTCAAAAAATTGCTGCGCAAATACCGTGCAAGATAAAAAGTTGCAACAACCGCCATTGTATTTTCTAGGGTCTTTGCTATATATATATATATATATATATATATATATATATATATATATATATATATATATATATATATATATATATATATATATATATATATAATGTTTTGGGGTTCTATGTAATTTTCTAGCAAATAAATGATTATTTTTACATGTAGGAGAGAAATGTCAGAATTGGCCTGGGTGCTCCAGAACGCCTGGAGGTGCTCCCTGCATGTTGGGCCTCTGTATGTGGCCAGGCTGTGTAAAAGTCTCACACATGTGGTATCGCAATACTCGGGAGTAATAGCAGAATGTGTTTTGGGGTGTAATTTGTGGTATGCATATGCTGTGTGTGAGAAATAACCTAATATGACAATTTTGTGAAAAAAAAAAATCTTGATTTTGCAAAGAATTGTGGGAAAAGATGACAATTTCAAAAAAACTCACCATGCATCTTTTCAAATACCTTGGAATGTCTTCTTTCCAAAAGGGGGTCATTTGGGGGGTATTTGTACTTTTGTGGCATGTTAGGGTCTCAAGAAATTAGATAGGCCCGTCAGTACTTCAGGTGTGATCAATTTTCAGATATTGGCACCATAGCTTTTGGACTCTCTAACATTCACAAAGACCAAATAATATACACCAATTTGTACTTATTATTTTTACCAAAGATATGTAGCAGTATAAATTTTGGCCAAAATTTATGAAGAAAAATTACTAATTTGCTAAATTTTATAACAGAAACAAAGAAAAATTCATTTCTTTAACAAATTTTCAGTCTTTTTTTCTTTTATAGCACAAAAAATAAAAAACCCAATGGTGATTAAATACCACCAAAAGAAAGCTCTATTTGTGTGAAAAAAAGGACACAAATTTCATATGGGTACAGTGTTGTATGACTGAGTAATTGTCACTCAAAATGTGAAATCACCGAAAGCTGAAAATTGGTCTGGTTAGAAAGGGGGTTTAAGTGCCCAGTGGTCAAGTGGTTAATTTATATAAACCTATCTTTTTAGGGCTACATTGTGGACCTGGCGGGGTCGTCCTCCCACTCAGGGGCCTTTGCGGAGTCTCGCCTCGACCCAAATGCACGCGATTGGCTAATTGGCGGTTATTTTATTTAATCAAATTACCTCTCTCTATTGATATAAATGTCTGCTTTTTGCACAATTTTTGCACAGCATTTTTTCTTTAAGGACCGGATACTGGTATGTATGTTGGACACTGTCGGATGCCATAGTGTGAATTTTTGTCCTGTACAACATTTCAATGTGTAAATTGTTCTCACTTGTCTTTTCAGAATACATACACACATTATATATATTATTATACAGGATTTATATAGCGCCAACAGTTTACATAGCGCTTCACAACTTGATTATATATATATATATATATTCTCGCTCTTCAATACGCCTCTGAAGAAGGGACATCGTCCTGAAACATGTCAGGCTTATAGAGAAATATGTATTCATAAGTGAAAGTGTAAAGTAATTAGTATGAAAAAATCTTGTTGCACCATGCATAAGCACTTTGGTACAGATTTATGTTCAGTCTGTCTTGCTTTTATGCTTTCCTAAGCAATTTCTAATAAATAAATATTTTTATCATAACGTTATTGTTCTGTTCGCCTACAAAGTCCTGCTGTACAGGGGGTACAAAGGTTCTCCTGTTTCAGTTTCCTTATTTTTCTGCACTAATTTGGGATGTTGGCAACATATCGAAGGTGATGTAATTCCCTTCTGTGGTTCACTATACCATATACAGCCCAAAAATAGGTGTGTCAAGCTTGTAGCAGCATACTGAAAAAAACTTGAGGCTGTAATTGGTTCCAAAGGTGCTTCAGCAAAGTATTGAGTAAAGGCTGTGAATATTAATATACATGTGATTTTCTTCATTTTTAATGTGTAATACATTTGCAAAGATTTCAAACCTTCTTTATGTTGTTATTATGGGGTATTGCTTGTAGAATTTTGAAGAAAAAACTCGAATTGAATCTATTTTGAAAATAAGACTAACGTGCGAATACTTTCCAGATGCACGTAATATCATCTCAATAAAATACATTATGTACACCATATAAAACCAGGCCCGTCGCACCTCCCATTCCCTGCCCTGTTATGTAAGGTAGGACTGGAAAAGGGGAAGGGGGTGTGATTTAAAGGAAAAAAGGGTGGGGGACTGAGAACACCAATGTAGAGGAAGGAGAGCTGTGCCGTTAAGGGGACTGCAATAAAATCAGGGATTCTGTGTTGTAAAGCGGGGGCTTCGTGTAAAAGGGGGTGCTGTAACGTAAAGGCAGGCCTGTGATATAAAAAAGGAAGGACTGCAATGCAAAAAGGGTGCTGTGTTGTAAAGAGGGGTGCAGTGATGTAAAAAGGAGCTGTATTGAAAAGGGGAGCTGTGATGTAAAGAAGAATGCAGGTTTGTAAAAGGGGGGGGGGGGGGACTGCAATGTAAAGAGGAGGCGTGGTGTATAGAGGGGCACTGTGATGGATGTAAAGGGGGGTTGCAATATAATGTGGAAAACTGATTTAAAGGGGTGCACTGTGATGTAAATGGGGGGATTGTGACGCAAAGGGGCCTGTGATATAAAGTGGGGGCTTGACATAAAAGGAAAGTGGCTGTAATGTTAAGGGAGTGCCATGTTCTAAAGGGGCACTGTATTTTAAAGAGGGACGCTGCAGTGTATGGGGGGGGGGGGGGGTTATAATGTAAAAGAAGGGTGCTGTGTTGTAAAGGGGAACTGTGATGTAAATAGAGGGCTGTATTGTAAAAGGGAGCTGTGATGCAAGGAGGGGCACTGTGATGTAAAACGGGGGGGGGTTGCTACATAAAGAGGAAGACTGATTTAAAAGCGGTACGCTGTGATTAAAAAGGGAGGGACTGTGATGCGAAAGGGGCTGTCATAAAAGCATGGACTGCCATGCAAATGAGGGTCTGAGATGTAAAGAGGGAGGTTGCAATATAAAAGGGGGCCTGTTACTGAAGAGGGGACTTCATTCTAAAAGGTGGACTGCGATGCAAAAGGTGCTCCGTAAAAGGGTGAGAACTGCGATATAATGGGAGGGCTGTACTGAGAAAGCGCTCTGTGATGTTCAGAGGGACAATAATATGTAAGGGGGAGGTTGCTATGTAAAGAGGAAGACTTTAAAGTGGTGCGCTGTGATGTAAACAGGGGGTTTGATGTAAAGTGGGGCACTGTTATTTAAAGGGATGCCTGCTATGTAAAAGGGGCTGCAATGTAAAAAGGGGCACTCTAATGTAAAGGGTGCTGTGATGTAACGTGAGAGCTGTACTGTAAATGGGCACTGTGATGTAAAGGGGGGATTGCTATGTAAAGAGGAAGACAAAGTTAAATGGGTGCGCTGTGATATAAATGGAAGGACTGATGTCAAGGGGGATTTAATACGTAAAGGGAATGATGTGAAAGGGGTGGGGCTATAATGTAAAGGATCTGAGTCATAGCACAATCATGAGATTTGGACCTCTGCTGAAAGAAAAATTTTACTGACCAGAGCGCAGTAAATTTTAATGCAATATAAATATAGCAGCTCTGAAACTTAACTCATGCGCAGTGCAAACAATCAGTTGTGCATAACCTTTTATTTTGTAAAAGAAAGAAAAGATAAGGTATACAACATTGTTTCCTCAACTGAATTGAACAATCATAGCAAAAGGGTCATTCAACATTTTGAACAAACGTTATGGAAAGTATCTTCCATAGGGGTGCTGCAAGCCTAGAACCTCAGCTCAGGCAGGAAAAAAAACAAAAACATCCCAATGACACACTTTTGTTGACAAATCTTCCAGAATTTCACAAATGCAACGCTGTATTTCGCAGTATTCTTATTTGCGGTATTCTTAACACTCCAAAAGGTTACCTAAAGCAGAGTTGTGCTTTGGTTCTGAACAAGAACACCGCAAATACCTTTATTCTTCAAATAAGGTTGGCAACAGGATGTCGAAGACAGTTAAACTGGACCCAACAAATGCAGCTGAAAGAGTGCCAGAAGCACTCAGTGGACATTACCTCTGTTTTAATGAGGAATAGAAATGCAGTAACATGACTTCTACTGAAGCTCTTCATGCGGATGAAACCATATTTATGTTGAACATTGTCTTGCCTTGTTTTTAGTAGCTATTTTAGCCATCAATCATCATCAGTTAGGTGGGGCACCGGTATAAAGCATAAATAAAACTGTACATTAAAACTGTACAATAACAATAAAGGGAAAAAAAAAAAAACAATTCTACATCTTAGTATGGAAATATTTATGTCCGTCAAAACAAAAGTAGTGACTATGTACTCTGTACTCATCTTGGTTCTTCAGAAAAACCTGAGCTAACAATTCCAAGTCACGCTTCACTTTTCTATGGTCAAATGTTCCTTTGTGTATTTTACAGTAAAAACAATACAAAAGTTTTCCCACTTCGTTTATCTCAAAAAATAAGGAACGGAGGAGCCGCATCCTCAGCATAGGAGACACAAGTCTTCGTTTCTGCTGTTAAAGCCAAGTGAAAAAACAAAAAACAGGAACGTAAACACAAACGATCCTAGGCACAAAACAGGCCTCATCCTACAGTCACAAATCTGCTGCCTTTGCTCATAGACTGAGACAGTCTTTGTTCTTTTAGAATCTTGAAACGTTCATTTAATGTGATCCCCGTCTAGAAAGCAAAAAGAAAAAACAAAAAAAAAAAAAAACAGTAAGGACTTTTTTTATACTTGAAAGCAACACAGAAAGTAAGAGTCTGTAATCATGTAATGACATACCTGTTTTACAACGCTGTTTATATCAAAGTCTAAAGGGACTCCTTTGGGGATCTTGGGTTCTGAACCCTCCTTTTTCAACAAAAAAGGCAGTGTGGGTCGAGGCAACCTTGTACTATAGAATAAAAATCAAACTTAGGTAAGTCCAAAATCTGCATTAAAAAAAAAAAAAAAAAGAGAAGGGGATAGATGATTTATATTCTTTAGATCTAAAAACACAAACCTAGGTAACAAAGTTGCAGTAGGATTATCGATTGATACCGTCAGAATGCCACTGCTGTTCATAGATGTCCTCCAACTAGAAGAAAAATAGAATTTGCTACAACATGTTCTTGCTTGTTTCTGAGCATGTACAAAAGGGAAACTAAATACAGCATAAAGAAAACACCAATGCTCACTGACACAAAACAACTGTAGCAACTGAAAAACAATTGCTCTTCCCTAGCCTATACTACTCGGCATAAACAAGTTACCGTAACCCCCTTTGAACCTTTCTACGTCGGCTAAAAACCTGGAATCAAAATGGATTTTACCATTAGGGCTCCATGTACACTAGTATTTTTAATAAGCTCAAAAAAATAAAGTGTTTTTGTGCCGGCTATTAGTAGCATTTTAGTAGCTTTCAGGAGCATTATCATTTTTAGAGTACACAAAAAAAAACAAAAAAAAACTGCTTGAAAAAAGCTGTAAGGAGCGTTTAGCGTTTTTTTTTTCTGCCAGGAAACGCTCCCAAAAACATTTTTTTATCTGCTCCTAGACACTGGAGCCCAAATAGCCTAAATTAGTGTGCATGGACACATAGGATAACACCATTTAGCCCTTTTCTTTCCTGCTCCAGCTTCTAGGTTTAAAAAAAAAAAAAAAAAAAACACTAGTGTGCATGGAGCTTTATTTATTTTTTTGACACAAAAGTTAATTAAAACAAAACAAATATTAGTAAGTTTCATAAGTATTCATCCCCTCTCAACACTTGGTAGAACAACCTTTGTTGTTCTACCAAAAAAAAAAAAGTCTTCTAGGGCAAATCTCTACAGTTATGTAAATCTGGATTTGTAATTTTTGTGAAAACACTGCCTCTTGGAGGAAGTCTGTTAAGAAAAGCACAGGAAATAGTGGTGATGTCAGCACGCCCATGGAGAGTGAAGGACGGATTGTATATTTCAATGCTTGTTTTTATCCTCACTGCTGTAAGTACATTTTAAAACAAATCCTCTTTGATTTCACTGGATGCTGCGCAATGAGCTCCTTTTCCTATTGTTATATGGAATCATCTGGTCTGAGACTATCCTGGATGAGCCTGTGACGTGCTTCCTAGCATTGCCATCTTAAAGGACGATTGAAGAAGGGAAAGCTAGTCCAAACCTAAAGTGAGAGGTGAAGCTCACTAAGGCAGTTAATGACCTTGATAGGTCTGAGATTCTGGTAAGAGGCTATGGGGGTTACTTACTATAGGCAAATCCACTTTGAATTGCAAGTGCACTTGGAATTGCAGTCGCTGTAGATTTGAGGGGGACATGCAAAGAAACCCCCCCCCAAAAAAAACAGCATTTTAGCTTGCACATGATTGGATGATAAAATCAGCAGAGCTTCCCTTCAGATCTAAAGCAACTTCACTTCCAAGTGCACTTTCAGTGCACTTGTAGTGCAGGGTGGATTTTCCTTTAGTAAATCAACCGCTATGTGCGTTTAAACTGGAAGAGGAGCACTGGGTGTTAATTTACTGAAGTTGAAATAAGAGTCACCTGGCAATGGACTTTTCTTGGACTTAATTTTTATACGAATAACACTTTTTCCTATCTTGTGCACTATATTCTTGCATTCACACTGCATGATTATATTTGTTTTGTAGTGTTTGATTAATGGTTTTACAACATTTATACACATTTGGAGTTGTGTATTATACATATATGGCAGCGCAACACTGTTAAATTTCTATATATTGTAAGGCCTTGTACACATTAGAGTACTTAGGCATAAAACTGTGTGAGGGCTGCGTTTGCCACATGGGACGCACAGGTGTTCTTCTGTGCATTAGCATACAGGCATTCACGTCAACTGGGATGCAGTGGGGGCTCCCAATTAAACATCAGTTTGGGTGTTGGTGCATGTCCCCAAACGCAAACATTTTGATAAGGTGACACGCGCCTGTATGGATGTCAAACTGGATGCAGCGGCTGTGTCTCGGCAGCTGTTGTGTCAATTGACAAGAATCAGACTGCCTGCACGCAGATGCATCGAACACGTATGCATCCTCGTGCCAGCAAAACATGACCCTTCGTATAGGTGTAGACTTGGGTATCAAAAAGTTTGAGTGTTGGAAGCCCTATTTTGAGCCGATTTGCATTTGACACAGAGCCAATCGATGGCTGTACAAATTAATAGAACACTAGTGGCAACACGGTTATCTGCCTGTGTAGAAGGGCACCACACTTTTAAACAGGCAAATAAAACATTTAAGAATATGCATCAACTTTTCTTCTTCTGCAACAAACATCTTACAGTATGTACAGGCTAAAGTTCTATCAAAACCTCAAAAAACAGGTTTACTGCACTACTGAGCTTTCTGTGTGGTTTAAGCAAGTGATAAAAGGAACTGTATAGTGCTCGATACTCACGAATGAGTCCTCTTTAGTTCTGGCAACTCTTCAAGCTGCTCCATGTCCATAGTAGCCTGAACCTACAGGAATATATAAATCATTAGTCTGAACCCACTGGAATATATAAAAGCATAAGGAAAACCTCTCTAGTATTTTCATTTAAAGTGGATGTAAACCCTTACATATACACAGTGAAGTGAACAGCCTCAGATGGTACACAGAGATGAAACAAATCTCCCTACCCAGGTTTTTACATGTATATCTGCTTGCTTCCCCCTTCTATATTTCTTTAGAATTCTTACATTGTGTTTAGAGATTTTTACTTCCTAATTCTGCAGTTAGTGTAACTTGGATTACATTGGGAGACCGCTGATTGGAGGAAAGGCACACACCCACACTCCATATAGGCAGACTTGCAGAGCTCTCCTGTAAATTGTGCAGCACTCTGCCAATCTATTTATAGCAGTCTTTGAGAACTTGTCAGAAGTGATCAGGCTAATAACAGAGCTACCGAGCAAGAGAAAGCCACGTGACTCATTGCTTTGGAGAGAGATAAGAAAACACTACAGATATATGTGCCCAGCTCAATATTTCATGAATCGGGTTTACATCCACTTTAAGCAAGGATCAATATTCTGTACGATTAGGAACACTGTTACTAGCTGCACTTGCTCTGGTGATGTCACTGAAGTGGCATCACTCAGGAAAACGGATGATGGGTTACACTTGTCTAGCGACACCAAGACTGGAATGGTGTCAATCAGGAACACTGTTGATGCCTTACACTGGCCTGGTGACACTGGGACTGGTGTGGCAGTGATCAGGAACACTGTTGCTGGCTGCACTGGTTTGATGAGGCAGCAATCAGGAACATTATTTCTGGGCGACACGGTTACTGGTGCGGTGGCAACTGGGGACACTGGCTGCACTATTATGCAACATTGGAACTGGTGTGGGGGTGATCAGCGACACTGCGTTTGGTTGCACTAGTCTGGTGACATTGTACTGCTGTGGTTATTGATCAATGGCTGGCTGTACTGACTGACCAATATCAGATCAGCCAGTCACTGTACAAGATCACTAGCCACAGCAGTACAATGTCAACATAGAAACACTGCACTGCTTTAGTGAAGTGTGATCGGTCACAACAATCACATGGTATAGGGCCAATTTCCTAGGCCTTGTACCCGGATCTTTGATTCGCTGTGTCCAAAGCACACAGCAATTACAGTGCGAACCGCTGCGTGCCTTAGAGGGAGCGCACAAGCATGTGTACGAGGCCGCATATATAACCCTCCTACATCCAGGAAGCCATTGTTTGGCTATTTATCGACATTGTCCTGGATATAAGAAGCTAATGTGAAGTAATTATGAGAATAGTTAGGACAAAAGATTAAATCCCCATTCATAAGAGAAATTAAGACAATTTTAAGTGTTATCCAGCCAAAACTTTTTTATTTCGTTTTGGACAAAGTGGGGGAAGGGTTAGAACTCGAGTCAGGTTTTGTTGCCAACAGACTCCATAACAGATTTCTCACTTGCTTTTCTGCTGACGTGGACAGCAGATTCTCCCTTACTTCCAGAGGGGAAGCGAGAAATAATATGCAATGGAGAGGGACAGCAATAAAAAGCTAGAATGTATGAGAAAAAAAAAAAAAAAAATCTGCCTGTATTGCCACTAGAGATTCCTATTTACTTCCTTACACACTCTCTATTTAGAGAGTAGTACAGAGCAGTAAAACCCTAAAGGGGGCCCAAAACTTAAAAAAAATAAGTTTTATATATGCGGGGGTTCGGCCTCATCTAGTTTCAGGTTTGAATGTTGGTCCTTAGGTAGTCCTCCTATTGCTGAGCCTGCTACAGGTGTTGCCCAACTCACCTCAGTTGACTGCTTTTGGATATCCTGACAGCATGGTACTTCCTTGCCCCTCAGAGAAGTGGAAAATTAGATTTTTGTACTTGCCACCCTTTGCTTCATGCTATTAGTAGTGCTTTTCTACAAAAATGGAGGTATGCTGGAAATGGGGATGGATAAAAGTTTTCCCAGTATGTGTAGTTTATTTAAACGATCTTACACAAGACTAGGTTCACATCTGTCCTGGTGGCTTCTGCTGTGGGTTCGCCACTGCAGCCACACACAGAAAAATATGCCGGATGTGTGCGGGTGACAAAAATCCTAAAGGCAGGCTGCACGCACTGGAAATCACACGAACTGTGATTCCAGAAATGATGCAGGGACCTTTTCCTGCATTTCAGGAGGCACGGCAGCCTATTCAAATGAATGAGCTGCCATGCCGGTACAAAACGCGGGTCGCAGGGCCTCATCAATGTGAACCCAACCTAAAGATGATTACTGCAAGATATTCTGTGTCATGGTCTATAATTTGAAAGGGGGATGCTCTATTATCTGCCATCAGATCAGACAAAATTTCTGATTTTCTATTTTTGCCTTTATTTCTAGTACAACATCTACAATTATGTTAGATAACACTAGCTGTTACTTGAAAAATATTTAGACTTTGGGAGTTTTTGTGTAAGTCATTACCTTTAGGCCTCGCTTCTGGAAATATGTTGCTTGTCGTTGGTCTCTTTGTTGATTTGTCCTCAGTCCTCTTCTAAAAGTAGATGCTTGAGCATAACTGCTGCAGTGTGAAAAAAAAAAAAAAACACCACAAAAGAATATCATTAAGAAAGAATCTGAATCCTAAAGCTGATGTTTAAATCTGCCTATAGTTTGCCTTCTCTGCCCCCCCCCCCCCCCCCCAATTATCAACACGCCAATTACATTTTTTTAATAAAACCGAGTAATTTTCATTACATATGTTATTTTAGACCCAGTGACATTAATGGGTCTCTTTGGTTCCTTATGCAAGCAGCTAGGGGCCAGCAGGGTGCTGTGTATAGCTCCCTAAAAACCTTCCAGCAGCCTGTGGGTAAGTAATTTTAGTACAGAAGAGAAGCCTGAACAGCTGTGCAAAACTGGAGGTAAGGCAGGAGTTCAGCTTTATCACCCAGAGTTTCCATACACTAATTCACCAGTGGGAACACATTCAGTAAATATGACAAACTGTCACTTATATAAAAAGAGGTCCATTTTCTTTAACCCCCCCCTCCTTTTTTTGGTGTATTCTCAGCTTCACTGTGAACTACACCTCCAGGCAAACTACAAGAACTGCAAGAACTTTTAGCAAGCATTATTGTGAATTCTTAAGTTATTTTGTTTAGAAAGAATTGATGTCAAAGCAGATCTATGTTCAAAATATTTAATTTCCACATTGTATTTCAGTTATTTCTAGCCTACTTCTATTAATCTAAACAATCTTGAGGTAATCAAATTTACTTTGTGAAAATCCCCACACATTTACTTCCTTGAATTCTACAACACATATTCACTATGCCCTGTGAGTAGGCACTGCAGTGTCACACGTTTCACAGAGCCTGTTGTCTGAACTACAGGTAGTGCTGCGAGAAGGCGTTTCAGGAGGTGCAGTCAGCACATGAATCCCTGATTGCCCAAAGCAATGATAGTGAACAGCAGAAAAGCTGCAAAGAATGCAGGAAATCCAGGAAGTTGTGGAAAGCAAATGACCAGCAGACAAGGCAGTGGTTCTAAAGGCAGAACGTTTTTTACCCTAATGCATTAAGTTATAAAAACCTTCTGGGTGAGGTTCCCCCTAGCCCCTCCCTAAACATACCGGAGCCCCATCTAGATCCAGCGATGAGCATGAGAGCAGGAACTCTCCCAGGTCTCTCTCTCTCTCTCTCCTTACTGGCTCACACAGCAGTGGGAGCTATTGTCTCCTGCTGCTGACAATCACAGTCAATGCGGAAAGAGCAGGGCGGGGCAGGGCAATGTCACGCTGTGTGTGAATGGACAATGTCGGGAGCAAGCCTGTTCAAGTGCCCCCCACAGCAAGAGGCTTGCTATTGGGGGCACTTGGCAGGGAAAAGGAGAGAGGACCGCCAGCGGGGGACCCAAAAAGTAGAGGATCGGGGCTGCTCTGTGTAAAACTATTGCACAGAGCAGGTAAGCATAAGATGTTTGTTTTTTAATTACGACTTTTAGAATCACCTTAAGATTATATTGGATTGTCAAAAAAAGAAAAAAAAACAAAAAAACGAATTGTTTTTATTGTTATTACACTGCTAATGGTATAAAATCTAAGTATGCTGTAACCATAGAACTATTTAACTATCTCACTGTGGGCTCAATTCACAAAGAGTTATTTTACTCTTAAAACCTGAGATAAAATAACTTTTTTTTGTCACACTTTTTTTGCAATTCACAAAAAATAAAAAAATAAAAACACCACTAAAATAAAGCATTTCAGAGTTATTTCATACATACATAAATATATATACACACAGCTTTGTCATTGGGGAAATTTGCCTTCACTTCTGTCCCATAACAAAAACAGGAAGTGAGAGAAAATCCCTACAAACAAATGAATCCCTTTGGGCCCCCTAGGTCAGCAGAACTAGCGTCCCCATTGGAAGATTTTCCCTCTATTACCTTTCTGGGGACAACCCAAAATTTGCGATTTTCTTAAACTTTCAATGATAATGGTAAACAGGACAAATGGAGGAAGGTGAATCTACCTAACGTGGGAACAGACAGCAATAAAAATCTGACAGGGGTGCTAATCCATTTCTACTTTATCAAAAAAAAAAAAAGTTTTGCCCTTAGTTATACTTTAAGTAAATCAGCCCTGATGATTGCGTTTTTCCATATTTAGGTTTCTATGTCAGTTTCATTACTGATGAGAAACTGATCCAAAAAAGGTAGCGAATCCTCAAAATTGGCTATTATATTTTTACATTCCTTAAATAGCTCATGCCTGGACCACTGCTTAAAATGAACTCATGCATTTATTTTCTTCCTTGACTTTATTAGTTTTAGGAGTTATTTACCTCATGTTTTTGGTTTGTGAGGTAAATATCTCATGAGGTGATAGTGAATTGACATTTTCAGGATCTCTTGAGATCACTGGAGTGTCACGTGATTCAATCATCTCATTAGAGATATTCTTTAGTGAATTGAGCCCTGTGTCCTTTCTTAACCCGATTGCCACGTGGGAATATTACTACCCAGAAAGTCTCAACGTTGTTATAAATAAAGCAGTACCATCCATTGAGCTTGTCAAGAATCTAAAAAAAAACCTCAGGAAAAAACCAAAAAAACCCCAAAAAAACCACCCCCCCCTATTGTTGGGGTTGCCTAAAATTGTAATTCAAGAGTTGTACATAATTCCGAAAAAAAAACAGTGATCAAATCACATAGGAAGATATTCTGTATACAAACATTTAACAGAAAACTCCGACTTTGACATGCGACTTGTGCTCTGAGGATATTGAAGGGGAACCCCACGCCAAAAAAAAAGATAAAAAGACAAATACCACAAAACACTATGCCTTCCTTTCGGTCTGGTATGGATTTTTCTGGGGAAGCCCCCACCGCAAAAAAAAAAAAAAAAAGTAAGTATGGAGTCCTCCCCAAAATCCACACCAGACCCTTATCCAAGCACGCAGCCCGGCAGGTCAGGAAAGGGGGACGTCACTCGGGGACCCTGCCCCCTTGTGACGTCACCCCCATCATGCCCCCGGGAGGGGTGTGTGTTTGTGTGTGAAACATCACAAAGGGGGGGGGGTCTCCAGATGATATCACCGGATGGCCACGCCCTGTGTCCATAAAACTGGCAGAGAACAAAGCTCACACAACTGCTATCTAGCATCGTGGGAAGATAGGAGGAAGAACCGTCAGAGGAAGAAGACAGCGGAGAGAGAAAAACAACCAGCAGCGCAAGAAAACATCAGCATAGCGGGAAGAACCAGAGGATGAAGACATCACCGGAGGGAGAAGAAATCAAAGGGAGATGTGACGCTGGAGCTGCTTCAATAAAAGGACTTTGTCAAAAACCTGTGTACTGGTTTTTATTCTGTCTCTATTTCTGGGTGAATGGGTAGGGGTACAATGTACAACATACTTATTCACACAGGGTGAGGCAGGATCTCCCCCCCCCTTGTTAAAAGGGGCTTCCAGATTTTGATAAGACCCCCCCGCCCGCAGACCCCGACAACCACTGCCCCAGGGTTCTCAGGAAGAAGCCCTTGTACCCATCAGCATGGTGGACAAGGTGCTTTAGGGTGGGGTGGGGGGGGTGGGTGGTGGTGCAGAGCCCATCCTGCCTCAAAACACTCACCCCTCCCAATGTTGAGGGCATGTGGCCTGGTATGGTCTAGGAGGGGGAAGTACCACTACCACTACTTACTTGACCTGCCGGGCTGTGTGCTCAGATAAGGGTCTGGTATGGATTTAAATTTATTTTGGTGTGGGGTTTCCTGGTATTGTTGGGACCAAAGTCGGATCTGGTTCATTGAAGTCGGACATGAAGTCGCACTGTCATGTTGTAGCAGCGTAAACCCGGCCTTAGTTGGCATATTGCAAAGAAATAACATTTTGAATTTTATACACCTTGAAAAATTACAGCAGAGGCACAATGAAATATAAGGGGGGATTTTTTGAAGCACACCTTGTACCATTTAAAGACCCTCTAAAAATCACTGGAGAAATCAAGTAACATATCTAACAAGCATTTTCAAACCTCCTGGAAGACCTGAATTCAAGACATTCTCTTACACAAATTTCTAAACTTTCCTGCAGTCCTCAAGACTCCCATAAACCCTTTTTACCTTTTAAGTGCCACTAAACGCTAGTTTAAAAGACAAAATCCTTTTCAAGTATATACTCTTAACTTAGAAAAAAAATAAAAAAATACATTCCATCTCTTAGCAGCCTCCAAATTCCTTTTTTTTGCTTCTGTGACCCATCTTTCTGTCAGAGGGTGGCTACATTTGATTTCTATGGTCCATATCCACCATCTGTTGCTAGCTACAAAGATGGACTAGGGTCTATGGGATTTCTAGTGTAAATACAGCAGTGTACAGAACCGCAACTAACATGTATGGCTTATTCCAAACAAAGGGAAGTGGGGAGGGGAAAAGGGAGGTTTGAAAGCTCACAGAGAACATTACAAGGGGGTAGAAAAACACAGCACAAAACCATTTCATGAACAATAGATTACAGGGCAAGACGTGGAGGAGTATGAATTATTTTTATGGAAAATAAAGATATCATTTGGTATCACTAACACCTCCTTTATGAACTGCGATTTTGACTGGTAGCCCTACTAGTCAACATAAATGACAACTGTCACAATTGTTTTTACTCTAAGGCCCCTTTCACACTGGGGCGGTAGGGGGCATCGGCGGTAAAACAGCGCTATTTTTAGCGCTGTTTTACCGCGGTATTCGCCCGCTAGCGGTGCGGTTTTAACCCCCCGCTGGCGGCCAAAAAAGGGTTAAAACCACTCGTATAGCACGGCTATAGCCGCGGTATAGCTGCGCTGTCCCATTGATTTCAATGGGAAGGAGCGGTGAATACACCGCTCCTTTACCGCTCCAAAGATGCGGCTTGCAGGAGATTTTTTCTTCTCCTGCCAGCGCACCGCTTCAGTGTGAAAGCCCTCCGGCTTTCACACTGAACAAACAGTGGAAGCTGTTTAGGGGCAGTTTGCAGGCGGTATTTTTAGCGCAATAACGCCTGCAAACCGCCCCAGTGTGAAAGGGGCCTAAACTGAACTTTAAAGTCAGTGAATAGCTTGTTTCAAAACTGATCTGGCAACTGCAGATGACAGCTTCCTTGGCTCTAAAAGGATGGGAGGGTTTAGTTCTATTTTAAAGTAGAACTAAAGAAAAAAGTATTTTCCACTTTGGATAGAGGAAGGGAGGGTTATAAACCCTGTTGGATTTATGGCCATCTGTGTCCCATTAGAGAAATTTACCCCCACATCCTGTCCCATAGCCAAAATAGGAAAAGAGGAAGTGCCTCCAAAGTGAATGAGTTCCAGAATATCACTAAGGTCACCAACCCAAAATTTGGGATTTTCTCTCACTTTCAGTGATAAATGGTACACATGACAAAAAAGAGAGAGGGGGACTCTTCCTAAAGGACACAGAAAGCAGTAAAAAAAAAAAAAACTGACATATGTTTTAATCCCTTTCCACTCTATCTAAAAAACCTTTTAGTTATACTTTAAAGAAGAATTAAAAACAAAAAAAACATGCTAACTTGCTAGAGGCAGCAAAGCACTGACAAAAACAGAGCCAAAGCTGATAATAAAAAGCAGAATTAAATACATAGTGAACAGATCCCCTAAAAAGGTAGAGACTGCCTTTACATGAGGTTAAAAACACTTACATGTCGACCTTACCTATGAAAATAATTTCTCTTCAGAGAAGGTACAAACCCTAGACGTCTTGAAAGATTTGTTCGCCTCCTGAAGGGTGACCACTGACCTTCTGAATTCTTCATAAAATGATAAAAAGGCAATAGTTAGTATACGTTTTTTAATTTGAGAACTCTACAACTGTATATTATTGACAAAGCCCCCTCAAAGTCTCCTTCAACAGGTGTTCTGTTCATCCATTTTTCAACCATTTTTGTGGATGGAAAATGGACAGTAATGTATTCCAATGGGAATGCAGATGTATACTGATTACTATCAGTACAAATCATTATACATCCATGTCCATTTAGGTATGCGATTACATACATCAGATCAGTATACATCTGTTTATGAAATGGAACGTGGAAGTCAAGGGCACATTTAATTAATGTACAAGACAAAGAGGGGTCTTAAAAACATCTCTATGCTCTTTTAATGCCTATATTAAGAACATACAACCCTCACAGAAGGAGAGGGAGAACCAGCACAAGGAGCCATGAAAGTGGTTGCAAACAAAAATTAGACATTGCAGCTTACTTAGCAAAGCAGCACAATTCATTAGTGCACACTCTGGCAAGGAAAAGAGCAGCCTGTCATCTGTAATCCTCCCTGCTTTGCAACAGGAGAAAAAAAAAAAAAGTCACCACGCCCCCTCCTCATCAATTTACAGACATGCAGGCATGAGCAGCCCCAGCCTGACAGAGCTGGAAGTGTCTGTAATGGCACTTTCTGCCTGCTCAGCTCCTCTGGACCATGACCATCAGCCCTAGTTCACACATCAGCGGTGATATTCATTGTTCGATTTGAGCTGCAGTTTCCAAAGCTCTCTGCACAAGCAAAGTGAGCAAAAACAAGCAAAATCTGATCAAAGTCGCACTCTAATCTAGCTGAACACCCTCGTATAGTTGCTAACATTCCCAAAGCTCCAGGCACATTCAGACTGTTGTCAGCTGTCCCAATCAGGTCTTCTCTCACACTAAGTTCGGGAAATAAAGGTCTGTCATGGATGTGTAAAGCTGGGAGGGGAATCCAGTGACATCTCGACTCTGCCTCCCAAGCTCCGGCCTGTTGACACGCCCACAGATCTGAACTTATTCAGCGGGCTGTGACAGGGGAAGTTGTCCCAGCCGAGAGAAGACCGTGATTATCGCTAGTGGCTATAGCAGCTTCTTGTGATAATTGTAAGTGAATCTGGCAGGCTGGTTATACCCAAGTTGAATAGATCAACTTGGTTCAAATCTCGGCTAGTTCCTGCTGAACCAGCCGAGAGTTAACCCATGTATGGCAGGCCTAACTCAAAGTACAAAAACCAGCAGCCAAGCAACTAACATTTTAGGAAGAAACTGGAGCCTACTGCTCTATACAGAAGTATACAAAAGACACAAAAAGCAGTCAGAAACTGCTTACCCTTAGGCTAAGTGGAGGGCGGTTTAGCGGGCTGACACCTTTCCATGAATTCATTTTCCGTAATGCTAAGCCGGTTTTAACTCCAAACGTGCCATTTTTCCTTCCCTGTATGCCGTTGTCTGAACAAATAAATTAAAATGTTACAGTTAGGTTATACATGCATTTATAATTATAATATAACCAAGCCCACACAGTTGGGATTCACAGGGGTAGTTATGCATATACATCAAGGAGGAGGATTAAGTGACAGTGCAGAGAAGCTGTTAGGATTCTTTCACATGGGGCGGACTGCTCAGTGGGGGATCTGTCCGCTGAGCGGATGACAGGTATGTGTCTGTTCTACTTATGCAGAGCGAACATGGACACAGCCTGCTCTCCTCTATGGGCAGCCAAATGTAAATAGTCAGGCTGTCCGTTTACAGCCGACTCCCTCCAATCCGATCTTCCCAGATGGAAGGGAACGGATCCCTCTTTAGTTTGTTTTTGGAGGATCGGATTGGAGGTAGGTGGGTGTAAAACAGACCTTCCAGCCCTTCAAACCTAACGCTCCATAGAGGAGAATGGAGATTCCCATTGGATCTGGCTGAAAAATGGACCCGATCGGAAAAATTTGTTTGAAAGGGTCTAAAGCTGCCCATACACTATACAATTTTCTTATGATTTACCTTCAACTATGTAGTATAAGGGTCTGTCTGATTGCATACAAATTGAAAGTGTTTAGGTTTGACCTCGTATTATATGGTTTTGGTAAATTTAAAGGAAAGATGTACAAGAAAATTGTTTAATGTATGGGCAGCCTTACTCTGGTAATCCCACAGCTATCAGCTGCTCACCTGTAATGTCTTACTGCTAATCAGTCAGACTAGACAACCTATGCAGGTTGCAGTTTGCATATTAAAGGTGCATTTTGCAATACACATTTTTGATCCATTGAAGTCTATGGAACTAAAAACCAGAAACAAATACCTGGCCATTTCCATAGAATGCACAAATGTGAACTACATCCATAGGAAACCATGTTATTAAATGGACTGTAGTGTGTTTCTGTAAAACGCACTAAAAAAATGCATAGGTGTGAACCAGACCTTAGAACATATTGTTGAATGATCGTTGGGTTTTTTGTTTGCATGCTAATCTCATATTGAAAACCAATAGGTTACTAAAGTTACAAAAATTCTCATACGACAGCATACAGCATTGGAAGTGATGTCATGTATTATCATTTCCGGGCATGCATGATCTTGGTCTTGTTTTTTTCCGTACTAATACTATACCAATTACACGAAAATAGTTTGTTCCGTTATCAAAACGAGAAAAACTTACAGGTTTGTCCCTTTGGATAATTTTGCATGAACGGTCGTCATCGGCTCTCGAAAGTTGTGTATTAATGATCAGATTATCGAATGATCGCCCTGAAAATTGTATTTTTTGTCTGATTTTCTCATCGACTGTACTAGGCATAAGGCCTCATTTACATGGGGCATTTTAATCTATGCCCAATGCAGGGCAATGTTTTACCGGCATGGGGATACACAAGTATCACGTGTTTCCCCGTGTCGGCAGTCCCATTGCTGTCTCTTGGGATGTAGTGGCTGCACGGGCATAACCGCTGCTCCCAAATGTAACATCCATGCTGGTGCATAGCCCCAAACACACTCAAAGTCCATCCGGGGCAGTGTACCTGCACCAAGGAAGCCTTATTGTAAAATTACTTAGGTAGCAAAGATTCTTTTTACCTGTTGCTTGTCGAGAACCCCACTTGTTCTGAAACCACTGAAAAGAATTTGTCCGTGTTCCCCCATTGAAGGTGGCTTTATTTTGTTGTTCCTTGTTCAGCTTGATTATGTCATCTAACAAGAAAAAGAATATCATCAACAAAAACTTGGTAAGCGCACAGACATTGTTAGAATAGTTATCAGTAGTTGCTATGAGTTCTCCAGGCAAGCGAGAGACATAAAATTGTAGTACATAAACATTTCCCATATAACAGCCAAAGGGTTTCTCATTTTCATTCGTTGATACAATGATCTAGAAACCTCTGCCAGAATGTTCAGCCGGGTTCTTTACCTTGCCTTCAGCAGCTGAACTTCATGGTCATGAACCCACTTCCAGCCCACTGCCTGGACAGAAAGATCTATCATTCAGTTGACACAATTAAAATCAGCATATGTGCTCTGCAACAGTAAGATTGCCTTAGACTCGTGTTGACCCTCCCTATGCTAGTCTGAATTCTTCAGTACAAGGGGATTACAGAAGACTCAAAAAAAAAAAAAAAAAAAAAAAAAAAAAAAAGGAAATTAAACCTGTATGTTGAAAGACACACCAGAAAAAAACGCCCCTTCATGGTAAACAGGCCTTAGCGCCTGTTTGAACGGAGCCTAACTCACTTCAATGCAGATTAGGATTGCTGACTTGTTCCGGTCTAAATACTCAAGCCAGAGAGTCAATGAAACAATCGCAGCTGTGTTCAGTGTGTGATAACTTGGTCTTTGGGGAAAGATGTGAGCAGAGCGTGCTCCACATCGTGCACCGACTAGTTATTTATAAGCTGAATATATAATACTTAGCAGTTATTTCTGTAACCATCTACACACATAGGGTTACTTTAAAGAAAACATGTCCTGAGAAATAATTGCAATACCCAACCTCTCCTTTTGAATAGGCTAGTTGTCATGCTGATCAACTGGCTTCCCTGACAAATATGTGGATAACTGTTTTGTATACTTGTTCCAGGTTAGTAGCTGAAAAGCATTGAGAGGGGGTTAGTTTTAAAAGCAACTAAAAATTTCAGGGGAGGAAAAAAAAGACGGCAAACCTCATATTCCACTCAGGCCTAAGTAACCAGGAACTAAACTAAAACTTTAACCCTACAGGAAGCCTGTACTGAGAGAAATATGGAGGCTGTCAATAAATGGCTTCTCTGGTTGGCTCTGCCCTCAATACTTTCTTTCACTTAAAGTGGATGTAAACCCGATTCATGAAATTTGAGCTTTGCACATATATCTGCAGATTTTTCTTATCTCTCCTAAAAGCACTATGTCTGATCCTGCTCTGTTCCTCTGTTATCAGCCCGATAACTTTTGACAAGCTCTCCAAGATAGGAGATAGAAGTGTGGGTCCTGGAGGTTGCTATAATAGATTAGCACAGTGTTTCTCAACTCCAGTCCTCAAGGCGCCCCAACGGGTCATGTTTTCAGGATTTCCCTCAGATGAAATAGCTGTGGTAAATTACTAAGGCAGTGAAACTGATAAAATCACCTGTGCAAAATAATGGAAAGCCTGAAAACATGACCTGTTGGGGCGCCTTGAGGACTGGAGTTGAGAAACACTGGATTAGCATACTGCTAAACTATACACAGGCAACCTCTGCATGTGTGGCGAGGGGGTGTGTGCCTTTCCTCCAATCAGCTGTCTCACAGTGTATACCAAGTATCAACACCTGCATGGGAAACAGGAAGAGAAAGTTCTAACAGGACGTGCACTTACTAAACAGTATATAAGGAAGACACAGCAGGTATACATGTAAAAACTTAGGGAGATTTTGCTTCATCTCTGTGTATCATCTGAGGCTGTTCACTTCACTGGGTATATGTGAGGGTTTAACCAAATAGTACACACGCTGCGCTTATCAAAATAAAATGTAAGAAATTTCTACTAAAATAATAAAGTGATATTGTGCTTAACATACAAAATCAGCCCTGATGAAGATACGAAATACCCCTTGAATAGAACACGCGTAGGGGAAGGGGACAGAACGGAACGTTATACAACCTGTTTGGAAAGATTAGCACGCCACCCCATACCGGCCGCTGTTGCCCGTTCGTTTCTGCTGTTTTAGTGTGGCGCCCATAAGCGCCTTGTTATTGTGAGTACCCATTGCGGGATTTGTTTATGATTTTAATAAATTTAGTACATACTGCACCATGAAGTCCTTTTTGTGTTGATATATTGAGGTACAAACGGGACTGCTGCGAGGAACAGAGGCACCAGTGCAAATCTATCCAGGACCCTGCATATAACATCGAACCCAGAGAGGTTCTAAGGCGCATTCGGACCAAGCTTAATTACAAGGTCACACGCCCTAAGGTGAGGGGCTATCACCTGGGGGGAGCACTTGTATGAGCACACAGCACTTTAGTTTGTGTTCACAATAACACATGAATGGATTGTGGAAAATCTGTGGACTGTTAATATGATCATTGCACAGCAACACAGCACTGAATTGCATAGAATCACATGGATGCAGCACCAAATCGCATGGATGAGTTTTTTTGTATTTTTTATTATTTGAACATTGCACTAACACCATATTGCATAGATGCAGCACTGAAATGCATGGATGTTTGTTTTGAATTATCTATTAATGTTTGAAAATTGCAAAAGCTTTGTGGAATATTTGCAATACACAGGCTGATTGGAGCACTTTTACCTATTTATTCATTCAATGATGTTTATTGCACATTAATGTATAGTATTAATAGATTTTGTATGTTAAGCACAATATCACTTTATTAATATTTTAGTGGAAATTTCTTACATTTTATTTTGATAAGCGCAGCGTGTGTACTATTTGGTTTAACTATTTTGCATGGTTATGAGACATGCGTAACGTTAGCAGCTGATCATTTGCAAAGATGCACTATTTTGGAGACCAGATTTGGTCAATTACCTGGAGGCTCACAGGACTACAAATTAGCATATGTGAGGGTTTACATCCACTAAGTTTTATTAGAAACAAACAAAAAAAAAAAAAAAGGACAATCACATAGCGCGAAGAACAAATTCAATAGGAGTTCCCCTCCGCAAATATTGAGCATTAAGCAATGGTGCAGAAATGAAGGACAACCGATCAAAGCAACATTGGATTGTTAGGTGGTCAGTTAGCAGAGCAAAGTCTGGAATTTTGATGCGCTTCTTTCACAAAAAGGACCCTTCAACTGAGGACCATGGAACTAGAAAAAATAATACAGCCATCCATAGGTCCAAAAAGGAGGTATCACTCTTACTTGTGGGGAAAAGGACAGTTCCAAGGCAGAGAGGGCCAGAAGAAAGATTGAGAGAAAAAGAAAAAAGAAAAAAGAAAAAAGAAAAAAAAAAAAAAAAAAAAAAAAGGGGGGGGGGGGGGAGAAGAGAAGGAATATAACACATCGTATTAGATTACAGTGCCAGGAAGCGCGTAGGCTGTTGTGTAGATGGGAAGTAATCTAGCAAGGGCTGCCAAGTACGTAAAAATTTATCGAGTCAGTTAGTATCACCATCAGTCTTTCATTCACCACAGTACCAGGCACCCGACTTTTCACTACGTTGTAATTGAGAATCAGTGTCTTCCACAATTTTGCAATCATCTGTTTCGTGGCCGAGAATATACGGGCACCCTCGCTTGTTGCCTTCTATCAGTTTGCGCAGTAGTGGCCTCCCAGGGGTCTTTTTTTAAAATTTAGATGTAAAATCAAATTGACCAGGTTATAAACCAGGGCTAGACAAATCCCAGACGGCAGGTCGCAACTACGACTAGAAAATGTGGCCCGACGTCTGGGTTGTTGTCAGCCCCAGTGGCTACCATTGGGGGGGTTGGGCTGTGCAGTCGAGCGGCCAAGAAGTGTTTTCTGATGCCGGGGGTGGGGAGTGGCAGTGCTGTGAGGACAGTACTGTGAATGGCAGGTTAGGGCAAATGCGGGTCTGTAGTGTAGGACGGGCAAGGCAGAGCCGCTGGCAGGAAGCGTCCCTCATGCGGCTCTCTCCTCCCTCCCGCTGGGTGCAGGAACTGGCGGCTCTGAGTGGGCTCAGCAGTGGCCTGGAGCCGGCTCGCAGAGGATCCCCTAGGCACGCCGGTTCCCCCCCTGGACAGGCTCCGTGTCAGGTCTGCACATCACACATCAGTGCGGCCTAACCAGTGCCCCACACATTAGTGAAGACAAATTATTTCTGTTATTCAAATTTGAAAATAAGAGTTTTGTTTTTCCCCCATGTATTCAGCAAAAAATAAAATCCCACACTTAAACCCCCTTCCTAACCAGACCAATTTTCAATTGAATGACATTTTGAATGACAATTACTCAGTCAACAGGTTATCCATATGAATTTTTTGTCCTTTTTTTCACACAAATAGAGCTTTCTTTTGGTGGTATTTAATCACCACTGGGTTTTTTATTTTTTGCGTTATAAACGAAAAAAGACCGAAAAATTTGTAAAAAATAAATGCATTATTCTTTGTTTTGGTTATATAATTTAGCAAAATTAGTATTTTTTCTTCATACATTTTGGCCAAAATTTATACTGCCACAGATCTTTGGTAAAAATAACCCAAATCGGTGTATATTATTTGGTCTGTGTGAAAGATATGGCCCGTACACACAATCCAAATATCGTACGACCGTTTTCGCTTAATAGTCGCAAGCAGAAATTGAATAGGTAGATAAAGTCACGAAAATTCTTGTACGACAGAAAAAAAAAAAAAAAATCAGAAGTGATGTCATGTGTTGGAATGCATTTGTATTGTATTTTCGGACGACAACTATACTGACTAAATGAAAATCGTACGATCTGGAATCGTACGAGGAAAATTTTCGTGCATGTGCGATCAAATAATATCGGATGAACTGTCGTGATCGGATGTCGAAAGTAGTGTACACATGATCCGAAAAGCGCACAATTCTTCCTCGGACGTCCGATATTCGGAATGTGTGTATGGGCCATTAACGTCTACAAGCTATGGCGCCAATCACTGAAAATTGTTCTCACCTGATATACTGACATTTGAGACACTAACAAGCAAGGAAAGTGAATGGAGCACGGATGAGCCAGGAAAGTGAATGGAGCACGGATGAGCCAGGAAAGTGAATGGAGCACGGATGAGCCAGGAAAGTGAATGGAGCACGGATGAGCCAGGGACAGATGAAGCATGGATGGGCACATATAGAGCATGGACGGGCACATATGGCGCATGGATGGGCCAGGGATGGATGAATATATGTAGCATGGATGTGCACAGATCAGCACTGTGGGCACTCCAGAGACAGCCCACAACGCTGCTGCACCCGGCTCCCTCCTCTCCTCGCACATTGTACCGATCGACGCGAGGAGGAGGGAGGAGCTGCACTGGACAAGCTCCGGTTTGTCATTGGACGGAGCGATCACGTGGTAAAGGGCCGCTGCCATTGGCCCTTTACACCGTTCCGTGACGCACCGGGTCCAGAGGACCCGACGGTCGCAGACATTCCCGGGTGCACGATACTGTGAGGACGTCCATGGACACCCTCCCAGAATAAGCTGACCGCACTGTAGCAGTGTTTCGGCTATGGCTATCGGCATGTGGGTAATACCACGGGAAGAAAGCTCTGTCTGGGGAAAAAAAATAAAAAAATTTGGGCACAGTGTTGCATGACCACACAATTGTCAAAGAGCAACAGCGCTGAAAGCTGAAAATTGGCCTGGGCAGGAAGGGGGTGTTAGTAATCAGTACGCAAAAGAAAACTGGCTCCTAACTTTTTTAGCTGGCTCCTACATTCAAAGCAAATTTGCCAAGCCCTGTTATAGACCATTATCCACAGTCGTTTGATAGTCATATGTCCACCATATAGGTTTCATGTCACCCAGGTCTGAGCATCCCATAAAGAATGTAGAAGGGGTAGGAAGGCATTTAGCTATTCTAAAGAAAAAGTGTGTGTAGCGCCAAAAGTAAATGAACAGTGATGAACTCACACCATCCAGATGTAGCTGTAGTAAATAAAGCTCACCGGGAGCCAGATGAAGTCTCCATAGTGTCGGGCCACTGTCCGATACCGGGTCAGCAGTGGCACCCATTGTTATATATTTTTATGATCAATTTTATTTTGGCCTTTAACATACAATTCCAATAAATACTACACGTGTTTGCTGCTGTAACGGCAGCCAGCTTTTCTGGCAAGTGTCCATTTTACAGGGATGCGGTGGATGATTCTGGATTATCTCTTCACTTTAAGTCACCACCAAATTTTTTGTGCACATTTTTGCACTGAACATTGTTTTTTTATTGTCGATTTCCAACCATAAGATAGGACTTATATATACACACACATATATTTTTTCATTAACACTTTTTTTGGACTTTATTTTAACCGGTTTCCGACCAGTCAAACTGCGGCAGGATGGCTCCCCTGGGCTGTACGTCGGCCCTTTAAGACGCTGTAGGAGGCCCGCGTGTCCGCAGAGCCGATGCAAGTGCCCGGCAGGCGCGATGACCGCCAGGCACCAGCGATCGCTCATGACGGAGCGAGAACCGGGATCTGTGTGTGTAAATCCCAGTTCTGTCAGGGGAGAGGAGACAGATCGTGTGTGCATACTAAGTATGAACACCGGTCCTTGAGGAGTTGAAAGGTGGCGATATACCCAGAGAGGACAATAAAGACCGAACCATCATTAAGCCATTACTATGCCACCAATGATAGCTCTGGGGACTCTCCAAACCCAGGGGAATAAAAGGACATTTGAATATTTCAAGAATAGGGAGGTGTGGCGATATCAAATGGGACAAGTATTTCATAAAATCCCACACCACAAGGGTATGGGACAGGACAGGGTTTAAAGGTTAAGGATGTAGTTGAGACGGGAGCCAGGGTAAAAAAGAGTGGGGCTGGGTCAGTGTTTACTAGATTGATAATGGGGGGGGGACCAGAACAGGCAAAACTCTGAAGGGGTAAAGCAGTTTTGGCAGGAGAGTAATCTTTATTGCATATATATACGTCCCAGCCGAGTCAAAGTTTTATTAAGAGGGGGGTAGTTGGCTTCATACAAAGCAGAGTATGTTGGGGTAAGCGTAATCCGAAAATATTGAATGGAGTCAGGCCATTGAAAAAGAGAAATGGCCTTCCACCAGCTGTAGAGTTGCGTTCGTTAGGGAGGACATTCAGCATGTGGGGTTTGGCCTAGTTTACATAAAGACCCAAAAGAAAGGAGAAGCCTTCAACAGGGTAATGTGCGGGGTTGTAATGTACATCAAGATATCATCTGCAAACATTGCAAGCTTGAGGTGCACACCTGCCAATACAATACCCCTGATGTCAGGAATGAAACAAATGTGCCAAAGGTTCCAGGGCATTTATAAAGAGAAGTGAAAGACGAAATCCTTAGGCTATGGGGACAAAAAAAAAAAAACGATTCATGTCCCATATACTTCACAGTGGCTGAAGGGGGGGGGGGCTATACAAGGCAGCAATCCACTTAAGGAAAAAGAGTCGCCCACGCCCCTGTGGGTCAGAGCTGCTCTCTGGTAGCTCCAGGATAAAAGGTATCGAACACTGTCTGGATGTCCAAGGACCTCAAATCTTTCAGAGCCAGTGTCAATGCTGCAGCTAATTTACAAATGTGCTCAGGAGTAGAGATCGACCGATATATCGGCCGGCCGATATGTCTTGTTTTACTTCAAATCTTCATTTTTCTGGGATGAATTCTTTTTTTGGTACTTTGATGTTTGTCTGTTTAATCATTCTGACCTTCCCACAATTTTAGTCCTGTTGTAGATGCTCTCTTTTCTGCTTGCATGTTTACCTTTTTGTGAGATTATGTGACTTTTCTACAGCTCAGGGCAGATTATAGGCGCTATTCAGGCGTTTTTACAGCGTTTTCAATTCATTTCAATGGAGAGGGGCGTTTTTGAAGCGCTTTTTTCAATGCCCAAAAACTGCTCCAAAGATGCTGCTTGCAGGACTTTTCTCAACGCCCCACCAGCGCAATGCCTCAGTGTGAAAGGGTCCATTGAGATGCATGGGGAGCGTTTTAATAGCGTTATTTTTAGCGCTAAAACGCTGCAAAAGCGCCTTGGTGTGAAAGGGGTCTAAATGGGACAAAAATAAAGAAGCACTATTACAACTTCTAGGTAAAAAAAATTGATTCTCATTTACTCAGTTTGCCAGGGTCAAATTGTTTAATCACAGTCTTATTCTCATGTAATTAACATGTACCCTATCCTTCCTATGTATCAGATGTTGGTGTAGTATCTGGTACAGAAAAGTGCCTGCACACAGCTTTGGTAGTCTTTCAAGAACACACATACCATGAATGAATTATGTAGGCTGTCATTTATGACCTCTGCTTTTGGGAATGTTAGTACCTGGCTGTCATACTGAACAAGTATATAGATCAGGAATTCTGAGAATATGGTGACGTCTTTGATTCCAAAGTATAAAAGGCAGACATGGCAAGGCATTTAGTCATTTTGAAAGGAAGCCAGCGACTACAGCCTCCATACTTGTCTCTTCACAGGTGTAACATGTAAAGCTGGTCAGTCATACACTAATCAACAGTCAGCCAGTTCAGCAGGGAATTTCAATTGATTTCTGTCGACATGTTTGAAAAAACTTTTCTCGATCAACGTGTTTTGAAAGCACCAGGTGTCCTCTGGCTGAATAAAAATAAAAAAAACACACCACACTAACAGCGGATGGCCAGCTTACACATTACAGCAAGTTTTTATGCATTTTAACCACTTGCTTACTGGCCACCTGGCCACCTAACCCCCCCCCCTCCCCCCTCCTACCCAGACCAATTTTCAGCTTTTAGCGTGGTCACTCTTTGAACGACAATTGCGCGGTCATACAACACTGTACCCAAATGAAATGTTTTAAATTGTTTTTCCAAAAAATAGAGCTTTATTTTGGTGGTATTTGATCACCTCTGGGTTTTTTATTTTTGTTAAAAAATTAAAAGACCGAATTAAAAAAAAAAAAAGTTTATTTTGTTAATAAATTTTGCAAACAGGTAATTTTTCTAGATTTAATGATGAGGCTGCACTCATGATAACTGATAAGGCAGCACTGGTGGGCACTGAGAGGTGGCACCGGTAGGTGGCAGTGATGGGCACTGATAGGCAGCACTGCTAGGTGGCACTGATTGGCACCACTGTTATGCACTGGTGGGCACTGATTTGTGGTACTGGCAGGCCTTACTGGTTGGCACAGATGAGGCAGCTTCACAGCTTTCTCTTCGGGACCGATGTTCCTTGCACAGAAGGCAGTGATAGGCTTTTTTTTCCCTCACGCTATCAGCGGGAGGAGGAGAAAAAAAAAAAAAAAACACGGATTACAGATCTTCTGTTTATATCACGTGATCAGTTGTCATTGGCTGACAGCTGATCACATGGTAAGGGGCCGGGATCGACCCCTTAATCCGATCTGACTCATTGACTCGGTAAACACACAGCATGCGCTGCACACGCTCTGCAGAGGGCACACGGGGAGCGTGCAAAGAGAAGGACGTCTATTTACGGCCTCCCGGAAAAGAAGGTCTGCGCTGTAGCCGTCATTCGCCTATTGCGTGGACTACTACATTGCGTGGACTACATTGTATGCATTTTTATGCAGTTTCTATTTGTTTCAACCAAATAATATGCAGTCCATAAAAACCCACAAGCTCCAAATGTTAATGTACATTCAAAAGGTAATTTTTAAAATCTGAAGCTTTTTTTTTTTTTTTTTTTTAACAGGCTCCTCCTGTTATGTGGCGACAACGCTCTTTCCCCCTTTCCCAATTATTACCCCTGCATTGTCACCCTGTCATGCACTTTTAATGGAGACTATAGGTGTCTGAGATGATGCACCCTGTGATACAAGATGCAGCAGCTGCCTGGAGATCAGCGGCAGGAGATCAGTAATGCCAATATGCAAATATATAAATATATATATAATATATTAAGAAGAATGAAATAAAGTGAAAACATTTGATTCAAAAATGGGCAGCACAGTGGCTAAGAGGTTAGCACTTCCACTTAGCAGCATTAGGGTCGTTAGTTCAAATCCCAACCACCTGCCTGGTGTTTACCTGAGTTTGATCTGGTAATCTGGTATCCTCCCACACACCAAAGACATGCTGGTAGGTTACTTGGCTCCTGTCTAAATTGGCCCTAGTATGTATAAATGTGAGTAGGGACCTTGGACTGTCAGCTCTTTGAGGGCAGGGACTGTGTGTAAATTGTTGATGCCAAGTTCCTGTAAATAATCAAATAAAAATAAATAAGGCCCAAGTACAGGGGATGTCGTCAACATGGTGAGGTACCGTATATATACTCGAGTATAGGTCGATCCGAGTATAAGTCGAGGCCCTAATTTACTACAAAAAAATGGGAAAAACGTATTGACCCGAGTATAAGCCGAAAGGTGAGAAATGCAGCAGCTACTCTAAGTGGAAAAAGAGGGTCAACAATGGCCATCTGCAGCTGTATACCTCCCTGTGTCCTGTGCCACCTACCTGTGTATGTGTGCATGTGTCACCCACCTGTGCATGTGTCCCTGTGCATGTGTCCCTGTGTATGTGTGCCTGTGTATGTGTGCCTGTGCATGTGTGCCTGTGTATGTGTGCCTGTGCATGTGTGCCTGTGCATGTGTGCCTGTGCATGTGTGCCTGTGTATGTGTGCCTGTGTATGTGTGCCTGTGTATGTGTGCCTGTGTATGTGTGCCTGTGTATGTGTGCCTGTGTATGTGTGCCTGTGTATGTGTGCCTGTGTATGTGTGCCTGTGTATGTGTGCCTGTGTATGTGTGCCTGTGTATGTGTGCCTGTGTATGTGTGCCTGTGTATGTGTGCCTGTGTATGTGTGCCTGTGTATGTGTGCCTCCTACCTGTGTCCTGTGCATGTCTCCGTGTGGCGATCTCCATCCTCCGTGTTCCGCTCTGCACCGATCAGCGTGTGATACTACCATTCGGCCATTCTACTGTTCAAAAGCCACGCCTCCTCCTCATCCGTGATAGGCAGAACACTCCATTTCCCAGCGGTCAGCCTATAACGGACATTCTCTCATCCTCATACCACAGACGAGGATGAGAGAATGTCCGTGATAGGCTGTACACTGACTGTTGGGAAATTGAGTTTTCTGCCTATCACGAGGAGGAGGCGCGGCTTTTGAACAGTGAATGGCCGCTGAATGGTAATATCACACGCTGGCCGCCGTCTGTTTGCATGAAAAGCTGATTATGTAGGCAGACGGCGGTGACTCGAGTATAAGTCGAGGGGGGCACTTTCAGCTAAAAAAAAAAAGGCTGAAAATCTCGACTTCTACTCGAGTATATACGGTACTTAACATTTGGGGGTATTGTCCAAAGCCAACTGCGTTTTGGTCCAGAATGTTTGGCCTCCCTTCAAATGTGGTTTCAAAAAATCATTCATCAGGATGTGAGTATGCTCGTCGTCCTCCATCATAAGATTTCAGACCTCCTTTTCATACCAACAGAAATTGGCTACATACAGTATCTGGTTCTTAGTTGCCAAATGATAGCCAAAGCCTGGACAAAATCCACGGGAACAGAATCTGTGGTTTTTGTTTCTGGGTTACCAAACGCTTTAAAGCAGGAGTCTGGCGACCAATCTTTTTTTTTTCAGGTCATTGAGACACTTTGCTAACCCCAAAATAATACTCACAGTTTGGGTGTAATATTTCCGCCTCTGTCTGTTTTCATACTGAAGAATAACTTTAAAAATGTGATGCTGGCTGTTTCCATCTTGCTTGTGGGCATGTGAAGCCCACAAGCATTGATTTCCTGGATACGGTGAATGCTGTTCATTTACAGCTTGTTCACAAGCATGAGCATTGTTCCCGCACTGAATCTTGGGAAGCCTGACACTAAGCTCCCAGGAGGCAGTGCGGCGCTGGGGAAAGGCAATAAACACGCCTACTCCCATGGGAGGAGAGACAGGAAGTGCCACAATAAAGTACAATATAAAAGGTAATTACAGCGATAAAAAAAAAATTTGTGCGGCATTTGAACATCTATGCAATTAACTGAAGGGGGTAAGATTAAGTTAAAAAATTTGAGTGGAACCCCGCTTTAAGCACTAAGCCCCGTGTCTTTCTGCCGCTTCGTTCCTCTGTTATCAGCATGATAACTTCTGACAAGCTCTCCCACATGAGAGATAAAAGCAGCTGAAAATTTGTGTCGGGAGGCTGCTATAAATAGATTATTATTATACAGGATTTATATAGTGCCAACAGTTTACGCAGCGCTTTACAACATTAGGGCAGACAGTACAATTGCAATTCAATACAGGGGGGAATCAGGGGGCCCTACTCTTTAGAGCTTACAATCTAGGAGGGAGGGTCAAGTTATACAAAAGGGTAATAACTGTGGGGGATGAGCTAATGGAGAAAATAGTGCAGTTGTTAGATGGAGGCAGGATAGGCTTCTCTGAAGTTTTCAGGGATCGCCTAAAAGTGGATAAATTTGGAGACAGTCTGACAGATTGGGGTAGGGAATTCCAGAGGATGGGCGAGGCTCGGGAGAAGATTAGCAGAGAGCTGGTCTATTTACAGCACAGCACTGCATGTTTCTTTTCCTCTGCCTATGTGGAGAGGGTGCGCCTTTCCTCCAATCAGCTGTCACACAGTGTATGCCAAGTAGGGGTGCAACGGATCAAAAAACTCACGGTTCGGTCGTTCCTCGGATCAGGAGTCACGGTTCGGATCAACAAAAAAAAAAAGGGGTATATTGGTGAGTATATTGGCAGAGAATTGGCAGAGTATTGACAGGGTATATTGGCAAGGTATTGGCAGACTATTGGCAGGGCATGGCAGAGTATTGCAGCAGGGCATGGCAGAGTATTGCAGCAGGGCATGGCAGAGTATTGCAGCAGGGCATGGCAGAGTATTGCAGCAGGGCATGGCAGAGTATTGCAGAGTATTGCAGCAGGGCATTGCTGCCATCCAATCTCTCCCCTCCACTGTACAGATCAGTACACAGAGGGGAGAGAGGAACCGGCATCATGACATGACGCCGGTTTGTTACAAGTGATCGCTCTGTCATTTGACGGAGCGATCACGTGCTAAACGGCCGCCAGGTGTACCAAGATGGCCGCCGCTCCAGAGATAGGCCGAAGCCGCGGCCTTTCCTATGGCCGAGGCCACAGAGCGCTCCGCGGATCGCGGGTGTCCCGATCCGCGGAGGTTGATCCGTACGGGTCACGGATCGATGACGATCCATTGCACCCCTAATGCCAAGACTCCCCTCCCACTGCTGAAAGAGGAAGTAAAAATTCTAACGATGTTCACTTTCTAAAGAATTTATAAAGCTGAAGACAGCAGATATACATGTAAAACTTATGTAGGGAGATTTGTTTAATCTCTGTGTATCATCTGAGTGTTTAAATTAACTTTAAGGAGTAGATGGTTATAGCCTGGAATTCCACTTTTTTAATGTGCGCAAATGAAAAAAAAAAAAAAAAGCTACATGCCCATATATTTTATTCAAAATAAATAATGTGCAGTAATCCAGAATTTTGAATAGTTCATATTACCATATTAGACAGAATGTTGGGTTATACCAGTGATGGCAAACCTTGGCACCCCAGATGTTTTGGAACTACATTTCCCATGATGCTCAACTACACTGCAGAGTGCATGAGCATCATGGGAATTGTAGTACCAAAACATCTGGGGTGCCAAGGTTCGCCATCACAGGGTTATACCTTCTGCTGCTACACACACCGCTTATGACTGGAATGGGAACCCCTCTCCCTCTTATTTTTTCATTCCAACAAGTGTCACCGACATCTTTCGATTCCCTTTGTGGCGTGTGTAGCAGGGAGGTGGTAAATATCAGTAATGAATAACCTGTCATTTACATCCTTTGACACACTTGTAAAACTGGAAAGCTTATAATCTGCTTATTTACCGATAAAGTATATGCATCTTTGATTACACAACAAAGTTGTGTGTAACCTTTATATAAATAAAAACAGATTACACTGTATATAAAAAGAAAACAAAAAAAGTTGTGGAACTAGACACATTATGATCAAAGGTAGAAAAACAGACAAATTTATACAGGCTTACTTTCACATTGAAAATCTGCAATAATTGTTAATATAAAACGTGCTTGCAGTTAGTTCAGCAGTTAGACTGCTGCAAAAAAAAAAAAAAAGTCTCAGTGAGCTGAAATGAAAAACATTTTAAATTGTAAAAAAATACAAAATAATGAATATGCTGGTGAATATGCCACACACATTATGCCTTTGCTGTGAGTTTGACCCAGCAGGCTACAACTAAACAGGCCATAAAAAGAGCTGCACTGCCAAACACTATATATTTCTACAGAAAATCAAATCACACCATAATAATGTGAACACCCATGCGATCTAATTCCAGTGCAGACCAAAAAAATGGTCCTGCACCATTTTGGCGTGAATGCAATGCAAATTCAGCCATACGATCTGTACGGTTGAATTCGCACTGCGCAGACATCTGCACAGCAGTGCGAATCACATGCGATGTCTATAATCACACAAGTGTGAACCCAGCCTAACACTAGGTCTCTGTGCTTCTCTGTGAAATACAGGCAGATCAGGGAGGGACCAACAGGGTGATGTACATAGCTTTCTGAAAACATCACAGCATCCTTCCTTAGCACTTCTCTCAAGAATCCGCTGCGCTAATGTAAGCAGTGGGCTGGCACTTGGGAAGAATTAAATATCAATATGCCTTGATGGTTGGATTTCAGATTATTTGTTTGCAGCCTGCCCCAAGTAAAGAAAGATATATAGGTAACGCTCACTTGTGATGCTGAGCCTTCAGGAAAGAGCTGAAATTTAATGAATGAAAGGGACAGGCCAGGGATGGTAAGGCTAGGAAGTAAAGGGCTAGATGAGTGGCCTCCAAAGTGTGGCCCTTAGCTTGCCTTTATACAGTCCTTGGAGCACTATCTCTCCCACTGAAATTAAGTACTACTCCCACCGACGCCAAACACGGGGCACCATCCCTCCCACCGACGCCAAACACGGGGCACCATCCCTCCCACCGACGCCAAACACGGGGCACCATCCCTCCCACCGACGTCAAACACGGGGCACCATCCCTCCCACCGACGCCAAACACGGGGCACTATTTCTCCTCCTACTGAGCACAGGCGTTATGTAATTACTTTACTCTCACAGAACGCCAAAGCTGAGGCATCGTTTACTCTCACTGACACTGTCCACAGTCCGGATTCCCTAAAGGGAAGGACAGCAAGAGCCTGTTCACATTAGAATGAAGTACAGGAAAGACGCATTTCCATGCAGCTTTCCGCACCACATTCCATTCGCACTGCCCTTGCGATCTGCTGCGGGGGGCCAGGTTAAAGTAAACGGACACCCCAAATGCAAGTTGCAAACACAGTGCATTTGGAAGCGCAGGATCACACGGCAAAGAAGTACCATGCCGTGCGGTCATTTAAAAAGTAGTAGTTTGGTGTGGTACGATTTCAGCCCATTAAAAAATTAATGGGCCTGAAATCGCACTGCATGTGAATCGCACAGTATTCTTGTGCAATTCACATGCAGTTCCTAGTGTGAATGGGCCCTTAGCTTAGAGAGTTTGGAGACTTCCTAGTTAGATGATACTGGACTACCTCCTGCCAGAAATTGAGGCAAGCTCTAGCTGACTTGCTCCAAGTGGCTCACAGCTTGCAATTACAGTACAGAAGAAGAGCTTGTACAACTGTGCAAGACTGAAGGTAAGGTTTGAGTTCACACCCGTGTGACTTGTCATGCGATTTGATAGGTCCAAGTTGCATGACAAGTTGCACCCGTTGTTGGCAATGGAACTGTTCAAAATCGGTGTTACTCCAACTTGATGCCGCACTGATTTGAAAAAAAAAAAAAAAAAAGGTTCCTGCATCTTTTGTGATTTGAGATGCAACTTGCATACTTGACCTGTGAGGTTGCATGATTTTAAAGTTGCATTCAGTGTGAACCAGGGCTTAGGGCTTGTTCAGACGTGTAGCAAGGACACGTCTGAAAAAAAAGATGTCCAGATCACTTTTCAGAGATTTTGACAAGCGGCAAGATGCTGCCGCCTCACTGCCTGATTTAACTCTTTAAATTCTGTACTACCACACTGCAACTGCATGCATTGCACACAAATGTAGATCTGTGAGCAAGGAATTCAGCTCACAGATCTTGTTGACTGGAGCAGAGCAGGTGTACAACACAGACAAAGCCGGAAAGGAGAGAGAAAGGCCCCTTTCACACGATCGGACCACTCAGGCCCGCCTGTCAGTTTTGACGGCGGACCTGAATGGGCGCTCCATCTTAGCCTATGGAGCGCCGGATGTCAGCAGAGACATGTCTGCTGACATCCGACCCCGTCCAATCCGCTAAAAGCAGACGGATGGCCCTACGTCCAGGTCCGTCGCTGGCGGATCGGGTGAGATCTGATGAAAACGGACATGCTGTCCGTTTTCATCCGATCCCTCCATAGGCGGCAGCGGCGCCTGACAAGCCCCTCCCTGGTCAGTGAGCAGAGAGGGACCTGTCATCCGCCGGCTCAGCGGAGATCAACGGACAGATCTACCGCTGAGCCGGCGGACCGAGGCGGGCTCCGTAGAAACGGAGTCCACCTCGTGTGAAAGGGGCCAAAGACAAAGAGGGCAGAGCGATCAGAGTGAGATCTGTCCGTGTCCACTCTGCTCTATAGACGGCTGGGAGTAGACAGACTCCAATGTCCATTTACATCTGACTACCCTCCGATCAGATCTGCTTCAGCCCTTGTTCACACTGAATTCAGTGCGAGTTTGGGGGTGATTTGAAAGACATCTGTGCGGGGTCATGCACAGATGTCTATTGAAATCACCCCTGAAGTCGCCAAAAGGAGTTCAGGAACTACTTTTGGAAATCGGTGCGGATTCGCACTGATTGGAACACTGCCAATGCCGGCAATAGGCTGCGATTGGACATATCAAATCATGCCGATGTGAATGGGGGCTAAAGCGGAGTTCTGCGCGCCCCCCCCCAGCAAAATATTAAAAGTCAGCAGTAAGGATGAGCTCCGGCGTGTTCGCACAGAGCCCGCCAGGAAGTTGCCGCTGCGCTAATCACAGGCAGCGAGACATTTCCCGGTCTCTGCAGCCGCGCATCGGGAAATGTCTCACTGCCTGTGATTAGCGCAGCGGCAACTTCCTGGCGGGCTCTGCACGTGGGGTGTGCGAACACGCCAGAGCTCATCCTTAGCAGCTACACATACTGAAGCTGCTGACTTTTATTATTAGAACACTTACCTGTCCTGAAATCAAGGGCATCGGCACCCCAGCTGGTCTTTCCATCGGCTCTTGGGTGCTGCTGCTGCCGCCATTCGTGGTGAGGGTTTCCTACTGTGCATGTGCGAAGTGTGCTGCGCTTTCTCAATGGCACGGTGGCAGGGGAAGGAGGGGGGTAAACTTCCAAATGATATCTCTCGGAAGTGGGGACAGGTACCTGTCAAAAACGGATACCTGCTTCCCTCTCCCTGAAATGTGCCAAATGTGGCACTGGAGGGGTCAGATAAGGAAAGCTTCCACTTTTGGGTGGCACTCCGCTTTAAACGAAAGAGGTCAGTTCCACTTCTGTTCTTTTGGGAGCTTTTTTTTTTTTTTTTTTTTTTTTTGCGGACAGGATCTGACCTGGATGTAGGCTGGTGTAAACAGATAGAAGTCTGTTCACACCCGTCAGTCTATAGGGATGTACGCATCTTTCTGATAGGTCCACCTGAAATGGACAAAGTGGCCTGATCGAATTGCCAGCGTGTAAGGGACCTAACGGTGCAAATTTGGAGTTGGCGCCCGCTCTGTAGCCGGTGTTTTGCATACATTATGTTGAGGAGGATAAATAAGCGCAGTAGTAGGTGAAAACAATGGCACAGGTCTGTGTGGACCATGGAGAATGCAATATGGGTCCAGTCACCAGCAGACTTGGCAGTGTGAATGGGATTTCCAGCTACTGACACAGGGAGACCAGGACCTCATAGACTCGTATGAGAAGAGCCTCTGTCAGGTGTGATCAATGGGAAGGACATAAGGCCCTGTGAAGTGCCAGAAATAGGGGGGTGGTCAGTGTCTTCCCGCTCCACATAAGCTGGGCTACCCATGACCCCCCTATCTGTCATACACATACATACCAAGAGACATGTCGATCTTGTCAATGACTTCATTCATGTTAGCTGTTTGCGGCACCATCCTGGTGTCCGCCTACAAAGCTCCTTGCACAAGCTGGCTTCTCCCCGTGTAGGTGATAACACGCTCCGTACTTCTATTACGGCCCCAATCTCCCGTGACTAGGCCTCAACCAACAACTCAGTGCAAACCGGAATCACGTAACCGGAATGGTTCCCCACACTGCCCTCTGCTGGCTGAGAGTACTACTGCTGTCCCTAACTCAAGGCGGGCTTCTGGATGAAAGTGCGCATGTGTGCTACGTTTCACGTGGTGTCCCAAGTTATTGCACAAGGGTGGATGTTTGTCTGAAAAATTGTTAACCACTTCAGCTCCCCACCTTCCTGACCAGGTCATTTTTTTGAGGTACGCAAAGATTGCCAACCTCCCGCAGCATTTTTTTACTGACAAAACATGGAAAATTTCATTTACTGACAGCTGGCAACACTGGCGATACGGCACTGCGTTACTTTAAGTGACAATTGCACGGCCGTGCAATGCTGTACCCAAATACATTCTTTGTAATTTTTTCCCCACAATTAGAGCTTTCTTTTGGTGGTAAAAAAAAAGATTTTGAAAACAAAAACAATATTTGTTTTACTTTCTGCTATAATACGTATCCAATAAAAATGTAAAAAAAATCAAATTTATTCATCAGTTTAGGCCAATATGTATTCTGCTACATGTTTTTGGTTCAAAAACATCCCAATAAGTGTATATTGATTGGTTTGCGCAAAATTAATAGCGTCTACAAACTATGGGATGTTTTTAGGCTCCTTTCACACTGAGGTGCTTTGCAGGCGCTAAAGTGCTAAAAATAGCGCCTGCAAAGCGCCCTGAAAGAGCTGCTCAGTGCACTCCAATGTGAAAGCCCTGACAGTCCTGCAAGCCACATCTTTGGAGCGCTGTAGGAGCGGTGTATTTACTGCTCCTAAAGCGCTCCTTCCCATTGAAAACAATGGGGCATCGCTCCAACGCAGCGCTGCAGCAGAGCTTTGTGGGCGGTTTTAAGCACAGATAAATATAGCGCCAATTTACCGCCAGCGCTCGCAACGCTTCAGTGTGAAAGTAGCCTTATTTATTTATTTTTTACTAGTAATGGCGGCGATCCTTGACTTATAGCGGGACTGCGATATTGCGGCAGACAAATTAGACACTTGAGCTCCATTCGCACCAATGCAGTTTGCTTTTGAGCGCTTCTGCAGCGCTTTTTGCATTTTTTTTTTTTACCTCACTTGACGATTTTTATGCTTTTTTTTTTTTTTGCCCAAATTATTTGTAGGGCAGATTAAAAAAATGCAAATTGCGGCAGAATCACGGTAAAAACACACTACATGCTTTTTTGCAGCTTCTCCATTGAAGTCTATTAAACCAAAAACGCAAAAAAAAGCACCGTTTTGCGTTGAAAAAAGTCCCTAAACCTTTCCAGAAATGCAGACGCACAAAAATGCATTGATGTGAATGTGTTTCATGGGGAACCATGTTAAAAAAAATATCCAGAGTTTCTGTAAAAAGCATGAAAAAACGCGTTGGAGTGAATGGGAGCCTAACTGAAACTTTTGACACTTTTTTTGGGATCAGTGACACTAAGACTCCTTTCACAATGGGGCACTTTTAGAGCTAAAAATAGAGCCTGAAAATCGCCTCTCAAGCCTCCCCAGTGTGAAAGTCAGAGTCCTTTCACACTGGGGCGCTTTTCAGGCATTTTAGAGCTAAAAATAGCGCCTGAAAATCGCCTCTCATGCCTCCCCAGTGTGAAAGTCCGAGTCCTTTCACACTGGGGCGGTGTGCTTGCAGGACGGGAAAAAAAGTCCTGCAAGCAGCATCTTTGGGGCGGTGCGGGAGCGGTGTATACATTGAAATGAATGGGCAGCGCTGCCGAAGCGCCTGCAAAGAGCAACATGGGCGCTATTAACCCTTTCTTCGGCTGCTAGCGGGGGTTAAATGCGCCCGCTAGCGGCTGAAAAGCGCCGCTAAAACTAGTGGCACTTTACCGCTAATGCCTGCACCGCCCCAGTGTGAAAGGGGTCTAATAGTGATCAGTGCTAAAAAATGTGCACTGACACCGTCTGGGAAAGAGTTAACATCAAGAGCGATCAAAGGGTTAACTGTGTGCCTAGCTGGTGTTTAACCACTTGCTGCCCGCCGTCCATCATATGATGGCCAGGCGGCGCGGCTCTTGTTCTGGGTGGACATCATATGACGTCCGTCCATTTAAACAGGGCATGCACGCGATCGTGTGCGCGCTGCCCTGTAATTTTGGTGGCGGCATGTCACGGAGACACTGCGTGCCACCGAGGGGGTGAACAGCCATTGGGCATGGCTGTTTACCACTTGATCAGCCGTGATGAAGTCACGGCCGATCACAGATGGTACCACCCACTTTGCACGGTGAATGCGCGCGAGCACGCTGTGCGTGCACGTCGGTGGCGGCGTGTTCCTGGAAACACTGCTAGTCACCAACGCTGGTAAACAGCCATTGGCCGGTGGCTGTTTACCATGTGATCACTAAATGTAAGCATAGAGCAGTAACGAGATGTCACCAGGTTCTCCTCCTCACACACCGATCGTGTGTGAGAAGGAGATTGCGGTAACATCTCGTTACCTCTTACAGTGTACATCAACACACACTGATTGCCCCCCCAATAAAGAGGACCTGTCACCACCCATCAAAGTACCCGTCACCACCCATCAAAGTACCTGTCACCACCCACCAAAGTACCTGTCACAGTCCATCCGAGTACCCGAGTACCTGTCACAGTCCATCTGAGTACCCGGCACAGGTTATTTGAGTAACCGAGTACCTGTCACAGTCCATCTGAGTAGCCGAGTACTTGTCACAGTTCATCTGAGTACCTGAGTACCTGTCACAGTTCATATGAGTACCGAATACCTGAGTTCTTGTCACCGCCCTTCAGAGTACCCGAATACCAGTCACCAGCCCATCAGAGTCCCAGAGTATCTATCTGTGGCCCATCAGAGTACCTGAGTACCTGTCACCAGGCCATCAGAGTACCTGAGTACCTGTTACCAGGCCATCACAGTACCCGAGGACCTGTCACCAGGCCATCAGAGTACCCGAGTACCTGTCTGCAGCTCATCAAGTTACCCGAGTACCTATCTGCAGCCCATCAGAGTAACTGAGTACCTATCGGAGGCCCATGCCTCATAGAATATATGTTGGGTTGTTTGCTTTCCAAAATGGGGTCATTTTGTGGGTAATTCCACTGTCCTGGTGCTCCAGGGTCTTCAAAATTGTAATAGGTGGTTGAGAAATGAGATGTGTCATTTATGCTCGTAGAAAGCCTGAAGGTGCTAGCCTGAAAGACTTTCAAAAGTGTGATAGGTAGCAATGAAATGAGATGTGTAATTTATGCTGCTAGAACGCCTGAAGGTACTACTTCAATGTTGGGCCTCTGTATGTGACCAGGCTGTGTAAGTCTCACAAATGTGGTATCGCCATACTCGGGAAGAGTAGCAGAATGTATTTTGGGGTGTCATTTTTGCTACATACATGCTATGTGTTAGAAATATCTTGTAAATTGACAACTTTGTGTAAAAAAAATGCGTTTTATTTTTTTTTACTCATTTTCCAAAAAACTTCTGGAAAAAATGAACCGTTCAAAAGACTCATTATGCCTTATAGATTATACGTTGGGGTGTTTGCTTTCCAAAATGGGGTCATTTTGTGGGCAATTCCATTGTCCTGGTGCTCCAGGGTCTTCAAAATTGTAATAGGTGGTTGAGAAATGAGATGTGTCATTTATGCTCGTAGAAAGCCTGAAGGTGCTACTTCAATGTTGGGCCTTTGAATGTGACCAGGCTGTGTAAAAGTCTCACACATGTGGTATCGCCATACTCAGGAAGAGTAGCAGAATGTATTTTGGGGTGTAATTTGTTGTATGCATATGCTCTGTGAGAAAAATAACCTGATAATATGACAATTTTGTAAAAAAAAAAAAAAAAATCTTAATTTTGCACAGAATTGTGGGAAAAAAATACAACTTACAAAAACTCACCATGCTACTTAATACCTTGGAATGTCTACTTTCTAAAAAGGGGTCATTTGGGGGGTATTTGTACTTTTCTGACTTGTTAGTGTCTCATACCCGTAAATGCTGCAACGCATATATATATATACACATGATCCTGTGCAGCACGACCGCCCTGTAGCAGTAAGAGTGCCATAGTCGAATGATGGCTACAGCACAGCCGGACAACTCTGGGAGGCCGTCATATGACGTCCTCCCAGAATTGCGCTCAAGCGGGGCCCCTAGGCGCGCACCCGGAAATATCGGTGACAGAACAGGGTAAAGGGCCAATGACAGCGGCCCTTTACCTTGTGTTCGCTCCATCCAATGACGGAGCGATCACTTGTCCACAGACCGGAGCATGTCCGGTTCAGCTCCTCCCCTCTCCTCGCACCGATCGGTACAGTGTACGAGGAGAGGAAGGACCCGGGTCCAGATCTGAAGTTCCCACAGCGCTGATTTCTGCCCATTCCTGCTCATCCATGCTCTATCCAAGCCCAGCAATGCTCATCCATACATGCTCATCCGTGCGTAGCCATGCCCAGCCATGGTCATCCTTGCCCACCCATGCTAATCCATGCCCAGCCAGGCTCATCCATGGCTCATCTATCCCCATCCATGGCTCATCCGTGCCCATCCATGGCTCATTTGTGCCCATCCATGGCTCATCCGTGTCCATCCATGGCTCATTAATGCCTCATTTATGGCTTATTAATGCCACATCAGTGCTCATCCGTGCCACATCAGTGCTCATCCGTGCCACATCTATTCCAGATCAGTACTCATCCATGCCACATTCATGCCACATCAGTAATCATCCATGCCACATCAGTTCTCATTCGTACCACATCCATGCCACTACAGTGGCCATCAGTGTCTCACAAAAGTGTAATAGGTAGTCAAATCCCTGCATGTTGAACTTCTGTATGTGACCAGGCTGTGTAAAAGTCTCACACATGTGGTATCACCATACTCAGGAGGAGCAGCAGAATGTATTTTGGGGTGAATTTTTTGTATGTACATGCTGTGTGTTAGAAATATCTTATATATGGAAAACTTCGTGTAAAAGAAAAAAAATGCATTTTAATTTTCTTTCCACATTTTCCAAAAACGTGTGGAAAAAAAATTACATCTTGAAAAGAATCACTATGCTTCATAAATTATATGTTGAGGTGTTTGCTTTACAAAATGGGGTCATTTTTTGGGTGTTTCCATTGTCCTGGTGCTCCAGGGCCTTCAAAATTGTAATAGGTAGTCAAGAAATTAAACGTGTTATTTATGTCCCTAGAACGCCTGATGGTGCTCCTTGCATGTTGGGCCTCTGTGTAAAAGTCTCACACATGTGGTATTGCCATACTCAGGAGGAGTAGTAGAATGTATTTTAGGGTGTAAATTGTGGTATGCATATGTTGTGTGTGAGAAATAACCTGTTATTTTGACAATTTTGTGAAAAAAACAAGAAAAAAATCATCTTCATTTTCAATTTTCAGTTATTTTTCACAGACACCTTTGAGTCAACAATAGACATTACCATTCACGATAGCATGAGCTTCCTTGCCATGGTGGGGAGTTGTGGTTGTACTCTGTCCTGAGGGCCCTTCCCGCCTCAGCTCCCTGGGAAGACATTTGTGATGCTTCCTGGCCTCTCAGAATTCCGCTGTGACATGTTGAGTCCTCAAGTGAGTAGGGGGGTGAACATCTCCCCCTCAATGCCCCCCTTTTTTGCTCCTTTCCAATTTACCTCTCCTGTTACTGGGGTTATTATATGTTCAATGTTCTATATCATTTTTTCTACAGAACTGTCATACGCATCAGCTCCTGATAAGGTAGTATTTATCCTCGAAACATGTAGAGATTACAAAGATACATACCTTAATGACTTCATCTGTGAGGACATTTATTCCTTGTTATTATGTTTTATACAATTTTGTACATGGAGCAACATTGGCAATGGTACCACACAACACTCTCTGGTTTATGTTTAATCTTGTGCTGTATCTGAATTTATGCAACTACTATTTTTACTGTGATATTTATGTTGGCTACATCATGTCATATATATGGCTGTACAATAAATTATTCTTCTACATCCGGTTCCTTTTTGTGCCTCATTCAAAGTCCCAAACTCCCCCCTCCTTTGTACCGAATTTAGAGATGGAGGCGCCTCTTTCCCTGAGGTGCTTCATTTAAAGTCCCAACCTTTCTCCTTTTTTTTATCAAAAATACCACCAAAAGAAAGCTCTATTTTTGTGAAAAAAGGTCAAAAGTGGGTACAATGTTGTATGACTAATTGTCATTTCAATGCGGCGTACACACAATCACACATTTCGACAACAAAATCCATTATGGTTTTTTTTCCGACGGATGTTGGCTCAAACTTGTCTTGCATACACATGGTCACACAAATCTTGTCGGAAATTCCCATCGCCAAGAACGCGGTGACGTACAACACGTACGACGAGCCGAGAAAAATTAAGTTCAATAGCCAGTGCGGCTCTTCTGCTTGATTCCGAGCATGCATGGAACTTTTTGTGTCGGAATTGTGTACACACGATTGGAATTTACGACAAAGGATTTTGATCCAGATCTCAAATTTTGTTTGTCAGAAATTCCGACGGAAAATGTCCGATGGAGCCTACACACCGTCGGGAATTTCTGCCAACAAGCTACCATCAAAAGTTCAGGTTTTGGGAAAAAGTAATAAATGAAAAAAGATTTTTGCAGGAAAAAAATTCATTTATATCTTTTTCTCTAGTGGGCCTGGAAAGTATTGGACCAGGGATCAAGGGTGCAAGGCACGATTCCTGCAGACAAGCCCTGCAGCTTTCAGCCTGTACCTCCAGAAGGGGCTGACTGTTTGCAAGCTGCATGGCTTGTGAATGAACTACAAGGCCGCTCACGAGAAACTTCACAGTCTATTCAGAACTAGTAGTAGATTCACACTAGCCGCACTGTGCATTCGAAGCTGAACCGTGCTACTCTTGCAAGACACACAGGGTTGCCATTCATTTTGAATGGCACCCCCACGCATCTCAGCACAATCACGGGTGCAGAAACCACATGGTAAAAAGACATGCGGTTAGCCTGTGGCCACTTTTTTAGATAGGTGCATGCACTTTTTTTTCTGCGGTTCACATGGTACAGCAGCCCATTCAAATGAATGGGCTGCCATGCCCGAGCAAACGCGGGCCGTGCGGCCCGCACCAGTGTGAACCGAGCCTAACAGGCAACTGTGAACGAATGACACAGCCATGTGAGTGCAGCCTCGCATGGCAGCATAATTTTAAAATAGTGATAGCAGGGGAAAAAATCCCCTGCTCGCTATCATGGAGGGGAGGGGAGCTCTGCAGCTGCTGAAGCATGTTACACCCTTAGCCCTTGTTTACACCACCGCTGCTTCAAAGTCGAATGACTTTGAATCCAACATCCCTGCGCGAATTCATCGCGGCTTGCATACTACTTTTTTAACAGAAGTCGATGCAAGTCATGTTGAAGTTGCACCAACGTACTGCAGGAAACTTTTTCATAGTCGGAGCGACTTGAGTCGCACTGATTAGAGCGGTTCCATTGCTGGTAACAGGGTGCAGCTTGTCATGCGACTTTGAACTCTCAAGTCCCATGACAAGTGTCGGCAGTGTGAACCAGGGCTAAATACATTTTCCAAAAGGGAAACCTGTCCTTTAAAGTGGAAATAAAGGCAAACGTTTTTTTTTTTCACATTGGATAGAGTAGGCAAGGTTTATAATCCAGATTTTTTTGCCATCTGTGTCCCATGTGGGAGATTTCCCTTCAGTTCCTGTCCTATAGTCAAATCAGAAAGTGAGAGGAAATCCCTGGTTGTCACCAGAACTATTGTCCCCATTGAAAGTTCCCCCCTATTCCTGGCCTCAACCCAAAATTTTGGATTTTTTTTAAACTTTCGCTATCAGGTAAACAGGACAAACAGAGAGGGTGGATGTCCTTAACAGTGACACAGACAGCAATATAAACCTGGCAGGGGGTCTAACCCCTCTCCACACTATCCAAAAAAACTCAAAAAAAGAAAAGTTTTGCCTTTAGTTACACTTTACAAATGCAGTGCTCTGTAGGGACAAAAAAAAAATTGTTGATCCAGTGCATCCAGTGCTCAGTGACATTCTACCTGAGCCCCAGGCATCAATGGAGGTGCTCAAGCTACCCTGGTCTGACAGCCAAATGCCCACCAATCGAGGAAAAGAACTTGTGATGTCACATGGCTAAAATTAAGATGGCCCATTCACACCATGGCACTGCAGCAACGCAAAGTTAACTGTAAATGTTACCACAACACATGTTAATGCACCGAGTACAGACCAATGTGTTGTGGTTCAATTAATTTTAAGTGGCATCCTAAACATGTACAGAATAAGGGTCGGTTCACACTGGTCCGACATATGCTCCGGAGACATTACCAGAGGGAGAAGACATCGGCGGAGAGAGAAGACATCGGCGGAGAGAGAAAACATCGGCGGAGGGAGAAGACCAGCAGAAGACATTGGTGGCAGAACTGGAGAAAGAAGGCACGTTGGGGCTATCATGGGGGACATTCTTAACTTTTAAAGCGGAAGTGGAACTTCTGCTCATTTGTCTCCTCTCCCCCTCTGGTGCCACAATTGGCACCTTTCGGGGGGGAGGGGGGACAGGATACCCGTCTTTGACAGGTATCCAGTTGCCACTTCCGGGATTCCGGGCCGCGGCCCGTGACATCACTGCGGGGCTCCCTCCTCCTCTCTCTGTTGCCGGGCCAGTAGGAGAGAGGAGCGGGGCCTCGCTCATGCGCAGTAGGGTTCCCAGCATGAAGCCGTAAGGCTACACTGCCAGGTACCCTTATGCCCTGGACACACGGGTGGACTATTCGACCAAACTTGTCCGCCTGACCAAATCCGTCAGACAATCCAACCGTGTGTGGGCTTCATCGGACCTTTTCGGTCGAAAATCAGACAGACTTTAGATTTGAAACGTGTCAAATCTTCCCGCCGGAACCAGTTCCTATCGGGAAATCCGTTCGTCTGTATGCTGGTTCGACGGACCAAATGCGACGCAAGGGCAGCTACAGAACCTGCCCGCAAGAATGTTTCCAGTTCTCGGCGACAGGGTACTGTACATCTCTTGCTCGCCGCAATAGGAAAAACACATTTTCCTATTGCAGCGAGCGCGAGAAAGAGGCGACAATGTCCCTTAGGTCTGGTATGGATTTTAAGGGGAACCCCCTATGCCGAAAAAACGGCGTGGGGGTCCCCCCAAGGTCCATACCAGACCTTTATCCAAGCACACAGCCCGGCCAGTCAGAAAAGGAGGTGGGGACGAGCAAGCGCCCCCCCCCTCCTGAACCGTACCAGGCCGCATGCCCTCAACATGGGGGGAGGGTGCTTTGGGGAAGGGGGGTGCCCTGCGGCCCGCCACCCCAAAGCACCTTGTCCCCATGTTGATGAGGACAGGGGCCTCTTCCCGACAACCCTGGCCATTGGTTGTTGGGGTCTGCGGGCGCGGGGCTTATTAGAATCCGGAAGCCCCCTTTAATAAGGGGGCCCCCAGATCCCGGCCCCTGCCCTATGTGAAGGAGTATGGGGTACATTGTACCCCTACCCATTCACCTGGGGAAAAAAAGTGTCAATAAAAAAAACACACTAGACAGGTTTTTAAAGTAATTTATTAGGCAGCTCCGGGTGTCTTCTTCCGACTTAGGGGGTCTCTTCCGACTTCTCCGTTCTCTCCGGTCTCTTCTACCGCTCTCCGGCCTCTTCTCCCGGTGTCCGGGTCTTCTCCCACTCTCCGGTTCTTCTGCCGGGCTCCTCCACTATCTTCTGCTCTTTTGCCGCTCTCTTACTAGTGTTGGCCCGGTCTTCTCCGTCATCTTGTTCCCTCTTCTCTTCTTCCGATGTTGACACAACGCTCTCTCCTGCTGTAATGCTGTGTGCACAGTGTGCAACGACTTATATAGGCATGGGGCGTGGTCACCGGGTGATGACACCTGGTGACCCCACCCCTTATGACATCACAGTCCCAGGGCATGCTGAGAGGACCGGGCCAAAGCTAGCAAGAGAGCAGCAAAAGAGCAAAATATAGGAGCCCGGCAGAAGAATCGGAGAGTGGGAGAAGAACCGGACACCAGGAGAAGAGGCCAGAGAGCGGAGAAGAAAGAAGAGACCCCTGAAGTAGGAAGAAGACCCCCGGAGCTGCCTAATAAATTACTTTAAAAACCTGTCTAGTGTGTTTTTTATTGACACTTTTTTTCCCCAGGTGAATGGGTAGGGGTACAATGTACCCCATACTCATTCACAAAGGGTGGGGGGTCGGGATCTGGGGGCCCCCTTATTAAAGGGGGCTCCCGGATTCCGATAAGCCCCCCGCCCGCAGACCCCGACAATCAACGGCCAGGGTTGTCGGGAAGAGGCCCTTGTCCTCATCAACATGGGGACAAGGTGCTTTGGGGTGGAGGGGCCTCAGGGCCCCCCTTCTCCAAAGCACCCACCCCCCCATGTTGAGGGCATGTGGCCTGGTACGGTTCAGGAGGGGGGGCGCTCGCTCGTCCCCACCCCCTTTCCGGGCCGGCCAGGCTGCGTGCTCGGATAAGGGTCTGGTATGGATTTTGGGGGGACCCCCACGTCAATTTTTAGGCATTGGGGGTTCCCCTTAAAATCCATACCAGACCTAAGGACCTGGCATGCTCTGCGCTGGCTCCCACGACGGGGCTCGTAAGTGTCAATCTTACTGACAAAAGCGGCGAGATGGACTTCCTTTTCTAGTCCCGCCGTACCTCATCACGTTCAAAATGAACGGACTTTAGTCCATGTGTGGGCAAGTCCGTTCGTTCAGAAGTCCGCCGTAACTATGCCGAAAGTTCGTCAGGAAAACCGTCGGACCTAGTCTGCCGGAAAGTCCGGCCGTGTGTGGGCAAGTCCGTTCATTCTGAAAGTCCGTTGGAAGTCCGCCGGACCTAGTCTGACGCAACACCGCTTTAATAAAGGACATGTCAAAAACTGTCTCTTGTTTTTTGTAACACTACACTCTTTTTTTAGATCAATGGTTAGGGGTACAATGTACCCCATATTCATTCACATAGGGGGTGGGGCGGGATCTGGCCCCCTTGTTAAGGCGGGGTTCCAGATTCCAATAATACCCCTGTTCGCAGATCCCCACAACCACCACTCAGGGTTGTCAGGAAGAGGCCCTTGTCCCCATCAACATGGGGACAAGGCACTTTGGATTGAGGGGCACAGATCCCTCCCTGCCCCAAAGCACCCACCCCCATGTTGAGAGCATGTGGCCTGGTATGGTCCAGGAGGGGGTGCTCGCTCATCCACCCCCCCCTTCCTGACCCGCTGGGCTGCATGCTCGGATAAGGGTTTGGTATGGATTACAGGTGGACCCCACTTTTTTTTTTTTGACGTGGGTTTTTCCTCAAAATCCATACCAGACATCAATGGGGACAAGGTGCTTTGGGGTGTGGCTTGGTATGGTTCAGGAGGGGGGAGGCGCTCGCTTCCCCCCCCCCTTCCTGACCTGCCGGGCTGCATGCTCCGATAAGGGTTTGGTATGGACTTTGGGGGGGACCCCGCGCCATTTTTCTTTAAATTTTGGCAGGTTTCGTTCATATTTTGTTTCATTCCCTTTTATGGGTTCGGTGTTATATGTATTGTACAAATAACAGAGACCTACAGTTATTAGGCTATCACTAGTTATACATTAAGATGACCGCATTAGTTATCTGGCCTCTTAATATTGAATAGTGTGTTTAACTAGCGTCCATTGAGGCCAGGTAATATTAATGTTACTAATGATACACCCCAGTTGGTTGCTTGTAGTAACCATCAGGTTGCTTAGTAACCACCTGCCTGTTACTGTTGGATGTTTTGATAACCACTAAGGATACTCTCAAGATGGCCACTTATAGTTGCATCCTGGTTGCTTAGTAACCACGTGTGTAAACAGCATCTATGGTGGTAAGACAATCTATAAAGACATATCTAAGATGGCCGCTGATTGGTATGGTCCGGTTGCCTGGGAACCATAGGCTATATATAAAGATGGGTGAGGCAAGATAGCGCCGCTACAGATGACGTCACATTGATGAAACACGTAGGGTGGAGCTTCTTGCATAAATTTCAGTTCTAGTCTGTGGAACACAGGGTGTTCCAGACACATTGTTTTTATATGCTCCATACTTCCTGCATGATTGTAAGTGCAATTTTTAAATTACTTTTTAAATAAATTATACAGATTTACACTCAGGATTGCTTCTGTCCATTTACTCTGCATGGGCCTAACACTGATATAGGTGTAGATGACCGAAGAAAGGAGAGGAGAGGAATCTATGCTATTGCTAAAGCCATATGTGTATACAGTCCCCTCCTGAGCGGTCATTCATTCCAGTGACAGCGGTCCTGGAGGGGAAGCAGGAGTGGAAGCACTTTTCACACAATAAGGATACAGTATGTTCAAATCCACTTGTTAAAGAGCACCAGATGCACAGTTTTCAATGACTATTCATGTTGTTTTATGTTTTTTTCACATGTTGCATACGAATATTGATTATGCATTTTTTATGAATGCAGTTATATTTTTATTAATTTACCCATAACTAAAGTTATATGTATATAAGTAATATTGGCACTATAGCACTTTATTATCAGCAGCACTAGCTTTTGTTATTTCATTGAATGCACATTTCTGTGAAAATTGTTGGTACCCCTAAGGAGAGGAATGTGTTAGAGGAGATCTTTCGGATTTTCTTTTTGTTTTTTCTTATACTTACCACGGAAAAACTCCTGAAGGGGGAGGTGGTTTACAGTTCTAAATATAATACTTTTACAGGCAACTCATTTATTTTAAATTACATGTCAAGGTGTTCATATGGCACAACCAAGAGAGGGAGGTGCATTATATGATATTACGTTGTTTGAAATTCAAATGTAGCAGTATATTGGTCAGTAAATTAGACAGTATTAGACACTGGATCAGCGCGATACCATATACATATGTTTGTGTACCTATGCAAGAATCTGAATCTCCACAAATTATCTGGGGTTTAACTCAGATTATTGGCTTCCAGACCGCCCTATAGCTCTCAGACTTAATCCAGCGCATCCTCTGTCACACGCTGTTACAGATGGATGCCGTACAGCCACGCCCTGACATGTTTTGTCATACCTGACTTACTCATGGGATTGGCTGTACGGTACGGCACCTCCTCCTCTTATACCCCTTACGTCAGTCCCGGCTAAAGGATACATAACTACCAACTCCGCTCACCAGGTGTCCCCGCAGCCACAATACATCCCGTATTGAGTCGATCAACATCAACAGGAGAGGCGAATACATCTGAATACATATTTCTAACTACTACAACAGTACGGGATGTATTATGGCTGCGGGGACACATGGTGAGCGGAGTTGGTAGTTATGTATCCTTTAGCCGGGACTGACGTAAGGGGTATAAGAGGAGGAGGTGCCGTACCGTACAGCCAATCCCATGAGTAAGTCAGGTATGACGAAACATGTCAGGGCGTGGCTGTACGGCATCCATCTGTAACAGCGTGTGACGGAGGACGCGCTGGATTAAGTCTGAGAGCGGGGATCCAAGCCCGAGTAGCGAGCATTAGCGAGTGGTGGTGAGAACTTCATCCGCACACCTCGGGTCCGCCGTGACCATTATTGCATCTGGTGTTGGGCGTTTACACAGGAGGATTGTGATGTGATGTTGCTGTGAAGTTTGCTCGTTTTAAAGAGATTTTATGTGAGTGTAATGATTGAAGTGCACACAGTGATTATTAAATCTGGTTTTACGTTATCACACTATTAGTGCATTTTTCATTTACATGTGGATTGAAATGGCACACACACGGATGGAAATTGGATCACTCGTTTAAACCTGAGTGTAAGGTTTATCACGCTTATTTGCCAAAACACGAGAGTGAGGCATTTTTGTCCGGTGAGTTTTGAATCTGAAGGGAGAGTAATCACTGTCACGTGTGATTTGATGAATACTTTAAGAAAACTGCACATCATTCACGGTGTTCATCTACCTATGGACTTTATGTTTTTTTTATTGACACGGGGTGATTTTTTGTGACTTTTTATGACACTACAATTTTGATTGGTCAAATGTATGGTCACTTTATCACATTAGAGTGTCACTGTTAGCACGGCTTATATTAATCTCCTTAATTTTGTATTTTGCAAGTTAATAGTTTACAGTATTTATTTTTAAAGTGGCAGCTTTGGAGGTTATACACTTTATATACACTTTGATACACACACATTCTTTAGCGCAGTGGTGGGAACCCAGGAAGGGCGTGATTTATTGCTTGGTTACCATTATTTACAGCTCAATATACATGACAAGGTATGTGGATAAAGTTCAATACTCATAGATATGGGATATTTGAGTAAACGCAAACACTAAGGATTAAAGGCCCTCCAGGTTCCCGTACAGACAAAGGAATAAGGATTTGTAGGAGGTGAGATTATTGGAAAGTAAAAAATATATTTTTTTTCTTAATTGTCGGTCTTTTTTTGTTTATAGCACAAAAAAACAAAACAAAAACAAAAAAAGACAAAAAAAACGCAGAGATGATCAAATACCACCAAAAGAAAGCTCTATTTGTGGGAAAAAAGGACATTATTTTAATTGGGTATAGTGTCGCACGAGCGCGCAAATGTCAGTTAAAGTACCGTATCCCAAAAATGGTCTGGTTACGAATGGGGTAAATCTTCTGGAGGTCAAGTGGTTATATGACCACCTGAAAAACAATTATCAAACACCTACCCCACCAGGTAATAAACATTATAAGCCTGATGTCTGCTGATATAAATTCAGTCCCATGGACACACCACCACATGAGGGGATTTAAAAAAAAAAAAAAAATTTAGCCTGGGTTCACGCATATGCGATGCGGGAATCAGCGCGATTTTAGTGCCGGTTCCCGCATCGCATCCCCCTCGCAGGCAGTTCACACTGCCATCTGCGAACCGCTGCAGGTGTCAATACAAAGTTAATGACACCCCCCAGACCGGTTCACAGATCACAGTGCGAACTGTGAATTAGGACAGGAATCAGATCGCAGTGCGGGAAAAAAAAAAAAGGTTCCTGCACCTTTTTTGCGAGAATCCAATGAGAGTTCAGCCATACAACTGTATGGCTGAACTCGCATTGCACAGACATCGCAAGTAATCGCACAGCAATGTGGGTGCGAATCACATGCGATGTCTGTGTTCGCATATGTGTGAACCCGGACTGATACAAGATTTCCTTGCAATATTGGAACAAGAAACGGTTCTCTCTGGGACAGATCCAGATACAGTCTTCTTGAGTTTTAGTAAATTCTCCACAGTGTAATTTGTCAAAGTTTATAAGGAATATTTTAAGCTTGGAAAATATTAACTATAGCATTAAAATAAATTTTGGACAAAGAACGAGTCACATTTTCTCCAGCTTTAATGTTCCTCCACAGTAAACAACATTTCAAAATAAACACAGTCATGGCGCAAAGGTAGGCAGTGTACAGTTTTATAAGGATTAGTAATACCAGTGCACATTTAAACAGAATTCATAGAAAACTCTCAAGAGGGTCTAAAAAGCTGCTAGCTTTACAGGTCCTTTTCAAGACCACTATGAAAGAATCTGGAAAACAGAGTTTTGAAATTTATAATAGATTGTTCCATTCCTAACAAGAATGATATTGATAATGGTTGGCTGGATCAAGATATCAAAATCTTCTTATTTCATCACTGTGACAACTGAAACCTAAAAAAATAAATAAAATAAAATAAAAAAAATGTTCAGCGTTTGCACACCATTGTGCATATATATTGGGAAAATATGGCCGTCCTATGTAAATATAAAAAACAAAGAAGAAAGTACCGTATTTGAAATCTAAACATGCATTAATGAGAAGAAGTACTCCAAACCATCTTTTTTATTTTGCGCAAACTATAAATGCACCTGTATGTGTAATTTGTGAAGTGTGCTTCTCTAAAAAGCATAATGTCATGTGCAAAAAAGATTAAAATATTCACATTATGATCAGATTGTATGGACTATAGAGACCATGGAGCTCTGAGTTTTCTGTTGGCTGTTACAATAGGGAATTAGATTTAAATGTATACAATTTAATTTCGTTTTCACCTGGCTTTACTGGTCTGAAGTTACCGGTTAGGCCTCATTCACACAAGGCATACTTAAGAGATGTAAAAGTTTTTTCTCCCGAAAAAATTGAAATTTTGGAAAAAGTTGGAGAAAAAAATAATTCAGTTTGGAGTAGTTTTACAAATTGAAAGGCATTTTGTGAAATGCGGTGTATATAAAAGAATTATGCTTGAAATAAAAAGTACAGCTTATTCAGAAAATAACCTAAACTTGCTTTTTAAAACTTTATTTTTGCACTACAAATGGAATAATGAGGACTGTATATATGTTAGGAATATTTCAGCTATAAATGAGAACAGGTAACCACTCCCCTTTCCCTCATAATAATGTAAAAACTTCCTGCCAATATGCATTTGCAATTATTGAAAATGCAGATCCAGGAGTATATATTGCTCAATGAAGCTGCAGCTGCTGGAACATGCAACATGTTAAAAAAAGGTGAACTTATCCTTTAACCACTTGCCGACCAACCGCCGCAGTTATCCGATGCTTCGTGTAATAGATACAGTGGGCGAATGCACGGCGCCAGAGCTGATGTGCGTGGCCGCCATGTCCGCCAGCCACCCATGATCGCAACTCAGAGAGGCAGAACAGGGATCTGCCAGTGTAAACAAAGCAGATCCCTGTTCTGTCAGGAGTACAGTGCGATCGTCTGTTCCTAGTGATCAGGAACAGCAATCTGTCCACTCCCCCCACAATTAGAAACACCTCCCTATGACACACTTAACTCCTTGATCACCCCCTAGTGTAAACCCCTTCCCTGCCAGTGTTATTTATACAGTAATCAGTGCATTTTTATAGTACTGATCGCTGTATAAATGTCACTTGTCCAAAAAAGTGTCAAAAGTGTCTGATCTGTCCGCCGCAATGTTGCAGTCCTGCTAAAAATCCAGATCACCGCCATTACTAATAATAATAATAAAAAAAAAATAATAAAAATGCCATAAATCTTTCCCCTATTTTGTACACTCTAACTTTTTGCGCACTATAACTTTTGCACAAACCAATCAATATATGCTTATTGCGATTTTTTTTTACCAACAATATGTAGAAGAATACATATTGGCCTAAACTGATGAAGAAATTTGTTTGTTTACATTTTTTTGGGGGGGGATATTTATTATAGTAAAAAATATAATTTTTTTTCAAAATTTTTTTGTTTATAGCGCAAAAAATTTAAACCACAGGGGTGATCAAATACCACCAAAAAAAGCTCTATTTGTGGGAAAATAAGGACATGAATTTTGTTTGGGTACACCGTCACACGACCGTGCAATTGTCAGTAAAAGCGACGCAGTGCTGTATCGCAAAAAATGGCCTGGTCATTAAGGGGGTAAATCCTTCCAGGGCTGAAGTGGTTAATTCCATAAAGTTTTTGTAATGTCTTTAGGTAATCTCTGGCATGCCAGGATGTGTTTTGTCATCCTTTTAGCAGTTGGAAAAGAATATTTATTCTCACAATATTTGGAAATTGCAGCTTTGCATCGTGGAAATGTTTCCAAACTGTAAATGTTGGTTTCATCATTTTACTGAGAAGGAATGAAAAGCCAAAATTACTGACCAGACTACAAGAAAAATTATGCTGTGATGGTGGAGAACATGAATAGGAATTACTTAAAGGTTATAAAGATAAAATAATTTGTCAAACAAATTTACCTCCTTACCTGTCAATTAAGGCCTGAGGGGACAGAAACTATCATCTACTATACAATCACTCAACTGTAAGAGGTACAAACTCAAACTAATTTGGAGCCTTTCCCCTGTAGTGCCCTCTAGTGAAAAAAAAACAAAACACATTTCTCTTGTTCGAGAACTACATTGAGAATTACAGTGTTACTTGAACTGTATTCCAAGATTTGCTTGTCTTCAGCTGAGAGAACTTGCAATAATTCAAGACTTTACATGAAAAAATCAGAAATCTTTCATTTTGAATACCATGTCAGATAAAATTGTATAAGAATACATTACACACTTTTTTTTTTTTTTAAATCAGAAAAAAACCCACCAAAAAATGCTTTGAAAAAAAAAAAAAAAAAAAAGAAGAGAAATAACATTTTTTACAGGCCTTACCATCTCTAGGCATACTACACCCATATGAGGGCCATGTTTACCCACACAGGTGTTCTGTCCATCCCCATACAGGCAGTCCGACTGATATCAACTGGGACGTAGCGGCCGCATGGACACAGCCACCACTCCTAATTTGACATCCACAATCACAAACAGTGCGTGTTCGGGGGCCACGCACCTGCACCCACATGGATGTCAAATTGGGAGCAGCAGCTGTGTTCATGCAGCTGCCGAGTCTCAGTTGATCTCTATAGGACTGCCTGCATGGGGATTCACAGAACTGTTCATCCCTATACGGGTAAACATGGCCTTAACTAGGGCAAACGCTGTAGTATACAGCATGTCCATAAGGCATAGCAGTCATTATCCTGCAATGCCACCCAGGTTTTAAAAATAACAGTATGCATAGTGATTTCATGGAGACGCTCAAATATTTTGCTTCGTGTGCACTTGTTACAGTTACACTACAAAAGAAATTCCATTTGTCAATTTAAATACTTCTTAAATACAAATACTTCTAATGTTTACTAACACTTGAAGCAAACACGATTACTCATCCAGCGCTTAGGTAATGTATATACAATGTAAAAGAACAGGCTCCTGCTATAACAATAAATAAATCATAAAACATAAGACTCCAAAGTTTATCTCCAGTGATCTATAAAGCTAAAGTAGCGCTCAAGTGTGTTACACCCACAAATTATGATGATATACTCTGTGACAAGCGAGTCCAGCTGAAAGACATGCTCTGCTGAATGTTCGTTGGGGGCTTATTGGATGTGTAGTAATAAAACCTTCGCCACACTGTGATTCCACTCCCCTCAGGGTTTACACTCACCAGATCAATATAGGGTAAACACTTGTTAGATATACCTTTCCCATTTAGCAGTCAAAATCCAAAAAGGCAACACCATCGATATATAGCCATGCATAGGTATGATTCAAATGATAAGCATCTTGATAAGTGTTTGTTCAAACAAACCGAGGATTACAGCATGCCTTTTGGGCTACAACTTCCAGAAAGCTAATGAATTTAACTTCAATAGGATGCCCAGGCTAATATAGCCATTGTGTATATGGGGAACATATCCTTGTTTAACCTAATCATACCTTAATGTTAAAGATCTTTTGTTGCTATAATCTACTGTATGGCCATGCCTATTAATAAAGACGTCATGATGAAATGCGTCTAGGCGGGACCATACGGCTTGTGAATGTCAGCTGCCCCGATCTCCACCCGGGTATTACCATGAATAAGAATCCTAGGATTGGTGAGCGAGTATCGTGTCATGCTGTACAGTTATTTTGGTTATACCATTGGATGCAAATTTCAATTTTTGTTCTCGTAAGTGCAATATGAAAAGGGGGGCAATTTTATGGGAATAAATAAATACTCAAACAGGTTCACGCTATGAGGACTGTTTTGAGCCATTTAAGATTGGCGGCGGTACAAGAGTCTGAATGAACAGCTTAATTGAAGGATATAAATCAACTGTTCAGGTGACCTGACTGATATCGATGGTGTTGCCTCTCTGGATTTTGACTGCTAAATGGGAAAGACATACTTCTTATGCCGCTTACACACGGGCGGACTTTTCGACCGGACTGGTCCGCCAAACTTTCCAGTGGACTTTCTAACGAACAGACTTGCCTACACAATCACACCAAAGTCCGATGGATTTGTACGCGATGACGTACACCGGACTAAAATAAGGAAGTTGATAGCCAGTAGCCAATAGCTGCCCTAGCGTCTGTTTTTGTCCGTCGGACTAGCATATAGACGAGTGGATTTCTGGGTCCGACGGAGTTACGACGTAAAGATTTGAAGCCTGTTCCAAATCTAAAGTCCGTCAGATTTGCGACTGGAAAAGCCTGCTGAAGGTCCTGTGAAGCCCACACACGATCGTATTGTGCGCCGGATTTGGTCCGCCAGACCAGTCCGGACGAAAAGTCCGACCGTGTGTACGCCCCATTAGGGAAGTGGAATCCCACGGTGTTGTGAAGGTTTTATTACTACACATCCAATAAGCCCCCAACAAACATTCAGCAGAGCAAGTTTTTCAGCTGGACTCACTTGTCACAGAGTGTTTCATCATTTGTGGGTGTAACACACTCAAGAGCGCTGCTTTAACTTTATGGATCACTGGAGATGAACTTTTAAGGCTTACGTTTTATGATACTTCCAATGTTTGTTCATTTATGCGCATTAGAAATGCATTCTCTTACCTCATGTAGGATTTTCCCAAGAGCCTCCTGGCTCTGGATGGATTTCCTGTAGCCAGAAAACAAACTAATGTTAACGGGCAAATCAATTATTACTTATGCTCATTGGTCTATTTAATGCATATTTAATACCTGGATATTGACTGCAGTCAGAGGTCTTATTTTACCTTTCCACATATTTGATATTTTGATATATATTGTGACTGAAGTGGACTCAGCTTTCTGTAACTTACTATTTGATTTTATCACAGAAAACATTTTGAAAAAAAAAACACTTTTGTTCCAAATAAAAATGACTTGGTTTAATAACAAAAAAAGGAGGCAACAAGTAAAAAAAAACCTCAAAAACTCAATGCTAATGTCTGTGACCATATTAAAATAGAAAAGTAGGGAGAACAAATAGAAGATTGGATTTTAGATGAATTTACCATAGTCCACTGCAGACGTTTTTAGAGGACCACTATGCAAGTTTTCCTGTGTGGCCACCCTGCTTCCAGGAGACTACATGGGACAGAACAAGGTTATTTCTGAATAGAGAGTAGTCTTCACTCAGCCAGCAACCTATTGTGGAGATGTGCACTGCAAAGGCAGCAGGGCAGTGTGGACACACAAGGAGTAGCCGCCCTACAGGCCAGTGCTCTGACCAGACTGACATTTGATACTAAGGATTGCTTAACACCATCTTGAGAGCAAGAGAGACTTTGCCTGAAGAGGCAGGGAGCCAAGCTGAGCATCTACAATGATCAGGAAGCTGAATATTTTCTTTGTTGAAAACACCCCTTGTGGGTAACTCCTAAGTGGCTTCCATGTGAATAAAAGTAGACAGTAAGCCTTAAAATGTAAGTTTAAAAGTAGGCCGAGTTTGTCACAACCATCTACGCAAATCCAAAATCCAATCTATAGATTTATACTTTTATTTTGTTGAATAAAGGAGCGTTTTTTCATGACATAATTAGGCCTCATTCACACGGGCGCACTACAGTGTACACCTGTGTAAAGGCCCTGTTTACCTGCACAAGGATGCACAGTTGTTTCATGTATACAGTAGCTGCACACACAGCCACTGCTCTCAACATGTTTGGGGCTGTGAACCCCCACAGAAGTCATACTGGGAGCAGTGGCTGTGTCCGGGAGTGGGAGTGCCTGCACGAAACACCAGTGCATCTTTATGCAGGTAAACATGGCCCTTGCTGGAGTGTATGCCCATGTGAATGAGGCCTTCTTACTCTATTTTTATGACATTAAGTGCTACAGGGAATTAGGTCTGGCCCTGGTGTACATAAAGAAACAAAACCACCCCATTATAGATGGGCAGAGTTGGGATGCTGGGAACTAGGATGCACTGACTTGTACATTCCCAAGCTTAGACAGAAGGAACTCCAGGAAATCTGGTTATTAGCAGGTACATGGATTTACAAAGCAGGCATGCCTGGTGCACACTGCACAGTATCAAAACTGGGATGAAAAGCACTATGCTGGTACACGGTGCACTGTGTTTCAACAGTAAACATTTTTAACTTCACATTAAGATCCCTTTCACACCAAGGTGCTTCAAAAACGCCCTAAAAACGCCATAGCGTTATTACCGCATTTTTACAGCGTTTTAGGGGCGTTATCGATAAAATTAACGCAACGCTACAGGCGTTTTAACAGCGTTTTTCAAGCGTTATTGAAGCATGGGCGTCAAAGAACAATCCCACCTCCCTACATCACTTTCTGTGTACTTCCTGGTATCTCGTTGAGGTGAAAGAGGGTAAATAAAGAAGATGGAGTTTATGGAGCTGTTTTTGTTATTTGTGCTACTCTATTGGGAGCATATCCACCAACAGAGGCAGCACCGTCGCTATTGAGTTAATCCCATCTTCCAAGCGCACACCTCAATTGGACAATTTGCATTGCTATACGAGGACTTGAGAGTGCACCCAGACAAGTTCAAAAATTATACTTGGATGAGCATTGCAACGTAAGTATCTATATCCTAATCCCACTCCCACATCCCTAACCCTAACCCTGCTCCCACTAGTCCCAAATCCCTAACCCTAATCCCGCTCCCACTAGTCCCAAATCCCTAACCCTAATCCCAACCCTAATCCCGCTCCCACTAGTCCCAAATCCCTAACCCTAATCCTGCTCCCACTAGTCCAAAATTCCTAACCCTAATCCCACTTCCACTAGTCCCAAAACCAGAACCCTAATCCCGCTCCCATTAGTCCCAAATCCCTTTGATGGTCTGTTTAATCATTCTGACCTTCCCACAATTTCAGTCCTGTTGTTGTAGATGCTCTCATTTCTGCTTGCATGTTTACCTTTTTGTGAGATCATGTGACTTTTCTACAGCTCAGGGCGGATTATAGGCATTTACAGGCGTTTTTACAGCGTTTTCAATTCATTTCAATGGAAAGAGGCGCTTTTGAAGCGCTTTTTTCAACGCCCAAAAGCTGCTCCAAAGATGCTGCTTGCAGGACTTTTCTCAACGCCCCGCCAGCGCAATGCCTCAGTGTGAAAGGGTCCATTGAGATGCATGGGGAGCGTTTTATGAGCGTTTTTTGTGCTAAAAAGCTGCAAAAACACCTTGGTGTGAAAGGGGTCTTAATATATTTGAAACTGAAAGTAGCGCTGTGTGGCACATAGATTCATACAAGTTAACAACTGAAGCAATATAAACACTGCACTTACCTCTCCATCTTGGTGGATATGAATACAGAGAAGTCACATTCCTCATTAGGCAAGTAAGTGGAAGGCACAATGATGTACTGCCCAGGAGAAAGGTCACACATCATGGACACTTCATGTGAATAACTGTGTGGTACACAACTGGCACGTGGCTCTTGTACAAAAGGTGAAAGGCTGCTATCAGAGGGAACCTACAGATGGGTACACACAAAGCATTTCAAAATAACCAACAGTGATTTCAACCACAAATCAGAGGACAACCATTAGAATTTTAACAAGACCATATTTTCCTATTCATCAATCATTCGTGTAATTTTATGGTAGATTTATTTACTAAAGAATATTCAAATAGTGAATTCATCACTTCTGCAAAAGAGCAACAGATTAAAATTTCGCAAAACAGTGGGGTTGATTTCCTAAAACTGGAGAGTGCAAAATCTGGTGCAGCTGTGCATGGTAGCCAATCAGCTTCTAACTTCAGTTTGTTCAATTAAACTTTGGCAAAAAAAACAACTTGGAAGCTGATTGGTTTCTATGCAGAGCTGCACCAGTTTTTGCACTTTCCAGCTTTAGTAAATCAACACAACATTATACTAAATAGGGACTGCTAATTAAAAAACAAACAAACAAAAAAAAAGTTAGAGAAAAAACTATGCCTATTATTCCATTAAATAGAGCAAAAAAAAAAAAAAATTGCCAGAGAAGAAGTCAACAACAAAATTAATCGCTTCAGCCCTGGAAGATATGGCTGCTGAATGACCATAGCATTTTTTGAGATTCGGCACTGCGTTGCTTTAACTGACAATTGCACGGTCGTGCGGCACTGCATCGAAACAAAATTGAAGTCCTTTTTTTCCCACAAATAGAGCTTTCTTTTGGTGGTATTTGATCACCTCTGTTTTTATTTTTTGCGCTATAAACAAAAAAAGCGCAACAATTTTGAAAAAAAAAAAACACAAAAAACACAATATTTTGTACTATTTGCTATAATAAATATCCCCATTTTTTTTAAAAAAAGCTATTTTTTTTTCCAGTTTGGGCCGATAGGTATTCTTCTACATATTTTTGGTAATAAAAATTGCAATAAGAGTATATTGATTGGTTTACGCAAAAGTTATAGCGTCTACAAAATCGGGGATAGATTTATAGCATTTTTATTATTATTATTTTTTTATTAGTAATGGTGGCGATCTGCGATTTTTATCGTGACTGCGACATTATGGCGGACACATCGGACACATTTTTGGGACCATTGGCATTTATACAGCGATCAGTGCTATAAAAATGCATTGATTACTGTAAAAATTTCACTGGCAGGGAAGCAGTTAACACTAGGGGGCGATCAAGGGGTTAACTGTGTTCCCTAGTGTGTGTTCTAACTGAAAGGGGGATGGGACTTGCTAGGGGAAAAGATAGATCGGTGCTCATACTTTGTATGAACACACGATCAGTCTCTTCTCCCCTCAGAGAACCGGGATCTCTGTGTTTACACACAGAGATCCCGGTTCTCGCCTTTTTACGAGCGATCGCGGGAGCCCGGTACTCGCATTGGCTCTAGAGGCGAGCAGCACGCCCCCCTAGAGGCCACAGGGCGAAGTGACGTAATGTAACGTTGTTTCGCCCAGCCGTGCCATTCTGCTGCAGTACAACTGGGGCGGCTGGTCGGCAAGTGGTTAATATGAAACGAAGATCAAATCACATATAAAAACAAGCACTAAAGCTCAGATCACCTTTAACATGTTAATATAATTTAAAAAGTAATTTTTTAATTTGTGATTCTGCAAAGAAAGTCCTTGTTCTGGCACTTTGTTATAGGGTGATAATGCCCTGTCCCGGTGTTCAAACCGTGCTCCAGCATTGTCACACGGGCTTCGGATGTAAACTAAAAAAGGCCAATGTCAACAAAAATGAATGTATGGTCCACTTTTGTTACCATCAGAAAACTCACCCAAAGAAATGCCATGCAGCCAACACTGAAGTGCATGCATGTTAACATAATGGGGTCAATTCACGGAGGAAGAAAGAAGAAAGAAGAAAGAAGGAAGAAGGAGGAGGAAGAAGAGGAGGAAGAAGAGGAGGAGGAAGAAGAAGAGGAAGAAGAAGAGGAAGAGGAGGAGGGAGGAGGGAGGAGGAGGATTATGCGGCATGTACCAGTAAATACCCGTCAATTGCGGGCTACCTGTTGGCCGCAGACAGGTGAAAGGTAGACCGCGAATAAGTTTCCACCGCCATCCCCCCGCAGGTACCGGACTGGTTCTCTCCCAGCCACCAGCTGCGCCTCTGGTTCTTCTCTCTCTCCACGACCTGCCTCCGCCCCCACTGCTATCATCAGTGAACAGCAGGGAGTGAGAGCCAGCACAGTCCAGGACAGAGGGGAAGCTGGCCAAGTTAACTTTTTAAGTTAACCCACAGCTTGTTAATATGGTCACTGCTAAAGGGGGAAGAAGAGGACACTACTGTGTGAGGGGTGGGGGTGATGTGAAGGGGGTAGTGGACACTGTTATGGGCAGGGACACCCCCGTAGCAGTGTCTTCTACCACCCTTCACCCCTCACAACTCTGAGAGCAACACACTTCTGATCCCAGCATTCTGTGTGCAACACACTCCTGATCTCTGCATTCTGTGCGTAACACATTTACGATCTACGTTTGGGGTTAACAATAGATCATCACCCACAGTAGATCACAAAGGTAGTGCGTTTTGAACACGGTGCAGAAAACACACATGGAACATGCCTTTCTGGCACTAAGTTCTGGTGTGAACTGGCCCTAAGAACAGGACACTGTGCCGGTGATCTTTGACTTCATCAGTGTTGTTCAAGTAGATCTCCATCTCTCTAGGGTTGCCTACCCCTGCCCTAATGCAATAGGCTGCACACACCTATGGCTACACGAATCATCTGCCCTTACTCAAGATGGCCATTGCTAGAAATGCTGGGGGGTGTTTTCCAAAGTGATTTCACAGAAAAATAAATCATGGAGACATGGATAGGAAGAGGAAATTTGCTTTGAACTTTAAAAATTAATTAAACAATGTTTTTGGTTTGTTGTACTTAGGAGTATATTTTTTTTTCTCCTTTTTTTGACAGTGCAAGGCCCTGCCACAGTGTGAGTTTATGAAATGACAGTGTGAACTTACAGATTATTGTTTCTGTGCAGAAAAGACTGGGGTTATAGTTTTCTCTGGATTTTGTAGTCCCAGATTGGGGCCTTGAGCTTGAAGACTTTGAAGAGATTTGGATGGGGAAAAAGTGCTCAATCCAGTGTTCAGTTCTTACTGGAGGCCTGCAGGCTGTGAGAGTATACAGGTGTGCGGGGTCATTAGAGGCCAAGCCTAAGCATATCTCAGGACTCCCATTATTACCTTACTTTTTTTTCATATATTGGTGCATTTTATCATTTTAAACATTTGATATGTTTTCTATTTTCTATTGTGAATTAAATATGGGTTTATGAGATTTGCAAATCATAGAGGGTAAGACATTACAATCATGTTTCCTAAAACAATGCAATTGCAACGCGTATAACTGACTAGGGGAAGAGGGGATTTTTTTTCTCAAAAGTGTAGTAACACTTAAATAATTCTTACCATGTACACATGGAACCCTATTGCATGGCAGTGTTTTCCCTGACAATGTTGCCTTAGTGTCACCCTCACCAGTCGGGCTTTACTGGGCACTATAAAAGGGATGGTTGGATTAAGGCAGTAAGATGGAAAATTCCTGCTGCCTCCGGCATTAACATCCTTTTTCCACTGGCCTTTTACTTCTCGGGTCTCCCAAGTTCCTTTTACATCATCTTCACTTGTGTTTACCAGTGGCTGATGGGAGGTTATTTCACTGTAGGATACACACACAAAATCAGGAAAATCTCAGTTAAATCTCCAGTACATTCATAACCAAAATCTGTATTACACAAATGTGCTTTCCATTTTGTCTGTTTTGAGAAATGAAAAAACAAAAACAAAGCCCTACTCATTCTAAAGGCATAGGAACAAAAATAAAGGTCAGGGAGATAAAAAAAAACCATGACTGACATCTAACAGGACTTTCCTATCCCAAAGTGTTCTCTGCAGCGTTATGGAGAATACACATGGAAGGATACCACAACCTCCACAATGCATCCTACATTTTACAAATGAAAAATAAAATGCAGGAGCAGTGTGGAGTATTTACTCCTACGAAGAGCAGCCACTGATTTCTATTATAAATAATGCCCAGGAGACAATTATGATACATATGACAAGTGACAGTGATCAGTCTCCTCACATCATGAAAACAGGACTATGTCACTCCCCAACTTTAGATGCTGCCCATATTCCTGACAGGGAGAGTAAAAAAAAGTGCAGAAACCATAGATCTAGAGTACACAATCAATTTACCATAATTGTCAACCCCATCTAGTAGCCATAATAAAGTATCTTCCTAAAATACCTAAATCACTAGATGGCACTGGCAATCATAAAAAATAATAGGCTGTGCGAATGCTGAGAATTTTTATTTTATAAATAGACCCCAATGTATGTACAAAGTACTTTGAGTTCATTTTAAATGGAACAATAAAATGTATACGTTGTATCTACAGTAACAATCCTTTTGTTTTGTTTTTTTTGATTGTATATTAAAAAAAAAAAATTGTTTATGCAAAGCAATATCACCAAAATGCCTGGTTTGTCCCCAAATAGGAAAAACATACATTGCTTTGTTGTCTTAAAGCAGCGTTCCAGCCAGTTCTGTGTTTTTTAAAAGTCAGCAGCCACAAAAAGTGTAGCTGCTGACTTTTAATAAACACACACTCCCCTGTCCAACGGTCCAGCGATGCGGCCGCCCGAAGCCTCGGTTCTCTCCCCCTCCTCTCCACGGCGCCGGCATCCCTACCGTGGGTACCCGGCTGCGACAGCTTGTGGCTTCACAGCAGGGTGCGCACTGCGCATGCGCAAGTCGTGCTGCGCATCTTCAATGGTCCAGCAATCTTCTGGGACCCGTGACTTGTCCCAGAAAATTGCAGGGAGGGAGGGGCCGCCTAGGCGACCCGAGCGGAAGTGGGAGCTGGGTACCTGTCAAAACTAGGTACCCGCCCCCCCCCAAAAAATGACATGCCAAATGTGGCATGTCAGGGGGTCAGGATTCCTTATTCCACTTTTAGTAATGACAAATTTATTGCTCCATCAATAGGCCCATGACAAACGTAAAAAAACTGCTCTTGTCCATAGGTAGTGTACAGGTGTGACAGCTAAATTGGTTAAAGGATAAGTTCACCTTTTCTAACATGTTACATCTGTATTCATTATTCAGAGCGTAACATGTTAGTTCTGCAGCTGCCCCCGTGATCCCCCCCCCGATCCCTGCTGTAACAGCAGACCAGTGTCTGCTGTCACAATTCAAAAAAGACGTGGTCATGTGGGGCTGTGAATGTAAACTACAATTACCAGCTGTGGCGTCTGTCAGGTTGTAGTGCACAATGAACTACCATGGCACTGTTGAGCGCTGCATAGCACCCACGAACTGCTGATCATGGGTGCAATGCTTTGCAGACTTCCAATAAAATAAAGAATAAATGCACATTTTTTTACCTGCAAAAAAAAAAAAAGATGTGCATTTATTTATTTGAAAAGGTGAACTTTTAATGTAGCAATTTTTATATTCTTGTATAATTTGGCTTTTGATTGGATTGTGATCTATGTTTGGTGCACTAAAAGATGTAGGGATATTTAAGTTTCTAACTGCATGTAAACTAGACCTTGGCATCAATACTGCTTTAACAGTAGTAAATTCAATATATAGTTTAAAAGATGCAACCTGAGGGTGATTGGTCCACTAGATAGGACTCGCAACAAGAAGTCCCCCTCTGTGTCCCTGAGGAAAGTGCTGGGTATAACCAGGTAATATCCAGGAGAAAGCTCACACTGCAGGTGAAGCTGTCTGTCATAGCAATGTGAGGAGGTGCCAGCAACAACAGGTGACAGTACAGTCTTCTGCAAGTTAAAACGACGTTTTTCCACCTACAGAAAAAAGGAGATAAAATTTACATAAAAACTTATTTCCATAAATTTACAAACTAACTAAATTTAAAGTGTTTGTTAACCCCCCCAAAAAAATATGCAGATCCTGGTCCCTTAAAGCAGATTACACAGCACAGCGCTTGTGCTGTGTAATCTGCCCCCTTCTAAACTGTAGAAAAAACCCCTGAACTTGCCACTTCTTGTATGCCCTCTCTAAATAGACCACGATAACCAGGGTAGCTCTGCCCTGATCACCGTGGTCAAAGTGCGTCCCTCCGTCATATGCTCTCCCCTTTGCTCTCCTCTCTCCCCCTCCTTCCTGCCTGTCATCCCCCTCTGTGTCTGTCCCTGGCCGCCCCCCGCCGCTATTCTTGTAGAGTAAAATTTAACAATTTTCACTTCCAGCCTCTCTATTAGAGGCTGGCATAGCACACTGTGTCTGTAGTTTTAATAAAACAAGTGTTAAAAATACCTAATTTCAGCTATCTTCAGGCCGGTCACGTGACTCGCGGCAGCTTTACAGCTGAGACACGGCTTCTGCAGAGGAGACGAGCGGCCACGTGATCTTCCCATCGGACGTCAGAGGGAGACCAGGGCCCCTCCCTCAGAAGCAATAGATCAGAGCTGTAAAGCGGCCGTGTGTGATGTGACTGGCCTGAAGACAGCTGAAATTATGTAATTACAACACTCGTTTTTTAAAACTACAGACACAGTGTGCTATGCCAGCCTGGCATAGTTTTATATGGATGGGTTAACAAACCCTTTAAGAAGATACAGTGCTCAGCATAAATGAGTACACCCCTTTTGAAAAGTAAGATTTTAATCAATATCTCAATGAACAATGAAAAATTTTCAAAATTCTGACAAAACTTAGTTTTATAGAACATTTGTTTAGCTCATTACATGAAAGCAAGATTAATAATGTAACTTAGATTGCAAAATCTTCAGTTTTACTCAAATTAGTTGACGCAAAAATGAATACACCCCACAACAAAAATTACTACATCTAGTATTTTGTATGACCTCTATGATTTGTAAGGACAGCACCAAGTCTTCTAGGCATGGAATGAATAAGTTGGCGACATATTGCAATATCTATTTTTTCTATTCTTCGAGAATTACCTATTTTAGAGCCTGGATGCTGTATGGAGAGTGATGCTCAACTTGTCTCTCCTTAGAATTCCTCATAGGTGTTCAATTGGGTTCAGATCAGGAGACATACTTGGCCACTGAATCGCTTTCACTCTGTTTTTCTTCAGAAATGCAACAGTGGCCTTAGATGTGTGTTTTGTCATGTTAGAAAAGTACATGACGACCAAAGGCATGGAGTGATGGTAGCATCTTCTCTTTCAATACAGAGCAGTACATCTGTGAATTCATGATACCATTAATGAAATGCAGCTCCCGACACCAGCAGCACTCATGCAGTCTCATAGAAGGACGCTGCCACCACCTTGTTTCACTGTAGGCACCATGCATTTTTCTTTGTACTCCTCACCTTTACCACGCCATACCATTTGAAGCCATCAGTACCAAAAACATTTATCTTGGTCTCATCACTCCAGAGTACAGAGTCCCAGTAGTCTTTTTCAGCATGGGCACTGGCAAATTCTAGGCAGGCTTTTTTGTGCATGGGCTTTAGGAGAGGCTTCCTTCGTGGACAACACCCTTTCATGCCAATCCTCTGCAGTTTACGCCGTATTGTGTCACTGGAAATAACCACCCCAGTTTGGCTTTCTACTTCTTTAGCTAACTGCAGTGAACTTGCATGTCAAAACTTTTGTGGACGGCCTGGACAGCTCTGTGAAATGGTTGCAGTTACATCTTTGTTAAATTTTTGTATTATTTTGCTACAGTATTCTGACCAATAAGTAAAGCTTTGCTAATTATTTTGTAGCCTTCACCTTTCTTGTGTAAATAAATATTTTTTTTCTCAGGCCTCGTGACATTAGTCTTCCATGTAGTGTCATTGTAGATAACATGAAATAAGAAGGGGTTTTCTTTAACCACTTCCCGCCCGCCATATAGCAAAATGAAAGGCGGAAAGCGGTTCTGTTATCCTGACTGGGCGTCATATGACGTCCAGCAGGATAAGCTGCTATTGCGTGCAGCGATCGTTGATGTAGTGTGACAGTCTGACACATCGCATCTCCGATCGAGGTAAAAAGTCTATTACTATGTGTTTGGGTTTAAAGGGATGAGGTGGCAACCCTTCCAGGGATGCCCAACCATGACCACCAGGTAAGCTCACTAGAGCCCACCAGGGAGGGACACAGAGTGCCGATTAGGGATGGCACTCTGTGCCCATCAGTGATGCCTGCCAGTGTCTCCTGATCAGCGCTGCCCATCAGTGCCACCTATGAGTGCCCATCAGTGCCAAATATCAGTGCTAGAGGTCGACCGATATATCGGCCGATATTTGGTGTTTTTACTTAATTGGCATCGGCCGATTGTGCTGATAAAAAAGGCCGATATAACTTCAGCTCGACTTGCAAATGACTTCTGTAATAGAAGTCAGTGCAAGTTGCCTGTATTCTGTGAAGCAACTTCTCCCTCCTCTGGGCAGCCTGCCAAATCTGATAAAAAGAACCTGAAGGATACAATGTTTACACTTATGAATGAGCTGAGCTCTGTGTGTTGAAGCTCTCAGTTTAACCATTTCAAGACTAAATCTTTTCTGACATTTGTTGCTTACAAGTAAAAATCCTATATTTTCTGCTAGAAAATCATTTAGAACCCCTAAACATTATATATATATATTTTTTAGCAGAGACCCTAGGGAATAAAATAGCGGTTGTTGCAATATTTTATGTTACACGGTATTTGCGCAGCGGTCTTTCAAACGCAATTTTAAAAAAAAAAAATACATTAATAAATAATAAAAAAAAAACTAAGCAGTAAAGTTAGCCCATTTTTTTTTCGTCCAAAAGTTTTGATTACCTGTATTTGTATATTTAATATTTAAGATATAGTTTTTTTTCTCTAAATTCTACATACAGGTGAACTGATTGGAGGTTTGTTTTGTTTAATAAGTGTTTAAATGTAAAAAAATTTCTGTATCACTTAAGGCTGCTTTCACACTGCAGCGGGCATGTGTTGACGTTAAAACTCTGCTAGTTTTAGCGGCGCTTTACCATCATTTTAGCGGCGCTATTCGGCTGCTAGCGGGGCGCTTATAACCCAGCTAGCAGCCGAGGAAGGGGTTAAATGTGCCCCTGAAGCGCCGCTGCCGAAACGCTTTGCAGGCGCTTCGGCAGCGGTGCGCATTCATTTCAATGGGCAGGAGTGGTGGTATACACCGCTCCAAAGATGTTGCTTGCAGGACTTTTTTTTAACATCCTGCCAGCGCATCGCCTCAGTGTGAAAGCACTCGGGCTTTCACACTGAGACTGCAGGGGAGCCGTTTTACAGGCACTTTACAGGCGCTATTTTTAGCCCAAAAGCGCCTGAAAAACGCCCCAGTGTGAAAGGGGTCTAACTGTTAGATTTTATGAGATGAAGGGGGAAAGAATTCGGGCTAATGTATCGGCCCAAAAAAATCGGCATCACATATCGGCCATCGGCCACCGAGATGTCTAAATATCGGCATCGGCCAGAGAAAAACCCATATCGGTCGACCTCTAATCAGTGCTATATATCAGTACCACCTATCAGTGCCATCTCATCAGTGCCCGCCAGTGCAGCCTCATCAGCGTCTGTCAGTGAAGGAGAAAACTTACTTATTTACAAAGTTTTGTAACAGAAACAAAAAAAAACTTTTTTTTCTCAACATTTTCGGTCTTTTTTTATTTGTAGCACAAAAAATAAAAACCCCAGTGGTGATCAAATACCAAATAGCTCTATTTGTGGGAAAAAAAATATAAAAATTTATTTTGGGTACAGCATCGCATGACCGCCCAATTGTCATTCAAAATGTGATAGCGCTGAAAGCTGAAAATTGGTCTGGGCAGGAAGGTGTGTATAAGTGCCTTGTATTGAAGTGGTTAAATAATGCCCTTTTATAATCAAATTTCTGCTGGACACCTGTTTAATGAATAATTAGATTCACCTGTAGTTGTTCTTGTTAATTAGGGTTTTGTTGTCCAAAATTTAGCTTTAATTGGGGTGTATTCATTTTTGAAACATGGTCTTGAATGAATTGGTCAGGAAAAATACAGATCAAGCATCCAACCCATGCGCTACAGAGTCTGCACTCTGTTGGATGTTGGCCAACAGGAACAGGGAGGACTTTAACAGGAGATCATCTAGGTACCGCACAACAAAAATCCCTTGAGCACAGGACAAATCCGGGTCATAATACCTTGGCGAATTCTTGGGGGGGGGGGGGGGGGGCAATGCACAAGCCAAAGGCAAGGGCAACAAATTAGTAATGATGATCGCCCACAGTGAATGGCAGATGGCGTGTTAAGATGGAGGGATAGGAATGTGCAAGTAAGCATCCTGGAAATCTGTAGAGGCAAGAACATCCCTTAGATGTAGGAAGGCTATGACCAACCTGGCAGTTATTAATATTATTATAATACAGGATTCATATAGCACTAACAGTTTACCCAGCACTTTACAACAGAAGGGCAGACAGTACAATTACAATACAATTTAATACAGTAGGAATCAGAGGGCCCTGCTTGTTAAAGCTTGCAATCTAAGAGGGAGGGTCAAGACATACAAAAAGGTAATAACCGTGGGGGATGAGCTGATGGAGAAAATAAAAGTACAGTTGTTAAGTGGGGGCAGGATAGGTTTCTCTGAAGTGAAGATTTTTCAGGGATCGTCTAAAAGTGGACAGAGTAGGATATAGTCGGAAGGATTGTAATAGGAAGTTTCAGAGGATGGAAGAGGCGCGGGAGAAGTCCTGAGGCGAGCATGGGAGGAGGTGACAAGGGAGCTAGGAAGCAGGATGTCTTGGGAGGAACGAAGAGAACAATTAGGTTGGTATTTTGAGACTAAGTTAGTGGTGTAGCTGGGGGCAGAGTTGTGAATGACTTTGTAAGTTGTTAGCATTTTAAAATTTATTTGTTGGGTAAGCGGAAACCATTGGAGGAATCGGGAGAGGGGTAGCAGACACTGAGCAGTTGGTAAGGTGTACAAGTCTGGCAACAGCATTCATGATGGACTGAAGGGGGGGGTAGCCTATATAAAAGGTAGGCTAGTGAGGAGTGAATCGCTGTAGTCAAGGTGAGAGATGACCAGGGAGTGGACTAGGAACTTTGTGGTGTCATTGGTTAGGGAGGGGCGTTATTTAGAGATGTTGCGGAGGTCGAGGTGGCAGGCTTTGAATGCTGATTGGATGTGGAGCAGAGAGCTCAGAGTCCAGGATTACACCCAGCACCTTGGCATGCGGGGACGGGTTGATATTTGAGCAGTTGATCTTGACGGAGAAGGGAAGGGGCATCTGGGGGAGGAAATATTAGGAGTTCGGTTTTGGATAGATTGAGTTTGAGGAAGTGGTGTGACATCAAGTCTGATGTGTCAGTCAGTAAATTAGTGATGCATATGGAGATTGATGGCGTGAGCTGCGGGGTAGAGAGATAGATTTAGGTGTAATCAGCGTAGAAATTTTATAGAAAGCCATGGGAGGCTATTAGCAAACCCAGGGAGGAAGTGAAATCGTGAATAGGAGAGGTCCAAGAACAGAACCCTGTGGGGACCCAGACAGAGAAAATAGAAGAGGAAGTAGAGTGTAAATGACACTGAAGGTGTGGTGGGATAGGTAGGATGAGAATCAGTGAAGAGTACAGACACGTAACCAAAGGAGTAGAGTTTTTTGAGAATGCGTTTCCATGCAAAACATTTAAACCTGTGTAGGAACCAGTTGAGTCTTCAGATCCAGAAAGGGCCTGATTCCCTTGTTTTGTAACTGTAAAAATGTTGCAAAAAAAAAGAAAAACAACAAAAAAAACAACAACCTGAAAGCATTTTTTTGGTGGTACAGGGACAAGAGCTGCTGGAAAGCAGCAAGCAGATCCACCCACCATAGGGAAGGAGACAAGTTTGACAGTATGAAGCAGAGAGGAGACAGAGTGCAAACTCCAGTTTGTAGCCGCTGGAAATGGCACTCTGGACCTATGTATCTAAAATTTTCTGGGAACTGGTTGGTTTGAAGGGTCATGTCTTGTTATGAAAGTACATTCCCAACTTAGACTTGGAACTGAAGGACTTGAAGGGATGAAACCTCAGGGTAGAAGTCATCCTAACAGAGGTGTATGTCCTCTTTTTCTGGGGATGGAAAACTACTCTTGCCCCAATGATCTTCTTGATGCATTTATCCAAGGCGAGACCAAACAGGTTTTCCCCTTCAAAGAGTCCTGTGCATGTGGATGGAGAGAAGACTAACCTTGGGCATTTGACAAAGTGTATATGCCAAGACAGGGCAGCCAAGGAAAAGAGAGCTTTGATAAGAGCCGCTAACCTCTTGTCTACCAGATCTTCGAACATTGGATTAGCCTCCACAGGGCCACAAAGGTCTTGTTAAGATGAGCAGTGGCAGGACCTACCACAGGAAGCACCCACTTACACAGGAAACTTTCCTCAAGAGAATACTATTGGACAAAGCATTTCAGAGGAGTACAAATAGGCTGCAGATTGACAACATTTTCCAATAGGTCTCTTCAATGAGATTGGACCAAATAATCGATTTCTGTAGGCCAGTCAGCCACTCCTCAAAATTCAACTGGCCCCTACTGAATCAGCCGAATTTCAATCAGTGTATGGCCAGCTTAAGGCTGATCCAACACTATACAAGGGCAATGTCAATAAGGGCAGCTAGGATATCCATCATCTTGGATAAAATCTCTGTTACAGGTGCATCATCCTCATTCAATTTCTCAAAAAGAAATGGATCAATCTCAGCTGCCATCTCCTGCTCAGGTTATAAAGGCATAGCTGTGATCATTGCTACAACAAGGCCATAAATTCTGCCCATGAAATCTGACACTGTGGCAGAAGGTATGTAGACACAGTAGCACCACATCAGATGCACTAGTAGATCATACAGTGCCTTGAAAAAGTATTCATACCCCTTGAAATTTTCCACAGTTTGTCATGTTACAACCAAAAGTATAAATGTATTTTATTGGGATTTTATGTGATAGACCAACACAAACTGGCACATAATTATGAAGTAGAAGAAATATTATAATGGTTTTCAACATTTTTTACAAATGAATATCTGAAAAGTGTGGCGCGCATTTGTATTCAGCCCCTTGAGTCAATACTTTGTAGAACCACCTTTCGCTGCAATTACAGCTGCAAGTCTTTTTGGGTATGTATCTACCAGCTTTGCACATCTAGAGAGTGTAAGTTTTGCCCATTCTTCTTTGTAAAATAGCTCAAACTCTGTCAGATTGGATGGAGAGCATCTGTTAATAGCAGTTTAAGTCTTGCCTCAGATTATCAATTGGATTTAGGTCTCGACTTTGACTGGGCCATTCGAACACATGAATATGCTTTGATCTAAACCATTCCTTTGTAGATCTGGCTGTATGATTAGGGTCGTTGTCCCGCTGGAAGGTGAACCTCTACCCCTCAGTCTCAAGTCTTTTGCAGACAGGTTTTCTTCTATGATTGCCCTGTATTTGACTCCATTCATCTTCCTATCAACTCTGACCAGCTTCACTGTCCCTGCTGAGGAAAAGCATCCCCACAACATGATGCTGCTGGGGATGGTGTGTTCAAGGCGATTGTCAGTGTTAGTTTCCGCCACACATATCATTTTGCTTTTAGGCCAAAAAGTAAAAATGTTGGTATCATCTGACTAGAGCACCTTCTTCCACATGTTTGCTGTGTCCCCCACATGGCTTCTTGCAAACAAGACTTTTTATTGCTTTCTTTAAACAATGGCTTTCTTCTTGCCACTCTTCCATAAAAGCCAGATTTGTGGAGTGCACAACTAATGGTTGTCCTGTGGGCAGATTCTCCCACCTGAGCTGTGGATCTCTGCAGCTCCTCCAAAGTTACCATGGGCCTCTTGGCTGCTTCTCTGATTAATGCTCTTTTTACCGGCCTGTCAGTTTAGGTGGACGGCCAAGTCTTGGTAGGTTTGCAGTTGTGCCATACTCTTTCCATTTTCAAATTATAGATTTAGAGCGGAGTCCAGCCAAAAAAAAAAAAAAAAAAAAAAAAAATTTAAAAGTCAGCAGCTACAAATACTGCAGCTGCTGACTTTTAAAATAAGGACATTTACCTGTCCAGGGCGCCCACGATGTCCTCACCCGAAGCTGACCCGTCCGTCGCGATGCGTGTCCTGATTGGTCCCTGCTGTCTTCTGGGACCTGTGCGTCTCCCAGAAGACAGAAGACAGCGGGGGGGGGGGATGGAGAGGAGGAGCCGGACATGGCGTAGATCGCCACAGATTCTGCGGCGATCGATCGCTGGAAGTGGGAGCAAATACCTGTATTAGACAGGTATCTGCTCCCCCCTCCCCCCTGAAAGGTGCCAAATGTGACACCAGAGGGGGGGGGGGGTTGGGGGGGAGGAACGCGATAAGCGGAAGTTCCATTTTTTGATGGAACTCCGCTTTAAAAGTGCTCCGCGAGATGTTCAAAGCTTGAGATATTTTTTTTATAACCTAACCCTGCTTTAAACTTCTCCACAACTTTATCCCTGACCTTTCTGGTGTGTTCGTTGGCCTTCATGATGCTGTTTGTTCACTAAGGTTTTCTAACAAAATTCCGAGGGCTTTACAGAACAGCTGCATTTATACGGAGATTAAATTACACACAGGTAGACTCTATTTACTAATTAGGTAACTTCTGAAGTCAATTTGTTCCACTAGATTTTAGTTAGGGGTATCAGAGTAAAGGGGGCTGAATACAAATGCACGCCACTTTTCATATATTTGTATGTAAAAGATTTTGAAAACCATTTATCATTTTCCTTCCACTTCACTTCCATGTTCCACTTTGTGTTGGTCTATCACATAAAATCCCAATAAAATAAATTTACGTTTTTGGTTGTAACATGACCAAATGTGGAAAATTTCAAGAGGTATGAATACTTTAAGGCACTGTAGTTGGAGCCAAATTCAAAATTAAAGGAGAAGTATAGATAAAGCTTTTGTGGCTGTACTTCTATAGATCACGGGAGTACAGTTCATTCACAGAAACGGTCCAGGCTCTGAAAACATCCTAACTATATGGTTGGGATATGCCCAGATGCCTGGACGGACAGCTGGCTCAACCTCTCAGCAAGCCTCTGAGCCAGCCTCTCCCACCCCCTCCACAGCCCAGCACTCAAGTGAGTGCTAAAGGAGCAGAGCAGAAAGCTGGTGACTGACAGTCACCAGCTCTCCGCATCCTGAAGACCAAGAGCTGAGTGATCAACGGTGTTTGATCGCCCCGTTATCGGTCTTAGAGCGTAGGCGAGTATAATTTTTTTTAATCTAAACTAATACTTCTCTTTTAACCCCAGCACTCCTGGCTCCCTGCTGCAACCTCGAAAAAAGTTTGGGAGCAGATCCCACACACCATGAAGTGAATCTAAAGAATGAGGGGCACCCTGTGCTACATGTTTAAAGGGAAGCTAGAGTAACAAGGAATATACCCCATCCTGGCTTCACCCTCCATGATTGTCATAGCCCCGGAAGAATTTTAAGGGACAGAAATCTGCTGCAGGCATAAACGGACCTTGATATGTAAAGCACCATATAGCTAACTATGCACGTTGCAATATATGCCAAGGGGAGAACCCACAGCAGGATCCACTGCATGGAAGCAACTCTACTGGCCAGTCCCACATCTTTCATCTGCTGCAGTCTGGGTGAATTCCAACAAGGCAATGATGAGGAGTCAACTAATCTTTAAGCTGTATGAGGAGCTGCAGTGGCTATGGCGCAGCAGGAATCTTGACAGAAGAAGAATAGATATAGATAAATTGATAGAGAGCGCGAGATAAACAAAAACGTCCATAAAAGATGGTAAGCTTCTCTCAACAGAAAGAAAAAGTCAGTCACTTAAGGACACTAGCAAAAAAAAAAAAAAAAACCCTTAGGCAAGCTGGGAGTGGGAGGGGTTATACTGGGTTGTCCCTGCAGCTTTCTTTTTTTTGGCAAGCATCTAATCACCTGAAAGTAGCTGCATATAACCAAGTCCTAAAGATTAAAATGCCTGTGTCCTATAATGTACTGTACAATAGCAATGCCAAAATGCAATTATTCTGTATTTATAAAGAACCCCACAGTGATTTCTCATGCTTACCCTCCAGACATGAAGTCCAATAGCATACAGGGGAGTACTTTTTGAAATCGTGCTTCTTGATTGGTTTCTGCGTTTATCATCGACAGATGATATTTCACTTTGTGGCCTTTGCATAAGTGCCAGATACACCTCACTTTGCTCCCTAACAAACAACCAGAATTTAGGGTTGTCAGTAAAACTGACATTATTACGGGATCCACCTGCAGTCTGACCTTTGACCCAGGAACCATACAACTGTTGAGCGTGGAGCAATGGACAATCTGCAACACAAGAAATGAACATGTAGGTACCATAAAACAAATACAGCAATTGCTGTATAGATGATACAACCAATATATTAAAAACATCATTACCAATGTCAGTCATTGTTTTTAAAACATGTAATTTCCTAGTTCACTCTTAATACAAGAGTGAATACAAGGGAAGTCTGGAATACAAGGGAAAGACCGCTAAAGAAAAAGCATACTAATGTGGGGTGGGTGAGTAAGGCAAATTCAAACTAGAATACTCATCTAGTACCTTCTGTAAAAAAAAAAAAAAAAAAAAAAAAAAAAAAAGGAAGAATACCCATCTAGTGCCCGTTTTTGTGACATGCAAAATTAAACAATTCCAGACAACATGTGAAATCAATTAGTGAGACCCTAATACTATTTGGTAAAAACTGCAATAAGATTTCACAGAGCTCTTCATATGCAGGCTGGGTACGTATACTTTGTGTGCTGTGCAACATGTCCATTTTCTGCTTGATGTATTAGCAGTCGGTTTCACACTTGCAAGGTTGACTTGACTCACTGGTGGCTGCATGAAATATCTTACTGACACATTATGAAAAAGCAAGGAGTCTTGAGAAGATGAATTTGGGACTACTGATCCTGTATTACAACCAATTCAGCAAAAAGTGTTCACAGATCACAAGCAAAAGTAAATGAGGCGGATTCATCTGCTATGCCTGTAAAAAATAGGTGGCAGTAGGTAGTCTGTTTCTTGTATGCCAAAGGTTTCTTTTTCACTGGAATGTACTTTAAAGTGATTCTAAACCTGAATTTTTTTTGCGTAATAAGCAGCAAGTTATACTCAGCTTCTCTATACAATGGTTTTTCACAGTGCAGCACTGAATCTTCTTCTGGGGTTCCTTGACGGCATTCCTAGCTCCTCCTCTTCAGCAACTGCTGGTGACATCACCCGGTGACCCCTCCCCTTGGTTTACTTTGGCGGCGGGGCCGAATTACAGCTCCTTCTCCAGCTTTATAAAGTAAAAAAAAAAAAAAAAAAAAAAAGGAGCCGGCAAGTACATTTAAAACCGGCAATGACAGTCACCACTGGCAAGTGAGGGAGCCTGTCTGTATACACTGAGCCTTCACCATATACACTGCTCCTCTCCTGCCTCTCTCCTTGCACACACAGCCCCCTTCCTTGTCTGCAGTACACGCACGGACAAACAGACATACGGAACACTTGTGTGAAAGTAGCCTAATGTTGGGTTCCCCAGTAAGAGAAAGGAGGTTACACCACAATATGTGGTTATCACTCTGAAAACAATACAGCCTGCAAACTGCTTTCCAGCATATCTGCACAATGGACATTCGATAATCACATTAGCTCACCTGTCCAAATGCTTTGTATGTGCTCCATCTCATCCACAGGAAAAGCCATAATAACTTCATTAAACTCTTGCAGAAATTCTTCTCTCTCTACCCAGAACTCCCCATCTTGAAGTCCACAAAGAAACTTATCACTTTCTGACTTGTCCATTAAGGCCCATTTATCACTTCTGAAGAAAAAAAAAAAAAAACAGCTTAACACTTACTTTAGAAATTCACAGTCACCACAGTTTACCTAGCAAAGTTGCTGGTGTCATAAACCAAATTTTATGATACAAACAGTAAAGTGTAAGTTTATTACACAAGTCCTCGCAGCTAAATAGCCATAGGATGCAGCTACACAAAGCCTACAGCACTGTGGTCACAGCAGAGGTATGGTGGCTTTATTCTGTGTCAAAATCTGTCTGTGCTTCATATTTTAAAACATTATCGAACTATGCGAACAAAATGACTGACTTTATAGGTTACAATCTGTCACAAATTGAGCATCCCTTCCCACTAGGAGCAGAAGCAGGAGAGAAGACTTAGCTGTAGCAGCTGAGAAGACTGTGGAGTAAGCCCAGAGAGCGCAGTGTGCCCACTCATTTAGTGATGATGATACAAGTCCTGGGAAGAACTAAGGCGCAGAGTCTACAGTACCGCCTGGTCTCCACCAGAGCTTCTAGGGGTGGAGATGTCATGGTGCAGGTGACACCAAGATTACAGTCCTCTAACTCAAGCAGGCTGCAACTGACAGCAGATAAAAAGTCCTTGTAGCGCTGGTGCACTGGATTGACTTGACAGTAGGTAACACATAAGTGTTATTACCTTACAAAAGTGTTAGGGCCTGTTCACACCACCACACAGGTACATTCTGTCATCTTTAGAAGAGCATGGGTGCCATTGTTAATGGCACTCTCATGCATCCAGCAAACACAGGTGCATTCATGGCCACCAAATCACACGGAACCACAGTACTAAGCGGTCTGGTGTGGCGCGATTTTAAAAAATTGTTCCTGTCATACTTTTTGCTCTTTTCCACACTGGAATGAACGTGCACAGGGTCAACAAAGCAGTATACTGGGGAACACCGGGATCACATGGCTGGGACACACTGGGAGCACAGGGCTGGAATCACCAACGACACAGACAAGCTGGGGATCATTGAAAGTGCACAGGAGCTGGGTACAGACTGGACAAGCACTTGAAACACTAGAAGTCATGGAAATAACACTGTAAGGCAGAGGATACCACTTGAAGTCGCAAGGGACCACAGGGTGTCCAGCTGCTAGCATGAGAAATGCAAAGCAATGTGCACCAGCCCCTTTAAGCCTGGCCATGGATTTGCTGAGCTGTTGGCAGACAATGATTGGCTGCATGCCAGTGGCCATACACGAGTGAGAAACCCAATGCTGGACCATAAACAGGTGAGTACAATACAGCCTCTGCTTACTTTATGAAAAAAAAAAAAAAAAGTGTTCAAAAAACATATTTCCTTAATAAAAATTTGCAATTTCTACTTACTTCCTCCCCCATGCCCCGCTCCAGCGGCTTCGCCCCCAAGGATTATGTACACGTATTAAAATAAACTCATGCCCATACTTTGTGACTCCAGCCTTGATGTCTGTGATTGTAAAGGCATGAAATTCACCCAGATCTCCAGCACCTAAAATACATATAGATTGAGATATTGGCATATTAAAATTTACAGACAAAAGAATGAGATTTTTGTTCACTCTAAAATCCTTTTCTTGAACTCCAATGAAGGACACAAAGTATTTCATCTTTGGGTTATACTGTTGCCTACTGGAGGAATAGACACTCCCAACCTAAAATCTGTAGGCTCAGAAGCTGGCATCAAATGATGCCACAATCTCCACCTAGCCAACCCCACCCCCTGCTCAGTGTGACTGTCAATGATAGTGTGTACCATGTGCGACAATCATATGCAGTGTCCATTTTAAGCAGCATGTAGAGAAAGTACAATGAACATTATGCACTGCAGGTCAGTGAGCAGTAAAGAGCTGTAGAGTGTGTGGTATGTAGCAGAATAAAACAATAGGGCAGTATGTAGTAGTAGAGAAGCGCAAGGCCATGCACAGTACATAGTGGAAGTTCAAAGCAAGCAGTGAAATGTGTGCTGGCAATGGTAGGACAGCAAGCAGTATGTAGTGGCAGGGCAGAGCAGTGTGGAGTGGTGGGTCAGGGCAGTGGGCTGTATGTAGTGGACAGTAGGCAATAGGGAGCCTGTAGTGACAGGACAGCAAATAGCATGTAGTGGGCAGAACAATAAGCAGTGGCAGGGCAGTATGTAATGGCGAGGGGACATTATATGAGGCAGTGACCTGGTAAAGTCAATTGCCTCCATCCCTATCTATATATCAAAAAAGAGGGGAAAGGGTATTGGGACTTTGAATGAAGCATCTAGGTATAAAAAATTCAGTTTATTATTTAAATTGACATACAAACACATAATCATGGAGTAACTGTATATCCAATACAATTATAATAACTGGTACAATTCATAAAAATATATATCTATACATACAATATAGACAGGCTGCCACATGATTATAAACGATTAATATAAAAAATTTTACATACTGACAGATATCAATTGAATCATAGGGACACGGCATATAATAGCTCTATGCATTTCGTGAATTGATCCATGCTTCAGGAGCATGCGCATGAGTTCAATAAAAAATATAATAGAAGGAGTTGCTGTATGGTCTGATCCTACCCAAGGAAAAAAGAAAATTCATAAAAAATGAAATAAAAGCAAGTATAAAAAACCACTCTCTACCATACTTACAAGGTTGACTATATAATAAAGTGTGGCACTGTAGATCGGGGACCCCCACGGGGGAGCATCCCCCAACGGGTGCTGAGGTGGTGTGAGTGGCCTGCTGTCCAGCAAGAAAATCATCAAGGGGAGACAGATTTCAAGAAATTAAAAGTAGTCAGAGTGACCATAAAATGCTGAGACCATCAATGAAGGACTTCTGAAAAAATATATATGTATATATATTTATAGTATGACACATGCAAGGTGTGTCCTGTGCTTGGTAAAGAACAGGGGGATTGAAGTACTAGAAAGTATTAGTGGTAGCCAAGGTGTAAGAAGTGAAAAGTGATGAGAATATAAAACGCATCACCAGAAGAGGTTGAATAAAAAGGTGTAAGAAGTGAAAAGTGATATGGATATAAACACATCACCAAGAAAGGTTGAATAAAACAATCTAACAGTGCAGTGCAACAAGAGGTGAATTCTAATTACCAATTAGGCAGTGATCAGTTCATAGGGTCCAGGGATCCAAGGTGATTCATGTAGTGAACTGAAGTGAGCGACGACACACCAGAGTAAATCTGACGTCCCTGGGTGAAGCCTATAAGGGCAAAGCCATCACATGCCCACTGTCACGTAGGCGTCCTTGGCTGGGCGGAGAACCGCCCGGCGTCGTTGCCATTACACTCCTCCATCTAGCCGCCAGATGGTACTACCGTGGAAAGCAGTAGCGATGCCACAGCATTGACACCTCACCTGCAACAAAGAGAAGGTGACGTCAATACATGGCGCATGAATGTCCACCCACCCTAAGTAGAAGTATTTTTTCAGAAGTCCTTCATTGATGGTCTCAGCACTTAGTCACTCTGACTACTTCAATTTCTTGAAATCTGTCTCCCCTAGATGATTTTCTTGCTGGACAGCAGGCCACTGACACCACCTCAGCTCCCGTTGGAGTTGCTCCCCTTTGGGGTCCCTGATCTACAGTGCTTCATTCAAAGTCACAATCCCCTTTCCCCTCTTTTTTGCTGTACTAAAAATGCAATGTTTCCCGCTGAGCTATTGTGTTCTGGCAGGGGGGCCCCAGTGTCAATTTTCCACCGACCAGTACACATGTCCGATGACCTGCTGAACAAAATTGCCAGTTTTTATTGGCGATATATTCACACACACACACACACACACACACACACACACACACACACACACACACACGGTCCTTGTGTTCGTAGGAACCTGTGGACCTGGTGGGTGCCACCCTGTTTGGCCTTGATGTGCTTGGCGGCGCATCTATTGGAGCATGCTATTGCTGCATAGATATCTTTTATACCCATGATGATTCTATACATATGCACTAGTATAGAGATTCTCGGTTAACATCCACAAGAAGTTTGGCCCTTCACCGTATCAGGGCAAACATGATGTTCTAATTCATCACAGCTTTAGGATGCTCTAAGTATATGTATCTTTGATGTCCTTATGCAATGGATTGTACAATATGATGTAGTTTAGACCATATGGTCAACCTTCTTTTATCAATTCTAATAAAATTTTGCATACTTTTTAAACTTTTATTATATATCTTTACTGTTTTTCACATTCTGCCTTAAAAGTCCCAATTGGGGTAATCATTTTCTACAATTCTGACAGAGGGCTGCCCCTCTGCCAGAGCACATCGATCAGCCTTTGCAGCCATTAGCTGCCAGCGCTGATCGGATACCGGTTTTCCAGCATGCTCGCTCAACAGAAGCCGCCTGCTGTCGGACAGCTGACCTACACAGGCTAAATGTCGTCCGGTTTCTGTTGAACTGGCTGATACTGGCCAATATTCGGCCCATGTGTACCAGGCTTTAGGCAACCTTCTGTCTGAGAAGGGAGGAGGAGGTGGCCACATCCCAGCCCCGCCTACCCTGGAGAGGAAGCAGAACTCAGAGAGAGCCCACTGGCTGCCAGCCCCAGAGTGCATCTTATAGGGCACCAACAGAGAGGAGATGTACAGGAGACCGGAGGAAACAAATTGCATCCTGGGAGAGACGAGAGCCACAGGCAGCCTGTCAGAAACCATGAATCAGACTGAGACAGAAGTGCAGTAAAAATCACACTGTTTAATAATAAAAAATGGTAAAAAGGTAAACAGAACAAACATAGTCACAACATAGCCAGAGTTCGGTAACTGGAATGGATAGTCAGACAAGCCCCTGTGCTCCTTCATCCAGAGTGGGAAACGCTAATACAGGAGGTGTGTTATTGGCTAGATCACCAGGTGAAAATAGAGAGGGAAAAAAGAAGAAAAAAAAAAAAAACAACAGAGCCACCACAGCTACAGTGAGGGAAAAAAAGTATTTGATCCCCGGCTGAATTTGTACGTTTGCCTACGGACAAAGAAATTATCAGTTTATAATTTTAATGGTAGGTTTATTTATTTATTTATTTTTTTTAACAGGGAGACAAAACAAAAAAATCCAGAAAAACTCATTTCAAAAAAGTTGGGGAGAGCAGAAGGTTCAAGTTACAAAACGTCAGCCTCGAAACCTTAATGACTTGGAGAGGATCTGCAATAAGGAGTGGGACAAAATCCCTCCTGAAATGTGTGCAAACCTGGTGACCAACTACAAGAAACATCTGACCTCTGTGATTGCCAACAAGGGTTTTGCCACCAAGTACTAAGTCATGTTTTGCGAAGGGGTCAAATACTTATTTCACTCATTAAAATGCAAATCAATTTATAACTTTTTTGAAATGCGTTTTTCTGGATATTTTTGTTGTTATTGTCTCTCACTGTTAAAATAAACCTACCATTAAAATTATAGACTGATTATGTCTTTGTCAGTGGGCAAACGTACAAAACCAGCAGGGGATCAAATACTTTTTTCCATCACTAATGATTGGTAAGTTGCAATAGATAACATTTTTGATTTTGGGTTTAATACTGCTTTAATCAAAACATAGCAAGGAAGAACCCAGACTTGACAGCGCTGAAAACCGAACTGTAGTCCAACCCTTCTGCAAGAAAGAAATGCTACTGCTAGGGCAAGGGCCCATAATAAACATTCCTGGAAAGCCCACCTAGTGTCACAGAATTAGATATGCTCTTGACTCCCAAAATTCAATGATCTTTTGGAGCATATCAGGAACCTTACCAGGTCGGCAAAGAACATTCCTCTGAGTCAATTCAGGGCAAGAAATTGCCAAAAGGCCCTCCAGCTAGACTCTGCAAGGCAGAAGTGTAAAAAGAAGAAAAGTCTAGAGCCCACGCTAATCACCAGAGCATCCAATGATACTGGTATAAGTCACCAGCAACTGGAGATAAACCTGTTCTGCATGCAGGTGAACCAGGATTTTAGGAGGTCAATATCCTGCATTGGTGTATGATCACGTCACCACTTCCAGATAAAAGCAGTTAGGGAACCCGATCCACCCCTGAAAAGAGCATAGCAAACAGGATTAGAACTGGAGCAAGATCTTCTGTTCTTCGAAGCATAAATAACCACATTCTGTGAAACTCCAAGATGTAGACCAGTAGACAAGAGTTTGATAACAATCAGGGCTCCTGCCACGGCAGGGTGTCGCTCTTTTACCGGAGCAAGAGCTTTTGTTCTCCCCTGGTCGATGATGCACACCGCGTCAACGACATTGTCCACCTAGACTCAGATTACGTAACCTGTCAAGGGAATAATCCAATGATGCAGAAACAACCACATTTCTTTAAACTACAAGATGCAGTCCTGTAGTCTGGAGTTCTCCAACAGTCAGGGCTCTTGCCATTGCAGAGTGCCCCTGCCTACTCCCTAGCCTGAGAGGCGGATGTAAACAGATAGGATCTTTCAGAAGCTGTATAGGAAAGACATCTCTGATTCCAGGGCTGGGGGACTGATCCATAAAACTACCTGAATCTCCAGGGCTAAAATTCTGTCTGTTCAAAAGCTGGGCCCACTTGTACTACAAAGCCAGAGTATATCCCAGAGACAGTATAGGGTGAGACTGGATAAAAAGGGAAGGTCTTCAAGAGCATACCACAGATCCATTAAAGCTAGAAAACTAGGCTAACTCTGGGACTTAAGGCAAAGGATAAGAGATCAGATACCCTAAAGAAATTTCTAGGGAAAAACATTTTGTTCCGAGTTGCCTGCAGACGAAGAGGCTGTTTCAGCATTGATTTCTGAAGATTCGGTGATTAGCCAAACCGTTAGGACATCCAGACAATCAACGGAGATGGTGTCCAAAAGAGCCTGTGCCAACTACAGGATTAGCAAGTTAGTGAGCTGAAAAGATGGGGGATCTGTAAGGTACACCTGCCCAACTTCATACAGAAGTCAGAATTTCCAACTGGGGACAGGAAGGAATAGTAGATTTTGTGGATATCATGCACAATGTTTGCACCTGCAGGGGCCCAAAAGGAGGCAGCTATTCCATTTATTGGGGGGGGGGGGGGGGGGGGGGGCAGAGATGACTGCTAATCGGTGTTGTGATACAGGGGGTAGAAGGGAAGGAGCTGAAGAGGAAGCAGAAGGTGAAAGTTAAAGTGGAAGTCCATGCAAAGACTAAAATCCCTGAATCTTTATAGACACCACAGATCTAACACTAACCTCTCTATCCCTGTGAAGAAAAAAAAAAAAAAATGGAGTATACATACCTTTTTGGAAGCCAATCTGACCCGCTCCAACCAGATCCCACGCTGAGCTGTCAGACGCGGCTTCACTTGGGGTGCAGAGGAGACGGTGGGTGCAGCGGAGACGGATGACAACGGAAGCCTCATAGTAACTCTATGGGTGGCGTCACTTCCCATTCATTTCACAGCTGCTGTCGGCCGTGTCCTCTGCAGAGCTTCTACCGCTGGAGATCGGCTTCCAAAAAAGGTATGTATACTCATTTTTTCTTTACAGGGATAGAGAGGTTAGTGTTAGATCCATGGTGTCTATAGATGCAGGGATTTTAGTTTTTGCATGGACTTCCACTTTAAGTTTTAAGAACTAGAATGTTGCTTTCTGCCCCTAAGTGCATGCAGGGAAGCTGCTCAGGAGCCCTGAAGAACTGACAAATGTGCCCCCCCAACCACTTTGGAAGGTGGAAGCACACCTCCATGCCCCCCCCCCCCCCCAACTATTTGCAGGTGACCAAAGAACAATGTATGGGAGGCCTAGGCCTGCATACTAGATGTAAGAAAATAAAAAGTGCGGAGACTCTGTAAATCTTTCCTTAGGCTTCAAACACTGAGGCAGGTGGGTGCCATTGCCTCCAGTGGCATCATTGATAATAACATTAAGAGCTGGATCAAAGAGAAATTGTCCCTCGAAGACCAGGCAGGTCAAGTCCTCCTTAGATGCAGAGTCCACAGACCAGCACTTTAACCAGAATGTCAGTATGCATGCATAGAGCAAAGAACCAAGGCTGGGAAAAGACTGAGATGCTTTCAGCAGATCAAGAACGGCTTTAAAAGCTCCAAGCATCTGCTTCACCAGAGAAGGATCCACTGCCACAGTTTAGAGATATATTAAGATATTTTGACCATTGTCAGTTTGAAAAATTAAAAATCAAAGCAATAGGAACGAAGGCCAGAGTCCACCAGTTGTAAAGAGACTTTCCAACCTCTCATCAGTAGGGTCCACAAATACAGGAGTGTCCTCTACTACGCAACGGTCTCCCTGTTCTCGGTCTTTTGGCCAAGATCAAGTGTAGTATCTGTTTTTAACAGTTGCCAAGTGGTGGTGCTGTTCTAACTGTCCCTGATCCACGACGGTGGGTTAGGGGTGGCGGTGGCTATTCAAATCCACTTAGCGTAATGGTAACCTGGACAGTTAGTATCAGGGAGAGCCGAAAGCGGAATGCTCAACGTAACTGAGGGCCGTTAATAGGTCTCCTTTGAAGAAAGCCGGAAGGGAAACCTTCTGATAGGGATGGAGAACCACTGGGTCTGGCCGCAGGGTCGGGTCCCTGGCCTTCTGGCCTAGATTGGTGCGGTCCTTGCTCCCGTCAGTATTTCGGAAAAGAACACTTGCCCCCCTTTCCCACCGGGGGGGCGGTTAGTATTTCCCGAATGTAATTAGGTAGTAGCGATGGGAGTGGTGGTGGAGCCCTTGCGTCCAGGGCTCTCCCTAAGCTCTCAGAGCTCCAGGCCTTCCTGGTATGGGTGGGGGCTGCACTGGCCTGGCTGTGGGCCAGGGTTGGAGAAAAGCCTGTGTCAGGAAAGTCCTGTCAGTATCAGACGCCCTGTGCGGGCAGTCGCACGCATGCGCACGCGCACCAGGCGGGCTATTTAAACTGATCTGTCTCATGAGAATCTTGCTGTCTGCTCTACAGCGTTACGTGTGCACTTCCTGAGAACACTTCCCGTTTCCTGTGCTAGACCCGGCTTGTTCCTGATTATCCTAGCTGTCTGCCTGCATCTGATCCCGGCTTGTCTCCGACCATCCCTGCTTTCTGCCTGCATCCGACCCCGGCTTGTCTGACCACTCTTCTGCCTGACCCTTTGGCTCATCTACAGTCCGCCTGGCTATCGATCCGGCTTGTCTGACCTTCCAGTCTGCTGTCCTGTGTGTTCCAGCCTGCTATCCATTTCCAGTCTGCTGTGTGGTTCCAGTCTGCTGCACCAGTGTTCCAGTCTGCTGTCCTGTGTGTTCCAGCCTGCTATCCAGTTCCAGTTTGCTGTGTGGTTCCAGTCTGCTGCACCAGTGTTCCAGTCTGCTGTCCTGTGTGTTCCAGCCTGCTATCCAGTTCCAGTCTGCTGTGTGGTTCCAGTCTGCTGCACCAGTGTTCCAGTCTGCTGTCCTGTGTGTTCCAGCCTGCTATCCAGTTCCAGTCTGCTGCACCAGTGTTCCAGTCTACCTACCAGATCAGCTTAATCTCCACTGCACAGTGTTTCCAGAGTTCCAGACCTACCTTCTGCTGTTGATCCTGCCAGGCACTCGTGCCACTCCTGACTCTTGTGCTTCCTGTATACCCTACCAGGGCCCTCGAGTCAGAGCCGCAAGAGAGGCCATCCCCTGCAAGTCGGGCTCGTCCACAAGGTACGTGACAGCCTGTGGTGTATGTGGCCCTGGAGTGGCAGTCCAGGGGTGCCATAATTCTCACTGTGTTGAGGGGCACTATGAGTTTTATTGGCACCTTGGTCACTACACCATACAGTGGGGACGGAAAGTATTCAGACCCCCTTAAATTTTTCACTATTTGTTATATTGCAGCCATTTGCTAAAATCATTTAAGTTCATTTTTTTCCTCAATGTACACACAGCACCCCATATTGACAGAAAAACACAGAATTGTTGACATTTTTGCAGATTTACTAAAAAAGAAAAACTGAAATATCACATGGTCCTAAGTATTCAGACCCTTTGCTAAGTATTTAGTAGAAGCACCCTTTTGATCTAATACAGCAAGGAGTCTTTTTGGGAAAGATGCAACAAGTTTTTCACACCTGGATTTGGGGATCCTCTGCCATTCCTCCTTGCAGATCCTCTCCAGTTCTGTCAGGTTGGATGGTAAACGTTGGTGGACAGCCATTTTTAGGTCTCTCCAGAGATTCTTAATTGGGTTTAATTCAGGGCTCTGGCTGGGCCATTCAAGAACAGTTACGGAGTTGTTGTGAAGCCACTCCTTCGTTATTTTAGCTGTGTGCTTAGGGTCATTGTTTTGTTGGAAGGTAAACCTTCGGCCCAGTCTGAGGTCCTGAGCACTCTAGAGAAGGTTTTCGTCCAGGATATCCCTGTACTTGGCCGCATTCATCTTTCCCTAGATTGCAACCAGTCGTCCTGTCCCTGCAGCTGAAAAACACCCCCACAGCATGATGCTGCCACCACCATGCTTCACTGTTGGGACTGTATTGGACAGGTGATGAACAGTGCCTGGTTTTCTCCACACATACCGCTTAGAATTAAGGCCAAAAAGTTCTATCTTGGTCTCATCAGACCAGAGAATCTTATTTCTCACCATCTTGGAGTCCTTCAGGTGTTTTTTTAGCAAACTCCATGCGGGCTTTCATGTGTCTTGCGCTAAGCAGAGGCTTCCGTCGGGCCACTCTGCCATAAAGCCTCGACTGGTGGAGGGCTGCAGTGATGGTTGACTTTCTACAACTTTCCCCCATCTCCCGACTGCATCTCTGGAGCTCAGCCACAGTGATCCTTGGGTTCTTCTTTACCTCTCTCACCAAGGCTCTTCTCCCCCGATTGCTCAGTTTGGCCAGACGGCCAGCTCTAGGCAGGGTTCTGGTCATCCCAAATGTATTCCATTTAAGGAATATGGAGGCCACTGTGCTCTTAGGAACCTTAAGTGCAGCAGAAATTTGTGTGTAGCCTTGGCCAGATCTGTGCCTTGCCACAATTCTGTCTCTGAGCTCTTCAGGCAGTTTCTTTGACCTCATGATTCTCATTTGCTCTGACATTCACTGTGAGCTGTAAGGTCTTATATAGACAGGTGTGTGGCTTTCCTAATCAAGTCCAATCAGTATAATCAAACACAGCTGCACTCAAATGAAGGTGTAGAACCATCTCCAGGATGATCAGAAGAAATGGACAGCACCTGTGTTAAATATATGAGTGTCACAGCAAAGGGTCTAAATACTTAGGACCATGTGATATTTCAGTTTTTCTTTTTTAATAAATCTGAAAAAATGTAAACAATTCTGTGTTTTTCTGTCAATATGGGGTGCTGTGTGTACATTAATAAGGGAAAAAAATGAACTTAAATGATTTTAGCAAATGGCTGCAATATAACAAAGAGTGAAAAATTGAAGGAGGTCTAAATACTTTCCATCCCCACTGTACACACTTTTGTTCGCACCTGCCTCTAGGGCCGAGCCTTTTGGCTAGGACCAGAGGAATTTTTGATTCACGGCCGAAGGGCCGGCCATTGTATTGCACAATGGCCACTTTTACTTCCTCTTCTCACTTCATTCTCCCCACTTTCTTTTATTTATTTACCCCTGCGTTTGTCACTTTTTTGTACTTTGTTTGATGTACACATTTGTCACTGTGTGACTGGTAGGGTGTGGGTCCTCGGACCTACCCTGAAAGTCTTGGGAGGGGGTGGACATGGCCTTCTGGCTTGGTTCGCCCTCTCTCATGGGGTCTCCCTTCGGGGGAGCCCCACCAAGTACTTGGGTGGGTTTGACCCGGCAAACCCTCCAGAAAATGGGGTCCTTCTGGTTTCGGCCAGACGGGCCATAGTGAGTACCTCAGTCCCTGTCTGAACGCCCCGGGACATCAGGGTAAGGTCCTTCTTTGGGAGGACCATAGTACAGCCGTTGCACATTTTGTGTTTCACCCTTTATGTGTGTGCACTTTTTTAGGCACCGGGTGGAGTTTTTGGGTGCATTTCACACGCCACTGGCTTTTCAAAAACAAAAAAAAAAAGAAGTTGTTTCCCTGTTAAGATGGACCCCAACAAATTAGAGATTGTGTAGACCAGCCTTTTGAAAAACTCTTCCCAAACGGGGGGTGTTCACAAATATGGGGGTGTTTTCAAGCCCCACAAAGAATACCTCGAAGAGTGAGTGCAATGGGAAGGTCTTTGCAGCTTCAGGGTCTCTGAAAAATGTGAGCGAGCTGATCTTCAGTTTCAAAGTAGTGCCCACTGCATCAAGGAAGGCGAAACAGACTCTTAATGTTTGAGTAATAGTAGCAGACTGCAACTCCTCAACGTTAATCTCATCAGGAATAGATGGGAGCAAATCAGAGTCAGATTCAGATATTGTCACTGCAATCGATGGCTCTGCTGCTGACTGCTGGAGCCATGGCCAGATCATCCATTGAATTTGTGGGGGAAGGTGCAGGAACTTCTGTAGTCAATGCCTGCCATAAACTGCATTAGACCAAAACTTAATTATTTGGCCTCAACACAAAATGATATGTCTGGTGGAAAATCCAATACAGCTCACCATTCAAATAACACCATTCCTACAGTAAAGCATGGGAGGTTATGGGGGTGTTTCTCTGTAGCAGGGACTGGAGCACTTGTCAGGATAGAAGAAAAACAGATCGGGCAAAATACCACCACATTCTTGATGAATATCTGCTCCCCCCTGCCAGAAAGTTTTCAATGGGAAGAAGGTTTACCTTCCAACATGCCAATGACCCAAAGCACACAGCAAAAATGACCACACAGTGGTTGAAAGGAGAAAAAGGTGAATGTACTTGCATGGCTTAGTCAGAGCCCAGACTTAACCCCCATTGAAAATCTGTGGAATGACTAAGACTACAGTCCACAAATGGTCACCATCAAATTTAGCTGAACATGAGCAGTTCTGCAAAGAAGAGTGGGCAAATATTGCAAAGTTAGTAGAGACATATCCCAACAGGCTAAAAGGCCGTAATTAAAGCAAAAGGTGGTTCAACAAAATACTGACATATGGGGGTGATCCTCTTTCCAACTCAGTGATTCTGTTTTTGATTTTTTTCCTGACATGTTGGCGTTATATCTTTCACTTGGATGTTATAAGTTACACTAGCAAATACAGCTGGATAAAAAACAAACTGTGTCTGCCTTCATTTTAGGCTGCAAAGGAACAAAATGTGATTTTAAAGAAGGGCGATTATTTTCTACCCCAAGCAAGTATTAATCTAATTAGAACTGACAAAGCTTTGTTAATACCTCTACCAACATAGGCGTTCCACCTTATTTAAAGTAGAACTATAAAAAGAAAACTTTTTTGTTCCCCATTTTGGATAGAGCAAGAGAGGGTTATAACCCCTGTCAGGTCTATTTTTGCCATCTGTGTCCCATTGTGGAGATTTCCCTTCACTTCCTGTCCCATAGCCAAACAGAAAGGGAGGGGAAATCACTGCAAATTAAGGGAATCCCTTGGGGACCCTAAGGTCACCAGAACTAGTTTCCCCATTGCAAGATTTCCCAAATATTACTTTTTTGGAGACAACCCAAAATATGGGATTTTCTTTTATTTTCACTTTCAATGATAATAGTAAACAGGACAAATAGAGAGGGTGAATCTCCCTAACAGGGGCACAGACAGCAATAAAAACTGACAAGCATTCTAATCCCTCTGCACTCTATCCAGAACTCAACAAGTTTTGCCTTTGGTTATACTTAGAAAGAAAGCCTATACTTCATACATAACCCTGGTTATCTGGAGAGGGTTTGGGATTTAGATGCACATCTTAGATCCTATTTGTACTGTGGACTATACTAATATTGTAATTGATGGAGCTTTGTTTTTTTTTTTGTGAAGGCATTCATGCTTTGTTGCAGAAACTTATGTTTTACCATTTATCCTGGATATACCATATTATCGTGCCATGTCCCTGGCAACGTGGCAGACTTTTGTTTTCTTGAAGAATGGAGTTGACTGTTGGGCCTAAAAACAAAAGTTTGATATCAAAAGAAAGTGGCCAAGTTAGAGGGATTTTAAAACATCACAGGCTTTATATAGGATGATAGTAAAGCTAAAAAATCTAATGTTCTGTTTTATATTGCAATTGTCAAACCCAAATTTACATTAAAGCAGATCTTTAGGATTATGTAAACTAGGAGTTAATAGTATCCCACTTCTGCAGAGAAATGGCTTGGATCTTTGCCCGTAATAGAACGGAGTCCTCCCCAATGTGTCTGCGAGATATCACAAACTGCCTCTTGAAATGTGTGACATGGGTATCCCAAAAGGCAGTTTGCTACATTTTGCGCATGCCCAGACTCTCTGCCAGGTCCCAAAGATTAGTTGCACAATATGTCTGCACATGCGCCAGATCTCGATTCAAGATGGCAGCGTGGGAGGAGAGCAAATGTAAGGAGAACTTTGCCTGCAAGCAGCACAATACTGGATTCCATGGACTAATAAGTATGTTTTTGTTTTATACAGGGAGAAAAGCGTTCAGTATTTTAAAGTGGAGGGCCACCCTTAAAAAAATAATTACACCAAAAATCCAGAAAAAAATAATAAAAAAAAATGTTTTAAACTTAATAGTACTCAGATTCCCGATGCCAGTTATCGCTATTGTACTTCTGGAAAAGACATCGCCCGGCTTGGTCCAATGCGTTGCATCACTGGCCATACAGTTTAATCAGGGATGGGACAGGGTGACAACTTATTAAAATTGATAAATATACCAAAAATTTAAAAATCTATTAAAATAAAAATTATAGAGAATATCACGTATTCACATATTTGTGGATGGAGTTGTGGTATCACTTTCCTTATCATGTATATGTATGCATTTTATTTGCACAAACCACCATTTACTTTTTAGGTACTTATGATTTGCTGTGGGAACACATATAAGGTGTTATCAGCAGCTCAGGTGAAATATTGGTAGATTTTAGGTTGACTGAGGAGTAATTATTTATATATTTTTACACTCTCTGTAATAGTATCTTGTTCACAGCATATTTTGTGCTAGTAAATAGGTTGTTCACACTTTAAAATAATCTCGGAATATCTTTCCATCATGTTTAAAATTAGAGATGCACCAAAATTTCGGTCGCTAAAACATATAGGCTGAAAATGATGTTAGGCTCCGTTCACACTAACGCGTTTTTTTGATGCATTTTGCAGAAATACATGGGAATTTTTTAACATGGGTTCCTATGGAACATGTTCACATGAATGCATTTTTGTACCTCTGCGTTTTTGGAAAGGGTCAGAGACTTTTTTCATGCAAAATGCAGCGTTTTGCATGTAATAGAATTCAATGGACCAGCATCAAAAACGCAAGTACTGTGTTTTTGCAGCGTTTGACGCCTTTTTTTTTTTTTTTTTTTTTTAGACTGTACACAGTTTAAAAAAAAAAACAAAAAAAAAAAAAAAAAAAACGCAAAACGCTGCAAAAAAAGCCACAAAAACGCCGTAAAAACGCTGCTCAAATACACAGCAAGCACCACAAAAAACACTGCAGAAACGCTCAAAAGCAACATGCATAGATGTGAATCTAGCCTTATCAGCATTTTGTCGATAAGAGAAAAAGGTGCCGAAAACGCACGATTTTACTGTGCTTATGGTGTGTTTTTCATAGGTCATGTGGCATCAAACATTCTGCATTTTCGGCACCGAAATTTCCATTAAGTGGGGGCGTGGCCGGGATGTAAACGAGGATGGTCATGTGGCGCTCCAGCTCTGATCCTGCCAGCATCCTATCATCCCATCTGGGCTCTTTTCCTCTATACCTGTCGCTAGTGCCTACACCCTAGGTCCCCTGCGGCGGAATCTTTCAGCTCCGGTGATCCCGATGCCTCAGGACGAGCCGCGCAACACTAGATCACAGGGCAGTGTTTTCCGCCCCTCTCCTCCCGTGGCCATTAAAAATTGTAAAGTAAATTAATTGGATTTAAATTTGTAAAGGGTTATAAAAAATATATTTTCTCTTTGGATACTGCCATCTTGTGGTCAAAAATCAAATGATGGGAGAAGAAAAAAAATATTTACCAATAGAGCCATCTAGTGGTGAAAAAAGAGAATAGATTCAAGTAGAATGGATTCACCTTTTACAATGTAACATTCCACAAGCACAGGTTCCTAATAATTGGATAAATAACACATTAAATCTATATCTACATTTATTTCCACCGAAGTAAGTGTATTTAATTTAATTCAGTTTAATTTCTTGATATTTTCTGAAATTTGGCCACGCTAGGGTCCTTGTTATATGTCCTGAAGTGGTTGGAAACGCTAAGTTTTGGGAACGCATTTCTTATATTATTTTAGCATTATTCCTTGTCATTTTACATGCTTTATATTTTTTACAGTAATAAAACCCTGCTAAATACAAAAACGTACCAATTTTCTTTGGAGGATTTAATACATTTGGAGCTAATCTGCTCCTTAAATTGGGTGCACGTCGATAGATAAACTTGGGGCGGTTAGGCAACAATTTTGATAATGTCTTGTCCCTCAACAATAATGGCCAATGTCTTAAAACTATCTTGGCTAAAATTAGTCAAAAAAGCTATAAAATGGAATTCTGATTTCTTTGTGGGTTTATCCTCCAAAAAGTAATTTTCTGTCCATCTCCATGATCGGTGATTGAATAGACTTAATAGAATAGTCTTGATCTCGGTATCCCTTTTCTTTGAATTTATTAACCACAATATCTGACGGATATAAGTAATCTGACATATTGTCACAATTTCATCTGATCCTCATTAGTTGGCCTTTTGGAACCCCACCCAACCACCGTGGATGGTGGCAGCTGGCCGTGGGAATGTAACTATTTCTGTCAGTGCCCTTGAAATAAGTCTTGGTTTGAATGCGCCCATTCGCCTTCACCAAGACTAAATCAAGGAAACTTATTTCACACAAATCCCAACTTCCTGTAAATTTCAATCCATAACGATTATTGTTGATGTTACTCAAGGTTTCCAATGCCTCCACTTTGCCATTCCAAAGGATAAAAATGTAGTCAATATACCTTTTGCATAAAGAAATTTCAGGTATGGCAACCCCAAATATGCTATGCTCTTTCCATTGACTCATTAATATGTTTGCTACGCTGGAACCATACTTGGCTCCCATAGCCACTCCCTTAACCTGTTTAAAGCATGATCCCTCATGCCAAAAATAGTTATTAGACATTGTTAGCTCCAATGCCTCAATCAGGAACCCCTTTTGTTCCCCTTTAAAAGGTCAGACTTAGAATTAAGGGCTCTTTTGGTGGTTAATATGACATCCTGTTGTATAAGGTTAGTATAGAGTGATTCAACATTGATGGTAACAATTAGTGTGCTGTCATATATTGGAAAGTCTTTTAGCAGATTCATGAGATGCTTACTATCTCTCAGATAGGAGGGATAGGTTTGGACAATGGGCAGTAAAAAATAGTCAACATATTCACCTATTCTAGAAAAGATGGAGTCTATGCCACTAATGATTGGTCTGTCCGTGGGCTTTCGGAATTTGTGTATTTTCGGCAATTGACAGATAACAGGAAGCTTTGTAGCTTCAGGAATGAGGTATTATGGCCTCTTTTTTAAGCAACAATCCTTATTTGTTTAGCCTTTTGTACAATATATTTTAAAGAGGCTTTGAGTCTTTTGGTGGGGTCTCCTTTTATTTTCTTATAGGTATTGGTGTCACCTATCAACCTATCAAGTTCTCTAATGTAAGCCTCCTTCTTTTAAAAACTACAATACCCCCATCTTTATCCGCAGGACGAATGGCTATATTTTTTTTCTCTAATGCCTCTATTCCTTTTTAAATGTTGCCTTTCCTATTTCCCCTTTTGGTCTTTATCAATCTAATGTCTTGCTCAAATTTTTCTGTATCAATAAAAAGCATCAAATTTATTTAGTCCCCTATCAGGGGCATATTTAAGACCTAATTCAATGACCCTTAGTTCATTAAGAGTGAACACTTCCTCACTTAAATTAAATATAAATTTTCCCACTACTTTCTCTTTCTTTTTATTCTTCCTTCCTCCTCCCTTTCCTGCGTGGTTTCTTTGTACTCCTTGTTGCTGCCAGATAGGTGCCTCCCATTGTTGCCAATGTGAAGCCAACTGCTGACCATAATGGGTTCCTTGGTATTAATTGTACCAAGATGGATTGGGTGGTCCACCCCTCCCTCTTCCCCTCCAATTCCCTCTCTGACCAGAGTATCCCCTATTCGGATTCCAACCACTCCTTATAGGTGGATCCCCATGTCCCCTCCTCTGAAAACCCCTATAGGGGTGGTGGCCCCTATGAGAGTCCTCGTCTTGATATAGGGGCTAGAAACGATTTTGTGTGGGGACTTCATAACCCACATGATTATTGTTTCCATAGCGATTACTATTGGGGGTGGGATAATGGGATTAATCAGTCAATGGGAAGAGCATAGCATATTTGGGGTTCCCATACCTGAAATTTCTTTATACAAAAAAGGTATATGGACGACATTGTTATCCTTTGGAATGGCACAGTGGAGGCATTGGAAACATTTTTGAGTAACATCAACAATAATCGTTATGGATTGAAATTTACAGGAAATTGGGACTTGTGTGAAATAAGTTTCCTCAATTTAGTCTTGGTGAAGAATTGGAGCATTCAAACCAAGACTTATTTCAAGGGCAATGACAGAAATAGTTACATCCCCCACGGCCAGCTGCCACCATTCACAGTGGTTGGGTGGGGTTCCAAAAGGCCAACTAATGAGGATCAGACAAAATTGTGACAATATGTCAGATTACTTATATCAGTCAGAGATCGTGGTTAATAAATTCAAAGAAAAGGGATACCGAGATCAAGACTATTCTATTAGGTCTATTCAATCACAGATCATGGAGAGGGACAGAAAATTACTTTTGGAGGATAAACCCACAAAGAAATCAGAATTCCATTTTATAGCTTTTGACTAATTTTAGCCGAGATAGTTTTAAGACATTGGCCATTATTGTTGAGGGACAAGACATTATCAAAATTGTTGCCTAACTGCCCCAAGTTTATCTATCGACGTGCACCCAATTTAAGGAGCAGATTAGCTCCAAATGTATTAAATCCTCCAAAGAAAATTGGTAAGTTTTTGAATTTAACAGGGTTTTATTACTGTAAAAAATGTAAAGCATGTAAACCGACGAGGAATAATGCTAGAAAAGTATCTAAATTTACATCATTTAGCACAGGTAGCGAATTTACTATTGATAAATTTAATCACATGTATATCGACCCAAGTAACCTACCTCATCATTTGCCCAATGCGGGTTACAAATTGTGGGACGCACTAAAAGGAATTTATGTACCCACATCAATGAACATCTAAATAATATTAAAAATGGGTTCCTAAAACATAGCCTTTCTAACCACTTCAGGACATATAACAAGGACCGTAGTGTGGACAAATTTTTGGGGATTGATAAAATAGACACAGACCAGAGGGGAGGAAATATGACCCAGAAAATATCAAGAAATAAAACTGAACGGATCTATAAATTAAATACACTTACTCCGGCAGGAATAAATGTAGATATAGGGATATAAATTGTTATTTATCCAATTATTAGGAACCTGTGCACTTGAATCCATTCTCTTTTTTTCGCCACTAGATGGCTCTATTGGTAAATATTTTTCTTCTTCTCCCATCATTTGATTATTGACCACAAGATGGCAGTATCCAAAAGATATTATATATATTTTTATAACCCTTTACAAGTTTAAATCTAATTAATTTACTTAATTTTAATTTGTTCTTGTCTTCTACATTTGTAGTATGATACATGAGTCTTTTATTGAATATTATGCAAGGATTGAACTAGACTGGATATCCTTATTTGGCGGGCTTGTATAAATATGGAAGCGACGTATCCGATCACATGACCCCCGATGACGTCAGAGCGTGCTGACCAAACACGTAGGGTGGCTTGAGCATGCGTCACTTCCGTTGTTTGCAACGCAGCTGGAGCGCTAACGGCGTTTCCAAACACATGGATGTCTAAGCTGCAATGGAGACTTGTTTTTAATTTATTTTAACTAATTTTTCGAATAAATCGCGATATACTTCACCATGGAAGCCCTTTTTTTTCCATTTTTCCACTAACCATTGGACATCTGTTCAGATCGGTGCTGTGGTCATGAGCATTTCCACACTGGGATTTCCTATAAGCGTTTATATACCTGTAATGGGTTCCATGAGATCCTGATTGGATATCCGTTCGGACCGGTACTGTGGCTGTGAGAATCTTCCATTGGCATTATCCACAGGCGTTTATGATGACCTGTAATGGGTGTCATGGGATTCTGGGGATGGTGATGGAAGATCTACTCTTCATTGTTTATCAAGAACAGGAAGATTCACATGCAATTTTATAGATTTTTCACTTATATTGGACACTGAATATTATTATTCTCTGGACTATACACATATTCTTTAGACAATATATATCATGGTTGTGTTTGCTGACACTGTTTGATGCACTTTAAAGTTTTTTTGAGAGAGCGCGGTTCAAATTAATTAAACCTTCAATAGATTTCTTCTTCACTTACTTCTACATACAACGAGCTGCTCTCATTGTCACGATTATTGAATATTTGTTTGCCATTTGCGCAGGTTTGGGGTGGTTTATATTATAACACACACACACACCTTTCTTCCTCATGTTGAGTTGCACACAGGTATGGATAGGGCTGGCACCACGGTGCCAAGTTGCTTGGGTTTACTCGCTGTTCGTTCTTTGCGTTATTTTTTTTTTTACTATATTCACTTTGAAATGGTCATTGTAATGCTACGGTGATGGCTCGTATATATCTTGCTGCCTTACAGATGCTTCTCTGTCCCTGATCCACTCATACCTCATATTTCTCAATCTCTATTTCATCATGGCATCACGTGACTTTGATGACAATATGGCAACAATATGTAATAACTGCCTTCCTCCTCCTTTTTCCGCTGAAATCTTATATACCATTCTGGAGAGGATTGTCCGGCTAAACTGTTGATCATGGGAGATTTTAACTCTACTATGTCTCCCACATTAGATAGGCCCACCACAGTTAAACAATTTTCGGGCGACTTGTCAGAATGCGCAACAGCAGCTGGTCTGAAGGATCTATGGAGGTGGAAATACCCCGCGGTGAAAGCATATTCGTCTTTTTCTTCCTCACATAAAACATCTTCCCGCATTGATCTTGTCTTTGCCAACACATGCCTTTTAGCGGATGTTTTAGATGCCAAGTAGCTACCCAGTGGGTTGTGAGACCATTGCCCTTTGGAAGAAACCCTTCGTTCTAGACCCAGTCCTAATGGGTCCTTATAGCCTTTTCGGGGCACATTGGGTTTCTCACTCGGACATCTCTGAAAAAACTTCCCCCCATCTTGCAGAAATATTGGGATATTAATGGGGGGGGGGGCAACCTCCCGGGCATAGAATGGGACGCTAATGGAAAGCCTTCACGAGAGGCCAGTACATCTCCTCCATAGCCGCTGTCAAGAGGGACCATAGCCGCTGTCAAGAGGGACCAGGCCACTGATGTGGAATCCTTTCAGAATAAGGTACTCAAGCAAACCAATTGTTAAAACTCCCGAACACTGATAGATTTGAGTCTTTAGAATCCGCTAAGAGATAACTATATTTACATATAGCTGAAGTTACCAGATTAAAACCTATTTAAAAAAAAGGTAGACAGACATTCTTTGAACAAGATGATAAAAATGGTAGATTTCTAGCACTGTTGTCACAACATGATGCCCCGTACACCCCAATTCCAGAAGTTCAATCACATACTGGCAAAATACTTACCTCTTCCGAGGATATTTTAGAGGAATTTAGATGGTACTATGCTGAGCTGTAAACCTCTCTGCCACCGTCTGCTGATCCACCAAATCTGACCTCCCTCCTGGATACTGTGGTCCTGGGCTGGCTCCCAGATGAGGAACGCTCCACCCTAGTACACTCCATTTCCCCAGAAGTAGTCCACACAGTCATACTATCCTTTGCTAATGATAAGGTACCCGGTCCAGATGGTCTACCAATAGCATTTTACAAAGCCAATGGAGACCTTCTTGCCCGCTACCGGCATCCCTCTTTACCCGATGTTTGGCGGAGGAGGAGGACAGGCTTCCCCCTTCCATGAATAAGGCCCATGTAATTCTTATTTACAAATCCCCCAAAGACCCGACGTGCGCCTCCTACAGGCCAAACGCTTTATTAAACTGATCTCAAAATACTTACGTGTTGGCTCAACACTCTTCTACACTCAGTTATACATGCAGATCAAACCAGGTTCATGGCCCATCGGGCCACGGATGTTAATCTGCGGAGACTACATGCCCCACAAACCATTACAGGTTCCAGAGTAGTTTCCTCCATAGACATAGAGAAGTATTTTGATACCGTTGAGTGGCCTTACTTGTGGGAAGTGTTAAGGAGAATGGGATTTCCCCTTCTCTTCATAAGGTGGTTGCAAACGATTTACAAAAACCCTACTTCAATGATCAGACTAGGAGGTGGCTTGTCAGCGGAATTGGAGCTGTATAGAGGTACCAGGCAGGGCTGCCCTCTCTCTCCAGCCCTTTTTGCAATTGCGATGGAACCAGTGACTGAGGCCCTTTGGGTGTCCCCACTCAATTGTGGGTTTAAAATTGCCTGGCTGGAGGAGAGGGTGGCTCTATACACTGATGACCCGTTACTATTTTTGGATAACCAAGATCCCTCCTTAGAGGGGGCGCTCCAAATGTTAGGTGTTCTCCTCCATTGCTGGCTTAAAAGTTAACTGGTCGAAATCTCTAAAATTTCCGATTGACACTGAAGCCCGAAAATATGCTTCTCCAACACTGCAGCTACAATGGGTAGAACAATTTCAATATCTAGGTGGGACAGTAGCCAGGCTTGCCACAGATTATCTCAAACTCAATCTCCTTCCAGTGTATCAGACTGCAAAATCTCAACTAAAAGCATGGGAAGACTAACCTCTGTGCCTGTTGGGGCGCATAAATGTAATTAAGATGAAAATACTCCCGAAAATTTACATATCTTTTTAGACAGTCTCCCCAAAGGTTCCCAAAATCATTTTTTCTACAATTAAATCAACTCTTCTCCTTTATTTGGAGACCGAGTCCACCATGGTACAAATCGTCAATCTTGATGAGACCTGCTTCAAAGGGGGGGTTAGTCTTTCCAGACTGTTACAAGTACTATATCACAGCTGGTTACTGCTAGGTGGTGGCTATGCCCCGACAGGTATAATACTTCCACGATTTTGGAAGCGGCGGTATTGCACTCCTTGGAGGCCCTGCAACACCTTCTTTTTCGAGGTCTCAAAGCCCCTTTCCCCCTGACCCCTTCCATAGTCACCACTAATAAGGCGTGGAAAGTGGGGCTAACCTTTGAAGCACTATTGCAGGAATTTATTTCCCCAAATACCCCTTTGCAGCATAACCCTACTCTGCAACATTTATTTAAACTGCCGAACCCGCAGGCGTCTGCAAAACTTAACATTAAATTTATCTCTCATATTGTTGACAATGGTTCTCGGAGGTCCTTTGCATCCCTTTCTGCTGAGTATAATGTCCCAACCTCCCACCTATTTAGGTACCTTCAGTTGTCCCATGCTTTTAGCAGACAGTTTTCCACCATCTCCCTACGGCTGAAGCAATCTGACCTGGAATACGGACAGAGTGCTTGGAGAAACCTACCTCAGTGTTCTACAACCATTTTCTGCTGGTCTCCCTCCCCGACCTCTGCAAATTGCATCAGAAATGGCTGGAAGATATGCCCGAGCTTGATAATGAGGATTGGGAAGACGTTTGGGACCTCCCTTTCTGCCATTTGGTCTCCCAAAGAGACAGACTCGTTCAATTTAAAATAGTCCATAGGGCATATTTTACGCCACACTGGCTGCATATAATGAACCCATTGGTCTCCCAGGAATGTTAGCGGTGTAACCACTCTCCTGCTGACACATGTTTTCTGGAGCATGCCTGGGTATTGTCAAATACTGGGAAGAGGTCATTTCTACTATTAATTCAAGTGCTCAGATCTCTCTGACCCAGTCTGTGAGTCTGTCTCTATTGGGACTGGTGGAGGAGTTGGTTCCTACGGTGGCAGGGAGGACCATGCTTAGCCTATTGCTTTACTATGCCCGCAAGGCCATAACAATGTCATGGAAGAAGGTTACCCCTCCTTCCCTTGCTTTTTTGAAACGCCCGGTCAATGTCAACTTGCCTCTATATAAAGACACCTATGTTAATTGGGGCTGCCCCAAAAAGTATGACAAAGTTTGGTCCAAATGGTTGGCTGATGCAACTACAGCCTCTATGCTTGATAAAGCATAATATATCTTTGTCATCTTTTATATCTGTCATGCATTTAATGGGGAAAGGAGTCTCCTTCTGCTACCTTTTTTTATATTCAAGGGAAGAGCCGTCATAAGGAACAGAGCCATACTCAGATATAACATGGTCATCTACTGTGACCATTCTGGTTTTTTTTTTGTGATGTTGATTGTGTGTACACTTGATATCTCAAAAAAAAAAAAAAATTGCATTCGGTGCACCTCTATTTAAAATACTCTAGAAAATATCTTGCCATCATCCTAAAGGGTATATAAAGGAATAAAAAGGACTACACAGTCAGTGAAACAAGCGTAGTTACAGGTAGGAATGAGCTTAATAAAAAGACAAGTGTGGGCGGGCCCTTAAAGCAGATCTTCGCTGTATTTGAGCACAACAAACCCAAAACACTATTTAATTCATTTTTAATATTCAAAGCAAACCCCCCCCCCCCCCCCCCATCCATACACCCATGTCTCCATGCTTTATTTTGAGAAATCACTTTGAAAAACAACCCCTAGCATTTCTGGGCATGGCCATCTTGAGTAAGGGGAAATGATTCATGTAGTATTTACTTCCTGGAATCCATCTGCCCTTAGCTCAAGAATGCATGCAAGCTTAAAACGAGTAAATATGATATACTTTCCATCTATTTAATTATGCTAGAAGAATAAGGATTAAAAATAATCAATGTTGATTGGGAGAGTGAAGTTCTACTTTAAGGGCCAGTTCACACCACATGCAGTCCAGTGTGTTTTTTCCTGCATCAAAAACGCATTGGATAGTAGGATATATGGTTTTCAATGGCATAGTTCACACCAGTGTGGTCAGGTCCAGTGAAAAAAAGGAGAACATGCTGCATTTTTTTTTTGCACTGGACGGTACTTGAACTGGGTAAAACGCATCAAAAACGCACCTGAACGCAACAAAAACGAACTGAAGCCTACATGTCCTTATTTAAGGTTAAGGAAAAAGAAAAAAAAAAAAAAGAGGGGGGGGGGGGGAGCACTGGACTGCATCAAAAATGCACATGCAGAAAATCATCCGGACTGTGTTTCTATGGTGTGAACTGGCCCTAAAGGCACTAAAAAAAGTAAGAATGCAGTAAACCACTTCATAGATTTCTCTTCTACCTTCTTTACTGTGGAGTACAGAACAACTTATTGCACAACGATCCTTCAGGTCCAACATTCTGCAAAGCATTTTCTTCTGGGCGCTGTCCTCCGCATCTAAGGACCACCTTTCTACCAGTCCACCCGTCAGATCTACCAAAGCATCAACAACCTGACCTGCCCACAGGGACTCATAGGAGCCATGTAACCTGCCAATACATAAAATAAACATCCAAAATAAAGCGTGCTTTCTAAATGTGTACAAAGTACATGTGTAAAGATGATCTTCTAAGTTACCTTATTGCACCAGATACATGTGACATTTCAGCCCAAACAACCCTGCCTAGGATGGTGTATAGGTCTTTGGTTTAACATGTCACCTGAAATTTGTCCAAAAAATGTCTTTTGAGAAGGACTCACTAGTGGTCCTGTCAATTTGTCTATTAGCAATTGATGGTTGAGGCTTGTTACTACTAATGTTATTCACTTTTCTGAAGCAAACTAAGTTGGGGTGCTGTAAAGACTATTTATCACCACAAAATACACAGTAGAATGCTGCAATGTCCATGGGGAGTTATCAGCTCTCTGTGCTAGGGTTGCACTGATACCATTTTTTTTGCCGATGAATATGAGTACTCGCCGATACCAAGTACCGATACCTTTGCAGTGCGATTTGAGCCCATACAAAATAAATGGGCTCAAATCACACTGCAAAGAATCACATGTGATTTGAACAGGAATGCGGTAAATCACATGCAATTCAGACAAGAATCACACCACATTCCTGTTCAAATTGCATGCATTTCTTTGGATTGCGATTTGAGCCCATTCATTATGTACAAGCTCAAGTACTTGTGCAAATACTTTGTATTGGCACCGAAACAGGTATGAGTGCAACCCTACCCTGTGCTGCTGCTTGATGTTTCAAAGCAGGTTCTCAAATTGTATTTTTATACTTAAATTAGACTTTTACGAATAAAAAGTGCATGGGCTGCCACTTCTGACCTCCTTTTTAATAAGACCACTTTCACACTGGGTGCTGCTTTTCAGACATTTTAGCTCTAAAAATAGCACCTATAAAGCACCTCTCATGCCTGCCCAGTGTGAAAGCCTGAGTGCATTCACACTGGGGCGGTGCGCTTGCAGGATGGGAAAAAAAAGTCCTGCAAGCAGCATCTTTGGGGCGGTGCGGAAGTGATGTATACACTGCTTCCAAAGCGCCCTGCCCATTGAAATGAATGGGCAGCTCTGCCAAAGCATCGCAACACAGGCACTTTTAACCCTTTATTCGGCCGCTAGCAGGGGTTAAAAGCACGCCACTATAACAGCGGTAAAGCACTGCTAAAACTAGTGCTGCTTTACCGCTAACGCCGGCACCGCCCCAGTGTGAAAGGGGTCTAAATGCTAGTTGCCTGGCTGCCCTGCCGACCCAATGGCTTTCCTACTTTCAGAGGGACTGACTCAAAAACAAGTAAGCAGACCAAAAGTTATTACTTCACTAAAAGTCAAAAGCATAAGGGGCGCATCACACTGAATGTAACGAATGTCCCTTATGTTAATTTTTAATTTATTTCCTTTTTTGGTCGGTAAGCTTAAAGCGAAAATTCACAGAAAAAAGGGGAAGTTCCGCTCTTTCTCCTCCTTCACATATGGCACTTTATTTTTTATTTTTTTGTAGGGGGGCAGGGGGGGGGGCGGATACCTGCTGTGGCGATTCAAATTAAAGTTTGCCCCCCCCCTTACTCACCGAAGCCTTCTGGGACAAGTCAAAGGTCCCAGAAAGCTGTGGGACCAGCTGCAGCAAAATAAGTTATCATTTCACAAGATATATTTGTCCGTATCAACAGGTTATTGCACTTCTAAAAACAGATAATAAAGGATTCAGTGGTACCAAAAGGAAGCAAATGAGAGTTCATTATGTTCAGAAAACAGCACTTCCAGGATCTGCCAGGATTTCTCTGCTACCTTGGAAGCACTGCAGCTTGGCAAAGGCCAGCTCAAACCCTTGATTAGATATTAAAAAGGTACATCAACCCACTGGCGAGATAAAACTAGCTATACACTGCTCGATTTTCACTTGTTCGGCCTACAGGCTGAAAAGGGGAAAAAAATGAATCAATCCCCCCTTCCACATTAAACAATGTGAATTGAGGAATCTCCACTGCCGGCTAACGCATTCAGCAGCTCCAGCACCCAGAGCTGCCTAAATAGTGGTGCTGCCGAATACTGACGGAATATAAAAAGATTCGGTCTCTGTTCGGCCCACGATTTTCTACCCGACTCAGTCAATTTTTAAAACTTCTTTTGTTGAGCTGGGTGGTGCTTGCAGGTCCACCCATGGCTTGAATTTCAGTCGATCTGGCAACATGCCAAAATTCCAGTTGTCTATGCTCACCCATATTACATCAGTTGTCCTCATCACAGTGTGTCCCTACATCAGGTATCCCAAATCACAGTGCTGCTGTACCGTTTAGAGCCAGGCATTGATGGGGTGGGAGCTGAAAGGTGGAGCCAACTGCACTTGTGGACAGAAGAAATTCCATTTCCATCCTTCTGTACTGGAGGTGGGGCATGCATGTGACATAGTTATTAGGAAGCCAGGGGTCCCAACAATGAATCACTGGAGGAGTAGGGAATGGGGCAACTTCCGCTGGGGACTGACAGTCCAGACAGAACTGTCACTCGGTCTGGTCCAGGACTGTGGTCCACCATTTAGGGATGCCTACTGTATAACATTCATCTATAACTTCAGCTATAGAAAATATGCAATCACATCAGAAAAGCAATAACAAGGATGACATACTTAGCATATGCTTTCTCCAAGAGTGGAAGCCAGAAGACTCCCTGGTCTTGACAATGGGAGAAACAGAGCTTTTGTCCCAAGCATGGTAAGCAGTCATCGATGGTCACCTCCACCCAACGTCCAAATCTCCAAAATCGGCAAGTAAAGCGTCCGGTGTATCCAGGTTCATTCCATGTACACTGTCCTCTGGGAAACACCTTTGGGGGAAGAAAAAGGACCATAAAGCATAGTCTGGAAAGGGAACATAAACACATAACATATGATGTACATGTACATATTTAAACTACTCTGGCACTAAAGTAATTTTTAATTTTTTTCTAAAAAATCTTCATTTTTGGCTAGATTCGGTACGGCAGCAGGGGTAAAGGTTAACATTTTTTCTGGTTTTTAGTACATTATAATTTTTTATTTATTTTTTTTAAAGTTTTACATTTAATTTTATTCCTTTTTTCACATGTCCCCGGCCCTGACGTGATGTCGTCACTTCCGGATTCTGTGTAACATCACGTCTGGACCAGGGATCTAAGAACAAGGCTTGGAACGCACGCCAGCTCCATGCTGGTTGCCGCACTGACATCTCATCCCTACACGCTGTATATGCTGGTGCCAACTTTCAGGCACCCATAAAATGTGAGCGTAACCAACTTATTTTAAACTGCTAACCAGTTTTAAATAAACTTACTGCACTATGATACTTTATATCTATTCCCCGTTCGGTCACCATACATATGAGCGATATAAAAATTGGAGGAATCCTTGCAGCACACCCCAGGAGGAATCTTGGCTTTCGAGAACAAAAAAAAGCACTTTTTGACCAACCTGTAAAAAGGTGTCAAACATCTCTGGTGAGTGCACATCCATATTTTGAGCATAAGCAGTGAAGGATTTTTGAAAATTGCGTTGGAAGATTGACTTTGGTGTTGGGAATTTATCACACTGGACTATAGAATGACATTTTTATTACCATGTATATTGCATGACTTGTATTACTGTACGGTCACAAGTCACTTATTATTTAGAACCAAGCGCCATACCTTTACTAAGCATTTGGGAACATGTTACATGTTCTACTCTAAAATTAGGATGTAAAGCCTTTAAAACAAGGACCTCCAGTGGTGCGCTGTCACCGCTGCTGGGGCTTCCATGTTCACCTGGTCTTCCTTCTGGGTTCACAGGCTTTAGTCATTTGCCCATAGGAGTCATGGCCCCAGCACACAGCACTGAATGGATGGCACACAGCACTCAATATCTCCTAAATGGTGTACGTTCAGGAGATATTTACTGTACCTAGAGGACCCTACCTTTTTATAGACTTTCCTGTAGGTATACATCAAAAGCTGACCTTACTACTGCTTTAGACTGGGTTCACACTATTGCAAATTGGATGCGGGTTCCCCGCAACCAATTCGCAATAGCAGGAGATTTTGACCGGCTCTGTATGTTTTGCGCATATGCAGTAGGGAACCGGCTGTGAAGCCTTAATGGCGGCGGCAGCTGCCGAGAGCCGATGGTAACATCAGCTGGGGTGTCGACATTGCTGGATTCCAGGACAGGTAAGTGTCCTAATATTAAAAGTCAGCAGCTACACTTTTATTTGTTGCTGGGGGGGGGGGGGGAACACTTCATTTTATGGCCCCTTTCACACCAGTGGACCGATCGGGTCCGCATCTCTGTTTTTTAGGTGGACCCGATTGGACCACCCATTGTCCTCTATGGGGTGGCCGATATCAGCGGACATGTGTATAACACCTGGTGTAAGGATATTTTAGCTGGCTGTCCACCATTTTAAAAGACTGTATCCATTTTAGAATAATATGTATATGTATATGTGACGTTTATGAGAAGTTAAGTTTCAATTTCTTATAAATGTCACATATACATATACATATTATTCTAAAATGGATAGTCTTTTAAAGTGGTGGACAGCAAGCCAAAATATCCTTACACCTGGCGGGCGTCTGCCCGATCCGACAAAATCTGCTGAAAACAGAGGTATGGCGATCCAGCAGGTCGGATCAGATAACAATAGGATGGAAATGAACAAGCAGTCTGTTTCCATCTGACCACCCCATAGAGGAGAGCAGGCTCTGTCCTTGTCTGCTCTGCATAGAGGAGATGACACGGACTTGTCACCTGCCTGCTCAACAGGGGATAAGTGGAGTGATCCCCCGCTGAGCAGATCCGCCCCGTGTGAAAGGGGCCTAAGACACGACGTGTACAGCACACCTTTTGTTACACACTTTAGGCCAGGGGTCATAAACTGGTGGTCCTCCAGCTGTTACGAAATTACAAGTCCCATCATGCCTCTGCCTGTGGGAGTCATGCTTGTAACTGCCAGCCTTGCGATGCCTCATGGGACTTGTAGTTTTGCAACAGCTGGAGGGCCGCCAGTATGAGACCCCTGCTTTAGACAGACCATTCCGAAAGAACAGGCCTGGCACGCACCTCAGGGGCCCAGAAATCAGACCTGCCCAAGGAAACGCACATTTGCCGCTGTACAGTGCACCTCGCCAGTGAGAGGCATTGGGGAGCCATTGTGAATGAATGGCACCGTATCACACCATTACAAGTAGCGGGGGGTACCTAATGTGGCGGTAAAGCATGTCAAACACACACACTTTCCCACAATGCAACAGTATGGACAGGGCCTAAGGGATACATGAAGAATTGTACCTGGTGAAGAAGCTTTGTAGATTTGTGAAGAGCATAGCAGGCACATATAAACCAGCAGTCCCCTAATATCCCTTGTCTTCCCAAAGCAAGCCTGGCCTTCTGTGCGAATAGATGAGGGGAAGGACAGATCTCCTGAGAGGGAAGAACACACAACATTAATCCCTTCATCCAGAGTGCAGGGAGAAGGACACTGTGATTGGACGGCTCACCTGGGGTCTCAGCCATGTAATACGGTCACACAGAGGAGACAGAGGGGTACCCCCTCTCCGGACTAAGGACGACACACAGGGGGGGAATTCGGGGTCCACATAGAGCCCCGACATGTCACCTGCAAGGAGTCAGTGTATGGCATCTCCATCAGGCCCCCCTCACTAATACACACGGTAACGGTGTGACCCCGACACACCACCATCATCATCACAAGGGGACATCACCGCTCCACTGACACTCTCCACATCCTTCCATACTCAGCTGCTTCCGCCGCCAGCCAATCACAAATCTTCACACACGAGCCTCCATGAGAGGTGAACTAATATGGGGCTGAGCGCCGCGCACGGTGATTGGCCGCCGCTCACACATGGGCGGGGCTCTGCTATAATCTTTACGTACCACGTCCCTAAAATCAAGACTTGTCTGTGAATGATGGCTGTGACAGCACGCTTGGTTGTAGTGATAACTGATAGACTGGACATGCTTTGGCAGCAATTCACTATTGTGTGATCTCTGGGGAGAATTGATTAGTTTGTACATAGTAGTCAATCAGCTTCTAGCCTCAGTTTCTTTGATCTTGCCATGGCTCATCCTAAAAGCCACTCCTGAATCTCTATTGTGTCCGTTGCTGTAGGATACAGCTACATTGCATGTGCCTTTTCTATTGCTTTGTAGTGTATAGCAGATAAGTAACTGCTGCTCAGGTATAATCTAAGAACCATTCATGTTCCTCAGGGTCCAGGCTTACAGTGCCATGTTATGTACATTTCTCTGGACTGTGCCCCCACTAGCTACCTCCCTAGTACCCAATCCGCAGACCAGAGGTCTCTGGGCTTCTACAGACATTGATCTGTGTGTTAACCCATCGCAGTGATCTCAAACAGTCTCATGTAATGTGTCTCCAGTCTCTTGAAGCTGGTTACCATACTTTAGCAACTTCTACATCATGTTCACATGTCTCTGACCTATCTCTTGTATCATGTCTGCAATCTCTGACCATCTCTTGTATCAAGTCTGCAATCTCTGACCATCTCTTGTATCAAGTCTGCAATCTCTGACCATCTCTTGTATCAAGTCTGCAATCTCTGACCATCTCTTGTATCAAGTCTGCAATCTCTGACCATCTCTTGTATCAAGTCTGCAATCTCTGACCATCTCTTGTATCAAGTCTGCAATCTCTGACCATCTCTTGTATCATGTCTGCAATTTCTGACCAATTCCTGTATCATGTCTGCAATTTCTGACCAATTCCTGTATCATGTCTGCAATCTCTGACCTATCTCTTGTATCATGTCTGCAATCTCTGACCATCTCTTATATTATGTCTGCAATCTCTGACGATCTCTTGTATCATGTCTGCAATCTCTGACCAATTTTTGTATCATGTCTGCAATCTCTGACCAATTCTTGTATCATGTCTGCAATCTCTGACCAATTCCTGTATCATGTCTGCAATTTCTGACCAATTCCTGTATCATGTCTGCAATCTCTGACCTATTTCTTGTATCATGTCTGCAATCTCTGACCATCTCTTGTATCATGTCTGCAATCTCTGACCATCTCTTGTATCATGTCCACAGTCTCTAACCATCTCTTTGTATCACATCTGCAGTCTCTGACCATCTCTTGTATCATGTCCAGAGTCTCTGACCATTGCTTGCATCATGTCCAGAGTCTCTGACCATCGATTGCATCACGTCTGCAGTCTCTGACCATCTCTTGCATCATGTCTGCAATCTCTGACTAGCTCTTGTATCATGTCAACAGACTCTAACCATCTCTTTGTATCATGTCTGCAGTCTCTGACCATCTCTTGTATCATGTCCGCATTCTCTGACTATCTTTTGTATCATGTCCACAGCCACCAACCATCTCTTGTTTTATATGCACAGCCACCGACCATCTCATGTAACATGTCTGTAATCTCTAACCTTCTCTTGTATCATGTCTGCAGTCTCTGACCATCTCTTGTCTCATGTCTGGAGTCTCTGACTATCACCTATGTTATATCTGCAGTCTCTGACCATCTCTTGTATCATGTCTGCAGTCTCTGACCATCTCATGTATCATGTCCGTAGTCTCTGATAGGGCTAAAACAACTAATCGATTATGAAATTAATCGATTAATATTTTCATAATCAATTAATCGTCCAGTAACATAATGGGGTTAAAAAAGCTAAAATTAGCCCTTTATAGTACAAAAAGAGCAAATAATCTCCACTGTAAACATTACTTTCACTGTTGCACAGTAAAAAAAACGAAGGGCTAATTATGTTACTAAATGTCTTAGGCCTGTTTCCCACCCATGTGTTTTTTTGGTGCTTTTTGCAGAAATGCACTACAGTTCATTTAAAGTTCACATCTATGCTTTTTTCAGCTGCTGTGTATTTGGAAAGGGTCAAGGACCTTTTTCAATGCAAAACGGTGCTTTTTTGGTTCAATGTACTTCAATAGAGAAGCTGCAGAAAAGCATATAATATTACAGTTCTGTTTGAAAATCTGCAACACAGTCTCAAACTTTTTTTTTCTTTAAATAAAAAAAATTTGATCTGAGTCTGATGATATTTACCAGATTCAACCTCTAATAGTATATAGAGTATATCTCCTCTAATAGTATATAGAGTATATCTCCTCTAATAGTATATAGAGTATATCTCTTCTGTCTGTTATTCTCAGAGAGGATTAAAGATTTTACTCCCTAACCATCTAGTTGGTTATTTTATATTTACCCCTGCGTATAAGATATTTAGGAATAAATGTCCTTTCTTTTTAAACTTTACATATTAACTAAATTATACACCACACTTTTTTTTAAGGTTATTAATCGATGAATCGAAACAATAATCGGCCAACTAATCGATTATGAAAATAATCGTTAGTTGCAGCCCTAGTCTCTGACCATCTCCTGTATCATGTCCACAGCCACCGACCATCTCTTGTATCATGTGCACAGTCTCTGACCAGCTTTTGTCTCATGCCTGCATCGTCCGTATCTTTCCCCTCCAGAGCGTTGGCCATCGCCTATCTAGCCAAAGCTCTATAGACTCATCTCTGACTTTGAGAAGAGGCTCGTCATTGCCCAACAATGCTCAAAGCTTGACGCTATCAACCAAAAAATTCCACACATCATCCAACATCAGGATCTATTTCCTGGACCAGGATGATGGTGAAGAGATCACACTGATTGCTGTAAACTACCTATGTGGTTGAGCTGAGTGAACATCAGTGGAGCCTTATATTTATCCTGTGGGTCCATTTCGGCTATTTACCAATCATGCGGTTTATAACCACTCACCTTCTGCTAAGAGTTCACTCACTCATAGCACAGGGGGTGCTGTGGATATCACTTGGAAGAATTTACTGTATATATTGGGGGAATGTTTCTGGATTTCACTTGCACATGGAATGGGACTTTTTGCATTTGATTTTTTTTACTGATGTTATATAAAATTCAATTTTTATGTAGTGATTATATTGTACTTGCTTTGGACTCACACTTTTAGGTTGAGCATATATTGTCATTATATTTTCTTTGCATTGATCATGTCTTAGGGGAGATTAGCGCTACACCCATATTATTTAGTCATCGGTTATGGGCTAAAGCCATGTGAACTCTGACTATTTCAGACGGGAATGTTCTGGAACATTTATTGGGTATTCATCACCTTACATTGGACTTGGTTATGTGATGTATAAACATCTCTGTGGTGACATCCAGTGTCAATTTCTATAACTGCAACTTGTTGTTTTAACTACTTCAGACCCGGAAGATTTTACCCCCTTCCTGACCAGAGCACTTTTTACAAATTTGGCTCTGCGTCACTTTAACTGATAATTGCGTGGTCATGGAATGCTGTACCCAAAGGAAATTTGCCTCCTTTTTTTCCCCATAAATAGAACTTTCTTTTGGTGATATTTGATCACCTCTACGGTTTTTATTTTGTGCGCTATAAACAAAAAAAGAGACAATTTTGAAAAAAAACAAACAAAAAAAAAAAACAACAATTTTTTTTTTACTTTTTGCTATAATAAATATCCCCCAAATTAAAAAAAAAAAAAAAAATTCTTCATCAGTTTAGGCCGATATATATTCTTCTACATATTTTTGGTTAAAAAAAAAAGGCAATATTGACTGGCACAAAAGTTATAGCGTCTACAAATTATGGGAAAGATTTATGGCATTTTCATTATTATTTTTTTTTACTAGTAATGGCGGTGATCTGTGATTTTTAGCGGTATTGCGATGGACAGATCGGACACTTTTGACACATTTTTGGGACCATTGACCCTTATACAGCGATCAGTGCTATAAAAATGCACCGATTACTGTGTAAATGTCACTGGCAGGGAAGGGGTTAACACTAGGGGGTGATCAAGGGGTTAAATGTGTGTTCCCTCAGTGTGTTCTAACTGTATGGGGATAGGACTCAGTAGGAGAGGAGACATATCGCTGTTCTTACTTACCAGGAACAAACGACATGTCTCCTCTCCTCTGACAGCACAGGGCTTTGTGTGTTTACACACAAATCCCTGTGCTGGCGCTCGTGCACTCGATCGCACGTGTTCGGCGGCGATTGCGTGCCACCAGCGGGCGGCACGCGCCCTCTGGTGGACGAAGAGGGGAAAGACATACCCATACGGGATTTCGCCTAGGAGAGCCATTCTGCCGCAGTATATCTGCGTGAGCCAGTCGGGAACCGGTTAATGTCTATGAAATGGTACAATCCAGTCCACCTGCATGTCTGCACTAGTTGCTTTAATCCTTAGCTAGACCCCCTGTAGAAGACCATTGTCGATTTACGCTTTGATTCGACCAATTAACATCCACATACTGCATATTCACAAGTAAAATTATGTTGCAATAAACTGCCGTGTCCTACCAGAGAGTTGAGCTGTCTGTGCAGAGCGCTTATGCACAATCATATTAGCCAGACAGACTGAGGTCTAAAAGAGGTGCAGTACTGTGCAAAAGTTTTAGGCAAGTGTGACGAAATGCTGTAAAGTAAGAATGCTTTCAAAAATATATATTTTAAATTGTTTATTTGTATCAATTTACAAAATGCAAAGTGAGCGAACAGAAGAAAAATCAAAATCAAATCCGTATTTGATGCGACTACCCTTTGGCTTCAAACCAGCTTTAATTCTTACACTTGCACACAAGGTTAGGCATGCTGTAGGATATGAAGGTGTATGATTAATCAGTTATTACAAGCAGGTGCTAATGATCATCAATTTCATATGTAAGTTGAAACACAGTCATTAACTGAAACAAAAACAGTGGTGTAGGAGGCTTAAAACTGGGTGAAGAACATCCAAACTCTACATTACTAAGGTGAGGTTGTGGAAGACAGTTTCATGGTCACAGGTCATACACCATGGCAAGACAGAGCACAGCAACAAAACACAAGGTAACAATACTGTACAAGACACAACAGCAATAACAGGGCTGGAACAAGGAGTGGGCAGGAGGGGAGGCTGCCCTGGGCACTGTGATAACATGTGAGGTGGGGGCACCACAAGGAGGTTTGGGGAGGTGTGCTAAGAGTGGTGATTTAAGGAGATTTGTGCTCAGGGGGGGGGGGTTGGAGAGGAGGGCGGAGAATATTTGTACTCAGAGAGGAAATTTGAGGGGGGATTTCAGCTGGGGGTGGATTTCTATGGGGGGGGGGGGATTTATGCTTAGGGGGTAAGCATGTAGATTAGTGCTTGATTTTTTTTTTTTTTTTGAGGGGGGGGGGGTGTAGGGAATTTTTGCTGACACAATACCCATACATCATGTTAACACTGGGCTCTAGATAACCTTGTCTTGGCACTGAGCAACAATACTGCATCAACAAGGTCTCCCTTAGGCAAAAAGTTTACAGCAGAATGGAATTTTCAAGCAGAAATACAGAAAAGTTGCAGAAGGTCCTCTGGACTGATGAGTCAAAAATTGAAATATCTGGCTGTAACAGGAGGCAGCTTGTTCACCGAAGGGCTGGAGAGGGGTACAATAATGAGTGTCTGCAGGCAACAGTGAAGCATGGCGGAGGTTCCTTGCAAGAGTGAGGTTGCATTTCTGCAAAAAGAGTTGGAGATGTGGACAGGATCAATGGTGTCCTCAATGCTGAGAAATACAGTCAGATACTTATCCACCATACCATCAGGGAAGAGTGTGATTGGCCTTAAATTTATTTTGCAATGACCCCTAAACATACAGTCAATATCGTTAAGAACTATCATCGCATAATGAAGAACAAGGAGTCCTGGAAGTGATCGTTTGGCCCCCCACAGAGCCCTGATCTCAACATCAGTGAGTCTGTCTGGGATTACACAAAGAAGGATTTGAGGCAACCTACATCCACAGAAAATCTCCAAGATGTTTAGAACAACCTAACTGCTGACTTCCTTCAAAAACTGTGTGCAATAGTACCTAAAAGAACCAATGCAGTTTTGAGGGGAAAGAGTGGTCACAACAAATATAGTTTTGATTTGGAATTCTGTTCTTTTACTTTACATTTTGATAATTGATAAATATAAATTAAAACTTCTATTTATGAAAGCATTCTTAATTTACAACATTTTTCCACACCTGCCTAAAACTCTTGTAGTAGTGTTTATACTATGGCGACTCCTGATCAGGGGGTGGGTCCATGACACCCTACATTCATAGTATTCCAGGCCTCATTCAACTTAGGACATTTAATGGTGAAAAAGAATTACAGCTGGGGAAAGCACCAGAGAGGAGGTGAGTATTGTAGCCAGCCAGGTAAGTCTACAGAATTGTCTGCTGCTTTGGGAAACAGGAAAGTGATGGAGGGCACACACAGTATACAGCACAGTTAATATGCAATACTTATTTAATGCACACAAAAACATACCAACAAAAAAAAAATAAACAGATAAAATGTATGGTACACTATTCTGTCTGAAATCATTCTCTAGTCTGCATTTTTTTTCTTTTTGGCAAAACAAAAAATGGCCTTATGTAGACAGGTTTAGTGATATGTTGGTGTGCCACCTTTTATTACTGGCCAGGAGACAAGTCTGTATGGTGAATGCTGTACAAAAGGAAACAAATATGAGACAAATATGTGCACTGTAATTACAGACCTTCCTTAGAGGTTTCCAGTTTCCTGGTTGCCATGTTCCTTTTTACGGCTTTACCACTTACTGGGTCACTGACCTGGAATAAGCATGTAGATTGGGAGACCTGACTACACCAGTTTTATACTAGCTTTGTGAAAGGGGCTAGCTGTAGGATAGTTGGATCATTAGTAAGCGGAGAACTAACTATACATTGGGTAGGTTGGGAGTACCAGTGCACCTTTCTCTCATTAAAGGTTGTATTTTATTTGTATCTCTTAAAAATGTAGACAAGCATACAAATTATAGACATGTAAGCATTGTTTAATTTTCGCAGTCTGAATGCCACCTACAAACAACAATTAAAAAAAACAAACTTTTTTTTTTATTCCTTGTCTCTCCTTGAGAAACAATGCTTACAGCAATACAAAAGAGTATTAAAATGGGTAATTAGTATAGCAAAGGGCAATGACTTGCTGGTACGTGAGAGTAAAAAGAGCCATGGGGTGGGGGAATAAATTATAAATGGAATATTGCCTCTGACCAATCATCTAAACGTCACAGAAAAAAAAAAAGACAGTCAACTGGCCAAATATGAAGAAAAATATGCATGCTGGTTATCCATTTTAGTCAGGGCCAAAAACAACAAAAAGTGCCTTGTTGATAACACCAGTATGGGCTGCTACAAATAGAAATGGAATGAGCAGGCAAAGTAAAGTGCAGCAAGAAAGATGTACCCTAGTCAATTTAAGGTAAGAATTTAACTTACTATCACACTAAAACACATTTAAAATGCTTATTATACTGCACCACTAGCAATCAAATTAAAATCAGGTCAAATAAAAACAATACTCCAAATGTTTAAGCAGAGTTTTAAAAATTCAAAAGTGCTGGAGAGTTAGAGCAAGCTTAGAAATTACATTCTTGATTCAGAAAAAATAATTATCCCTCTGCCCATTTAACAATCATAATCAAGATAAACCAAAATAAATGGCTTGCCAGAACAAGCAGCAAAATATTAAATCCACAATGAAAATGTTAGTGGAAAAATGGAAGGGGAGCATACATTTTATTTTGTACTGTGTCCTTCATGCCTTTGTTCTTTCACTTGAATGTTTTAACCTCATCCTGGACTTACCACAGCCTCGTTCTTAACCTCAACCAGGTGTCAGGCCCACATACGTTGTAAACATTTGATACCCAGGAAGGTGGAGGCATGGCCCAAAGTGTGTGTTTTGAAGTGGCTTGGACCAGGTCTTTCAGCAAAAGGAACATGGGCATACCAATCCAGTGATCCATTATAACTCAAGGGCTACTTTAAATAATGTTAAATAAAAAAAATAAAAAAAAAAACACACTTTTTTTTTTCCAGGGAGACTAGATTAACAAATATCTTCACTTAGAAGTTGTCTACATGTACTGCAAATGAGATATAAAATGCATAGATGTGTTTAAATCAACTTTAGCAGACCCACGGCAGGCTCTTTACTCCACACAAAATATATGCACCATTGGCACCTAACTGCCATCTGAAGGCTAGTTATTAAAAAGTTCAGTCCTTGGGGCTTCATTGCTCCCCACTAAATATAAATGGGTTGGATAGCACTATGCATGATCCATCCCAGTGCAAATTTCCACAACACTCCTACTTGTCTGCTGGGTCTGGGCAAGGCTCGGCCAGCTAGGATTAGGAGTTACTTAGCAGATGCATCATTGCTGGGTGAGCTCTGTCAGGCTGTCACATTCACATCCCTGAGAGAGGAAGAGCCTTGTGTAAAGAGTTCAGTAGACAGCACAGGCAATGCAGAGTCTGGCTGCACCACAGAACCTCCCTGAGCCAGGATCTGCTGGATGGTTTTACGTAGATTTGGATGTAATCGTCCATGAGTCTGACAGAAGATTTCCAGGGCACAAGATTTCAGTGCTCCAGCACTAAGATCTTCATAAAGTGGGATAGTGTACATCCTAGATGTCTAAAATAGAACAGAAGATAAACAGGGACATTTATTATAAAGTATAACCTTTCTTACTGTATAAATAATATGCACTGTATAAATTAAATAGATCAAGTAATAAATTAAATTGTTATACTACGATAACAAAAATCTATATCTATACATAAAAAAAGAATAACAAACACAAGGAGACAACTTAAAGTCAAAATCACAGATGCTCAATGGGAAAGGGCATGTATCTTAGCACATAAGTGTCCTCGTTAAGCACAAGAATTCAGGAAATATCATATAATACTAACCCAGTGGTATATTACACCACAAAAAGCCAGGAGATGGTACACAACAACTCACACCTGTTGGAGATGCGGTACAAACAAAGGAACAATCTTACACATATGGTGGGCCTGCCCTCCAATCCTTGACTATTGGCAAAAAATTATAAAGTGGATAAAACATATCATAGAGACTAAACAGGATCTTAATGCTGAAGCCTGTTTAATGCATATAAACTCTTACTCACTGAGTAAGTACAAGAAAACGCTCACTAGACATCTCTTAAATGCAGCCAAGACCCTCATCCCCCTGCATTGGAAATCCACCAAAACACCAACAGTCAGGGATTGGCTCGACAGAGTCAACACCATCTACAAAATGGAGATAACCTTAGCAATGAAAAAAGAAACTACATCCAATTTCCATAAGATGTGGCAACACCAGTGGTTATTCAAAAAATCCGAATAATTTCAACGTAGCAAATGCATAATCTAAGTATAACTATTCATATGGCAGAATTATTGCTAAAACCTGACGACTTAAAGTGATTGTAAAGTCTTGGGGTTTTTTTTTTAGCTAAAAATAACAAACATGTTATACTTACCTGCTCTGTGCAGTGGTTTTGCACAGAGCAGCCCAGATTCTCCTCTTCTTGGGTCCCTCGTCTGTGCTTCTGGCGCCTCCCTCCTGTTGAGTGCCCCCACAGCAAGCATGCTATGGGGGCACCCGGGCCGAGTCACAGCTCCCAGTGTCCATTCAGGCACGGAGTTGTGGCCCAGCCCCACCGCCTTTCTCTTCTCATTGGCTGACTGACTTTCATTGACAGCAGCGGGAGCCAATGGTGCGGCACTGCTGTCTCAGCCAATGTGGAGGGGGGTTCTAGGCAGCCGAGACATTCGTGCAACATTCCAGGATCTAGAGGGACCTCAGGTAAGTATTATTGGGGCTGAGGGAAGGCTGCTGCACACAGAAGGCTTTTTATCTTAAAGCATAGAATGCATTAGGATAAAAAACTTTTTGACTTTAAAACTGCTTTAAGCATCTACAACATATATAACAAGACCATTCTAATTTTATTAATATTTTCATCACTTATTATTATTTTTTTTTAATTTCAATATTACTTTAGGATTATTTGATTATTTTATCCTTAACATTTAAGTTTTCCCACATTTTATCCTAACCATAAACTTTAACAACTACTTTATTGATGTACACTGTAATTTGATCACCACCATTCATGTAAACGGACATCATTTTTCATGTACCAAATAAGATAAATGCTAAAGATGTCATATTATTTACTTTTATAAACTTTCAATAAACACTGATTGTGAAGAAAAAAAAAAGAAGGAAGAAAAATACACATTCTTAAGCGACTATGCACCATACCAATTTAATATACTGGACCTACTGTGCCATACACTGGGCAACTACTCGTAGATAATTTGTAAAACAGCCCATTATCTAGAATAGTCTTTTAACAAACCCTGGTATTTTTCTATTTAAGCCGTTATACCACCTTATAAAAAGGAACCGCTTAAAAGGTATAAAATGCAGGCACCAAAAATCAAATGTGTTTTAAAAGTGCACTCAAAACTGCTGAGAACCAGGTAAACTTCATAGAGTAAAGTTGTTTTTTTACTTGAGGACCAAGCCTCCTTCACCAACAACGTGGCCATAATTTCAAATGTGCTTGGGGATATCCCCTATGTGGTATTAATTGAAGCAGAATTATTAATTTTCCTAGGGATTAACAAAGATAAAAAGTAAAAAATGTAAAATTCATTCAAATGGTAGTCATAGTAAACCAGCAATACAATAGTTTCTAGACTGTGTCTAACACTGTACTGTAAAGACTTCCATAAATGGTGTACAGGACACCAGGTACATTTTCCCACTATTTGGATTGTGATCCCTTTAAGCGGAACGATTTGAAGACATTTTTAGTACTCAGGGTTGTAAAACCACGCTGGGTGAGGGGTTCTGGGATAGTTTGGCTGAACAGGAGAGGAGTGATTTTCAGTACTTTCTGGACTGGTAATGCCACGCACACACGAGCGGACTTTCTGGCAGACTTGGTCCGGCGGACCGGACTCCGTCGGACAATTCGATCGTGTGTGGGTTCCAGTGGACTTTTTTTTCCCCAAAAGTCCGACGGACCTAGAAATAAAACATGTTTCAAATCTTTCCGACGGACTCGAGTGTGGTCGAAGAATCTACTCATCTGTATGCTAGTCCGACGGACTAAAACTGACGCTATGGCAGCTATTGGCTACTGGCTATCAACTTCCTTATTTTAGTCTGGTCATACGTCATCACGTACGAATCCATCGGACGTTGGTGTGATCGTGTGTGTCCAAGTCCGTTCGTTTGAAAGTCCAGCGGACCTACGCTGCAAAGCCTGTCGAAAAGACTGTCGGACCTAGTCCGTTCGTGTGTACGCGGCATAACTCCTCATTAGGCGCCTGGAATCTGGAAGTTCGGAGAGATTGTCAGGTGGGAAAAAACATCCATACCCTGACAACTGGCCCTAAAGGGGGTTAACCAATCTTTGTGTGAGTCCAGAAAAGGATGTGGAAACACCCAGCACCTGTCTATGAGGTAGAGTAAAGCACTACACACTGAGGAGCAAGAGTGGTGGACTGTTTTTGACTGATATGGTTCAGCTGCTGGTGACCTGACCTTTGGGACCCCTGGAGCAATCAGGGACTTTAACCCTGCATGAGACACTGGTTTTGGTCGCTGGTGAGCCACATCTTTATGTAATGTCATCCACGCCCGGCCAATGAAAGCGGCTGGCGATCGAGACCCGGAAGCCGGCCACCCGAAGATGTCAGCGGCTGTGCTCGGGAAGTTGCATTGCTGGAGCCAAGCTAAATATAGTTCTGCTTTAAAATGATCCCTTGTATTACAGACTTACTGGGATCAAATTGTTAGATTTTTTGCACAAGCACATTGGATCCCCCTGTCTCTAGACCTAAAAGTGACTTTACTAGGGCTCCTCCCTGATCCAGATATGGATACATTTCAAAATCCTTTTGTTACATGAAAAATTGTTCACGGCCCGCAAGCTGATTGTGAAATACTCGATGCTCACAATTGTGTCCAGGATAGGCGAGGTGAACCTTACTCTTCCTACAGAGGGTGTACCACCAAATATAATAAAATATGTGATAGGCGGCTAGCAAAAACCAAAACCTGTAGCTGTAACTAAAAAGACCTAGTATTGTAAGTTACGAGGTGTCTAGATGGGATCAGGAAGACCTGCCAATATTTTTGCTTACTACATTGCTGTAAATGTGTAATTGTCAACAGTAAATTACCTCCTGTGTTATCTTATGTTCTCCTATCCATACTTTTGCAGAATTGTATGCACGCTCAATTAGTCTCTGTGACATTCTAATACAGATATGTTTACTACCTGTGTACATTGCAATTAACCAATGTTGTTTTAATAAAGATGTTTTTTGAACCTGAAAATGATCCCTTGTAGCTTTTTAGTGTTCTTGGTTGATGCACACTAAGTACACACAGACGACAAATGGTTTTAAGTCACATTAGGTACTTTATAAAAGTTTCAATTACTTGGCAGAGTAGAAAATGGTGCACTCGGGGCATGTCTGGCTGGAAGTTATTTCGCACCACAATCTGTAACCAGCGAATCCGGATTTCTGTGTTCATAGTAGCCAGATCAGAAGAATAGCACAGGGAAAGTTGAAGCATCACCTCTAAGAAAACAAAAAAAAAAGGCTCAAATACAACATGCCTGGACATTGATTTTAACACTGTGATTTTAACACTGTTCAAACCCAGTAGGCCCCTTACCACCTAAATGGTCTACCAGCGTTTCTACTCAAATCTAGCTGCCTGGATCACTTATACAAGAAAGCCAACAACATGCTGTGGAAATGTATAAAAACTCATGGCTGTTTATACCATGTTTTTGCTGCACTGTATTAGTAGTAACAGCGTTGGCAGTAAAAAGTTCATTCCTAATCTTGATCAGAAACTGGCTGGTTGTTATGGGCAACTGCTCTGTATTTATTACTGGCAACCCTACAATTTTACAGAGCTCAATTATCAAGATAAATGTTATTTTTGGCTTACTGTTCCCTACTGTTGTGCATAATAACTTTTTGACAGTAAATGCTAACTTCAGGTATACTACAATGTTGAAATATGGCGATACTAGGATCCTTGTACTGATAACCATAAGAAAGACAGTCATTTTAGCATATGTATAGCTACTATAAACTTCAAAGCCACTTGTAAAATAATTGTAATATAGCATGCAGTCACCTGGTCGCAGTGGAGACTGATCTAACAGCTTGTCCAAAAAGAGTACAGTCTGGAAGGTTTGCCAGTCTGCAATATTGACAAAGGTGGTAGCAGCTTCAATATCCAGAGGTTCAGCCATCCACAGCTGATGCAATGCTTCCACTGAAGAAGTGAACACAGATCCCTGAGAAAGATCTGGCTGGGTCAGGGGAGGCCCTGGAGCATTAAGCCAGCGATCAAAATCCAGACCTGACATTGGTGAAAATATATAATGAGAACACATTTTATATAGAAGTAGTAAATGTTTTAACTAATACTCGCCTTACCTTCACTACATGATGGGCTCTCACCCCTTAAATGAGGGAAAAAGCAGAGATAGGACTCCAGCAGATCATTAGCTACAACACTGTGGAACTTAAACTTCTCGATATAATCCTGAAAAACAGAAAAGTCAATTATAAAAGCACAATTGTATTTTAGAGTGCAACTAGCAAAAGTTTGTTAAAAGGAAACAATGAAAATATATGAAATAAAGTAAAAAAAAAAAAAAAAAAAAACACTTAGTTCGTTAGTTTGTTTAGTTAACCTAAAAAAATAAATAAAGATCCTGTTGCTTAAAGCGGAGTCTCACCCAAAAATGGAACTTCCGCTTTTTTTAATCCTCCCCCCCTCACATTTGGCACCTTTCAGGGGGAAGGCGAGAACAGATACCTGTATAGATAGCCACATTATCCGCGGATATGTATCCCATATTCGCCGCCTCCTCCGCCCTCCCCCCCTTCTGGGAGACACACAGATCCCAGAAGACAGCAGGGACCAGTGGGATTGCGCAGAGCAACTTGCGCATGGCTGTAAAGCCGCAGGGCTCTACTTCCTGATTCCCTTACCGAAGATGGGGGCGCCTCCACCCGAGAGCCAGATCGGCTTTGTGTGCCGACATCTTGGGCACCCTGGACAGGTAAGTGTCCACATTTTAAAAGTCAGTAGCTGCAGTATTTGTAGCTGCTGACTTTAACAAAAATAAATAAATGGCGGAACTCCGCTTTAAAAGCGCTTAACAGTGCTTGTGCTGTGTTATTTGGCCCCCTGTATCACCTGAAATACCTGGCTGATGCTGCCAGTTTCTGCCCTCCCCTCTGTACGCTGATCACGGTGTAACATGGCTGCTGAGCCCTGACACTGTGGTCGGTTTACGTGCCTCCATCATCCGCTGTGTCCTCTGTCTTCCTCTGTGCTCTCTCCTCCCTGTCTGCTCCATGTCGGTCTCCGCCGCCTTCGCTCCGGCTGCTCTAATTACTATTAATTTCTCACACTATCCTCTCTGGTTATGTATATAATGTCCCCCTGTGATTGTGCTTTATAAAAATAATGCAGTATATACCTTGTTTACAGGAGCGCTGATCAGACCCGCCACATATCTCCTCTCTTGTATGACAGCTGCAGCGAGCAGGGCCACCTCTCCTCCCCTCCTGATGTCAACGGGGGATTATTGCCCCGCCCACTGCAACTGTCAGGCTGAGAGAGGAGAGAGGCGGCGGGTTAGATCAGCGCTCTGTAAGCAAGGTATATAATGCATTCTTTTTTATAAAGCACAATCACAGGGGGACATTACATACATAACCAGAGAGGTTAGTGTAAAGTTACATTGGTGGTTTAACAACCACATTAAAATGATTTCAGTATAAACTATATGGCCATGGGAAACATGGACTTTGGTAATGGACCTCAGCAACATGGAAAGTTTGTTCCTGAGGTTTGTTAACAGTTATGCTAAAACTCAATCTTGGAAGAAACCGCAACCTTTTAAACTGCACATAAAAATCTGTTGAAATTAAAATGATTCTTGGAATTAGTACAGAAGTTCAGGATATTCACATTCACATTCAATTATGATGCATACGCAATCTGAAGTTGTAAAGGGTATCTCGGCTTAGAATATGCACACTAAGAACTGGTTCACACTAGTGCAACTTCTTGAGTCTCACAAAATCGCATGACAAAAACTCATTGCTTTTAATGTTGCATGTTCTAATCAATGTGACTCAGAATGGTGGGATTTTGTAAAAGATTCCTGCATTACAGTGCGACTTGGCCCCATAAAATACGCAAACTCACACCACATAATTACATTGTAAATTCCATCAAGCCTAAAATACCTATGTATTCCAAACAAGATGTAAAATAACTTTAAAACCAAGCCCTTTTTTCACCACTGTGGGTACGAAGGATAAAATCATCTTGAAAGTTCACAACAGAGGCACTGAAATCTCAACTCCTTACCTCCTTAGAGCTCATGTATATGGGCCTGTTCAGGATAAATCCTGCTGTTTTTGGGCACTAGGGAGGCACAGGTGCAGCGTACAGCCCACTAACAACAACCTATCAAAAATCAATAAGCCCGTATATGTTGCGTCTGTACGCTGTCCTAAGTGATACTCACATTTAGGGCTTTATGCTTAGATTTTGGCTGATGCTGGTTAATTTAAAAGTCTAATGCCCCGTACACACGGTCGGAATTTCCGATGGAAAATGTCCGATCGGAGCGTGTTGTCGGAAATTCCGACCGTGTGTGGGCTCCATCGGACATTTTCCATCGGATTTTCCGACACACAAAGTTGGAGAGCAGGAGATAAAATTTTCTGACAACAAAATCCGTTGTCGGAAATTCCGATCGTGTGTACACAAAGCCGACGGACAAAGTGCCACGCATGCTCAGAATAAATAAAGAGATGAAAGCTATTGGCCACTGCCCCGTTTATAGTCCCGACGTACGTGTTTTACGTCACCGCGTTCAGAACGATCGGATTTTCCGACAACTTTGTGTGACCGTGTGTATGCAAAACAAGTTTGAGCCAACATCCGTCGGAAAAAATCCTAGGATTTTGTTGTCGGAATGTCCGAACAAAGTCCGACCGTGTGTACGGGGCATAAGAGTTATGTTACTTTTCCATTTCAATCTGTGACTTTCTAAAAATGGCATAGAATTTGAATGCGTTTTTATTATGCCCTGGCAATAATGGGGGCATTCACTATTTTGTGTACACAGCATCCTGCTCATGAAATTGGCTGACTGCTTTTTCCAGCAGTTTTTCCACACACTGCAACAATGGGACAGGCAGACTATAACTCAGCACCAGGGAATGAAAAGAAGTTAGTAGAACCCATTTGTTAAAAAAAAACAGCAACGGGTAAGTCTCTCCAATTAGGTTTGCGAACATTTTTGCAATGTATGTAACTGACCATGGAGATTATTTTTCTCAAGGAGTTACACTTTAGAACTAATTCTTACAGATAAAGTTACTACCATTAGGCTAATTTCATCCACATATGTCTGTACAATAATTAAAAGAATACTGTTACCTTTAAAAGCAAAACTAAACCCATAGTTTTAACAGTTTCAAAAAATAGCTGCTTTCCCAGCACATGCTGGGAATGTAACTATCATTTTGGTTGTGCTCTCAACCAAACTGTCAAACCATCAAATGGCCGGTGTCATAACTGATCACATGTGCAGCATCATGGCAGTCAAAGATCACAGGCCAAGATGGCAGCTTCCATTGCTGGCAGAATGTATGATTTCTTGGCCATTTTTCAGAGAATATGAATAACACAAAAAAAATTGTTTTCCTCATGGTTAGTGTTAGGCTGAAGCCATTTATTATCAATCAAGTGTATTTACTTATTTTAAGTCATAATGGCAACAGAAACTACCCAAATGACCCTGATCAAAAAAGTCTACATACCCCATTTCTTAATACAGTGTATTGCCCCCTTTAACATCAATGACAGCTTGAAATCTTTTGTGGTATTTGTGGATGAGGCTCTTTATCTTCTCAGATGCTAAAGCTGCCCATTCCTCTTGGAAAAAAAGCCTCCAGTTCCAGTAAATTCTTGGGCTGTCTTGCATGTACTGCACGTTTGAGATCTCCCCAGAGTGGCTCAATGATATTGAGGTCAGGAGACTGAGATGGCCACTCCAGAACCTTCACTTTATTCTGCTGTAGCCAATGACAGGTCGACTTGACCTTGTGTTTTGGATCATTGTCATGCTGGAATGTCCAAGTAGGTCCCATGCGCAGCTTCCTTGCTGATGAATGCAAATGTTCCTCCAGTATTTTTTTATAACATACTGCATTCATCTTGCCAATATTTTTGACCAAATTTCCTGTGCCTTTGTAGCTCACACATCCCCAAAACATCAGCGATCCACCCCTGTGTTTCACAGTAGGAATGGCGTACCTTTCATCATAGGCCTTGTTGACTCCTCTCCAAATGTAGCGTTTATGGTTGTGACCAAAAAGCGAAATTTTCGTCTCATCACTCCAAATGACTTTGTGCCAGAAGGTTTGAGGATTGTCTCTGTGCTGTTTGGCAAATTGTAAGCGGGATACTTTGTGACATTTGTGTAGTAATGGCTTTCTTCTGGCGACCTCGCCATGCAGCCCATCTTTCTTCAAGTGCCTCCTTATTGTGCATCTTGAAATAGCCACACAATGTTTTCAGAGAGTCCTGTATTTCACCTGAAGTTATTTGTGGGTTTTTTCTTTGCATTCTGAACAATTTTCCTGGCAGTTATGGCTGAAATTTTAGTTGGTCTACCTGACCATGGTTTGGTTTCAAGCGAACCCCTCATTTTCTTCTTGATTAGAGTTTGAAGAGATGATTGGCATTCTCAATTCCTTGGATATCTTTTTTTATCCCTTTCCTGTTTTATACAGTTAAAACTACCTTTTCCCGCAGATTCTTTGACAATTCCTTTGTTTTCCCCATGGCTCAGAATCCAGAAATGTCAGTGCAGCACTGGATGAAAGATGCAAGGCTCTGTCAGGAGTCCAGAAACTGATTGAACTTTTATACACACACAGTAATTACAAGCAAACAGATCACAGGTGAGGATGGTTATCTTTAAAAGCCATTCAAACCCCTGTGTGTCAACTTGTGAGCATGTTATCAGGCCAAAATCACCAGGGTATGTAAACTTTTGATCAGGGTCATTTGGGTAGTTTCTGTTGTTGTTATGATTTAAAAAGAGTAAAACACAATTGATTGATAATAAATGGCTTCAGCCAAACACTAACCATGAGTGAAAGAAATGTTTTTGTGTTATCATTCATATTCTCTAAAAAAAATGGCCAAGAAATCATAAATTCTGCCAATGTATGTAAACTTATGAGCACAACTGTATACTGCTGGAGTAAAAATCTAACACCATGTAGTAGGGATGGGGAAGTAAATGGGAGTGAGGGAGTGCACAGGGTAGAGAACTGGTCTGGGGATGCAGTTATTTTACACAGTGCCAAGCACTGCTACCTTGCTGGGAGGGGAAACACTCACCACATGGTTTGCCAGGCATTGTTCCGGAACTCCTAGGCAGGAAGCAGGCAGACAGAATGAGTCTAGGTCTCTCAGTCAATAAGGCTTGTCAGGAGGCTGGGGCTTTAACAGACAGGCAGAGCTCAGAGGAAAGCAGAAGTTCAGATGGGTAAGCATCTCTCCTCTCCATTTTTGTTGAGTTTTCGTTTGTTGATGAGAATTTGAATTGATTTTCATCATAGTTTTTTTTCATCAATTGGCTTAATTCCAATTTTATTTTTGTTTAGTTTTCTGCAATGAAAATATGCAGCTGACAATTATGATGAAAATATTTTCGTCTACGAAATTAAAGTGGTTGTAAACCCTGTTACAACACTTTAACCTACAGGTAAGCCTATAATAAGGCTTAGCTGTAGGTACCGTGAAGATCTCCGAAACTTGCACCGTTTAGGAGATATTCACTGCATCAATACATGCGCACTGAAGAAACGGCTCACTCGTGCCATTTCTTCAGGAGCTGTGCCGTGACCAGCGACTCCTGCGCACAAGTGCGGGAGTGACCTTATCGTGGCTCCGGCCATTTACAGCGCTTCAGCCCGCGAACCCAGAAATAACCCTGGGAGACATGTCACTGGTCACAGCGGTGTACGATGCATACTAGCTCAGTATGCCTTTGTCTTGCAGGTTGTTGTTTTTTGGGTTTACAACCACTTTAACACTGCCCTGCAGGCTCTGCTCGTGTAGTATAATTACTGCAGAGGCAGAAAGAGAGATGTGAGCTGTCTACTGACAGCTAATATCCCAAATGACAAGGTTACACCTGGAGAGAATCCGTGGCAGTTTTCAATATGAAAAACTATCGTATTCCCTCTGTGAAGTAGTAGACCTGCAAAACAAATCTATCTGTTTAATTAATGTGGCACAGGCCACGTCTGACATTTTTAATGGTGCAGAAGCTTAGTCGATTTCCCAGTTTATCCTTACCCTGAGGAAGGCATCAAAGTTGTCCTGGTCCCCGCATAACTGGGACAAATAGTGCACAAAGCAAAAGCCCTTCTCATAGGTGAATAAGTTCATGAGGTTACTAGGGTTCACACCTAAAAAGACAAAGATAAAAGAAAATAGGACAGGATATTATTTTTACCTATTTGTGAATATAAAAAAGAAAAATGTTGATGTGAACCCGAAACAAGTTAAAGTGCAATTTCACCTTTACAGAAAATCTGTAAGGTGAACTTACAGTGGACCCTGTTCCCATCTCCCCCGTTCCCGCTAACCTGGAGTCCAGCAATCGTTCTGACACATCGGATAGCCGCTTTACCAGTCAGGGGATTTGAAATCCCCATGGCTTTCTCTCCTCTTCGCCTGCGGTGACAGGATGGGCTACGCGGGTTCTGATGTGACGGCGCCGACCAATTAGAATGCTCCTAAACGTACCTTCTGACAAAGTACATTTTGGAGGAGATTAAGCCGAGGAGATTTCTAAGTCCCGGACTGGTAAGGCAGCGGCCCAATGTGTCAGTGTGGGTGATCGCTGAGCTCCAGGTCAGCGGGACTGGGGGGGATGGGGACAGGGTCCAGTGTAAGTTCACCTTACAGATTGTTCTGTAAAGGTGAACTTACCCTTTAAAGTGATTGTAAACAATCACCTTGTAAAACAACGCATTCAGTTTAAAATAGAAATAAAAGGCAAAACATTTGTGTATTGATAAAAAAAAAATATATATAAATACCTTTTCTCCCCTTTTCTTTTTATAAGTGAGTACCTTCCCTCTGTTCTCAGCTGCATAAGAGCTGGGGGGGCAGCAGTACACTGATCTTCCCAGTGAATGGCTGTGCAGCAGGAGTGTGTCAGGACAAGTCTGATGATTGGAGGAAAGCAGGCCGAGTTCCCAGCATAGCTAGGAGAAATTACCACAATGTTCTCTCCTGCTTAGTGTGGTCAGTTTTTAATAGGAAAGCAGAGGGACTGGTAGCAAAACAAGTCCTGCACAACATGGGCCACTGGAAGGGCTGAATGATGTCTCTTATTTTGTTTTGCTCTAGACTTTCCAACATCATTCAGCCCATCCAGTGGCCCATGTTGTGCAGGACTTGTTTTTACTTTATGATATGCCAAGTACCATGGCGTCAATATTTATATGCGGTTTTCAGCATGCCCTAAGTGTATGCAATTCTGTGTATGCATTTTTGTGTTATTCAGTATGTTATACATGATCTCACACGGTATGATAAAATGTTCTTTGCCAAGACTGCTTTTTAGTATACATCTCTCATTCAAAAACTCCCCCTTTTTGTTGGAACCCATAAAAGCAACACTGTGTTTTATATCCCACATGTTTACTGTATATAGTGATTAGCCTCATTTAAAGTGCCGCTGACCACTTTCCCTTTTCTTTGTGTAGAATTTTTAAAAACGTTGCCTATGGAGATTTTTAAGGGTAAAAGTTTGTTGCCATTCCACGAGCGGGCACAACTTTGAAGCAAGACATGTTGGGTATCAATTTACTTGGCGTAACATTATCTTTCACAATGTTAAAAACAATTGGGCTAACTTTACTGTCGACTTATTTTTTAATTTAAAAAAAGTGCACTTGTAAGACCGCTGCGCAAATACGGTGTGACAGAAAGTATTGCAATTGAAAGACCGCCATTTTATTCTCTAGGGTGTTAGAAAAAAAGTATAATAATGTTTGGGGGTTCTAAGTAGTTTTCTAGCAAAAAAAACAGGTTTTTTTATTTTTTATTTTTATTATAAGTTAAAAAGGAAAGGGAAGTTACATAGAGACATAGAAGGTGAGGTTGAAAAAAAGACACAAGTCCAACCTATGTGTGTGATTATGTCAGTATTACATTGTATATCCCTCTATGTTGTGGTCATTCAGGTGCTTATCTAATATTTGTTTTGAAACTATCGATGCTCCCTGCTGAGACCACTGCCTGTGGAAGGGAATTCCACATCCTTGCCGCCCTTACAGTAAAGAACCCTCTACGTAGTTTAAGGTTAAACCTCTTTTCTTCTAATTTTAATGAGTGGCCACATGTCTTGTTAAACTCTTTTCTGCGAAAAAGTTTTATCCCTATTGTGGGGTCACCAGTATGGTATTTGTATATTGAAATCATATCCCCTCTCAAGCGTCTCTTCTCCAGAGAGAATAAGTTCAGTGCTCGCAACCTTTCCTCATAACTAAGATCCTCCAGACCCTTTATTAGCTTTGTTGCCCTTCTTTGTACTCGCTCCATCTCCTTCCTGAGGACTGGTGCCCAGAACTGGACAGCATACTCTAGGTGCGGCCAGACCAGAGTCTTGTAAAGCGGGAGAATTATTATTTTATCTCTGGAGTTCATCCTTTTTTTAAAGCATGCCAATATTCTGTTTGCTTGGTTAGCAGCATCCTCCAGGTCGTTTATGAACAAATTAAATAGGATTGGTCCCAGCACAGAACCCTAGGGGACCCCACTACCCACCCTGACCATTCAGAGTACTCCCCATTTATCACCACCCTCTGAACTCGCCCTTGTAGCCAGTTTTCAATCCATGGACTCACCCTATGGTCCATGCCAGAGGACCTTATTTTGTACAGTAAACGTTTATGGAGAACTGTGTCAAATGCTTCTGCAAAATCCAGATACACCACATCTACGGACCTTCCTTTATCTAGATGGCAACTCACCTCCTCATAGAAGGTTAATAGATTGGTTTGGCAAGAACGATTCTTCATGAATCCATGCTGATTACTGCTAATGATACCGTTCTCATTACTAAAATCATGTATATAGTCCCTCATCATCCCCTCCAAGAGCTTGCATACTATTGATGTTAGGCTAACTGGTCTGTAATTCCCAGGGATGTATTTTGGGCCTTTTTAAATATTTGTGCTACATTGGCTTTTCTCCAATCACCTGGTACGATTCCAGTCAGTAAAAATTAGGAACAATGGTCTGGCAATTACTTGACTGAGTTCCCCAAGTACCCGCGGGTGCAAGCCATCTGGTCCCAGTGATTTATTACTGTTAAGTTTCCCAAGTCCGATTTCAATTCTGTCCTCTTAACCATGGAGGTGCTTCCTGTGATGTGTCATGAAGATAAACAAAGCAGTTTTGGTTACTGAAGCCCCCCAATTTCCTTGTGAAGACTGAGGAGAAGAATAAATTCAATACCTTCGCCATCTTCCCATCTTTTGTAACCAGATGACCTTCCTCATTCTTTATGGGGCCAATATGGTCTGTCCTCCCTTTTTTTACTGTTTACATACTTAACCACTTAAGCCCCGGACCATTTGGCTGGCCAAAGACCAGAGCACTTTTTGCGATTCGGCACGACGCCGCTTTAACTGACAATTGCGCGGTCATATGACGTGGCTCCCAAACAAAATTGACCTCCTTTTTTCCCCACAAACAGAGCTTTCTGTTGGTGGTATTTGATCACCTCTGCGGTTTTTATTTTTTGCGCTATAAACAAAACAAGAGCGACAATTTTGAAAAAAAAAACACATTATTTTTTACTTTTTGCTATAATAAATATCTCCCAAAAATATATAAAAAAAACATTTAAGATGACAATGTATTCTTCTACATATTTTTGGTAAAAAAAAATAGCAATAAGCGTTAATTGATTGGTTTGCACAAAAGTTATAGTGTCTACAAAATAGGGGATAGTTTTATGGCATTTTTATTACAAATTTTTTTAATGGCGGTGATCAGCAATTTTTTTTTGTGACTGCGACATTATGGTGGACAGATCGGACACTTTTGTCGCTATTTTGGGACCATTCACATTTATACAGTGATCAGTGCGATTAAAAATGCATTGATTACTGTGTAAATGTGACTGGCAGTGAAGGGGTTAACCAGGAGGACAGGGGTTAAGTGTGTCCTAGGGAGTAATTCTAACTTTGGGGGGGAGGGGCTACGTGTGACAAGACACTGATCACTGCTCCCGATTACAGGGAGCGGTGATCAGTGTCAGTGTCACTAGGCAGAACGGGGAAATGCTTGTTTCCATCAGCATTTCCCCGTTCTTCCTCTCCGTGAGATGATCGCAGGTATCCCCGCAGACAGAGTCCACGGGACCCGCGATCACACTCACGGAGCTCACAGCAGGGTCGTGACCACACGGCGGCAAATTTAAAGGGACGTACATGTACGCCCATTTTCCTGTCCGTGCCATTCTGCCGACGTATATGTACATGCGGCGGTCGGCAAGTGGTTAAAGAATTTCTTGGGATTTTTTTTGCTTTCCTCCGCTATGTGTCTTTCGTGTTCTATCTTAGCCGCCCTAATTGCACCCTTACATTTCTTGTTGCATTCCTTATAAAGTCTCAATGATGATGATGATCCCTCAACCTCGTATTTTTTGAAGGCCTTCTCCTTTGCTTTTATATGCATTTTTACATTGGAGTTAAGCCATCCAGGACTTTTGTTCGCTCTTTTAAATGTATTACCTAATGGGATGCATTGGCTAAATGCCCTTATTTAATATGTTCTTAAAGCAAACCCATTCTCCTCCTCCTTTGTTCCTAAGATTTTATCCCAATTAATGCCTTCTAGCAAGGTTCGTAGTTTGGGGAAGTTGGCTCTTTTGAAATTTAGTGTCTTTGTATTCCCCTTATGTTTCCCATTTGTGCGATTTATACTGAAGCCAATTGACCTGGAAGTAGGGCATGCTGCATTTTTTTGCACTTCAAATGCAGGGAGCGTGCTACAAATGCACTGCACAGCACCCCTTTAAGCCAAGAAAGCCCAGCCCAAAAATGTATAGCAAAATACACTGCAAATGCAGTAAAAAACAGCGCAAAATGCAATCAAGCGCATGGAAACATTCAGTAAAAAATGCGGTTATGTGCAGTATCTGGTGTGAATGGGCCCTTAGAATGTCATATGGGGGGTTGAGAGAGAGTCCTAAGCCATCACTCCTGAGGTGAGGGGAAGTGATCGTAGTGACAGGGGAGCAAAAAGTAGGTTAGTTGTGGGGGCCAGAATTAGTTACCTAGTTGTAAACACATGCACATGTTAAAGTGATTGAAGCTTTACAATTACCTTATTTATCGGCGTATAACACACACGTTTTCCCCCTTAATACCAGGGGAAAATTGTGTGTTATACGCCGAACAGCTGTCTCAGAGGGGAAGGAGGGAACGAGCGCTGCCGAAATAGACAGAGCCGAATCTCCTGTGTACTCGGCTCCGCTCGCAGTCACGCCTCCTGCAGATGGGCACGGATCATGCTGCAAAGAGGGGCAAGATTGCAGATGGGCACTGATCATGCTGCAAAGAGGGGCAAGATTGTAGATGGGCACTGATCATGCTGCAAAGAGGGGCAAGATTGCAGATGGGCACTGATCAGGCTTCAATGATTGGCAAGGCTGCAGATGGGCACAGATTATGCTGCAATGATGGGCACTGATCAGACTGCAATGATTGGCAAGGCTGCAATGATTGGCAAGGCTGCAGATGGGCACTGATCAGACTGCAATGATTGACAAGGCTGCAGATGGGCACTGGCCCTTATTTTGCTTAAAATGTACATTTTTAATAAAGAATTTTGATTTCCTGAAACTTCCCTCTTAAAATTAAGATGCGTGTTATATGTCGATAAATACGGTATTTAAAAAAAAAAAAAAAAAATAACAAACATGTCATACTTACCTCCACTGTGCAGTTCGTTTTGCACAGAGTAGCCCCGAACACTGACTTCTGGGGTCCCTCAGCGGTTGCTCCCCGCATCAGATAAGCTCCTAGGAGACGCGCTCTCCCGGGGGGTTACCTTGCGGGCGCGCTCCCAAGTCCATCATTCGCCGGCCATAGCCGCCGAATCTATGACTCGGCCCGCCCCCCGCATCATTGGATTTGATCAACAGCAGTGGGAGCCAATGACTGCGCTGCTATCAATCTATCCAATCAAGTGCAGAGAAACCCGGGCAGAGGGACAGCGCATCCTCGCCGTGGGAAATTCCAGGGCTCAGGTAAGTAAAACAGGGGGGCTGGGGGGCCGGTCACTGCCAGGTGTTTTTTCACCTTAATGCATAGGATGCATCAAGGTGAAAAAACACGAGGATTTACAACCCCTTTAATTCCTCATTAAAAGCTTCTTAAAAACACTTTGAAATTTAACAGTTTGTTAGACTTTTTACCTGGATCCAGTTTGGCCTGCAGTCGGCTGAATGGTGTATCCTGACCAAGGATTCGGATCTGTCTGTGCAAAGCTTCAAGTCGAAAAGTTGTCTCGAGACATGTGAAAGTAGCACCTAACACAGAACATGGATTTATATAACTATATCCATCATCCTATATATAAACATATTAGGATAAAACATGCAGTATGATTAAAATTGACCTATCAGACCTTTTATTATACATCAATGTCTATGAATCACATGGATTTTTAGAGATCACTAAAAATCTGGAGTTTTTTTGTTTCTAAACTCTAACGAAGAGGAAACTGTAGAGGACAAAACAGTCATTATTTATGTGGAAGTAGTGCATTTGTAAAATAACCACTTTTTAAAGCAGGTGACTGTTCTAATTCTAGAGTGGCCACCTATATGCTAGAGTTTATATGATACATTTGCTGCTTTAAAGGCAAAAAGAGCTGCAAGATAGGCTTTTAAACCGTCATTTGACAATGGGTCAGGATGTGGGATGGTATTACTTACTATTAAGGGACACAGGCACTCAGAGACTGATGGGGTTATACTGCTGCCTACTTTAGGATTTGGACACTGGCAAACATAAAATTGTGGCCAGCCCAGTACAATCTCTCCTACTCCCACATATGCCTCATTTTTGTGAAAAAGCATTATCCAAGAGCATGAATATAGCCACAGTGGATTGACATGTGTTTTGCAAGGGGCTCCTAAGCAAAAAAAATATCCAAATGACTTCTAGTTCATTGAGGGACACAAACATTCAGAGACAGTCAGGGTAATACTGCTGCCTATTGGAGGATTTGGCACTGACACTGGCAAACAAAAATTGTGGCCAGCCCAGTATAACCCCCTTGTATGCCCAGCATGCCTGATTTCTGTGTAAAAGCAGTACTAAGAGCATGAACATAGCCACAGGGAATGGACCTGTGTGCCGAAATGAACTCCAAGAAATTGGTTTTACATTAAGTGCAAAAATCAAAACATTCTCCCGCGTTCATTGAGTACAGAAGAATTCAGAGACAGCTGGGAAGTTCAAAAGCAGGCCCACAAAAAACAAAACTGGAGACAGCTTGCAGCTCGAAGAGCTGCCTGAAGAACCTTACACCTAAAGCTGGCATCTGATGGAACCTAAACATCCACCTGGTAAATCTTCAAGAAAAGCTGAACAGAAGACCAGGTGGCATCTTACAAATCTGGGAAACAGTAGCCTGATGCCTAAAAGCCCAGGAAGGGGCTCACAGATTGTGCCGTGAAAAGAAAAAGGTAAAACCTGATCCTACAGATTCACACATGTGGGCGTATACACAGTGGTAGATGACAGATAGATGACAGCCCAATCCCTCCCTCCTCTTCTATGCCCACTAACCAGCTAAACACCATGGGGATGGGATATTACATGTAGATTAATGGATGCTTCACCTTCCTCTTATTCTAAGATACAGGCTGGAGGGGTGTGACACAGCCTGTGACTGGCAGAAATCTGCCCAGACCATGTTATTGCCAAATAATAAGATTAATTTTAAATATATATTTGTATGAAAATGTAAAACAATCTATTGACATTATTTATTTTTACTCTGTATTCCAAAAGCTGTTTTTTGTATTATTTTAGTTTGAACATGTGACCATCAGCAGAGGACTCCAAGCTGCTGCTCCTGCTTAGGTTTTCCTGCAGAGATTTGTTTTTTTTTTTATTCCAATAATTACAGTGCCATCATCCATATAAAAAAATTAGAAGGGACAATATAAATTAAACAGTGTTTGTTAAGTATCACTTTAAGACCATGTGCTTGAAAAATAAGCTTTCGGGAGGAGCAGGTGCCTTGTGGTCCATACCAATATTCCATAAATCAAAGGAAACAAAGGAGGATCCCTGCAGGCTATCGTTATCAAATTACAGGCATATTTATTAAGCCCTTATGGTGACACCGCATGAAGACACCATTATCAAATGTTATTTGGACTTTTGCTGAATAATTTTATACTCCAATTAGGACTGAGTGTGACTCATGGAGCACAAGCACTTTATATTTCATTATTTTATATATAGAATGTCACATTATATATATATTGATGTTATATATAGTTTTTATGCATTTGTATTTAGTATTTATTTCATTAGTGCTGCACATTGTGTCATAAATTGAAAAATAAGCTGTCTGAGCCCCTAAAAAATGGTGGAACGAGAAGCTGGTATAATCCCAACAGCCTCTGAATTCCTGTATCCCTCAATGAATGAGAAAGAAATACCCATGTGAAGGCTAGATATGAGACATTGGTCAGATATCATTCCATTAACGTGCGTAGCCTTGTTTATGCACTGCTTAGGAAAATACAGATCATCCAGGACTTTTTTTTTCTCAGACAATGACTTATGCCCTAAAGACTGGGCGATCAGTGGATATCCAAAGAAGCTACTGTGCATCTTCAAACCTATGATCATTTCTGTTATGGACTACAATCATCTCTACTGGAAGCATAGCCACTTTCTAAAAAAAAAAAAAGATAGAAAAGGCTGTGCCCTGCCAGGGAGAGCCCTTGTTCTCTGTGCAGAAGAAGTGGTCTCTCTGCAGAACCTCAACACTCTTCCGGAGTCAGAGCTAGAGCTCTTCAATCAGTAATGCTCATGCTCTCTGCTGACTGAGGAGCTCTAGCTCTGACTCAGCATGGAGTGTGTGCATAGTGGCAGTGGCTTCTCAGCAGAGGTCTGAGAGAGCATGGATCTGCCGCAGGATTGCAGAGGACAGACTTTTTAATCAAGTAAAAGGCGGCTTTCTCAGAAAACAAATTTTAAGACTTTGGACACCGTTTGTTGTGATGAACCTGAATTGTTTGTAGCTGATTTTAACTAAAAGTTCAATTGGGCTTTAAAAGAATACACTGTTTGTTTACAGAGCTTAGAAAGCTAAGATTCAGCACTGCTGGGCAATGTTAAGCAATATGTGTAAAGCAGTCCTTAGTAGACTTTTTTATTCGGGTCTGTGCTATATCCATCTGTTAATGCCTTATCTCATATTCTTTGTAAGTGCACACTATGAATTTTGTCTCTACTGGTTGCTTGTACCCTCCCATAAGTCCATAACAAAGGTGTCACCCTGCACCTTGTTAGAGCCACAATCACAGCTCACAACTGTTAGTTCTACAATATTAAGAAAATTTGGGGGATTCTGGCAATGTAACTTGGCTTTGTCATGGCAAGAAGACTTAATGTGATAAAGCTTCACAGTTAACATAGTTCACAGTTAACATCGAATAAAATAAGTTGGAGTTGGTGTTTACATGTTTGGAATAGGCTATGAATATTGACAATTTGTTCTTTTGCCACATGTTATCGGATATGAGCAGTAGGGAAAGGCATTTCATATTATGCCACAATTCACTTACCATAAACAAGAGTGGTGATACGGCGCTGGGCATATGTTGCCAAACCTTCACTCAACCACATTTCCTCCCAGCTGGCATTAGTGACTGCATTCCCAAACCAGCCATGTGCAATTTCATGGATGACATCAATAAGCAAGAAATCTTCACTGTCCAAGATGGAACAGATGACGAATGTCAGGCACGGGTTCTCCATGGCAACAATCGGAAAGGATGGGGGCAGGAAGACAATATCGTACCTGGAATGGAGGCAGGGAAGGGTAGTGGGCAAATGGGTTCTGGGTGAGAAAGACTTTTAAGGGAATATATAAAACAAGGGGTATCTCTGAAAACAACAAGCAGAGAACAAATCAGATGGTTATAAAAACCATAAATATGTATGTATGTATGTATATATATATATATATATATATATATATATATATGTATATATATATATATATATATATATATATATATATATATATATATATATATATATATGTATGTATGTATGTATGTATGTATATATATATATATATATATATATATATATATATATATATATATATATATATATATATATATATATATATATATATATATATATATATATATATATATATATATATATATATACATACAAATGTTGTACTTTCCTTTTAAACACACAAGAGCTTCATAACGTCTTGTGATTCCCAACAATTTCAATAGTGCCATCCTACAGTATTCAGGTAAAACACTTAGGTGCTGTATGCAAATATGTTTGAGACCACCAAGTGCTTCTGTATATGCCCCTGGAAATGGGTAGAGGAAGCAGACACAGGCATGCTGCAAAGAGTTCAGCATCAGATTTTGAAAGTGCAAATAATACCAATCAGCCCAGGTTTTCTAGCCTCTTCATCACCTTGCCCAATCCAGCCAATTATATTATGGCTATAAGCAACTTAATGGTCACTTTCAAAACAATGTGATCCATCCCATCAAATCTGTAAAAGTGCAGATCTTGCGGAATCAAATCTAATTTCTCATGTACTAAAACCAGTGCTGGGTTTATGTGCTCCTACAGTGAGGGAAAAGAGCATTTGGTCCCCTGCTGATTTTGTACGTTTGCCCACTGACAAAGAAATGATCAGTCTATAATTTCAATGGTAGGTTTATTTTAACAGGGAGAGACAGAACAACAAAAATATCCAGAAAAACACATTTCAAAAAAAGTTAAAAATTGATTTGCATTTTAATGAGTGAAATAAGTATTTTACCCCTTCACAGAACATAATTTAGTACTTGGTGGTTAAACCCTTGTTGGCAATCACAGAGGTCAGACGTTTCTTGTAGTTGGCCACCAGGTTTGCACACATCTCAGGAGGGATTTTGTCCCACTCCTCTTTGCAGATCCTCTCCAAGTCATTAGGATTTCGAGGCTGATGTTTGGCAACTTGAACCTTCAGCTCCTTCCATATTTTCTAGGGAATTAAGGTCAGGAGACTGGCTAGGCCACTCCCGGATCTTAATGTGCTTCATCTTGAGCCACTCCTTTGTTGCCTTGGCCGTGTGTTTTGGGTCATTGTCATGCTGGAATACCCACGGAAGGAGGTTCTCACCCAAGATTTGACGGTACATCGTCCCTTTGATGCGGTGAAGTTGTCCTGTTCCTTTAGCAGAAAAACACCCCCAAAGTATGTTTCCACCTCCATGATTGACGGTGGGGATGGGGTTCTTGGGGTCATAGGCAGCATTCCTCCTCTTCCAAACATGGCGAGTTGAGTTGATGACAAAGAGCTTGATTTTGGTCTCATCTGACCACAACACCTTCATCCAGTTCTCTGAATCATTCTGATGTTCATTAGCAAACTTCAGATGGGCCTGTAAATGTGCTTTCTTGAGTAGTTGTTTTCTTGGTGACTATGGTCCCAGCTTCCCTAAGATCATGGACATGATTCTCCCATGTAGTTCTGGAGCCGATTCCTCACCATTCTCATGATCATTAAAACTCCACAAGGCGAGATCTTGCATGGAGCGTCAGACTGAGGGAGAGTAACAGCTATTTTGTTTCTTCCATTTGCGAATAATCGCACCAACTGTTTGGTGATGGTCTTGTAGCCCATTCCAGCCTTGTGTAGGTATACAAATACAATCTGTCCCTAACATGCTTGGATAGCTCTTTGGTCTTGGCCATGGTGGATAGATTTAAATCTGATTGATTTCTTCTGTGGACAGGTGTCTTTTATACAGGTAACAAGCTGAGATTAGGAGCACTTCTTTTAAGAAAGTGCTCCTAATCTCAGCTTGTTACCTGTATAGAAAACACCTGGGAGCCAGAAATCTTGCTAATTGATGGGATCAAATACTTATTTCACTCATTAAAAAGCAAATTAATGTATGACTTTTAAAAATGTTGACATTAAAATTATAACCTGATGATTTCTTTGTCAGTGGGCAAACGTACAAAATCAGCAGGGGATCAAATACTTTTTCCCTCAATGTACATCTTCTGAGATTCTTTTCCAAATGTTGGACTTGGACATAGGCTCATACAAGTTAGAGACAGAGATAGCCATTATCTTTATGTGTGAGCCTGGTACTTCTGTGCACAGTAATATCAGAAAATACTGGACCAGTGGGGGCATATGAACTGTGCTAATCCTGGCTAAATCAAGCAATCTGAGGGTGGATTAGTATGTGTCTGATACTTCGTTAGGAGAAAGTGTTGAATACCACTTTTTTTTTTATAAAAGTGCAATTAACTCTTAAGCAAATGTTTCATATGACTTGATTGTTTAATGTGATATTAAAGTCTTCTTTTTTTTTGTTTAAAAATAACAAACATGTTATACTTACCTGCTCTGTGCAGTGGTGTTGCACAGAGCAGCCCTGATCCTCCTCTTGTCGGGTCCCTTGCTGGCGCTCCTGCCCCTCCCTCCTCCCGAGTGCCCCATAGCAAACAGTTTGCTATGAGGGTACCCAAGCCGAGCTGCTGCTCTGCGTGTCCATTCAGACACTGAGCTGTGGCTCAAACCCGTCCCCTCTCTTTCCTCATTGGCTCACTGACTGATGGACAGCAACAGGGACCAATGGCGCCCGCTGCTGTTTCAGCCAATGAGGGAGAGTCCCAGACAGCCAAGGTTCTTGTGCAACATCACTGGATCGAGATGGTGCTCAATTATTAGGGGGGCCGCTGCACACAGAAGGGTTTTTAATCTTAATGCATAGAATGCATTAACATAATAAATCTTCTGCCTTTAGAACCACTTTACCTGTCTCTAGAAATGTATAAAACATTAATTAAGCTATAGTTACATCTGATCTTACCTTCCCCAGATATAGGGTCCGTACAAGCTCTCTGCAGCCTGAAGCCACTGCTCTACTCGCCCAGCTAGTTTACCAACAGCCAAAGGAAGCACACAGGGTTCAGCCCAAACCCGACTTCTGTTAGAAAACAAACAGTAAAGTACATAAAACCAAGTAATAGCAGAAAAAAAATACCACAGCGAACAAAAGCATCTAGTGGATAAATGCAACCATATGAAATGTGGTTACCTGGGGCCAATATCTGCTGGAAGCAAATGACCTGCAGTCAGGGCCACTAAATAGGCAGGAACAGGATGCTCCATGTAGAAGTGAAAGATGCCCATTTCTTCTATGTAATAACTGTGAGTACAGCTCATAAGCACCCGAATTCCTGCTGGAGCCTGAGGAAAGTATATAAGAAATTAGGATTAACACTGCTCAGTATAACATTTTCTTGCAGCATCCATGGCAGGGAATAAAGGTTATTCCAAACCTTGCAACCAAAATCAATCAGCACACAGCTCTAATTTATTTTTAACTTGCATACAATAAAGTAAAATAGAGCTGATCTTAAAGCGGACCTTCAGTCATTTTTTCATCTTTCCATCTATTAAATGCTCTACCCTTGTTGTTTTAACATTTTTTTTCTGCCAGTAAATACCTTATAAAGCCCAATTCCTGTTTCTTGTCTGGTAAAAAGAGCTGGTTTGCCTCTGTGTGTCTGTATAAATCCAGGAAGTGAACAGGGCAGCAGCTTCAGCTGCCCACAGTTAAAATGGTTGCAGCCAGACTCAGTGGAGGGAGATTTCTGCAGCATATTTGGCAAGTACAGAGCCACAGTATATATAAAATAATATGCAATGGTTGGAGGGAAGCTTCAGAATGGCAAAGATGTTTATATTACAAATGATGTGAACAGACTGCAGTCCCTCTTTAATAAACAGTCAATATACAAATATAGAGGTTTCTATTTAAGGTACAATCTCTGGAGTTACATTATTCATATAGTATCTTTATCCATATAACAAAACCACAAAAATTGTAGAGTCCATTGCTGTACAGTACAATTCTATTCTTACACCTTCATCAGTCATAGCTGGACAACCTCACTTTTTATTCCAACACTTCCACTGTCCCATAAATAGATACCATCTCACGTATACACAAGTCACACTCTGATGATGTTAAGTCACGCCTAAAAATATGCCAGTATTTTCAATGTGTCAGATGTGCTGTCATTTCATTGAGACGCCATCACTACAGCCCATGAAAACGGTTATTGACAATTTGGTCAGTAAATCTAAATCCATTAAAAACCCATTCTTTACTATTGTGGGTTAAAAAAAAGCATAGCAGCCATGCCTAATCCTGTAAGGAAAATAAGAAGAAAACTGCGCTAATGGAAAAACAAAACAAACATCAAGCAGCAATTCTCCTGTTTGACATAATTACAGTATAGCAATAATATAAAAAATAGAATCGCGCTAATGAGCATGAATACATGAAATAAAAAATCAATAAAAGTTGAAGAGTTCATTAAATTGGAAACCCAATCAGGCCATATAAAAATCCACCAGTGATTAAGAAGATAGTGGGTCTTGATTATCCCCAATGATAAATTCACCTTCAACCACCTCACCTGGGCCTTTCTCCTGGTAATGCCATTCTACTGTACCCCGGGATGTCACTCTTTCAAGTGGATGTGGAGTATACCAAGAACTCTAATGTCCCCCAGGACCTCAGAGGCCCTTGTGCACCTGCACAGGCTGTATTGCTGATATGTCCACCCTTCGGTGACGTCCCAGGTACAGGAGAACGGCATTACCAGGAGTAAGGCCCAGGCTGGGTTATAAGCCATAGGCATTGTTTGATCCCTTGTAACGGAGGATCAACTGGAGCTGGTAAGCAGCTAATTCTACTGTTAGTCGCGGCTTAAGGTGGATTTATCATTAGGGATAATCAAGACTCACTATCTCAATCACTGGTGGATTTCTATATGTACTGATTGGGTTTCCAATTTCGTGAACCCTTCAAATTTTATTGATTTTATATTTCATGTGTTTATGATCATTAGCGCGATTCAATTTTTTTTTATGCTTAACCCTGTATTAACCATTGATGCCACACATTGCATCAAATAAAATCAACATCCATATTTTAAGTCCCTAACAATGCAATGATAGTATCAGAGCAAAACAAGCCCCCAAAAAACAAGTTAAAAATCCAGATACCTGCTACAGGTGCAGCTGTACCGTAATGGCTAGCCACAAATTAAAAAAAAAAAAGGCACTTGTCTGGACAGAGAACCAATGTAAAATACAAAACAAGAATTTATCTCATCTACATAAGGCAGGCACTGTTGTTAGACCCTCAGGAGTATTCCTCCAATGGGTGCCTTGCTGTGGGATTAGCTATGGTCGTTATGCTTTTATTGGATCCACCTCCCCTACCGATGCTGATCCGAGTCCACCCCCCCTACCGATGCTGATCCGAGTCCACCCCCCCTACCGATGCTGATCCGAGTCAACCCCCCCTACCGATGCTGATCCGAGTCCACCCCCCCTACCGATGCTGATCCGAGTCCACCCCCCCTACCGATGCTGATCCGAGTCCACCCCCCCTACCGATGCTGATCCGAGTCCACCCCCCCTACCGATGCTGATCCGAGTCCACCCCCCCTACCGATGCTGATCCGAGTCCACCCCCCCCCTACCGATGCTGATCCGAGTCCACCCCCCCTACCGATACTGATCCGAGTCCACCCCCCCTACCGATGCTGATCCGAGTCCACCCCCCCTACCGATGCTGATCCGAGTCCATCACCCCTACCGATGCTGACTCAAGTCCATCACCCCTACCGATGCTGATACAAATCCATCACCCCTACCGATGCTGATACAAATCCATCACCCCTACCGATGCTGATACAAATCCATCAAAACAGTGGATAATTTTTATTAGAAAGTGCTAAGTCCTAGTTCACACTATGAATCGCACAGTAATGCGCAGCGTTTGTGACCTGCATTTGGGGTGTTAACATTGACACCCGCTGCAGATTGCAACAGCAGCGCATTTTAAACGTGGTGCAGGACACACACAGATCGCGGGTTTCCGGCACCACGTTCTAGTGTGAACCGAGGCTAACTAGACATCAGAGCTGCTGAAAATAAAATGGTTATCAAAACAAAGGCTGTTTAACTTACCTTGACAGAGGCAGAGTAAGTACACTTTACAGCTGGTGTATCAAAACATGGGAAGAAGGAGCGATTGCAAACAGAGTGCCCCTGAGTAAACACAAACAACTCTGAGCTTCCATAGGAGAGTTCAGGATCCAGCCACCATATCTGAAAAACATTGTTAGAAATTTGTTGCAGGTAATATTTTAATACTGATGCAGCATGGGTGAAACAAAGTTTTTGCTAGAAGCTGAAGCTTTTTACACCAACAAAATTATTTCTTCATTTCTAGGAGGCTCTGGCGGTGTGCACCTGACATTTCCAGTCTTCACACTTGCAACACCCATTAGAAGTGGGCTCCACTTGGATTTGTTTTACATTTATCTTATAGAACAAATAACAACGCAGAAGGAATGGAAACACCAAACTTTGAGGTGGACGGGAGGGGAGTTATGATTTACAACAGGAGATCTCATAGCTATAGTTTTTACCATATGGAAGAGACCACAGCTTACCAGACCTGTAACTAAAATAACGAACCAGTGGCCAGGCTGTGGACATTCAAGTATTTACATGTTTTTACCAAGCAGTAAACAAGCTTTAAAGTGGTTGTAAACCCTTTACAACCACTTTAACCTACAGGTAAGCCTAGATTAAGGCTTACCTGTAGGTGCAAGAAATATCTCCCAGACCTGCACTGTCTAGGAGATATTTGCAAATCGCCGTACAGTGATTTCTTCTGCGCATGCGCCGGAGTTGGAAAGGGCACGCTGTGCCGTTTCTAGATCGGGTCATGCCGTTAAAGGTGGCTCCCGCACGAGCCGGAGTTCGCGGCCCTGGAAGAAAGAGGGGTGAAGAATGGACGCTCGCTACTAGCGAGGAAGGCGGGGACATTGCGGGCTTCTCCTGCAGGTAAGTGTCACATAATGGGCTACTATGCGATGCATAGTAGCCCATTATGCTTTACCATTGCAAGGAAACAAAGAGGAAGTAACATCCATCAGGGTTTACTTCCTCTTTAAGGGCTGGTTCACACCATGCTCACACATGAATCACACAGGAACATGCTGTGGGTTCTCGTGCAATTCACATAAAGTGCGATTTCAGCCCATTCATTTGGATTAGGCTAAAATCGCACCTTACAGCATCAAAGAAGTGCATGCACATCTTTTTAAATTGCACTCTAACCAGGTCGCATGATACAAAAGGACCATGTGATCCGGTGCAAGAATACACACTGTGTTTGTGACCTGCGTTTGGGATGTCTTTAATGTTCTACTGACACCCGCTGCAAATTGCAAATGAACTGCACTTTGCATGTGATCTAAATTTAACAGAAACACACGGCGCGTTCCTGTGCAGGCGTGGTGTATACTGGCCTTAAAACAAGCCCTCGCTGACCTCTGTAGCTGCACTCTGGAGCAATTGATTCTTAAATTTCATAATAAAAGGCAATCTTGTCTGGTTGTAGCTTGCTTCTTAAGGAAAGCTTCATGCTGATATGCTGCGGAGCAGTGTTCCCGTGGTTTTTATGCAGGTTAGCTGCACTTTCCCATAGAATTCTATTATGTCCCGCGGTTTAACTGCGTTTTCTAAAAGCACACCAAAGTTCTGCATGCAGGACATTATACAACTTCGGTCAAAGCTGCATAGCTTGTTTTTATCTACAGATGCCCCTTACCTACATAGGCATTTTTATTGGTAAAGGTGAACACGCCTTCCTGCTATGCTCAGGTGTGAATGGGGCCTTAATGCTCAGTGGCATTTGAAAGTGATATACAAGCTAATAAAGATTTACAATGTTGTCAAGTATTAATCTCCATGAATTAAATACTTTTGTCATTTGAGCATTAGTTATAAAGTTTGGGGTTACTTCGTAAATGGAGAAGGGGAAAGCTTAGTGCTGGAGGTGCTGAGATTGGTTGGTGTCATAACAGGTTCTGCTATCTTAGTTAGTCAGATAGTTCTGGGCAGAGCAGATGCTGCTTGACCATGTGTGTGTTAAAGTGAATGTTTAGTCAAAACCTAATTCTAAACCTACTCTCTGCCACATTCTAAGCTTAATTTATCTAGCCCTGTAAAGCAAAAATCGCTATACTTACCTGTTCTGCAGCTGCTCCTGTCCAGTCTCAGCATCAGCAGCGGCTTCAGTGTGTGGGAGTGTGCAGGAGAGGCAGCCGACAATGGATGCGTCATAGTAACTCTATAGGTTAGGTCACTTCCCAGCCGTTGTCTGTTTTCTGGACTGGAACAGCTGCAGAATAGGCGATTCTTTCTTTATAGAGCTAGATAGATTAGGCTTAAGCCTGGCACACACTATTAGTTTATTTTTTCGTTCAACCCAGCGGGAAGAACGGAAAAATGCAATATTAGTACAGTAATCTACCCCGCTGAGCTATTGTGTTCTGACCCCACCACCCGCCAGAACACCCCTGATCAGCAAACCTTTTTCGGTCATGCCCCTTTGACAGAAATTATCCAAACAGTCGGCTTCTGTCGGACCGGCTGTACTACACAAGGCCCGAATGGTGGGGTCTACTGAACCAGCTGATGCCGCCCGACATTCATCCCCCATGTACGGGGCTTCGGAATGTGGCTGAGAATAGGTTTAGCGTTAGTTAGCGGTTTTGAGAAAAAAAAAAAAAAAGACTAAATCGATGGGTTTACTTTCACTTTAAAAATTGTCAAAGTGGAACTTCACTCTCTCACTCAACATTGACTATTTTTAAAGTGATTGTGAAGGGCATTTTTTTAAATAACAAACATGTTATACTTAGCTGCTCTCTGTGCAATGCTTTTGCACAGAGCAGCCCTCATCCTTCTCTTCTTGGGTGCCCTGCTGGCACTCTTGACTCCTCCTCTTCTCGGTGTGCCACCCTAGGAAGCAGCTTCCTATAGTGGCACTGCTGCAGGCTTGATCTTAAGCCATGCTGGCTCTGTCTATAGACATAGACAGCGTAGCACGACTCCGCCCCCTGCTTCCTTGTCACAGGATTTGATTGACGGCACCAAGAGGCAATAGCCATGGCTATCAATTTTCCCTCTGGGAAAGAGAGAGCCGAAAGAGACGCTGTTTTTGTGCACATCACTGCATCAAGACTGGGCGCCGGTAAGTATAAGAGGAGGCTGTGAGATAGCTACACACAGAAGGTGTTTTCACCTTCATGCAGAGAATGCATTAAAGTAAAAAAACATTCTGCCTTTAGAACCACTTTAATCCTTATGCTGCTAGTATTAGTAAATGAATGGAAAATTATATAAAAAAAATATACTTGATGCAAACCTTTTTCTTTTTTACATTGCTTCAGTTACTTCCTGGTTTCAAACCCTAGGCAAATGATGTCATGAATCCCAGGAGTCTTCAGGAGGGGAGGAGGGTTTTTCTCATCTAAGCACACCCTCTTGTGTTCATCCCTGAGCTAAGAGCATATGGATTCCAGGAAATAAATTTCACATGGATCATCTGCCCCTACTCAAGATGGCCACAGCCAGACCTACTAGGGGGTGTTTTTCAAAATGATTTCACAGCAAATCAAGGGCTCTTTCAACGGGCGGTCCGCCCGGTGAACTCCGCTTTGCTCAGCGGGTGATCTATCCACTGATCCCCGCTGACAGGTCTGTCTCCACTCACTGTGCAGAGATGGACCTGTCAGAGCCCCGCTCTCCTCAATGGGAGATCAGATGAAAATGGACCACCTGTCCACCTTCATCTGATCCATCAAATGGATGGAAAACAGGGTCTCCATCCATCTGGATTTCACAGACAGGATAGGATCAGATAGTGGTGGGTGTCAGCGGACATGTCACCGCTGACATCCGCCACTCCATAGGGGTGAATGGATCATCCGATCAGGTCTGCCTGAAAAACTGAAAGGTGGACCTGATCAGAAAGCCAGTGTGAAAGGGCCCTAAAGTATGGAGACATAGATGGATGTGCAAGTTTGCTTTGAAGGTTAAAAAATGATAGCGTTTTTTGGTTTGTGGTTCTCAGATGCAGTGTAGTTCTGCTTTAAACTGCAAGATGAGAAAGAATCATCACAGATGATCAACCGGGACAAGATTTGTTTTGTAATGAAGGAGATAACATACACCACTTTACATTTCATATAATTCAAATACTGAGCAGCACAGTGGCTAGGTGGTTAGCACTTCCACCTAGCAGCACTAGGCACTACCTGTCTGGAATTTGCATGTTCTCCCTGTACCTGCCCACTCCTAAGATATGCTGGTATGTTAATTGGCTCCGGTCTAAATTGTCCCTAGTATGTGTATATATGAATGTGAGTTACGGATCTTAGATTGTAAGCTCCTTTAGAGCAGGGACTGATGTGAATGTACAATAGATGTAAAGAACTGCATAAATTGTCAGCACTATATAAATACCTGCAATAAATAAGTTACATTCTTGTTTTGAGGTTTAAAACAAACCAAACAGTAGAGTAAAATATGGTGCTTTAAAATGAGAAGTTTCTGCACTCCTGTGACCCAGTTTCAGCAAACAGCGGGCTGAAGCCGGCTGTCGGTTAACATCACAGAGCCGGTTCAGGCTCTGGAACCATCTCCACCAAATGGTCAGGATCCACCCAGAAGCCTGGATCGGCACCTGGCTCAGCGATCTGCCAAAAGCCTGAGCCAGCCGCTCCACCCCCTGTGGGCTGGAGTGAGGAGCAGAGAGCCTCTGACTGACAGTTACGTCTCCCTGCTCAGAGCAGAGGGGAGAACTGATTGATCAGCAATGTTTGATCGCTCAGTTCTCTGTGCAGAGCCAGCAGGGGACTGATGCAGCATTGGATTGATGCTGCATCCACCTAGGCGAGTATAAATGTTTTATTTTTTTTTTTAAAGCCATACTTCTCTTGTAACAGTGCTTACACTTTGCAGGAGGGAAAAAAACACAACATATAAAAACACATTGTACATTATAAAAGTAATAGAATAAAAAGCACTTCAGCATCAACTGCATTATATAGCCACATACAGCACCAGTGGTCAACAACGTATAATGAAACAAAAACACCCTGTATGTCTCGGCTATAAACCTTGCTTTTATTTTCAGGAGGAGCTCCAGACTTCCCCAAAAAAAATTAAAAGTCAGCAGCTACAAATACTGTAGCTGCTGACTTTTAATATAAGGACACTTACCTGTCCAGGGAGCCCGCAATGTCAGCACCTGAGCCAATTCTTCAATCGGCTTGGGGTGCAAGTGCCGGCATCTTCACTAAGAAAAAAACGACAGTAAAGCAGTCAGGCTTCACTGCCGGTTTCCTACTGTGCATGCGCGAGTTACGCTGCACTTTCTGAAGGGTCCCGCCGTCTTTTGGGACCTGTGTGTTTGTCCCAGAAGGCAGTGGGGGGGGGGGGGCAGACATACTTGAAGATTGCTGCGGCGATCTTTGGCAATCTTTTCCGGAAGTGTGGGAGCGGGTACCTGTTAGAGCTGCACGATTAATCGTCAAGAATCGTTATCGCAATTTTTTTCCCCCTTGCGATCTTGACAAAGGGTTTCCCGATCTTTTGGTATGCAGAAAATTTTCTCTGTGCCTCAAAAGTCAAAGTCTGAGCAGTCTGCCAAGTTTTAAAACATTCTATCAGTGGAATGTTAAGTCTAAACATTGTATCAATTTGTCTTTTACTTCAAAGGAATAGACTTCTGTATGTAAATTAGGAATGTTTAACCACTTAAACACTAACCCTTTTTCTGATAGTTGTTGTTTTCAAGTTAAAATCATTTTTTTTTTGCTAGAAATTGCTAGATATTACTTAGAACCCCCAAACATTACACATATATTTTTTAGTAGAGATCCTAGAGAATAAAATGGTGGTTGTTGCAATATTTTATGTCACACTGCGCAGCGGTCTTTCAAATGTATTTTTTTTTGGAAAAAATTATAATGGATTAATAAAAATTAAAGTTAAGTAAAGTTAGATCAAATTTTTTTTTGTATAATGTGAAAGATATCACGCCTCGAGAATCGTGATCTTTATTCTAAGCAAAAAAATTGTGATTCTCATTTTGGCCAGAATCGTGCAGCTCACCTGTCAAAACCAGGTACCCCCCCCCAAAAAAAGTGCCAAATATGACAGTGGAGGGAGGGTGCAAACAAGTGGAGCTTCCCCTTTTAGGTGGGGCTCCGCTTTAATCTACAACTACTGTGTTTTTGTACATTGGGTTTTTGTATATTGCGTTTTTGTTTCCATCCTGCAAAGTATAAGCACCATTAAAGCCCCATACTTTACTATTACTAAAGTAATTACTATTATCTACTATGGATTCCTATATACATTGGTGTGGTGCTGTAAACACCCTAAAACACCATTGTTTACAGAATACTGTTTTGTGGTTTAATACCACTGAGCACCAACCCACCTCTCTCTCTCTCTATATATATATATATATATATATATATATATATATATATATATATATATATATATATAACCTTGGCACTCCCTTAAAACATCCACACTTCCTGCTGTGGGACAAATGTGCAGGTCCCTTTCCAACCCCACAAGGCCGTGGTGCATGCCTTAGCAATCCATTACCAGGCCCAAGCCCTGTACTACGAACTCTATGTAGACGTTTCTGATAATATGCAACTAGCGACTTTCAGAAAAGTCAGGGAGCAAGCTATTGCATTGGATCATGGACATGCAGGAATTCTTAGGGATGACTCTCTTTCCAGAATTTCTTGATAACAACAATCATCAGTCCTGTGGCAATTAAACACTCACCGCAGGACCCTCGCCTGTAACGTAGTGTACAATGACCTGGAACGTCTCGTTCGTTCGCAGGGTTTCAGGCACAGTGATGGTAAGCGCGGAGCCATAATCTGTAAACTCTTCAACCCTAAAGTCCAACGGAAAGCAGCAGGTGGAGTGAGCGGGCGCAGAGTCGCTGGCACTATGGAACTCACATGGCTGGCTAAAAGTGCAAGGCAGTGCTTCCGATGCAGGAATGTCCGTTAAGGAAAGGGGAGCGGGCATACTCGAAGTGGCAAAGCCGCTGTCGGGGGTCGGGGACACGAGAGAGTCTGAGGACCAGCATGACGTAGAGGAGCGGGAAGACAGATCAGTGGCGGGGGAAGCAGTAGATGTAAACGGAGCCGAAGCAGAACTTTTAGGGGAAGATCCTGGAGGCTGATGACCGTTGATGATGGGACAACCCGTACCGGCAGAAACGTGGTCTGTAACGTCACCTGGCACGAGGTGTGGCAAAGTGGTAGAACTTTTTGAACGTGGAACAGACAGGTCGAGGGGTTCCGGGGTGAGCACCGGTGAAGATTCCGCTGTAGCGGGGCTCACTGTAGATGATTGAGGGGTGGCGTAGGATGAAGGGTCCATGGTGGTAGGAGAATAGGAGGACCCCAAGTCTTGTTTACATTGGCACCCATGGGTGGGGTCCTCAGGGTTCCAGGGGTGGTGAGCACTGTAGTCATTAGGAGGACATGAACAAGGTCTCTCGTTCTTCTTGCTCGGTCTCCCCCCTCTTCTACACCGGACAGAGCTGACTCTAAGCACCGGGTGAACGTCCAGAACCAGAGCCGGCCCGCCCGGCACCACAGGGCTCAGCTCAAGCACCAAGCAGCCAGACAGTTCCCGGCTCTCGGGCCGCAGCTCCAGCCCCAGGTGGAAGTGACGGAGCCGGTAGAGCTGGAAGCTGGAGGCCGAAGCTGGGTCAGGGGGTCCCGGCTGAAAGCGCTGCGGGGAGTCCGGGCCTGGCCCGGGGTGGAGAGGGCGGCGGCAGCAGCACAGCGCCGGGCACCGGGCAGCCGACGCCATCGGACACGGGACGACGGTCGGGTCACACTATGTAAAATCCATCGGGGCCGCAGAAGGCCTAGACCGGGAAGAGAGACAGCCGACACCGGCCGGGACAGGAAGTGACAGAGTGGAGAGGCGAGGCCTGGCCCGGAACAGCCCACCCGGTATGCAGCGACTCCGTCCCCGGGACCGGGTGTGTGTGCTCCGATCACTGGTTACACGACGGCTCTTGGAGTGCTATAATCGCCTACTTCCAGAGAGCTGTACACGCCCGGGACCGGGGGAGAGCTGTCAGTAAAGTTGTACAAACCGGCAAGGCACGGGCCGCCGCTAGGTGGCAGCATCTCCCATTCCCTTCTCATTCGCAGATGAGGCCGTACAGGTGACCGGAGACAGCCCAGCTCTACTGTAGAGGTCACAGGGGCTGATCCTCATTCTCTACCCTGGCTGGCAGAAATAAAAAATCGAATAGAACTAAATGCAAAACTTTTTTAAATGTTTTAATTAACCACTTGCCAAGCCAATTCTGACACTTCTCTCATATATGTAAATTTTTTTATTTATTTTTTTTGCTAGAAAATTACTTAGAACCCCTAAACATCATATTTTTTTTTTTTTAGCAGAGGCTTTAGAGAATAAAATAGCGCTTGTTACAATTTTTTATGTCACGCTGTTTGTTGCGCAGCGATTTTTCAGTTTTATCAGTTAAACAAGTATATATATATATATATATATATATATATATATATATATAAAACCCAGTTTTTTTGTAAAATATGAAAGATGATGTTACGCTGAGTAAATAGATACCTGACATGACATACTCTAAAAAATGCACATTCGTGGAATGGTGCCAAACTAAGGCAATGCTTTAACATTTTCTACAAGTTACCAGTTCAGTTACAGAGGAGATCTAGTGCTAGAATTATCACTCTTGCTCTGGCAATACCTCATATGTGTGGTTTAACCGCCTGCGGACCAGCCGCCGCAATTTTACTGCGGCAGGTTGGCTCCGCTGCGTGAAATCACGTAACTGTACGTGATCTCGCGAGGTCAGGATAGCGGGCGCAAACTCTGTGAGTTCGACCGCGGGGATACCCGTGATCGTTTCACGGAGAGGAAGAACGGGGAAATGCCAATGTAAACAAGCATTTCCCCGTTCTGCCTAGTGACAGGACACTGATCACAGCTCCCTGTAATCAGGAGCGGTGATCAGTGTCATGTCACACATAGCCACGCCCCCCCCTACAGTTAGAATCACTCCCTAGGACACAATTAACCCCTGCAGCGCCCCCACCTGGTTAACCCCTTCACTGCCAGTCACATTTACACAGTAATCAGTGCATTTTTAATCACACTGATCACTGTATAAATGTGAATGGTCCCAAAATAGCGCCAAAAGTGTCCGATCTGTCCGCCATAATGTCGCAGTCACGATAAAAATCGTTGATCGCCGCCATTACTTGTAAAAAAAAAAAAAAATTATTCATAAAAATGCCATAAAACTATCCCCTATTTTGTAGACGCTATAAGTTTTGCGCAAACCAATCAATAGACGCTTATTGCGATTTTTTTTTTTTTACCAAAAATATGTAGAAGAATACGTATCGGCCTAAACTGAGGAAAAAAAATGTTTTTTTATATATTTTTGGGGGATATTTATTATAGCAAAAAGTAAAAAATATTGCCTTTTTTGTTCAAAACTTACAATCTTTTTTTGTTTATAGCGCAAAAAATAAAAACCGCAGAGGTGATCAAACACCACCAAAAGAAAGCTCTATTTGTGCGGAAAAAAGGACATCAATTTTGTTTGGGAGCCATATTGCACGGCCGCGCAATTGTCAGTTTAAGCGACGCAGTGCCGAATCACAAAAAGTGCTCTGGTCAGGAAGGGAGAAAATCCTTCTGGGGCTGAAGTGGTTAAACACCGTTTACATTTGTGGGCGTGACCTAAGTATGCATTCACCACTGCGCGTGAGCACGGGGGGGGGACGGGGTACGCTTAAAATTTTTTTTTTTATTTAATTTATTCCTTTTTTTTATTTTTACACTCTCTCTTTAATTTTTTTTTTCACTTTCGCAAGAAATCGCAAGAAATGTAATCATCCCTTGTGATAGCAATACAGCATGACAGGTCTTCTTTATGGAGAGATCTGGGATCTATAAGACCCCAAATCTCTCCTCTACCTTTACCTTTATTAATTATTAATTTATTAATTTTTTTTTTGCTAGAAAATTACTTAGAACTCCCAAACATGTTTTATATATATGTCACACTGTATTTGTGCAGCAGTTTTCCAAATGCATTTTTTTGGGGGGGAAAAAAATACTTTCATGAGTAAAAGAAGAACAAAACACTAAAGTTAGCCTAATTTTTTTGTATAATGTGAAAGATGATGTTACGCCGAGTAAATAGATACTGAACATGTCACGCTTTAAAATTGCATTTGCCCGTGGAATGGCGGCAAACTACGGTGTTTAAACATCTCCATAGGCGACGCTTTCAACATCTTTACACATTACTAGTTTAGAGTTGCACAGGAGGTCTGGTGCTAGAATTATTGCTCTCGCTCTGATGTTTGTGACAATACCTCGCGTGTGGTTCAATTGCTGTTTACATATGCATGCGGGAGTAACGTATGTGTTCGCATTTGTGCGTAAGCACAGTGGGACGGGGGCGCTTGAATTTTTTTTTATATATATTTATTTATTTATTTGTTTTATACAAAAAATAATTTTTTCCTTTTTTTTTTTTGTATTAATTTTATTGGTATCACAAGGGATAAACAACATCTCTTGTGATAGCATGGGCCGTGACAGGTCCTCTTTATGGAGAGATTTGGGGTCTATTAGATTTGATCAGACACAGATCGTTCTGATCAGCTACTCATCTGGCCTCTGCTGGCCAGGTAAACAAAGGGGTGGAACTGGAAGTAACAAACTACTCGTTGCTTCCGGTTTCCAGGGTTACAGAGAGAGGGCAACGACGTCAGTTCCTCTCTCTCTGAACAGGGCAGCCATCGCAGCCGACTGCCTCGCTCCTGGCCTCCGCAATGGGACCGGAGAGCCCGGGAGAGGTGGCGGTGGGAGGGGGGGTTTACCCCCTTCCGCCACCCGCAGAAGTGATCGAGTGGCTAATTAGCCACTCAGATTACTTCTGCCTTATTCAGAATCGCCGGCTGAAAACATTGATACTGGGATGATGCCTGTAGGTGCAGGCATCATCCTGGTATAACCACTGAAACCAGAGGATGTCCATGTGGTTAAAAGCAAAAGATCAAAAGAAATGTTTTTTATTTTTTTGCTTTAACAAAAAAAAAAAGCCTTGGTTACATGCCCGAGGACACAGAAGTGACGTTGTGATGTCGCTTCGGTCCTCCAAGGCCATAGAGATGAGCGGAGGCCATCTTGCCTTTACTCATCTCTATTGCAAGCCACCAGCGCTGCCGGATGGGTCCCGGGCTTCACCAATTGTCAGGTAAGACCTGGAAGCCTCTAAAAGTGATCCAGTGACAATTTCGCCACTCGGACCACTTTTATCTTGTAGAGAATCGCTGGTTGAAAAAAACAATACTGGGCTTATGGCATATTGCTGCTGCCATAACCCATGTATTCCCCTTGCCAACCAGGATATCATTTGTCTATGGCCCATTCGGCAAGTGGTTAAGAGAGGGTTATAGCCCCTGTCACTTTTTTGCCATTGAGAAGATTTCCTCTCACTTGCTGTCCTATAGCCAAAACAGGAAGTGAGTGAAAATCCCTCAAAATTGAGGGAATCCCAGGATATCACCAGAACCATAGCTCCCAACTGTCCCTGATTTCGAGGGACTGTCCCTGATTTGGAGCAATGTCCCTCTGTCCCTCTTTCCTCCTCATTTGTCCCTCATTTTGGTCTGATCCATATAGTTGTATATAAAATGAACTTTTATTCTTTAAAAAAAGTGTTTCCCAGTGCTAAACCTTTCATCCAAATTCTAAATTGCTGCATTTGTACATTTTTAAAGCCAATATAAAGGAATACTAGTGGTAAAAAAAGCCCTTGTAGATTTAACAAACTTTTTGTTGTTGTTGTTAATTCTCCTTTAAAGAGGGTTTGGCAGGGGGCGTGTCCTATGCCTACATAGGTTTGCTAGTACCCTGTTTCCCCGAAAATAAGACCTAGTGTGATTGTCGGTGATGGCTGCAATATAAGCCCTACCCCCCAAATAAGCCCTACCCCGTTTCCCTGAAAATAAGCCCTAGCCTGAAAATAAGAACTACAAGGACTTTAACTAGGGCTTATTTGGGGAGTAGGGCTTATATTGCAGCCATCACCGACAGTCACACTAGGTCTTATTTTCGGGGAAACAGGGTAGGTGTCCTTCATTCCCATCTCAAAATGTTAGGAGGTATGCCAGAACTAGTGTCCCCATTTTCCTAGTGTTAGGCCCCTCCACTGTGTGAAGATAAGCATAAGCCAAAGGTTCAGAGTGATGACTGGCTTGTCAGTGTTCTCCCAGTTTTGTAATCCTGGCTCAGGGTCCGGAGATTGAAGTTATCATGTACCTGGAGAAGACTGGAACGTTGTGGAGGCCTCTCCTGCACCTCCTGCCCAACACACCTGTAGGTGGAGACAAAGTGTGTAAAGGCAATGAGTGGTACAAGTGCCGTAGTAGCTGGCTGATGATGTCCACTCCGTAGAGCTGGTATTTGCAGTTCTTGGAACAGGATGCAGGTGCAGCTTGGCACCAGAGCAGTAGATGAAAGCAGGACCAGGAGACAGGCAGCAGCCACAAACAACCAAGCAGCAAGGGACCGAATCAGCAGACGAAGCAAGTCAAGATGGCAGGCCAAGGTCAGTAACAGCCGAGGGCAAACCAGTACAGAATCAGCAGGCAGAGACAAGTCCAATAAACAGGTTAAGGTCAGATTAATCCGGTAAACAAAGTTGAAGCAAAGTCCAAAGGCAAGCCGGGTTATGTGCAGGCAGTCGCGTAGCGTGGGGGGTGCAGGGGGTGCCGTGGCCCCGGGCGCGACATTTAGGGGGGCGCCAGTATGTGTCACTGGCTGCCTCCTCCTAATTTCTGATTCCTGTGTCCCCGGGCTCCGGCCGCCATGTTAAGTGTCCGGCGCCCTGTGATGAGGCGTAGGGCTGGCCTATCCTCGATCGCTCCTGAAGTCCCGCCTCCGCACATGACCCCCCATATGCCCAATCACAGGGCGCTGGATACTGAACATGGCAGCAGCCAGAGCGCAGGGGAGAGAAGAATGTGAGCCGCCGCTGTCTTCTACTCCTCCTCCGGATCGATGCAGCCAGGATAAGAAGGTGAGTGAGAGTCTTGTTACTGGGAGGGGGAGGGGGGCGAGAAAGAGACTGTAGGCAGGACAGTGTAGTGTAGTATAGTATGGAGGTCAGTGTAGTGTAGTGGACAGTGTAGTGTAGTATTTTGGTCAGTATAGTTGTTAGTATAGTATAGTGGTTAGCATAGTGGTCAGTATAGTGTAGTTTAGTATGGAGGTCAGTGTAGTGTAGTATGGTGGTTAGTGTAGTGGACAGTATAGTGTAGTGGACAGTGTAGTATAGTGTGGTGGTCAGTGTAGTATAGTGTACTGGTTAGTATAGTGGTCAATATAGTGTAGTTTAGTATGGAGGTCTGTGTAGTGTAGTGGACAGTGTAGTATGGTGGTAAGTATAGTGTAGTGTAGTATGGAGGTCAGTGTAATGTAGTATAGTGGACAGTGTAGTATGGTGGTCAGTATAGTGGACAGCGTAGTGTAGTGTAGTGTAGTGGTCAGTATAGTGGTCAGTGTAGTATAGTGGACATTGTAATGTAGTATAGTGGTCAGTGTAGTGTAGTATGGTGGTCAGTATAGTGTAGTATAGTGGTCAGTGTAGTGTAGTATAGTGGACAGTGTAGTATAGTGGACAGTGTAGTATGGTGGTCAGTATAGTGTATTCTAGTGGTCAGTGTAGTGTAGTATAGTGGACAGTGTAGTATGGTGGTCAGTGTAGTGGTCAGTGTAGTGTAGTATAGTGGTCAGTGTAGTATGGTGGTCAGTATAGTGGTTAGTATAGTATAGTGGTTAGCATGGAGGTCAGTGTAGTGTAGTATGGTGGTTAGTGTAGTGGACAGTATAGTGGTCAGTATAGCGTAGTGGACAGTGTAGTATAGTGTGGTGGTCAGTATAGTGTAGTATGGTGGTCAGTGTAGTGTAGTAGAGTGGTCAGTAAAGTGGTTAGTGTAGTATAGTGGTCAATATAGTGTAGTTTAGTATGGAGGTCAGTGTAGTGTAGTGGACAGTATAGTATAGTGGACAGTGTAGTATGGTGGTCAGTGTAATGTAGTATAGTGGACAGTGTAGTATGGTGGTCAGTATAGTGGACAGTGTAGTGTAGTGGTCAGTATAGTGGTCAGTGTAGTATAGTGGACATTGTAATATAGTATAGTGGACAGTGTAGTATGGTATTCAGTATAATGTAGTATGGTGGTCAGTATAGTGGTCAGTGTAGTGTAGTATAATGGACAGTGTAGTATGGTGGTCAGTATAGTGGTCAGTGTAGTGTAGTATAGTGGTCAGTGTAGTATGGTGGTCAGTATAGTGTAGTATAGTCAACAGTGTAGTATGGTGGTCAGTATAGTGTAGTATAATGTAGTATGGTGGTCAGTATAGTGTAGTATGGTGGTCAGTATAGTGTAGTATGGTGGTCAGTATAGTGTAGTATAGTGGTCAGTGTAGTGTAGTATAGTGGACAGTGTAGTATGGTGGTCAGTATAGTGTAGTATAGTGGTCAGTGTAGTGTAGTATAGTGGTCAGTGTAGTATAGTGGTCAGTATAGTGTAGTATAGTGGACAGTGTAGTGTAGTATAGTGGTCAGTGTAGTATGGTGGTTAGTATAGTGGTCAGTGTAGTATGGAGGTCAGTATAGTGGACAGTGTAGTGTAGTATAGTGGACAGTGTAGTATGGTGGTCAGTATAGTGTAGTATAGTGGTCAGTGTAGTATGGAGGTCAGTATAGTGGACAGTGTAGTGTAGTATAGTGGACAGTGTAGTATGGTGGTCAGTATAGTGTAGTATAGCGGTCAGTGTAGTATGGAGGTCAGTATAGTGGTCAGTATAGTGGTCAGTGTAGTATGGAGGTCAGTATAGTGGACAGTGTAGTATGGTGGTCAGTATAGTGTAGTATAGTGGACAGTGTAATGTAGTATAGTGGTCAGTGTAATGTAGTATAGTGGTCAGTATAATGTAGTATAGTGGTCAGTATAGTGTAGTATAGTGGACAGTGTAGTATGGCGGTCAGTATAGTGGTCAGTGTAGTGTAGTATGGTGGTCAGTATAGTGGTTAGTATAGTATAGTGGTTAGCATAGTGGTCAGTATAGTGTAGTTTAGTATGGAGGTCAGTGTAGTGTAGTATGGTGGTTAGTGTAGTGAACAGTATAATGGTCAGTATAGCGTAGTGGTCAGTGTAGTGTAGTATGGTGGTCAGTGTAGTGTAGTATAGTGGTCAGTATAGTGGTTAGTGTAGTATAGTATACTGGTTAGTATAGTGGTCAATATAGTGTAGTTTAGTATGGAGGTCAGTGTAGTGTAGTGGACAGGATAGTATAGTGGACAGTGTAGTATGGTGGTCAGTGTAATGTAGTATAGTGGACAGTGTAGTATGGTGGTCAGTATAGTGTAGTATAGTGGACAGTGTAGTTGTCAGTATAGTGGTCAGTGTAGTATAGTGCTCAGTGTAGTGTAGTATAGTGGACAGTGTAGTATGGTGGTCAGTATAGTGTATTATAGTGGTCAGTGTAGTGTAGTATAATGGACAGTGTAGTATAGTGGACAGTGTAGTATGGTGGTCAGTATAGTGGTCAGTGTAGTGTAGTATAGTGGTCAGTGTAGTATGGTGGTCAGTATAGTGTAGTATAGTGGACAGTGTAGTATGGTGGTCAGTATAGTGTAGTATAGTGGTCAGTATAGTGTATTATAGTGGTCAGTATAGTGTAGTATAGTGGTCAGTGTAGTGTAGTATAGTGGACAGTGTAGTATTATTATTATTATTATTATTATTATTATACGAGATTTATATAGCTCCAACAGTTTACTCAGCGCTTTACAATGTATAAGGGGGACAACACAATTACAGTACAGTTCAATACAAAAGGTACAGGAGGGCCCTGCTCGTAGAGCTTACATTCTAAAGGGAGGGGGTGGTGGTACAAAAGGTAATAGCTGCAAAGAATGATTTGATGGGGGTGGCTCAGGGACAGTTATGTGAGTGTGGGATATAGTATGGTGGTCAGTATAGTGGTCAGTGTAGTGTAGTATAGTGGTCAGTATAGTGTAGTATAGTGGACAGTGTAGTGTAGTATAGTGGACAGTGTAGTATAGTGGTCAGTGTAGTATGGAGGTCAGTATAGTGGACAGTGTAGTGTAGTATAGTGGACAGTGTAGTATGGTGGTTAGTATAGTGTAGTATAGTGGTCAATGTAGTATGGAGGTCAGTATAGTGGACAGTGTAGTGTAGTATAGTGGACAGTGTAGTATGGTGGTCAGTATAGTGTAGTATAGTGGTCAGTGTAGTATGGAGGTCAGTATAGTGGTCAGTATAGTGTAGTATAGTGGTCAGTGTAGTATGGAGGTCAGTATAGTGGACAGTGTAGTATAGTGGACAGTGTAGTATAGTGGTCAGTGTAGTATGGTGGTCAGTATAGTGTAGTATAGTGGACAGTGTAGTGTAGTATAGTAGACAGTGTAATGTAGTATAGTGGTCAGTGTAGTATGGTGGTCAGTGTAATGTAGTATAGTGGTCAGTGTAATGTAGTATAGTGGTCAGTGTAATGTAGTATAGTGGTCAGTATAGTGTAGTATAGTGGTCAGTATAGTGTAGTATAGTGGACAGTGTAGTATGGTGGTCAGTATAGTGGTCAGTATAGTATAGTATAGTGGTCAGTGTAGTAGACAATGTAGTGTAGTGGTCAGTATAGGAATCAGGTAGGTCAGTACTATTGTATTTGAAGGGACTCAGGGATAGCTAAAAGTCTGCAGGTTGGGGGGCGCAAATTACTTGCCTTGCCCCGGGTGCTGGCAACCCACGCTACGCCACTGTGTGCAGGTACAGGAGATCAGGTCTCAGGAACAAGCTGAACACCATTCAGCAACTGCTCATAGTGACAGCTCAGTTTAAATGGGCCACTGGGAGCCAAGTACGCACACTAATTGGTATGCGCACTTGCACACATATAACGAACTGGCACAGTACATCTAACATTGCCCCTTCGCTTGGAAAAATGAACATGTGTGCAATGCATACACACATGAGCAGAAGCACAATTCTGCGCTGGATTTTTGATGCTAGGAATCCTGTTTACCTTACAGAAGGGTTCAAAGTGTCTTGGGTGGGATGAGGCCTTCAATCCTGTGTCCAGGTATTACTGGAGACTAGGGATGGGCCGAACATCCCCCCGTTCGGTTTGCACCAGAACATGCGAACAGGCAAAAAATTTGTTCAAACACGCGAACACCATTAAAGTCTATGTGACACGAACATGAAAAATCAAAAGTGCTAATTTTAAAGGCTTATATGCATGGTATTGTCTTAAAAAGTGTTTGGGGACCTGGGTCCTGCCCCAGGGGACATGTATCAATGCAAAAAAAAGTTTTAAAAACGTCAGTTTTTTCAGGAGCAGTGATTTTAATAATGCTTAAAGTGAAACAATATAAGTGTAATATTCCTTTAGAAATGTCATTTTGCTGAAATTTAAAAGGAAAAAAAGTCATTTAAAACTACTTGCGGGAGTCGCGGCTATAATGAATTGTCGGTCCGGCAATACACATAAAAGTTCATTGGTAAAAACAGCATGGGATTCTCCCACAGGGGAACCCTGAACCAAAATGTAAAAAAAAAATGTGTGGAGGTCCCCCAAATTCCATACCAGGCCCTTCAGGTCTGGTATGGATATTAAGGGGAACCCCACGCCAAAAATTTTTTTTAAAATGGCGTGGGGTCCCCCAAAATACATACCAGACTCTTATCCGAGCACACAACCTGGCAGGCCGCAGGAAAAGAGGGGGGGCGAGAGAACGCCCCCCCCTGAACCGTACCAGGCCACATGCCCTCAACATTGGGAGGGTGCTTTGGGGTAGCCCCCCAAAGCACCTTGTCCCCATGTTGATGGGGAAAAGGGCCTCATCCCCACAACCCTTGCCCGGTGGTTGTGGGGGTCTGTGGGCGGGGGGCTTATCGGAATCTGGAAGCCCCCTTTAACAAAGGGACCCCCAGATCCCGCCCCCCCGTGTGAATTGGTAATGGGGTAAGTGTCAAAAATGTTAAAAAAGGACAATAGACGTTTTTTTACAATTTCTTTATTAATGTCTTCTTCTTTCCCTGCTTCTTCTTCCATCTTCTTCTGGTCTTCCTTCGGTGTTCTTCTTCTTCCTCCATCTTGTTCTTTCCCCGCTTCTTCCTCTATCTTCCTCTGCTTCTTCCTCCGGTCTTCTCGTCCGGCATCTTCCTCCATCTTCTTCTCCACTTCGTCCTCCGATCCGCCTCAATGGGAGTCTTCGGCTCTGTGACGCTTCTGTTCAGGTGACAGCTCTTATATAACGGAGGGCGGGGCCACCCGGTCACCCCGCCCCCCCTCTGACGCACGGGGACTTCCCTATGGCTTTTCCTGTGTTGTCAGAGGGGGCGGGGTCACCGGGTGGCCCTGCCCTCCATTATATAAGAGCCCTCTGACACACGGGGACTTCCCTATGGCTTTTCCTGTGTTGTCAGGGGGGGCGGGGTCACCTGTTTACGTAAAGAAGGGTTGTGGGGATGAGGCCCTTCTCACCATCAACATGGGGACAAGGTGCTTTGGGGGGCTACCCCAAAGCACCCTCCCAATGTTAAGGGCATGTGGCCTGGTACGGTTCAGGAGGGGGGTCACTCTCTCTTCCTGCGGCCTGCCAGGTTGCGTGCTCGGATAAGGGTCTGGTATGGATTTTTGGGGGGACCCCAAGCCATTTTTTTTTTAATTTTGGCGCGGGATTCCCCTTAAAATCCATACCAGACCTGAAGGTTCTGGTATGGATTTTGAGGGGGGCCACCAGGGCATTTTTTTTTAAATTTTGGCGTGGGGTTCCCCTTAATATCCGTACCAGACCTGAAGGGCCTGGTATGGAATTTGGGGGGACTCCTACACATTTTTTTTTTTTAATTTTGGTTCGGGGTTCCCCTGTGGGGGAATCCCATGCCGTTTTTTTCTATGAACTTTTATGTGTATTGTCAGACCAACAATTCATTATAGCCGCGTGTAGTTTTAAATGACTTTTTTTCCTTTAGAAATGTCAATTTGCTGTCAGACTGTTCTAAACACGGGAAACGTGCCACTTTACAGGCATACTATAGACACCCCCAGGTACGAAATTTAAAGGAATATTACACTTTTATTGTTTCACTTTAAGCATTATTATAATCACTGCTCCCGAAAACACAGCCATTTTTAAAACTTTTTTTTGCATTGATACATGTCCCCTGGGGCAGGTCCCAGGTCCCCAAACACTTTTTATGACAATATCATAACCTTAAAAATTAGCATATTAACCTTTAAAATTAGAACTTTTGATTTCTCCCATAGACTTTTAAAGGGCAGCTTTCGAATTTGCCGCAAACACCCCAAATTATTCGCTATTCGGCGAACAGGCGAACAGCCAATGTTTGACCCGAACATAAAGCCCATCCCTACTGGAGACCTGCAGGCAGTGTAAGTGTGCTTGGTCATTATAAGCTAACTGGGTATAGCTCAGGGGCCATGTCAGGAGAGAACTGTGTACTCCCATTAAGAAAGCTGATATCCTTGAGACACTACACTTAATGTTGGAGAGATTCCCTACCCGCAGGACTTAGAAATTCATAACAGCTTTGTTGACATTGTGATCATGTCATTGCTTAGAGATCACATGATCCCCCGGCCACTCAATGCAGCCATGTACCCCTGGGTGTGCATGTGCATGTGCCAGGCCATATATATATATATATATATATATATATATACACACATTGCTGAGCTTGGCTGTGCCACCTGTCCAAAGTAAAAGTACTATGGGTTGGAGATAAGTGGTTATGGAAAAGTGGTCTGGTAAGCCCTTAATCCAGTGTTTCTGAAGTGAACTTCTAGTCCCCAAGGGTTCCGCTGCAATCTATCCATGAATCGTAGGCAGCTTACAGGTAGAACACATCTCCACTGCCAGCTGATTGAGAGCGGTAAAGGGAAGCGGCTGTGATAGTGCTTGTTGTGTCATGCTATTCCCCACCGCCCCTCAGGTTCATCCCAGGTGCTTATATGTGACATTACATGGGATGGATAAGAGAGGGGGCCATTGGGGAACAGCACAATACAAGAGTACTCAACACAACCCCTTTCCCGCATTGCTCTGCATTTGAAGGAAACTACTACCTTGATGTGCCCTGCTCCCATGTAATGTGCCCTGTTGTTGCCCTGCTATGTGCCCCATGTGATGTGCCTTCTGAAGTTCAGCCCAGAATTGAGCATCTGTGCAGAAAAAAAAAAAGTTTTGCATTAAAGCAATACATGTAAATACTGATTTTTTTTTTTAATGCTATTTCAAAAAATATTTGTTGTTTTATCAGCAGATCGTGGATAACATTAATGTTCCCTGAGCTGTAGATGTAAACATTATTTCAGGGGTTCCCTGAGATCTCAAACTTTTTTGCCAATGGTTCCTCCAAGGTAAAAACTTTGAGAAACCCTGCTTTAACTACAGTGTGGACTGGCATGACTTGTTGAAAATACTCACCATTACTGAGCCAAACACCCCCAATATGACACCCTCTAAGGCCCCTTTCACACATGCGGACTGTTCAGGTCCACCTGTCAGTTTTTTAAGCGGACCTGAACGGACCCTCCATGCACATCTATGGAACGACAGATGTCAGCGATGACATGTCCGCTGACATCTGATCAACTAAATCCAGACGGATGGAAACTATTTTCTATCCGACTGGCGGATCGGATGAAAACGGATGAAAAGATTTTGTTGTTGTTAATTTTCCTTTAAAGGGGTGTAGCAGGGGGCGTGTCCTATGCCTACATAGGTTTGCTAGTAGGTGTCCCTCATTCCCATCTTAAAATGTTGGGAGGTATGCCAGAACTAGTGTCCCCATTTTCCTAGTGTTAGGCCCCTCCACTGTGTGAAGATAAGCAGAAGCCACAGGTTCAGAGTGATGACTGGCTCGTCAGTGTTCTCCCAACTTTGTAATCCTGGCTCAGGGTCCGGAGCTTGAAATTATCATGTACCTGGAGAAGACTGGAACGTTGTGGAGGCCTCTCCTGCACCTCCTGCCCAACACACCTGAAGGTGGAGACAAAGTGTGTAAAGGCAATGAGTGGTACAGGTGCCGTAGTAGCTGGCTGATGATGTCCACTCCGTATAGCTGGTAGTTGCAGTCCTTGGAAGAGGATGCAGGAGCAGCTTGGCACCAGAGTAGTAGATGGAAGCAGGACCAGGAGACAGACAGCAGCCAGCAACAACCAAGCAGCACCGAATCAGCAGACGAAGCAAGTCCAGATGACAGGTCAAGGTCAGTAACAGCCGACCAGAACGGACGCTCCATGCATCTCTATGGAACGACGGATGTCAGCGGTGACATATCCGCTGACATCCGATCCACTAAATCCAGACGGATGGAAACTATTTTCTATCCGACTGGCGGACAGGTGGTCCGTTTTCATCCGATCCCCCCCATAGAGGAGAGCGGAGCTCTGACAGGTCTGTCCCTAAACAGTGAGCGTAGACGGACCTGTCTTCCGCCGGCTCAGCAGGGTATAACGGAGCGATCCCTGCTGAGCAAGCGGAGTCAATCAAAATGGACAGCCCCATGTGAAAGGGACCTTACTGTTCTGGTACCATCCCAAAATTTGGGATTTTCATTTATGCTCACTTTCAGTGGAAACAGTTCACAGGTCAGTTAGAGAGGGTAAATCTCCCTACCAGGGGCACAGACAGCAATAAAAACCATACAGGTGTTCTAATCCCTCTCCACTCTATCAAAAAGTAAAAAAATAAATAATTGCCTTTAGTGATACTTTAACCCCTTCATGACATAGGTAAAACAAATCTTAACTCCTGAACGCAGCTTTGAAACTTTGACATTTGTTTTTACTAAAACTGCACACGTCATCCCAACTACTTAATGCTGTGGTGGACAACTTTCTTGACATGAGTGACCTCAAGTGTGGCCACCGACATTGACAAATGGTCACACTTAACCACTTGACCTCCAGAAGATTTACCCCCCCCCCACTGACCAGGCCATTTTTTGCGATATGGAACTGTGTTAATTTAACTGACAATTGTCATTGTTGTCATACAACATTGAACCCAAATAAAATGTATGTAATTTTTTTTCCCCAGAAACAGAGCTTTCTTTTGGTGGTATTTAATCACCACTGTGTTTTTTATTTGCGCTATACACAAAAAAGGACAGACAATTGGCCAATCATCAGCCAGCAATGCACTGCGATGCCGCAGTGCATTATGGGCCGTGACACGCCACTCAAATTTGGCGCGAACGGCCTATAACATTCGAAATTCGCCGAAGGGTCGAACATGCGATGTTCGAGTCGAACATGGATTCGACTCAAACTCGAAGCTCATCCCTAGTTTTTATTACAAATTATGTGAGCAGACTACATTTCCTCTTTAAGTGGTTTGCCTAATCCATGTAAACTGATACATTCTGCTGGCGAGTTTGTGCTGTTAAAAATAGCCTTGCTGGCTCATTTACCAGATGAAAATAGAAGAAAGAAAAAAAAAGGAAAAGAATATAGCATCATATCTAAGAATTGGTAAGCTGCAATTAGGGAAAGATCTAGCCTGTCTGACGTGGAAGGTGCAGTAAAAAAATGTCAGGGGGGCAGAGGATGCGAGGTAAACAGGGCAGTGTAAAGGAGTCAGTAAGGCAGTGTACAGGGGGTCAGCTGGGTGGAGAGCAGGGGTTATCAGGGCAGAAAACAGGAGTCATCAAGCCGGAGGACAGAGGGCAGGGATCAGTAGAACAGAGGAGAACGGTCTGCAAAGCAGTGTGAAGGGTTCAGCAGGAAAGAGGACAGGGGTCAGTATGGCAGAGGAGAAGGATCTGCAGGGCAGTGTACAGGGGCCAGCAGGACGTAGGACAGGGATCAGCAGGGCAGAGGAAAGGGAGTCAGAAGGGCAGTGTAAAGAGATCAGCAGGGCAGAGGGCGCGGTCAGCAGGGCAGGGTCCAGGGAGTCAAATCCCCCCCCTTTAGCCAAAGATCCCCCCGACCCCCTCCAAGCACAAATTCCCCAATCCCCCCGCATATATCATGCCCATTCCTCTTCCTAGCACAACCCCCCCCCCCCAATTAACCTCCAGCCACCAACCCCTCCACAAACCTCTTGTCCCAAGCACAAATGATCCTTATCGCCTCAACCTATTGTGTTCCCAGTACAATTCCCCCACCCTCCCCAAACTTGCAGGCAGGAAATCACTACTGAGGAGGTCCGGGCTGTGCTGTTCTCGTCCCCTCCTATAATAGCAGCCCTTCTCCATGAAGCAGATGACATAGGATCGCTCTTACATCGGGCTGTTCACACACAGTTTAATTAGCAGGAAATGTGGTTAGGGGGCGGGTAATCAAACTGTGTACAGTCCGATCTAGTAATCCTGTGTCACCTGCTGCATGGAGGAGAGCACAGCACAACCCACACCAGTGTTGCCAACCCCCCGAAGTAAAATTTACTGGCAGGACCCCAAAATTTACAAACACCACCAATTTTTTGGGGCTGGCAGAAACCATGACATTTACTGGCAGAGCCACATTTTTTTATAGACACTGCAAAAAAGTACCGTATTTATCGGCGTATAACACGCACTTTTTTCCCCTTAAAATCAGGGAAAAATCGCGGGTGCGTGTTATACGCCGATCCCCTGTGATCCTGAGCTACCAGATCTTCAAAATCGCTGACCGCGATTTGAAAATGGCGCCGCCGGCGCCGAAATACACAGAGCAGGTCCTCGGCTCTTCTCGGCCACTTTCGGCTTCACTCGAGCGCCGCCCGAACCTAGTCGAGTGTACTCGGCTAGGTTCGGATAGCTCTGCTCACAGTCACGCCCATCCCGGGTGGGACTACGAGTGGAGCCGAAAGTGAACGAGAGCCGCCGAGAAGAGCCGAGGACCGGCTCTGTGTATGGCGGCGCCATTTTCAAATCGCGGTCGGCGATTTTGAAGCCCAGGATGGCAGGGGATCACAGGATCGAAGGCTGCACTTGGGCAAGGCTGCACTGACAAGGCTGCAATGATAGGCATTTAAATGTAAGTTTTTTCCCTTCAACTTCCCTCCAAAAAAATTTTTTTCCCTAAAATTCCCTCCTAACTTGGGGTGCGTGTTATACGCCGATAAATACGGTAACTACAATGCCTGTTTTCAGCGCTAAACAGTGTAAATATCAATATGTAAACTATAAACATGAAGTTAGTGCTATTAGCAATGTGTTTAAGTGAAAGAAAAAAAAACATATTTCTTCATTTACATAGTACGGGGGGGGGGGTCAGAGGTTGTGCAGACATGGTACAGGGATCAGAGGCTGTGCGGACATGGTACAGGGATCAGAGGCTGTGCGGACATGGTACAGGGGTCAGAGGCTGTGCGGACATGGTACAGGGGTCAGAGGCTGTGCGGACATGGTACAGGGGTCAGAGGCTGTGCGGACATGGTACAGGGGTCAGAGGCTGTGCGAACATGGTACAGGGGTCAGAGGCTGTGCGGACAGAGTACAGGAGGGGGTCTGTCTCTGCGGATGGCTCTGCTCCTGCTCAGTCGCATTGTCTATCTGTCCTCCCTCCTCCTCCATACTTGGCTCAGTATAACATTACACATCTGAGGTGACATCTGACTGACCTAGATGGATGGATGGATAGATGGATGGAATTTGAAGCGGCTTCCTTTTCTAGTCCTTATGGATGCTCTGAGCAGCAGGAAGCACCTCTGCATTGTGACATCAGGATCCTTCGTGTTGTTTTGCTGACAAGTATCAGGACAATGACCCTGCAGCATGCTGACCCAGCAGTGGACACAGCGCACTGAAATCCCAGCTGCAGAATCTACTGGTGAGTGCCCACTGACACATGCCATGTCTAGTTGATAGGTATCCCCCACCACCTTGCACTGCACGGGTTACAGGCACCGAATGTCATTTGTGGGGGGAGTGTGACATCAGCAGGCACAGATATCATCGACCTCCCCGGACCCCTACTGTGGTGAGGGCGAGTGCCGCCGAGAATGAATGGCGCCAAGCGGCGACATTACATCACTGCGCATGTGCCCACCCATGACGCCTGGCCGAGCGTGTACGAGTTTTCCGAACGGTGCATGCGCAGTAGCGCTGTCGACCTGCAGCCATTTTTTACAGGCACCGCTCCCCATAACCGACATTTACGGGCACCCTGAAAATAGGGTGAAATTTACGGGCTGCCCGTAAATTAACGGGCGGTTGGCAACACTGACCCACACCTCCTCCCGGCTCACTCCTGTCTGCTGCTGTCACTTCTCAGTGGATGTTTTTTTACTTTAGTTCCCTGCAGCAGACTGCCTTCCCCACCACAGGATGTCCATAGCGTGGCTGGCCTGGGGGGGGGGGGGGTGACACAACTGATATCTGGAGGGCACAGCCTACCCCAGAACCCCCTGCCAAGGGGAAGGCTCAGTGTTAGAATCAGGCTCAGAAAATGAACCTGTAGAACAAAGTGGCACCCTGACAGCTAGCTTGATGGTGAGGAGGTTTCTGCTAAAACCAAGCATATCCAACCCAATGTTTAACAAAAAAGAGTGAACTACATGTATCATCACAGGGTGATACTGTGGATACACTAGTAGCAGTGTGCCAATGGAGGGGCCCTGTTTCTTGTCTTTTTTGGTTACCTGTTCTGGGCTGCATGCATTGTTGGACCTCACCAAAGTGACTGTCATATCTTTTCTTTATCTTTATATAATCATGTTTTTTCTGGATATTACGATGTATTTTTATAATACCTTCTTACATGCTTATTATATACGGAATCTCCTGAAGAATTTCATCCATGCGCGTAACGTGCTTCTCTGAGCGACCTCTGAACACGGTCTAAAGCTCTTCACTTATCCAAACAACCATTGGATCTATTTCACTCTACGTACTTCAAACCTTTGTGCTTGGTACATGTGGTATATATATATATATATATATATATATATATATATATATATATATATATATATATTAGAGGTGGTCTGAGAGTCCTTGAGGTCACTCAATTAAATGTTTTTTAATGTGTTTGTATACAATGGTTTTAACTTTATACTAGTAAAAACTTTGTTGTTTTTTTTACCTAATATACACGTGTGCCTATAAAGTCCATGTTTCTACTCTAATTCTTTCCTGACCCAATGTTGCTGAAGTGCTACAAACACACAATTATGCTCAGAGGCAGAAGGGTGCAAGTAATAGAAAAGCACTACTTTTTGGTGATCTGGCAAGCACCAGCAGTGTAGTACATCCTGGCCTTTTAGACACTAACACTGCAGTATTTCATAATAAAGTGCAAGAACCAGCTGTGCAGTACAAGCTGGTGAGGTGCCCATAGTAGCCTTCCAGAGGTGCTAGAAAAACCCTAATTAGCTGCACCCAGATTCAGCAGCACCCACTAATCCTCCCCATTCACATCCCTGCCCATGGTTCAGGTGGAAACAGCCAACTTACACCCCTTGACCCTTTTTTTTAGCTGTTTTTTAAAGACCTCTATAATTTGATTGTGGACCAAGGTAATGCTTATGCCCAACAGTACATTGCCACCAACCCAAAATCATACCTTTTCAGGTCAGTTGACTGGAAACGGTATCACGGTTTCCAAATGTAAAACTTTTTTTGGGCCTAGCCCTTAACATGGGCATTACAAAAATCAATGGATTGCGGTCATATTGCTACACGGACCCGATTCTTCATATGCCCGTGCCCTCTACTGCAAAGGCCAGGAAAAGATATGAGATGATAATGCGATTTGTGCATTTCAGTGACTATAAGCTCTGTGGTCCCCAAGGTGACTCTGACTATGATTGGCTCCTAATAAATTACCTGTCCTGGAAATTTGCAGATTTGTATTTGCCCCACAAAAACAACTGCATAAACAAGTCCCTTGTACATTTTACAGGCAGGCTTGCAATCTCTCCAGCAAGTGTGTCAGATACCGGGTCAAAATATATATAGCTCTGTGAGAGGCCCCAGGCTAAACATTGTACTTTGGACAACTTGTATGCAAGTGTGACACTTTTTAGACACAGGTTCCTTAAAAAACTGTCTGTGGCCTAATTGCAGGGGGTTCCGACAACAGTTTGTTAACACCCCACTTAGAAAGGGGGAAAAAGCCTGTTTGCAGAATGAAAAACTACTAGCAGGTAAATGGAATAGAATAGTAGTGGGCTCCCCTGGAGCAAAAAGCTGCTACATCCCCAGTCGTGTATTTAACAAGAAATTTCTCCCATGGGACTTAATGCAACAATACACAATATCTATCATAAAATCATGTATTTTATTTATACAATACATAAAAAAAAACTGTATATACATATTACTCTGACATTAATTAACAGCATCACAGAAGTGACACATAACCCCTGAAATAAACGCAGAAGAATAATGTAAACTTCATTCTGCCACTGAATCCCCAAAACGTATTTCTAAAAAGATAAATTGAATAAAACAATGACAGAGCATATACTAATGATATAGATATCCAAAACTATGGTATGATGTTTTTCATAATACAAAATATAAAGCTTACAGAGTCACCCAGAATATTGTTTAGGAAGCAATATCCTCCCAAATCACCAAGGGAAATCTACCGGGCCACATACCCTCACAGCCAAGCCTACAAGAGGTCCCAGTCTGAAAGCCTCCACAGCAGAAATGTATAATAGGTGTAAATAATAAAAATTTGCCCACTAAAAATCTTTGAAGGGATAAAGAAAGAAAGGGTCAATCAAAAACAACTTTGACCAGTAAATATTATATTATAAGGGGGGACCGGTGTATGGCTCGCAGATGCAGAAGGGGCTCAAACTAGAGCCACTGAAACTTGTTGTATACATAAATGCAAACCTCATACACAACAGATCTCCACAAACAGGACATATTGTCACAACTACTTTGTACAAATAAAATAATCCACCTAGATGCACACACATGGGGCAGGCTTCACAGTGACTGATCACTATGTTAGCCAATCAGAGTCTATCACAGCGATCAGGTGACCTGGAAAGACAGATATGCAAATATGTGGCCCTACAGAAAAAAGCCTAGTCCAGTGGGGCCGCATGTTTGCGTACGCTCGGCCACAGGGGGCTAAAAGACTTCATCTGGTAAAAAGGGGTTCTAAAACTTCTGACACTGACCAGCCCCCCCATTTTACTCAACTCAGCCCATTCGTTCCCACGGCGGAGACGCGCTCTACCTCTCTGCCCGTTGCCTCGGCTTTTGACTGGATAGATTGATAGCAACGCAGCCATTGGCTCCCGCTGCTGTCAATCAAATCTAATGACACGAGCGCTGGGGGCGGGGCCGAGTCCAACATTCTGTGAATAGACCCAGAAGCAGGACTCGGGAGCACGCCCGCACAGGTGGGCACTCGATGCAGGGAGGAGCTACCAGCGCCGCCGGGGGGACCCCAGAAGAGGCAGATCGGGGCCACTCTGTGCAAAACAAACTGCATAGTGGAGGTAAGTATGACATGTTTGTTTTTAAAAAAAAAAAAAAAAAGGACGGTTTACAACCCCTTTTAAGGTTTCTTTTTCTTGTCCCTATTTTCTTTCCTCGTGAGTGTTTTTGCTTACTTTGGTCTGTTTTTTTAGAAAGAGGTTATCCTCCTCGGTTCGCCTCCGGGGGGGGGGGGGGTGTGCATTTGGGCCCTGTGTCCCCATACCCCTGCCCCCTGGCACGGCAACTTGGAGGAGGTGGTGGTCAGGCTTGGCTTCCTCCTGTTTCCTCCTTGGCTTTGGGTGTCCCCTTACAGGATAAATTTACCTTTGGGAACTTGTTACATGTTCTACCCGTGTTTAAGATGGAATGTGTAACATGTTCCCAATGCTGCGGCTGCCCCCCCCCCCCCCCGTGACAGCAGTACAGGAAGAAGTTCCCCATACTAGCTATCACTTTTTGAAAACAGCGTGGCCGTGCAGGGCTCCGCCCACATGGCCACATCATTCATTCACACATCTCTGTGTGTGAATGAACTACAAGCCCGACATCCTTTGCGGCTGTTGGCTTGTAGTTCTCAATGAACTACTTTGGCGCTCATTGATTCTACCTGTCAGTGTATCTGCTTGCCCGTTCGAGATGTACGGCACACAGATACACTGACAGTTCTGCTGGAGACCTGCATGGCACCAGTGATCTACTGATTGCTGGTGCAATGCTTTACAGGCTACAAAAAGATAAATTAACATTTTTTTACCTGCAAAAAAAATGTGCATTTATTATTATTATTATTTTTTTTTTTTAGAAAGTTGAACCTATCCTTTAACTGCTTCCCGCCAAATGACGTCCTCAGCTTTGAGCGGGGATATCTGAATGATGCCTGTAGTTACAGGCATCATTCAGATATCGTCTTTTAGAGCCGGCGATTCTGTGCACCATAAGAATGATCATAGCGGCTGTTCCGCCGCTTGATCATCCTTACGGGAGGCAAGAGGGGACGTCCCCCCCTTCCCGCCGGCCTCTGGTGCTTCTCCTGACTCACCGCAACGATCGGTGAGTCGGACACAGGATCCGCTGGCCCCTGATGTTCATCATAGAGATTTCCAGCGGACCAGATGGTCGCCGGAGTCTCTATGATCATCGGAGGCCGGGCAGGACTCGGGAGCACGCCCACACAGGTGGGCACTCGATGCAGGGAGGAGCTACCAGCGCCGCCGGGGGACCCCAGAAGAGGCAGATCGTGGCCACTCTGTGCTAAACAAACTGCATAGTGGAGGTAAGTATGACTTGTTTGTTATAAAAAAAAAAAAAAAAAAAAAAAAGGACGGTTTACAACCCCTTTTAAGGTTTCTTTTTCTTGTCCCTATTTTCTTTCCTCGTGACTGTTTTTGCTTACTTTGGTCTGTTTTTTTTAGAAAGAGGTTTTCCTCCTCGGTTCGCCTCGGGGGGAGGGGCATTTGGGCCCTGTGTCCCCATACTCCTGCCCCCCGGCACGGCAACTTGGAGGAGGTGCTGGTCAGGCTTGGCTTCCTCCTGTTTCCTCCTTGGCTTTGGGTGTCCCCTTAAAGGATAAATTTACCTTTGGGAACTTGTTACATGTTCTACCCGTGTTTAGGATGGAATGTGTAACATGTTCCCAATGCTGCGGCCGCTATCTGAACCCCTTCCTCCCTGTGACAGCAGTACAGGAAGAAGTTCCCCATACTAGCTGTCACTTTTTGAAAACAGCGTGGCCGTGCAGGGCTCCGCCCACACGGCCACGTCATTCATTCACACATCTCTGTGTGTGAATGAACTACAAGCCCGACATCCTTTGGGGCTGTTGGCTTGTAGTTCTCAATGAACTACCTTGGCGCTCATTGATTCTACCTGTCAGTGTATCTGCTTGCCCGTTCGAGATGTACGGCACACAGATACACTGACAGTTCTGCTGGAGACCTGCATGGCACCAGCGATCTACTGATTGCTGGTGCAATGCTTTACAGGCTACAAAAAGATAAATTAACATTTTTTTACCTGCAAAAAAATGTGCATTTATTATTATTACTATTATTTTTTTTTTTTTTAGAAAGTTGAACCTATCCTTTAACTGCTTCCCGCCAAATGACGTCCTCAGCTTTGAGCGGGGATATCTGAATGATGCCTGTAGTTACAGGCATCATTCAGATATCGTCTTTTTAGAGCTGGCGATTCTGTGCACCATAAGAATGATCATAGCGGCTGTTCCGCCGCTTGATCATTCTTACGAAAGGCGAGAGGGGACGCCCCCCCTTCCCGCCGGCCTCTGGTGCTTCTACCGACTCACCGATAAGATCGGTGAGTCGGACACAGGATCCGCCGGCCCCTGATGTTCATCATAGAGATTTCCGGCAGACCAGATGGTCGCCGGAATCTCTATGATCTTCGGAGGCCGGGCGCAATGTTATGACGTCGCGCCCAGCCTCTGCATTCAAACGAATGGTGTCGATTCAGCTGGGAAGCCAGGATCATTTTTTTTTTTTAGGCTTCCCAGCCTAGAGGTGAGATGTGGGGTCTTATTGACCCCATATCTCACTGTAAAGAGGACCTGTCATGCCATATTTCTATTACAAGTGATGTTTACATTCCTTGTAATAGGAATAAAAGTGATCAAAAAAAGATTTGGGGGAAAATAAGTGTCAAGCTAAAATAAAGTAAAATTAACAATAAAACAAACATTTTTTAAAGTGCCCCTGTCCCAGTGTGCTTGTGCGCAAAAGCGAATGCATACGTAAGTCCCGGCCACATATGAAAACGGTGTTCAAACCACACATGTGAGGTATCGCCGCGAACATTAGAGCGAGAGCAATAATTTTGGTCCTAGACCTCCTCTGTAACTCAAAACATGTAACCAGTAAAAAATTGTAAAGCATTGCCTATGGGGATTTTTAAGTAGCGAAGTTTGGCGCCATTCCACGAGCGTGTGCAATTTTGAAGAGTGACATGTTAAGTATCTATTTACTCGGAGTATCTTCATCTTTCACATTATGCAAAAACATTGGGCTAACTTTACGTTTTTTTGTTTTTTTTTTTAAGCACAAAACAGTTTTTTTTCCAAAAAAAAGCATTACAACTATCTCGCGCAAATACCATGTGAGATAAAAAGTTGCAATGACCGCCATTGTATTCTCTAGGGTCTTTGTTAAAAATACATATATGATGTTTGGGGGTTCTATGTAATTTTCTAGCAATAAAATGATGATTTTTACATGTAGGAGAGAAATGTCAGAATTGGCCTGGTAGACAAGTGGTTAAGGGAGCGTCCCTGCTTTGGTTGTTGGCTTGGTTGCTGTGCTGTTGGTGTCCCTGGACCTGGATCTGTGTGCGCATGCCGCCACATGTTGGTCTCACAGCGCTTGCGCTGCCGGTGACACCAAGAACGCCGAGGGGAGTCATATGGGAATTGCCATTTTTTTACGCTAATGCGGTTTGATTCAGCAAGCAGGTCCTGAGTACAATACTCCACAGCTGCATGTCATGAATCACTTATCACTTGATAGTAAGCCCTACATATTTGGTTATTTAGAACTTTTTTGTCCTTGGTCTGGTCGGTCCAGTTTGGGGAAATCTATTATGTAAGAGGCTTGCATTTATGTGAGTATACAACATGTTTCAGTGGCTCGTGTTTGAGCCCCCTTCATTTATTTTTTTTTATTCACATCCCATTTTTTTTATATATACTTATATTTTATTTTAGGCTTTAGCATCTTCTGCATCTGTGAGCCATAAACTGGTCCCTCCTTATCTAAATGCTCAAGAATCCCCCCCCCCCCCCTTTTCTTTTTTTACCGGTCAGAGTTGTTTTTGATTTACCCTCTTTCTTTTTCCATTCATACATTTTTAGTGGGCAAATTTACATTTTTACACCTATATGTTATACATTTCTGCTGTGGGAGCTTTTAGACTGGGACCTCTTGTAGTCAATGACAGTGACCCCTTGTAGGCTTGGCTGTGGGGGTATGTGGCCCGGTGGATGTCCCTTGATGATTTGGGAGGATATTGCTTCCCAAACAATATCCTGGGTGACCATTAAAGTTCCATGGGAGAAATTTCTTGTTAAATGCAGTAAAATGGAAGACCAGTTTTGATGTATTCCATTCACGGCTCCTGGTGTAATGTAAAAGCCACTCTGCGTCCATGACTATAATCTAAATATGGGCGGTGTAGACTTCAATGACCAAATGATGAAGCTGTATTTGGGCTCCCGCAGAGCTGGTCACTGGTGCAAAAAAGTGACTATATACTTATTTTAATTGGCTCTGTACAATTCAATTATTTACAAAGCAACTGGATTTTTCCTAAAATGTCAGGAAGCAATCGTCTCCGCCCTTTTGTATCCAGGTGCTGTGGCCAAAAGCAAGATGCAGTTGGGGTGGATTGGAGAACATCTGGAAAATGCCAATCATGCAACCAGCTAACCCAAAGGTCACCCTAAAAAAGATGTTGCATCTTGGTCCCTCCTGTCCTAGCCAACCTGGCCTCTGCATCAAGAACTGCTTCAGTCTCTACTACACTATAGTCAATTATTAGTCTAGGATACAAAACGGCACAGTATAGAAGTCTACACAAGAAGGGTCCAAAGATGTTAGGTAATCAGGAAACTATCTACTGCTGATCTTTATTCAACTTAGTGATCATTGGTCAAATTCCTAGCCTTGAAGATAATAGGGATGATCAAATCTGATAAGACCCCGTCTCTTAGGACCATGGCTTCAACAGCCACTCTGTTAAAGCCAGCAAAGACGCAAGATGGAAAACACCCCGGCTTCAATAGCCATGCCGTCAAATTTAGAGACTGTAAATTGGGGTAGAATATAGAACCTTGGAGACAGTAGATCGGGGCGGAGTGGAAGCGTTCAAGGACCGTCTATTGGCAATCTCACAATCACCGGGAACCAGGGCCTTCTGGGCCAGGCTGGTGCCACCAGAATGACTGGAACCCCCCTCTCTCCGAATCCTGCACAACAAATGTGGAAGGAGAGGGATCAGAGGGAAAAGCATAAACCATGAAGTACTGGCTCCATTGAACTACCAGAACATTTGCTCTGATTGCCAGAGGATCCCTTGTTCGGGACACAAACTGCTGTAGCTCGTTGTTAAACCTGGATGCCAATAGGTCAACCTCTGGCCATCCCCAATGCTGGCCAATTTCCTGGAACACCCCTGGGTGTAGGGACCATTCCCCCGGGCAGATCTTCTGGTGGCTGAGATAATCTGCCTTCCAGTTCTCTACTCCCGGGATATGGACTGCCGATAGAATCCGCACATGTCCCTCTGCCCAGCTAGTATGTGGTTCACCTCCTTCAGAGCTGGACGATGCCTAGTACCGCCTTGGTGGTTTATATAGGCCACTGCAGTGGCATTGTCGGACTGAACCTTGATAGGGCAGTCCTGAAGTTCCACTGTCCAGGACCGTAGGGTCAGATGTACAGCCCGTAACTCCAGGACGTTGATGGGCAGGATCTGTTCTGTCTTTTACCATTTCCCCTGATATGTGAGCCCCTCTAGGGTCGCTCCCCAGCCTGAGAGACTGGCATCTGTGGTCAGTACTCTCCAGGTTACTGGGAGGAAGGATCTTCCCTTTCGCAGGTTCTGATCCTGCAACCACCAGTTTAGGCTTAAGCGTGCCTGAGGAGATAAGAACATTGGATAATCCAGAGCTTGTCCTCTCCTGTTCCAAGCCAACAAGATGTCTTGTTGTATAGGCCTGGAATCTGCCTCGGAGGACACATTCTTCCTAGAAGACTCATACAGAGCCGAATGGAGGGTTGTCTGGTGCCCCTTATCTGACACACCTGATCCTTCAGGGCACAGATCCTTACGGTTGGCAAAAACACCCTTGCTTGGACCGTATCTAGGATCAGACCTAGATACTTTAGACTTTGAGCTGGTCTCAAGGCTGACTTTTCGGTATTTATGACCCAGCCTAAGCTTTCCAAATACTACACTGTGCAGGTTATGCTCTGTTCTAGAGGCTGTAGTGAGTGATCTCTAAACAGGAGGTCGTCCAGATACTTGAGCACCAAAATCCCTTGGGCCCTTAAAAGACCCAGTACTGGTGCTAGGACCTTTGTGAACATCCGGGGAGCTGTGGCTAGCCCGAAGGGTAGAGCCGCAAACTGAAAATGACATTCCTCTACTGCAAATCGCAGGAACCTCTGATAAGGCTGATAAATAGGTACATGTAGATATGCATCCTTTATATTGATGAAGGCTAAAAAGTCTCCCATCTGGAGCAAGGCTACAATTGAGCAGACAGACTCCATCGGAAAGGACTGGATTAGTAGATACTGGTTCAGGGATCTTAGATCCAAAACGGGCCTTGTGTCCCCGTTTGGTTTTTAACCGCAAAAAAGTTTGAATAAAACCCTGCGCCCCTTTTGGATTAAGAAACCTGTACAATCACTCCTTGATGCACTAAATGATGTAGTGCCTGAAACAAAAAGTTTCTTCTTGGAGGAATCCAAGGGAACGATGGATCTTAGAAACCTCTGAGGGGGAACCCCCAGTAACTCCAGCTTGTAACTGTGGGAATAGTCGAGGTGACCCACTCGTCCTGAACAACTGTTCTCCAAAATGTCCACAAAGTGCAGCAGCCTTCCCCCCCACCCGATAGAGTGGGGGCATCCCCTCAAAAGGAGGGCTTGGTGCCAGGTTTAGAAGAGCTGTGGACCCAGGGCTTTTTCTGGCCCTGGGGCTTGCCCCTGGCTCTTGCGCCCTGTTGGCGGCGGAACTGCTTTGGTGCTGAGACACCTGAGGAAGCAGTACCTGAGGTTTTAAACGACGGGGGACGCCTGGTACTTCTCTTTACAGGAAGTAGAGCAAGCTCTTCCCTCCAGAAATCTTTTGGATATATTTGTCCAAATCATCACCAAACAAATGTTCCCCATGAAAGGGGAAACTGCCAATAACTTCTTACAAGGGAGCTCGGCTGACCAGTTCTTAAACCACAAAAGTCTGTACAGACAAGAGCGCCAAATGAGAAACCTGCTGTATTGAATCCTTTAAGGCATCAACAGCAAAACACAGCGCTCAAGCAATATCTGTCTTATTTTCAACAAGATCATCCTCCTGGTTAGGCCTGTCAGACCGTTTGACCTGATCCTTTATTGACTGATAGATACCAATTGCTGCAACAGCTGGCTGAATAGCTGAACTGGCCAAAGAAAAGGAATCCTTTAATAATGACTCTAGTTTCTTGTCAACAGGGTCTTTCAAGCCCTATGCATTATCCAATGGACAAGTTAAGTTCTTGTTTAACCACCTGCCGACCGCCTCACGCCTATATACGTGAGCAGAATGGCACGGGCAGGCAAAATCACGTACCTGATACGTGATGCCTTCCCGCGGGCTGGGGGTCCGATCGGACCCCCCCCCGGTGCCATAGGCGGTCAGCTCTTGTTCGCGGGCAATGAAAGGTCAGGGGGAGGCCATCCATTGATGGCCACCCCCTCCCGATCGCTCCCAGCGAATCAAATGCTTCCTCTCCCTCTGTAATGTAAACAGAGGGAGAGAAAGTGATGTCATCCCTCCTCGAGCCGGTCTTTTCGTCCCAGCGCCGAGGAGAGAAGACATCCAAGTAAGTGCACCAACACTACACTTCCAGTAGAACACGCAGGCACACTTTTCACCCCCCTTCACACCCCGATCACCCCCCTGTACCCCCTGTCACTCTGATACCAATAGCAGTTTTTTTTTTTTTTGCATTGGTGTCAGTTTGTGACAGTTATAAGTGTTAGGGCAGTTAAGTTTGCCCCCTTTAGGTCTAGGGTACCCCCCTTTAGGTCCAGGGTACCCCCCTAACCCCCCCTAATAAAGGTTAACCCCGTGATCACCCCCCGTCGCCAGTGTCGCTAAGCGATCGTTTTTCTGATCGCTGCATTAGTGACACAGGTGACGCTAGTTAGGGGAGGTAAGTATATAGGTTCGCTGTGAGTGTTTTATAGCGACAGGGACCCCCATATACTACCTCCTAAAGGTTTTAACCCCTTGATTTCCCCCTAGTTAACCCTTTCACCAGCGATCACCGTATAAGTGTTACGGGTGACGCTGGTTAGCTAGTTTGTTTTTTGTAGTTTATTACAGTTTATTATAGTTTATTATAGTTTTAGGGCACCCGCTGTTTATTACCTTATAAAGGTTTAACCCCCTAATTGCCCGGCGGTGATAGAAGTTACGTTTTTAGGATCAGATAAGGTCTGCGTCGCCCCAGGCAGCGTGAGGTTAGCGCCAGTACTGCTAAAACTCACGCACGCAGCATACACCTCCCTTAGTGCTATAGTATCTGAACGGATCGATATCTGATCCGATCAGATTTATACTCCCCAGCAATTTAGGGTCCCCCAAAAAAACGCAGTGTTAGTGGGATCAGCCCAGATACCTGCTAGCACCTGCGTTTTGCTCCTCGGCCCAGCCCAGCCCACCACAAGTGCAGTATCGATCGATAACTGACACTTACAAAACACTAAGCACACATAACTGCAGCGTTCGCAGAGTCAGGCCTGATCCCTGCGATCGCTAACAGTTTTTTGGTAGCGTTTTGATACAGTCGCTGACAGTCAGGAGCTTTTTTGCCTGTGAGTCTCACTAGAGTACCCCTAAATTTAGAGCCCAAAATGGCAAATCGAAGGTACACTAGTGAAGAGGCCTACACGTTTCTGAGCATGACAGATAGTGAAGAGGAAGTCACTCATCTGTCAGATTCAGGCTCAGAATACGATCCTGTAGAGGACAGCGGCTCCATGACAGATAGCTCTGACGACGGAGTTGTGGTCCCTGCTAAGGTCAGGCGTACCAGACCCCGAACTTCTTCTTCTGTCCTTGAAGTGCAAGAACCGCAGGGCTCTCGTATAGAGCAGAGAAGTACTAGTGCCGCTACTCCTTCTGGTGAACTGGCAAGCACCAGCGGCCTAGTACACCCTGGTCGTACATCCAGCACTGCAGTATCACGTGGTGACGTGGCGAGTCCCATAAGTGCAGTTCAAGCTGGCGAGGTGGCAAGCACAAGTAGTGTCCCGCTGCCACCAAGAAGACAAACACAGGCCCGTCGTGCCCATAGTGCCCTTCCTGCTGCATTCGCCAATCCGAATTGGGAACCCACCACTTCTGCAGCACCCGTACTTCCCCCTTTCACTGGCCATCCCGGAATTCAGGTGGAAACAGTTGACTTTATGCCACTGGATTTTTATTCGCTGTTTTTCACCGAAGATCTCTATAGATCTATTGTGGACCAAAGCAATTTGTACGCTGGTCAACACATCGCCACTATTCCCCAGTCCACCCTTGCCAGAGATTGGAAACCAATTACGGTTTCCGAATTTAAGATCTTTCTGGGCCTTTCCCTCCTCATGGGCTTGAATAAAAAGAGTGAGTTGCGGTCATATTGGTCCACTGACCCAATTTACCTCGCCCTTGTTCTCTGCTTCCATGGCCAGGGCACGATACGAGCAGATTTTGCGGTTCATGCACTTCAACGACAATGAACTCTGTCGTCCTCGTGGAGACCCTGGATACGATCGGCTCTACAAAATTCGGCCCCTCGTAAACCACTTCAACCAACGTTTTGCAGACTTGTTTACCCCCCATCAAGTTGTCTGCGTTGATGAGTCCCTGATTAAGTTTTCTGGCCGCTTGTCATTCAAACAGTACCTTCCCAGCAAGCGTGCCAGATACGGGGTCAAGATGTATAAGCTCTGTGACAGGGCCACAGGCTATACATGTAGTTTTATTGTTTACGAGGGAAGAGATAGTCACGTAGAGCCGACAAACTGCCCTGACTACATAGGAAGCGCTGGCAAGATAGTGTGGGACTTGGTGTCACCCTTATTCGGAAAGGGGTACCACTTGTACGTGGACAATTATTACACGAGCGTGCCACTTTTTAGTCACTTGTTTGATCATCAGATTGGAGCATGTGGCACCGTGCGATCTAATCGCCGGGGCTTTCCCCAGCGGCTTGTAGATTCCCGTCTTAGGCTGGGGGAGAGAGCCTGCTTGAAGTGTAATAACTTGCTCGCTATGAAGTGGAGGGACAATAAGAATGTTTTCATTCTTACCTCCCTTCATGCAGACACGACGGTCCAAATTCCTACGGCAACAGCGTTTGCTCCCACGATACATAAAGCCGTGACTCCAGCGCTGTCGGAGGTGATTTCACCACCACAGTTACATACTTCAGCATATATGCCGAAGCGTGGGGGCAGCAGTGGGTGGAGGAGCGATTTGCTCCTGCCTTTTGCGGGAGGATGCCCCCATGCTTCGGCATATATAAACGGTGCATGTATGCCCATCATTAGAAGTGGGTGGATGAAGGGAGGTATTCTAATGGTGGGCATACCCACCGATCAATATTTTTTTTTCGTTCAGCCCACAGGCTGCATGAAAAAAAAGTTTACAATGTATGCCCAACAAGGACCAGCAACGTACTGGTATGTTGCTGGACTTTGAGTGGTTATACCAGAATGATGCCTGCAGGTTTAGGTATCAACTTGGTATCATTCTTTTCAGCCAGCGGTCAGCTTTCATGTAAAAGCAATCCTAGCGGCTAATTAGCCTCTAGACTGCTTTTACAAGCAGTGGGAGGGAATGCCCCCCCCACCCCCTCCGTCTTCTATGTTTTTCTCTGGCTCTCCTGTCCCAACAGGGAACCTGAGAATGCAGCCGGTGATTCAGCCAGCTGACCATAGAGCTAATCAGAGACCAGAATGGCTCCAAACATCTCTATGGCCTAAGAAACCGGAAGCTACGAGCATTTCATGACTTAGATTTCGCCGAATGTAAACAGCGCCATTGGGAAATTGGGAAAGCATTTTATCACACCGATCTTGGTGTGGTCAGATGCTTTGAGGGCAGAGGAGAGATCTAGGGTCTAATAGACCCCAATTTGTTCAAAAAAGAGTACCTGTCACTACCTATTGCTATGATAGGGGATATTTACATTCCCTGAGATAACAATAAAAATTATTTAAAAAAAATAAAAATGAAAGGAACAGTTTAAAAATAAGATAAAAAAGCAAAAAAATAATAAAGAAAAAAAAAACAAAAAAAAAAACCACCCGTCCCCCCCTGCTCTCGCACAAAGGCGAACGCAAGCGTCGGTCTGGCGTCAAATGTAAACAGCAATTGCACCATGCATGTGAGGTATCACCGCGAAGGTCAGATCGAGGGCAGTAATTTTAGCAGTAGACCTCCTCTGTAAATCTAAAGTGGTAACCTGTAAAGACTTTTAAAGGCTTTTAAAAATGTATTTAGTTTGTCGCCACTGCACGTTTGTGCGCGATTTTAAAGCATGTCATGTTTGGTATCCATGTACTCGGCCTAAGATCATCTTTTTTATTTCATCAAACATTTGGGGAGTATAGTGTGTTTTAGTGCATTAAAATTTAAAAAAGTGTGTTTTTTCCCCAAAAAAATGCGTTTGAAAAATCGCTGCGCAACTACTGTGTGAAAAAAAAAAAATGAAACACCCACCATTTTAATCTGTAGGGCATTTGCTTTAAAAAAATATATAATGTTTGGGGGTTCAAAGTAATTTTCTTGCAAAAAAAAAAATTTTTTTCATGTAAACAAAAAGTGTCAGAAAGGGCTTTGTCTTCAAGTGGTTAGAAGAGTGGGTGATGTGTGACATAAGCTTCTAAATGTTGTGCATAAAATGCCAGGACAGTTCAAACCCCCCCCAAATGACCCCATTTTGGAAAGTAGACACCCCAAGCTATTTGCTGAGAGGCATGTCGAGTCCATGGAATATTTTATATTGTGACACAAGTTGCGGGAAAAAGACAAAATTTTTTTTTTTTTTTGCACAAAGTTGTCACTAAATGATATATTGCTCAAACATGCCATGGGAATATGTGAAATTACACCCCAAAATACTTTCTGTTGCTTCTCCTGAGTACGGAGATACCACATGTGTGAGACTTTTTGGGAGCCTAGCCACGTACGGGACCCCGAAAACCAAGCACCGCCTTCAGGCTTTCTAAGGGCGTAAATTTTTGATTTCAGTCTTCACTGCCTATCACAGTTTCGGAGGCCGTGGAATGCCCAGATGGCACAAACCACCCCCAAATGACCCCATTTTGGAAAATAGACACCCAAAGCTATTTGCTGAGAGGTATAGTGAGTATTTTGCAGACCTCACTTTTTGTCACAAACTTTTGAAAATTGAAAAAAGAAAAAAAAATATGTTTTTCTTGTCTTTCTTCATTTTCAAAAACAAATGAGAGCTGCAAAATACTCACCATGCCTCTCAGCAAATAGCTTGGGGTGTCTACTTTCCAAAATGGGGTCATTTTGGGGGGTTTTGTGCAATCTTGGCATTTTATGGCCTTCGAAACTGTGATGGGTAGTGAGGAGTGAAATCAAAAATTAACGCTCTTAGAAATCCTGAAGGCGGTGATTGGATTTCGGGGCCCCGTATGAAGCTAGGCTTCCAAAAAGTGCCACTCATGTGGTATCCCCGTACTCAGGAGAAGCAGCAGAATGTATTTTGGGGTGTAATTCCACATATGCCCATGGCATGTTTGAGCAATATATCATTTTGTGACAACTTTGTGCAAAAAAAATAAAAATAAAAAAAAATTGTCACTTTCCCGCAACTTGTGTCAAAATATAAAATATTCCATGGACTCAACATGCCTCTCAGCAAATAGCTTGGGGTGTCTACTTTCCAAAATGGGGTCATTTGGGGGGGGTTTGTGCCATCTTGGCATTTTATGGCCTTCAAAACTGTGATAGGTAGTGAGAAGTGAAATCAAAAATTTATGCCCTTAGAAATCCTGAAGGCGGTGCTTGGTTTTCGGGGCCCCGTACGCGGCTAGGCTCCCAAAAAGTCCCACACATGTGGTATCCCCGTACTCAGGAGAAGCAGCTAAATGTATTTTGGGGTGCAATTCCACATATGCCCATGGCCTGTGTGAGCAATATATCATTTAGTGACAACTTTTTGTAATTTTTTTTTTTTTTTTTGTCATTATTCATTCACTTGGGCCAAAAAAAATAAATATTCAATGGGTTCAACATGCGCCTCAGCAATTTCCTTGGGGTGTCTACTTTCCAAAATGGGGTCATTTGGGGGGGTTTTGTACTGCCCTGCCATTTTAGCACCTCATGAAATGACATAGGCAGTCATAAACTAAAAGCTGTGTAAATTCCAGAAAATGTACCCTAGTTTGAAGACGCTATAACTTTTGAACCAGGGATGGACATACATATGCCCAATTTAAAGTCCCAAATCCCCCCCCCCCCCTCTTTTTTCTGCATTAGGGATGGAGGTCCATGGACAGGGATAGCAGTGTTCCCCTGCACCCATATGTTGTTTTTTTCTAGCCCTTGAGGGTACCTTACCCTGTCCTGGTTTTGCACACTCAATGGACACAATCCCTGTGTGCCCATTAGACTATGCAGCATAGCTGTGATACATGCATTTGGGACTGTTGTGGCTCTTGGATCACCGGGGCCGGTGTTTTGTCCGATGTCCGGGAGCTGTGATGCGCTCTGCGTGTCCTCCCTCCCGTCCTATCAGGATCAGGGGGGAGTGAGCATCTGCTTGGTGGGGCAGGCGGGTGCCCACAGCGCATCGGCGCCACGCATCCTGCTGCACATGTGATGTCACATCTGGCATCATCAGGTGCAGGTATCAGGTTTTCCATCACAGCCGGTCAGCTGGGTCATGTGGGCATCCCCTGTGGGCGGTGCTTCTCACCCACGTCAGAGCCCCTCCCTGCATATGCCGTGCCTGCGTGACGCTGGTGTTAGCGTGCATGTGGTTGGGGCGGGTGTACATATATGGCCGCTCCCGACACAGTCTGGGTGCCACAGACAGATGACGACAGATTGTACCACAGTACTCATTTATTTTCCTGGGAAACATGTAAGCTAGAACTAGGCTACCCCATCCATACACCATTACAGCCAGTCATTTCTTTTTTCTTCTTTCCATCTATCAGTCCTGACTAATCAGGACTGTTTCTGCTGCCTTATTTGTTTATATGATTCTATGGGAATTGGATGTGATTTATTTTTTCTTTTATCCCATTTTAGTTTTTTGCTTTGATTTTTTTCAATCTTTATTTTTCTTTTATTTAATGCCTATATTCTTCACTCATTTTACTAGCACATTTTGATATACTGATTATGCATCCCCTCTTTCTTAGATCCCCTTTGGCAGCTATTACTGGCACAATATTCTGTCTCATCTCAAGACCTAGTGCTCCGGGTTCCGTGTATGTGGGGGGCTCTATGTATGCGCCCCGCCAGTGCACAATTCTACCACCTCAGCTCCCGGCAAGGACTACCATTCTGGCCTTGGCTCCACTATCACCACACCTCCCTGCACTGATTCTATGTAAGTACCCAGGGGGTGCATACTTACCTCTCCTTGTCATAATCAGTTGCATATGGATTAATTGTTTACTTTACCATACTTTCATAGATATTTTTGAGCATCCTTCCCCTGATGAGTGGTTTACACGAAACGCGTCGGAAATTCTGTTACGCAGACATATGCTCACATCTTACCATCAACTCAGAACATTTTCCTTCAAATTGTGGTTATACGTTTTCATACAAGTTTTATTATCACCGCTAAGTGCTGCTTTTATGTGTATATATAAATATGTATTCATTGTATGTATTAATCGATCACTTGAGACCACCATGTGGCTTCTGGTTGACATATTTGATGTATTCTTGATGCCTTATTGCATGCACCCATACATATGTGCGTATGAATATTTATGGAATGACATTATAATGTTTTTTTCTTACATGTGGTTCATGTTTGTGACATGTTTGATACAGTTTCCATGATCAATGAATACTATTCTATTCCACCCACCTCCTCGCTGTCCGTGGACCTCATTTTAAAGTGCCAAAACTCCCACTCCTTTTTTTCTGAACCAGGGATGGAGGCACAACATACATGTGCCTCATTTAAAGTCCCAAATCCCCCCCCTCTTTTTTGTGCCAGATGGATATGATCGGTAAATTCCTTGATTCATTTAAGAACCGTTTGTGGGACTAGATACCTGGAGCTCAAACAAACATGCCCATTCACCTTGCAGACACTGGTAAAAAACTGACGTACTTCCTGTATGGGAGGGGTTATTTATATAGGGGATCACTTCCTGTCTAAGACTTTGTCTACCAGTGTCCATTCACCTAGAGATGGCTTATAACCCACTTGGTAATGAATATTAGCCTAACTCTGTGTCCCATGATGTATGAAAAAGAAAGTAAGGACTGAGTTTTGGCTTCGAAAACCAAACCTGAGGATGAGAAAGGGGGTCTAGAAGCCTTCCATTGTGAAAGAAGTACTTTTCTTCCTGCAACATCTTTGATAAATTTATCAGGTGCCTCATTAAATAGACATCCTCTTCAAAGGGCATAGGCAACATTTGCAAACAGCTTTAGCAGCCAAGGCTTTCAGCCATAATATTCTGCATATACGGATAGAAATGAGAGCCAATCTAGAGATCAGTTTCATGATTAGACAAAGGCAATAACAAAAAAGGCATAGAGCAGCATCGGCAAGTGCTCCACCAAGTTTTGACTTAGAAAATAGGATTCTGATGGTTGTTCATTAGTATAATCCATTTAGCTGGAGTGTGTCAAACAAGAATTGCAGCAATAGCTGGTTGAAGAGCTAGGCCTGCAAGGTTAAAGAGGTTTTAAAAGTGTTTCGGGATTTCTGTCAGCAGAACTTTTAAAATGGTGAAACATCTGCCATAGGCATAATAAGATGTTTAAGACTGAGAGGAAAGGGTTCATTACCAAAACAGACCACTTCCTATAAAACTTTTTCCACTGGATAGAGTTTGACAATGATTCTCAGAGGAGTGAAAAAATGTTCAGAGTTAGCCCAGTCATCATAAATTGACCATTCTATTTGTTCATGAAGGGGGAACATCTTTATTGACTTAACAGGTCTCTTAGCATCCAAGGGAGCATGGTGAGATAGAGAATTGAGTGCAACAATGCAAAGGCTTTTGCACACCGCATAAGTGAACATACACTATATTGTCAAAAATATTAGAATGCCTGCCTTTACATGAACTTTAATGGCATCCCAATCTTTGTCCGTAGGGTTCAATATTGAGTTTATCAGCTACAACAGCTTCAGGGAAGGCTGTCCACAAGGTTTAGGAGTGTGTCTATGGGAATGTTTGACCATTCTTCCAGAAGGCGATGTCAGGCAATGATGTTTGACAAGAAGGCCTTGCTCGCAGTCTCCGCTCTAAATTTTTCCAAAGGTGTTCTATTGAGTTGAGGTCAGAACTCTGTGCAGGCCAGTCAAGTTCTTCCACCCCAAACTCGCTCATCCATGTCTTTATGGACCTTGCTTTATGCACTGGTGCCCAGTCATGTTGGAACAGGAAGGGGCCATCCCCAAACTGTTCCCACAAAGTTGGGAGCATGAAATTGTCCAAAATGTCTTGGTATGCTGACACCTTAAGAGTTCCCTTTACTGGAACCAAGGGGCCAAGCCCAACCCCTGAAAAACAACCCCAAACCATAATCCCCCCTTCACCAAATTATTTGGACCAGTGCACAAAGCAAAGTCCATAAAGACATGAACGCGGTTGGGATGGAGGAACTTGAGTGGCCTGCACAGAGTTCCGAATTCAACCAGATAGAACACCTTTGGGATGTATTAGAGCGGAGACTGCAAGTTAGGCCTTCTTGTCCAACATCAATGCCTGACCTCACAAATGCGCTTCTGGAAGAATAGTCAAACATACCCATAGACACACTCCTAAACCTTGTGGACAGTCTTCCCAGAAGAGCTGAAGCGGTTATAGCTGCAAAGGGTGGGCCGACTCAATATTGAACCCTACACGTACTAAGACTGGGATGCCAATAAAGTTCACGTGCGTGTAAAGGCAGGCATCCCAATAATGTTGACAATATAGTGTATCTACTATACTGGTTAATCAGGTGTATCAGAGGCTGGGGGTAAGAATCCTCCCCAGGCTTCCTCTAACTCTGCTTCTTGGTCTTCTTCATTCCATCTAGGTTTACTACATCTAGGGGAGGTATTTAATTTTCTGACTCCGAAAGACACATTGTCCGACCTTGGACAGAGGTTGAGAAGGAGCAAAGCACTTTTGTGCACTGGATAGTGATGGCTGTATTAACCTCTTGCCGACTTCATTATACTGCGGCAGTTCGGCTCTCCTGCGCAAACCACCATAGGTGTATGGCGGTCTGTGAAGGGAGGCTAGCGGAAGCGTGCCGCAGGTCCTGCAGACTATGTCCGTCGGCAACCCGCAATCGCGGTGTATAGAGGCAAAACGGAGAACTGCCTATGTAAACAAGGCAATTCCCCATTCTGCCTAGTGACACGTCAGAGATCTTCTGTTCCCAGTCATCAGAAACAGCCACCTCTTTCATGCCCCCCCTACAGTTAGAACTCACCCAGGGAACACAGTTCCAGTGACATTTATACAGTAATCAGTAAACTGGTCATAAAAAAGTGTCTGATCTGTCCGCCGCAACGTCTCAGTCCCGCTAAAAATTACAGATCTCCACCATTACTAGTAAAAAGTTTTTTCCCAAAATTGTCGGTCTTTGTTTATACACCTGCAGAGGTGATCAAATACCACAAAAAAAGCTCTATTTGTGTGTGGGGGGGGGGACATAAATTTGGAAATTTGGGTCCGGGTACAGCTCAAGATTATACAGAGGTTGCGCCGATCTTGATGTACTGCTTCTGTTGTTGAATAAGACGACAGTGAGGAGTTGACTAAAGAGCTGATTGAAGTATGAAGAAAAATAAACTAGTACAACCACCCTGTCAGATTTTTGTTGCTGGATCAGTACTGATGTCTCCCTGTGAGAATAAAATAGCTCAGAGGGAAAGATTCCTGCATTCACCTCAAATGTGTGAATGGGGTAATAGAGTCATTTTTTTGTTCAGCCCTCTGGTTCAAAGAAAAAAAAAAAAAAAGACTCATCTATGGGCTGCCTTAAGCTCTGGATCATCACAATATCTGAAAGCTTGTCTCCACCTCCAGGCATTAAAATCCTCTTTAAAATGATTGGCGTGTGGCAAAGAGTTACATTTTCAACCTACTTTTAGTATAGAACTATTAGAGCATCTTCTATGTACAATAATGCCTTCCCCCAGCATCACTTGGCAAAACCCATAGTCATTTTTCCCCATTACTTTTTCATCTTCTACTTCATAATGGTGGTCTTCACAGGAGAGTTTCAGAGTAAAGAATATTAAAAAACATAAAAAAAATCAATGTGTCCCAATTGTTAAAATAGAGGGGAACCATGAAAAGGGTATGGATTAAACAAGAAAGACCAAGAGGGATAACTGACAATGTAACAGTTTTGTCCACAGATATTGACTAACATTTCTGTAAAGGTAAGCTTATTCATTTCTCACTCACACTGATCATTTTTATTTGTTTTTAACAAAGTGTATAATAGGTGTAAAACAGAACTTTTACCAGAATAACGAACAAGCACACTTTTTTAGTTAACCCAGTGCTCATTTTAATATAAAATAAACCAGCTTACATCTTCACAGTAAATATAGCTATATACAGATGCATGTAGAAAGCTCCATTCTAAGCCGGCTACATACAGAACTATGGTTGCCTGAACCATTTTTTATTTTTTTCAGTGCATTTCTTAACGAAAACACATTTTTGTAACCTTTTGTAATGGGAATAAATATAATAGAACATGAATATCTTCAAAACAGTTAAAAAACCTAAATCCTGAAATTGATTTGTGCTAAAAAATAAAAACTAGAACAGAAAGGAAAGGCAAAATATTCCTGTCAGACACGGAAAAAAATAGGAGGAGTGTGCCTGCCACAGGCAGGGAATGAGAAGCAGCGTACAGCCCCACTAGGTGAGGCAACTGATACGCTAGTAATTAAGCCCTTTAACCCTTAACGGTAGTCTTATTTTCTGCTGCAGCAAACATTGAGAAGAATCGAGTGTTCTCATTGGACAGCAAGGCAGATGGTGTGTCGAACTCCGTTACCTGCAAAAACCAATTTCAGTACATTAGAAAACAAGGCTATATACTGTATTTTACCTCAGTCAAATACATGATGAAGGTTAAACCAGCTATACTAAAGAAAAATAAGAACCATGCTTCATACCTTAAAGGAGTTGTAAAGGCAGAAGTTTTTTTTTTATCGTTAAGATAAAAAACTGAAGCAGCCTCCCCAGTGCACCCCCCCCCCCCCATTACTTACCTGAGCCTCCTCTCACTCCAGCGATGTCCACAAGTGTCTTAGCCGCCTGGGACTCCCCTCCTGATTGGCTGAGACACAGCAACGGCGCCATCGGGTCCCGCAGCTGTCAAAGTCAGTTAGCCAATCAGGGGAGAGAGGGGTCGGGGCTCCGTGTCTGAATGGAAACACGGAGCTATGGCTCGGCTCAGGTGCCCCATAGCAAGCTGCTTGCTGTGGGGGCACTCGACAGAAGGGAGGGGCCAGGAGCAGCAAAGAGGGACCCGAGAAGAGGAGGTTCCAGGCTGCTCTGTGCAAAACCAACTGCACAAAGGAGGTAAGTAGAACATGTTTTTTTTTTTTTTTTAAGTGAGACTTTACAATCACTTTAAGGGCTCATTTACACTTGCTTCGACTTTCACACACATTAAAGCGCCTGCCGCTTCAACAGGCTTTTTTTTTAATGTGTTTTTGATGCTTCAGTGATGTTTTTTTTTGAAGCTTTAAAAAAGCTTGGCAATTGCCGTGTGTGTTTTAAAAGGCCCCAGTAGAACCCCGGCTCAGTAGTACCCCCATTCAACAGATCCCCAGCTTATTAGTACCCTCGCTCAGCAGATCCTCAGCTTATTAGTACCCTCGTTCAGCAGATCTCCTGCTCAGTAGTACCCCCAAGCTTTGCTGATGTCCCAATCAGTAATAACCCCCAGCTCTGCTGACCCTCTGGTTTGCTGATCCTCCTGTGTGACATCTCAGTTTCTACTGCTCTGGTCCTCCAGCTCTTCTGATCCCCTGCTGGTCCCAGCTAACCTTCTGCTATGGCGTTCCCATGTTGCATACCACATGTGCCGTCTGCTACTGTAGTTGCTCCACACAAGTATGAACCCCCTTCACCTTCCTGCTGCTCCATGCTGCACACCAGATGTGATGTCTGCACCAGACACTTCCAAAATATAAACACGATTCACAAGTGACTGCTGAGGACGTTTTTCCAGTCTGCTTGTTTCCCAGTGCATCCTGTGATATCTCATACTTGCAATACCTCCAAAACAAAGTGAAGCCAACGCTGAATAAAAGCCCATCAAAAGCTTCAGATGCTGTAAGCGAGCTTTATTATAGACTTCTACGGAGGCTTTGGAGATGCTTTGAAGCACCAAGAAAGTGACACAGGGTATAACTTTTGAAGCAAAGCAAACAGCATGTAAACAGAACAGTCAGCTAACCATTTTATTTAGTGACAGGCGCTTTGACTGGCATTCAAAAATGCATGTCCAATGCCACATTTTGAAGCAAGTGTAAACAAGTCCTAATGTTCAAGAAGAGCTCCAGACGATTATAAAAATTAATTCTCTAGTCTTTTTATGTAGTAATTGAAAAAAAATAAATAAAAATGGCCAAAACTGATGTACTAAAAAAAATAAAATAAAAATAAAGTATAAAATAAGCTTCAAAAACATCTAAATGAATACATTTTTAAAAACTAAACAGGATAAAAAAATGCCTACATTTCTTTTACTGCTCATTGGTGGATTACCCTGTGTGCTAAAAATCAAGAAACACCATCTTCTAATGCATTTCATAACTTTTGTGTTTTTTTTTTTTTAAAAGATGCAATTCTGGAAGGGGGTGGTATCTAGGTAGCGTCAGGAAGACCTAGCTAGTGTTATGCTCTTTAAAAGCCCATGTGCATGATGGGGGTTGGGGGGTAAAAAAAAAAAATAAAAAAAATGCTGCAACAGTGAACAGCAGTGTGACCTATTTGCTTACACAGTAAAGCACAGTTATACCAATTATAAGAGTTACTGCGACCAATGACATATTTGCCCACGTAAATGATGTCATAATTATATGTTAACTGTGCATTTAGCCTTACGGCTGGATTTCCAGCCAATGTTATAAATATGATGGGCACACAACATGATGGCAGATCTATGACCAGACACTGTAACCCAGATATTACAGGGCGATACATTACCTTTTGAGAGTCTGACCTTACCCTAAACGAATTAGTACCTGTAAATTAGAAATGCTTTGCAGTATAGTTAACCCTGGGGGTGATCAATATCCATATCACTGGCTAATTTTAGCACATATAGCAATTGAATTGAGTGTGCAAAAGTTACCATGCACAGCTGCACCAGTTTTTCCACTCTCCAGACCCCATAATATTGCCCATTGCATCAATATAAAAGCCTTAAATTATAACCGTACACGGACTGTTCAGGCTTTCTGCACAGGTCTGACTTATAACCTCATGTTCAATATAGCAACCTATTATGACGGATCATGATTAGTGAGATGTCAGTGTTCTATAAGTGCAAATAAAAATGAATCCGAAACGGGCTGGTGACTCGGATGCTCTTGAATAAAAGTCCTTTATTGGGTTACATGGGTACAGGCTACGCTGACGCGTTTTGGCCAAGAAGCCTTCAAAGCTTTGATGAAGGCATCTTAGCCAAAACGCGTCAGCGTAGCCTGTACCCGCGTAAACCAATAAAGGACTTTTATTCAAGAGCATCCGAGTCGCCAGCCCTTTTCTGATTCAAGTACTGCATTTTGGGGCCTGAACGTCCTGGCTAGAGCACCGGATCACAGTTCATAGATCATCATATTGGCAGTGGAGCTGGGGTATCATTTTGCTTCTCTTGCAAATAAAAATACCAGGATGACTTTGCAATATTTTGTATGGGTTTCTATGGGATATTTATTGCAATAAAACTTCCTGTTAGTTGGCAGTGGTTATGGACCCTTCAGAGCAGTGGCAAGTGTTTAGATGGATGCTTTAAAGGATCTCATGGATTATGGACTATACATCACCATGACTGTTAATGAAGATGTACAAAGCAGAAATGTTGGGGTATATCCTATTTAGCAGGAGAACAGATAAATTTGATTTAATGGTAATATGTCACAAAACAAAACATCTAGATCTGGGGAAAGCTGACCTAAACCAGGATATGGCTTCTTTCATCAGAGCTGAATTACAAAGTTGCTTTGTATTAGCATCACAGATGTTCTACACTCACCTGTCCTTGTGTTAGCACCATTATACGGTCAGACCCAAGTACAGTGTGGAGTCGGTGAGCAATAGTCAACATTGTGCAGTCTGAAAAGGCCTCTCTAATAGTTTCCTGGATCAAAACGTCAGTCTCTGTGTCCATAGCAGCTGTGGCTTCATCAAGAATTAGAATCTAAAAATAAAAACAAACACACATATAAAACATATGTTATTTCAGAATAAAAAAAATACAGTAAAACCCAGCAGCCATATTGTCCTTCTGAACAGCACTTTTTCCACCCAATATAACTTTTGAAGGTAGTTCTCTGCATCAGAACTTATAGCTAAAGTTTAGGTATGCATATTTTTGCAGTGCTACATTGGTCCAGGTTGGACCAAAGTATGTATGCATGTGTCATACCTGGCTAGTCCCCATGAATGCTGGAAATCACTGTAGTAGGCATCACATTCACGCTTTTTGCTGTGGAACCTTCACTCAAATAATTAAGCACTTCAATGCATGGCACTTTTACCCCTTTCCTACCCAGGCCAATTTTCAGCACTGTCACAATTTGAATGACAATTGCGCAGGCATGCAGCACTGCACTTAAAAGAAATATTTTTTGTAATTTCTTTCACACAAATAGAGCTTTCTTTTGGTGGTAATCACCACTGGGTTTTTTTTTTTGCTAAATAAAAACGAAAAAAAGAGAAAATTTTGGGGAAAAAAAAACACGTTTCTTCGTTTTTGTTATAAAATTTTGCAAATAATCTTTCTTCGTAAATTGAGGTCAAAATGTATTCTGCTACATTTAGTGAAATAACCCAAATACATATACATACACACATATACATACAACATTGATCAGTCCTGATGTACTGAAACCCTATCATTTGAGGCCCAAAAATGCCAGGACAGTACAAATATCCCCCAAATTACCCCTTTTTGGAAAGTAGAAAGTCCAAGGTATTTTAGTAAGAGGCATTGCAAGTTTTGTGAAGTTGTAATATTTTTGTCGCAATTATTTAGAAAATGAAGAAATTATAAAATTTACAGTAAAGAAATTATACAATTTACAAATACAGTGTTATCATATAACGTGTGGCGGTGATCAGGGATAGACTGGTGTCAGTAATTAAAAAAAAAAAATTCAGTTTTGAAATGACTTTTTCTTTTTTTTTTTTCTAACACACTGTGACCAGAGCAATACAGTGTTACCATTTTTAGTTTTAGTTTATTTCGAACATGTAAAAAACACAAAATAAAAGTAGTACTCAGTAGACAATCACAAAACAAGAGAAGACAAAAAAAAAAACCTATAAAAAATAAATTTAGTTTACATATCCGAAAATGAGTGGGAACAAGTAAAAACTTAACACTGTACTACTCTGGGGAAGTTATCAGGATTTTTTTTTTTAAATTATGATTGCTTATACAAATAAATTTCATTGGTATAAGCAACCATTTTTACTAAATGGAACTGTTCAGTGTCTTGTTGTGATTAGTCAAAGCTAATCACATGATACAGATGGGCTGTAATTGGCCCCGTCTGTACCATGTGATCACTGCGACCAATCACAGCTAGCAAACACCACTGTATACGATGGATGGCATGAAAGGAAGCCATCCATTGTTTACAATTGTCATGTGATCTGCTGTGATTGGTCAAAGTGATCACATGACACTGGCAGAGGACCGGTGCAGTGATCAGTCAACGGCTGTGTCAGGTGGAAGTAGCCTGTGACAGGCTGCGCGACGTGTTCTGGGAGGATGTCATATGACGTTCCCAGAACAAATTGCTTCTGCCAGCCATCATTTTACTATAGGGGAAGCGGTTAAGAAACCAAGACAGGATACCATCTGTGTTCCTTAGATTATGGTGTGCTTTAACTCCTATAAAACGTTACATGTTTTGTCTTTGTATTAACAATGTTTGCGCCGGTGGAGGATGCAGCTTTGTTTGTGACCATGCCGCCATTAGAATAGGTTTTCATGCTCTGCAAACAGAGAAGTTGTTTAAAGGGAACTTCAAGGGGTGAGTAAACAGGGAGAAAATCAGTAGCGAGACAAAGCTCACTCAATGATCAGGGGTGCAGGAAGGTCACACAGAAGCTGTTGCAGAGATGTCGCTGTCCACCTGAGTATACGGTTTTCATATCGCAAAAAAAAATCCTGTATAAAATCTCAAATCATTTTTGGCAAATATATGTCAACTGTGTTTTCAAATGCCTGGACATACAAAAATCAATTCAAAACAGATTTAGGGTCCATTCACACCAGATGGGCTGGCATGCGTTTACCAATGCAATATACATTGAAATACAATACATACATACACACTGAAAAAAAAAATCTATGTATTTCAATAGGAGCAGTTCACATCAGTGTGTTGCATTAATGTGCGTTCACCTGTGCTAAAAAAAAAAAAAAAAAAAAAAAAAAAAAAAGTAGAAGTAGAACATACCCTACTTTTTTTTCCAGTGCAATTGCAGGTAAACACATGAAAGCATAATGCAACACAACAGCAAGAGTCAAAACAATCAGTTGAAGTTTCCTTTACAAATAAGGCTTGGTGGAGTTTAAAAAGTAAAGGGAAAAAAAAAAAAAAAATTTTTCAGCACAACACAGCATACCAACACATCAGCGCAGGTGCATTTATGTGCACTTGACGCATACTGTCCATGGACCCTTAATTTAAAGAAAATGAGACACTAACACGGTTTCAATAAATACTTAATACCTTACAAATAAACTCTTTAACCAATAGCAGTTAATTTACATGCTTGTGTACTAAAATGATCAAAGGGTGCATACAGCTTACACGTAAAGGAAACAGACCAGATCTGGCATTCAGTTGAGAAGTGTGTGGGTTCAGCGGTATTTAAATGAGGAGTTGGTGGATGACCAACGGGGTGGTGTAGTAAAGTGGGTTAGAAACTCCCTATTAATAAATTGCAAGATAAATGTACAGCCTGGTGTAATCTTCCACTCTTGGTCACAGGCAGAGTAAACCTTATTAAAATGGTATGGGCACCCCAGCTACTTTACATACTTCACAATTCCCTGCAATAGATTCCTGGTAGATGGTTTACACGTATTGACTTCCTATTTAGAAGCCTTACTTGGAAAAAGAAGATAGCCAGAATCTACACTACAATACAGTAAAGATCAAGGCGGCCTTGCAGTTCCTAACGCCAGACTTTATTTCCTGGCCTCCCAGCGTCAGCATTTAGGGGGTTGGGGGGAGGGGAACCAGACAGATCCAATACGTAATTTGCCATTTCATGACTTGCCAACCTACCCAGTTATCTCCTATTTGGAGGCCAGATTACCACATCTTCCTGCCTCGACACCCACCATGCTACTACTTAAAAAGCTCTGGGCCTCTGCCAAACATACCTTGGGTGCAACAGGTTTCCTATCAATTACACCACTGTGGTGCAATTCTTGTTATACGGAGCTGGGTAAACTAGCGGGATTCCAACCCTGGGAAAATTTGGGTATTCAATACCTTTCACAGATGTATAATCAGGCCACTTTAAAGTCCTTTTTAGACTTGCAGAGGGAATTTTTGCTGCCAAGACAGCAATTCTACAGATTTCTCCAGCTTCGACATGCTCTGCAGACTCAGGAGTGGCATGCTAGGTTGGAGCTCAAAGAATGGGATCTTTGCCTACAACCTATGCCACAAGTTTCAGTCTCTCCTTCATACAGACTGTCACAGTTGTTCATTTTGCATAGGACTTGCCGTAACCCAGCACTACTTTACAGGTGGGGAAGCAGAAAATCACCATTATGCCCCAAATGTAATGTAGCTGATGGAGATATTATCTATTTGCTGTGGCGTTGCCCAAAACTTTTCAGATACTGGAAAAACGTGACCAATATAATTTCATCAGTGTATCAAACCACTGTTCCGTTACAATCTGTAATTTGTTTGCTAGGCGTGGTGGAAGAGGAAATTTTTACCCCCCCCGAAAAAACGTTGCAGTACTCAGACTATTATACACTGCTGGCAAACAATTTGCTAGATTATGGTTATCACTGCACACCCCAACAACGAAACAGTGGATTGAACAAGTAAATGTCATCCTTGTTAAAGAAAAACTAACATATCAACATAGAAATGCTGCTAGCAAATTTTTTAAAATATGCCAAGACAGGGGTGTCTAGCCATGGTTGCAAAACCATGGCTAGACACCCTGGGCCTAGCACCATCCCAATTACGGTAGTCTTGTTCAGACTTCTGCAGGTGTAATTCTTCATGCTCTCGGTGCTGCAATAACTGAATACGTTCATTGTATGCAGTCATTGGCATTTAGCCTAATCAGTGTTATATTACTGGTTTATGGTTACTTTTCACTGGTCGGTTTCCAAAGAGAACTCTGTAGACCCTAGGGTCACTGTTGCGGTATTTTATTACTTGGTTTACCTTCCCATTGAAAGGTCGTTAGTTCATTTACATTATCTTTTTAATTAAAAAAATAAATAAAAATGTTGGGTTAATCAGATGTACACTCTCTTTGAGTACATACTGCTATAACCTTGGACAGTGGTATGTCAGGAAAACTCTTCACCCATAATTACGGATGCTACAAATCTATTTCTTATGTGTACCAGTGTTTGTATATTATATCCCTTTCTGTACTGTATGTCCTGATTAAATTGTCTTTTGTTTTCTTTTTTTTCCCTTTTTTTCTGTACTTTTGTATTGGAAACACAAAATATTTTTCTGGATAAAAAAAAAAGAAAAAAAAGAAGAAAAAGTGGGTTAGAAGTTGAGTGTTAGAAGGCCAGTAGGTGGCTAGAGGGTTAATAGGGGGGCAATAACAAAGCAGTGTGGGGTGGTAAGAAGGTAACCAGAGTGTAACAGCCTCCGCAACAGGCATGCACAGGTCCCCCTCAAGCTATGACATAGGCAATTTGTCTCATGTATGCACAATATTGTGTGCATATCCCCTCGCACACAGTGTATCTGTCACTCGTGCTGCCAGATGTACAGCCACTACAGTAAGCCTCGGTTCACATATATGCGGTGTGGGAAATGCACAGGATTAGCTGCGTTTCACACACAGCACTGAAATCGCACCGTGTTAATGTGATCTGTTGCGGGTGTCATAAATTAAGGACAACCCATAACAGTTCACAAAATGCAGTGCGATTGCCAGAATCGGACCTCATGGGTGTCAACACTAATGTAAACTGATTCTGGTGCGGCAAAAAATAAAGCCTTTTTTTGTGCAGTGCGGTGCAATTTGAGCTATACAAAATGAATGGGCTAAAATCGCCCAGCAAAAAATGGCATGTGATTTGAATAGGAATGCGGTGCGATTCCTGTCCGAATCACATGTGGTTTCCTGCACCTCTCCAGTGTGAAGCCAGGCTGAATGCGCAAGATCTCACTACCAAAATTTTGATATAATATGGTAGGAGATTCAGCGCAAATAAAAAGCAATTTTACTTCTTTTCTTGTTCTTTTATAATAACCATAGGTTATAAATCAGAATATTTATATTATCAGTGTGCACTTACCTTACATCGCCTTAACAAAGCCCGTGCAATGCACAGCAACTGCCGCTCTCCTACTGAAAAGTTCTCCCCATTCTCAAAAACTTCTGTTTCAAGTTTACAAGGTAGCTGACTCACCTAATAAAGAATAATCAAGCAAAGAAAAATTTGAATATTGTGTATTTATGTACATATATATATATACACACACACATACAGTTTTTTTTTGTTATGTTGCAGCCTGATACTACAGTTGTTTAAATAAATTTCTCACATTAATCAGCACTCAATACCTTATAATCACAAAGTAAATACAGAATTTTAGAAATGGTTACAAATTTATGAAAAAGGAAAAACAGAAAAATCAATTTGGCATAAGCATTCAGACCCTTTGCAACAACACTTGCAATTTAGCTCAGGTGCCTCCCATTTCTCTTAATTGTTCCTGAGATGTTTCTACACCTTGATTGGAGTGCACAGGTGGTAAATTACACTGATTAGATATGATCTGGAAAGGCACACGCCCCCTCTATAAAATGCCAGAGAAGGACCTTAGTAAGAGAGGTGACCAAGAAACCGATGGTCACTGACTGAGCTCCAGAGATCCTGTGTGGAGATGGGACAAAGATCCAGAAGGACAACCATCACTGCAGCCCTCCACAAATCTGGGCTTTATGGTAGAGTGACTAGACGGAAGCCTCGCCTCAGTGCAAAACACATGAAAGCCAGCTTGGAGTTTGCAACAGAGCAACAAACTCTAACAGGTCCCATGAAGAGGAGTGGGGACTGCCTACAGCCAAAGAGCTGCGTGAAGAACCAAGGCCCAAAATCAGAACCCAGATGAGGTGGGGCCCCCCCCGCTAAATAGGTGAACCAGCCAACACAACCAAAGAGACGACACTTAGAATCAACTCCATGCTCAAAACCAGGATATCAAAGATCAAAGGCAGTACTGAACCAATGAAAAGCTAACCAAAAAGCAACCAAACCCCACCAGAGCTGATGGAACAACACATGCCCGAGTAGAAAAGAAAATCTGATTGTAGTCAATAGAAAACGCTAGGGAACAGTTCACAAGGGGAAACCTAGGACAAAAAAAAAAAAAAAAAAGACCAGCCAGTCTACAAAAAAAAAAAAAAAAAAAAAAGACCAGCCAGTCTACATGCTAAGGCATTGTACCCTTAACCCTTAGGCCCCTTTCACACTGGAGTGGTTTTCAGGCGGTATTGCGCTAAAAATACCGCCTGAAAACCGCCCCTAAACAGCCTCCGCTGTTTGTTCAGTGTGAGCCCGAGGGCTTTCACACTGAAGCGGTGCGCAGGCAGGGCAGTGAAAAAAGTCCTGCAAACCGCTTTTTTGGAGCGGGGAAGGAACGGTGTATTCACCGCTCCTTCACCGCTCCTGCCCATTGAAATCAATGGGACAGCGCGGCAATACCGCGGCTATAGCCGCGCTGTACGAGGGATTTTAACCCTTTTTCGGCCGCCAGCGGGGGTTAAAACCGCACCGCTAGCGGCCAAATACAGCTGCAAGAACGACGGTACAGCAGCGCTAAAAATAGCGCTGTTGTACCGCCGACGCCCCCACCGCCCCAGTGTGAAAGGGGCCTTAGGGTTGAAGAGATGGAACTCTTTGAAAAAAAAAAAAAAAGGTGGTTGCCTGGCCAGACAAATTTGTGTGGTATCCCAACATAACAGACAAGAGGTTTGAAGTGACTCCTGGGACCACTTGGGAACTCAAAAGGTTTGAACCCATAAAGTTAACCTGACTAGTAGTAGGGTGCGTGAGAGGCAGATTCACAAGGGTAGGGCAGGTGTGGAAGCTAGACCATATAGCTCCAGCATGGCAAGATAGGAGAGCACTAAAGTAGTTCACTGAGGATAGATCCAAAACAAGCTCCATAACACCCAGAGGTGTAGCTAGGGGCTTGCAAGAAGAACTCTGTGGAACCAGAGCATAAGCCATAGTCTAAGAAGCACCTAATTTGTACCTCTTACCCCAGGTGAACCAAAGTGTTTACAGCCAGGAACGTCAGAACTGCTAAGAAGGTGTACTCGATTGGGAGAAGACATCTGGAGGAACCAAGCTACCTCCCTCATCACAAAAGGGACTCCTGTTCCTCAGTGTTGGTGAAGACACAGAAGTACCTACTTGCTCAATGTTATCTGAAGCAGACCTGTGTAAAGAGGGATCCAGCGATGGAGAGGAGATTACCTCTTCTGGAAGACCAGAATGTAGCATAGGGTACAAGTTTTTTCCAATAAGAACAGCCCCCCAGAGATGGGGAAAGACAACCTTATCAGCTGCACGAAGATCCTTCAGGACAGACATATCAGTTTGTACATGAACTAGATCTGCAAAAGCAGAGTAGGGCTGAAGTAGGCCTTTAAAAAATGGGGAGAAAAATTAGGTGATGCATAGGCTGAAACGCATTAGCCATATTGTTTCTGGATGTATGCCTTTTTAAATAATAAACGTTTGTGAAGGATCTGTGGCTGTGTGCTGGCAATCTCACTCAGGTTATACCCAGAAGAGGGGTTCCCTCAACACTCGATGCTCCAATAAGAGACAAGTAATGGCAGGGAGCATGAAGATAAACCTGCTGAGCTCCAATAAGAGACAAGAAATGGCAGGGAGCATGAAGATAAACCTGCTGAGGACCCTGCTACCACACATCAATGCTGGCTAACGTCACAAGTAGGTGGTGGGCATTGTTCAGCAGTGATACCTGGTGAAACTAGACACCTCCGAATCTAGCAGGCATTAAGCCCACCAGCAAACTGTCTACCTGGGTCCACTGTGACAGTTTTTTCCACAGGAGGTCTAGGGCAGAAACTGGTGCCAACACCCTGAGGAATAGTAGATGTCTAGGGCCACCAAGCACAGTGAGACCTGATAGGTTGGAGAACAGCCAATGGTGGTAATAGCTGACTGGGCATGTGAGTGGGCCCTCCTATGGATGACAACACAGATGGATACAGGGAACCCCTTTTGGCCTTATATCCCCCAAAAATAGAGAATTACTCCAAAGGAGAGAGTAGCGGTTAGGGTAGGACACAGCTCTAGATGAAGGAGCTAGAGAAGGAACCCCTAGGGCCAGGAAATCCCAAGAGGGGATTGGAACGATCTATTGATTAATACACTGGCACAGAGGAATAGATGGTGAGCAGCTGGAGAGATGACCAAAGGCAAGGTATTAGCTTGTAAACCCAAGGGGGCACTCACTGCATCTGGATGCTTGTAGGGAAAACTACTCAAGGACCCACGTAGAGGGTCTGCATGCATGCACTGCAGAAGGTGAAGAATAAGCATTGGGACTCAACCTTTCCTTAGACTTCTTACACTGAAGCAAGTGAACACATTGTCCTCCTGGGATATCCTTGATGAGACTTTAAGGGTAGGTCAGAAGAGACTAAATCTGAGTCAGGTGCTCTTTGGATACAGTATATGCTTTTCCATTTTTTTTCTCACTTTTGTAAGAGTTGTAAAGTTGGTATAAAAATACAATAAAAACTAATATGATCAAAAAAAAAATTCCATAAACGTCACGACAGTTGTGGTTAGCGAACACTGGTATCGAATCACTCTTATAACATTCCAAGTGTCAAGAAATAAATTAATATACCTACAATGTACATCAACACCTGTGTACTCTGACAAACAGACCTGTGGAAAGTATTGACCTGTTATAGCATGGTATAAAATTTTTAAGTGTAAGCCTAGTCATTGTTCATAGTACCATTTTGCTATTAATTATACAGACAGTTGTGTGGCAAATGCAAGTACCTCTGGCTTAAACAATACAGCCAGCTCGCTAACTTACGGAACTGGAACATCTGTGTCCGCCACTGCCTCTCAATAATATATGCATCTCTGATTCGGCCAGTGGATGGATATACCCCAACCTTCCTAACCAAATGGGAATCAGACTTGGGCACCCAGTTTACGGACTCCAAGAAAGAGAAGATCCTTCGATTCTCCCAGAAGTCCTCCATAGCCACAAGGATCCAGGAGACAGGTTACAAAATCTTGACCAGATGGTACAAAGTGCCTACCACTTTGCAACGTTTCCTCCCGCAGGTCCCCAGTGTCTGTTGGCTCTGCGGAGGTGCTGAAGGGACGATGCTGCATATCTTCTGGGATTGTCCCAAACTTGCCCCATTCTGGCGCAAAGTGATCTGCACAGTCAAGCACCTGACCAATGTCGACCTGGAAGGGAACCTGGCGGCCTGCCTGCTTCATCTCTAGGACAGACCGATCAGGAAATATAACGCTTCTCTTACAATCCAACTGCTAAATGCGGCCAGGGCATGTATCACCTTTGTTGGAGATCGGAAAACCCCCCGTCAAAATCTCTGGCTCTCCAAGGTGAACGAACTGAGAGACATGGAAGATCTCACAGCTACCCTGCACAACCGGGAGGAGACCTCCCGAGAGACCTGGTGACCCTGGAACCACTTTGTGTACACTGACGCATATATACAGCAGGTGGCACATACGAGCTAGCCTCCCCAGCCTTACATCCCCCCTCTTTTTAGTCACTCCTTGAAAACCCAGTGATGGGATGCACCTTTCAGATATGATGCATATCCTGGTTCATATCCTGCTTTCATACTGCCCCATCCCTGGAATTGTTAGACCCAGGGGAAGTACTAACCCTCGCTTCACTACCTGGAAAACTCCAAGCTAAGTTACCTTATTTCACCGAATATTATATGTTGTATTAGAGTCTAACTCACTGTTCCATTCATTGCAGCACATGTGCCTTGACCATCTACATAAATATATTTAAGACACCCTAGTGTGAGGCACTGAGCACTACCTATCAATAAGTATACGCTGTTATGACCACATGTGCAACGCCGGGCCCATTGTTTTTGGACCCGGCCCCCGATTATTTACCCATTTGTTGTCTATTTGAGATACTGTAAATACAATTTTTTTTGACTGTTACGTGTAACTTTTTTTTGGCAAATAAAGGAATTACAAAAAAAACCAAAACAAAACAATACAGCCAGTAGAGCTTCCCAATCCATTAATAAGAAAGAAACTGTTTCAAGTTTTCTCAAAATTAGAGGGACAAGGTATAGCTATTTCTATGCTGAAATGTCAACTTTCCTCTAGTTGAGGTATAATTAACCTGGTTTATCTACTTCAATTGCCGGTGGGTTAAAAAAATACCAACTTTGAGCAACGAGCTTGCGTGCCTGGAAGAGCAATATGATAATGGGAGTATACCGATATAAACTTCCTCATCTAAAATGCTTAATAAACAAATATTCAAGTCAGGCGAAAGACTGGTGTGAAAAAAACAGGTTAATCACAGTCAAAAATTACATGCCAGTACCTGTGGAGTTTCAGGCACCACCACATCATGTGTATAAAGTCTGCCGGTCCACAATGACATTTGGGGTGGTTTGGAGAATCCCTACAATTCCACTGATAGCATCTCCTAGGAGTATAGTATGTTATATATAAAAAACAATTGTGCAAGTCTATGCGAGGGTGAAAAGGATACCAGTTTAAATGTAGATAAGTCTCTCCAAACTCTTCCAAAATAGGCCCCAGATCCTTGTCCCACCTCTCTTTAGCTGGTACCCTGATACTCTCCTGCACCTTACCATGAAATAACCTGTAAAGTTGAGAGATATGACCCTTTTTGGATTCGCTCTGCGTTAGTAGTTTTACATGTGGATGTCAATGCAGGGTCATGAGTACGAGATTGCACGTGATATCATGTCATAATGTGGATATTGAAAAGAAAATTTCTGGTAGGCAAACTTTATTCCTGAGTGTTATGAACAATTTGAAAAAAAAATGACCTTCACATAAAAGTTGCCATATTTGACAACTTTGGCACACCACACATCAAATCCTATCAACTTGTTCAATTCTTCATAAGTTAGGTTGTGTCATATTGGTTTTTGAGTAGTAACCTCATAACCCATACCGACTTTCATAGCGTGCCATATCTGGTCTAGCAGCAATATGGGATTGTGTATATATTTTCTCAGAATATTGGATTCTAGCTGAGCCATGAGAGGATAGTAAATTGTTTTAACAGTACCCCTCGTATATATGGTTTTTCCAATTTTCTTTATCCCAGCCCAGAAGCATTTGCAATTGCGATGCTGTAATATACATCTTAGCATGAAATAAAGCTAGTCCTCCTGCATCTTTAGTGAATTGTAACATTGAGAGTTTTATCTGCATACATTTTTTTCTTTTATATTAAGTCTCAGAATAAAAAGTCAATCCTCTTATACCATTTTAGTTTTATCCACATGAGTGAATTATGTATAACATATAATAATGGGGGGGGGGAACCATATTGATCAAATTAGCTCAGCCTATTACCGTTAAAGGCAATCTGGACCAAATGACACAAATTAAACCTATCTAGGAGAGGAGTCAATTTAGGTTAAAAAATTCTTGTCTATTCCAGAAAAGCACTGCACCTAAATATGTGAAGGTATCTACCACTGTAATTTGAGATGCTGCAGGAGGACGCGGGTTTTGAAGTGGTTCTAAAGGAAGCAGTACTGATTTATCCCAGTTGATACAGAAATCAGAAAAAGCGCCAAATTGGGAAATCAGTTGCATAAGGGCCATCAGCGAATAACGGGTGTCTCCTAGAAAGAGATCATCATCTGCATACAATTCAATTTTATCTTCCCTAGGACACCTGTGTAATACTATCATAGCCTGTTTGCCCTATTGCAATTGCAAGAGGTTCCACTGCTAGGGCAAACCGAAGTGGAGAATGGGGACATCCTTGTCTGGTTCCTCTTTGGAGAACAAGTGACAAGTGTATTTTTCACTGGAAAGCCTGGTACACGCTGAGTTTTCTTCCATTCAACCCAACAGGTTGAATGTAAAAAAAAAAAAAAAAAAAAAAAAAATCTGTCAGCGCCGGTCGAATCTGCTGTACGAACGATCTGACAGCAATCCAACAAGCGCTCAGGTGGGGTCCAGGATTCCTCAGGGTTCTTCAATTATGCATAGAGGAATACCTCAAATAGCTGTAAGGGCTCTGAAAGAGCAAGGCTAAAGAAAGCATTCTAATTCTCCAGATATGGAGTAGTACGTAAATCATAAGGACCAAAAAGGTCTCTTGTACATTTGAAGTGATGGCAGAAAACCGATTCCTTCAAACCAACCCAATCAGAGGGAGACTGAGGAATCGCCGTATATGTAAGGTGGGTCCTTTAAGAGCCATAATAGGCGCGCGCCTGCTCAACGGCAGGAGACCCGATGCGCATGGCCAGTGGGCGATATCAGAAAAGGATTTAAATTCTGTTTGGGAATAGCGTCACACGACTGCGCAATTGTCAGTTAAAGGGACACAGTGTCGTATCGCAAAAAATGGCATGGTCAGGAAGGGGGTAAATTCTTCTGGGACTAAAGTGGTTAAGGCACTGTACATATAGCCATTTGCAGAGCAAGAGCAACAGTTGGGAGATGCTTCCTCAATGCTAAGTGGCAAGAAAGAGCAAGTGAGTATGTGTGCAACACTTAGCCCAGCGGAGGTTGTCGTCGGGCCTCAGTGTTAACCCCTGCTGTGGTGAACCAAAACAAGGCAGGAAACGAGGTAGCTCCCAATGCTAATCAGCCTACTTACAGAGTAAGTCTTCAGAGACCAGCCAAGCGTTGAGGCAATGCCCGCGGCTCTGAACCTGGAACATGCCCACGGTTAAAGTTTAAGTAAAGGAAAACTTTTTTTTTTTTTTTTAGTTTGGACAGAGTGGAGATGGACTAGAGACCCTGTAAGTTTTTATTGGTGTCTATGCCCCCACTAAAAATTTCAACCTTTCAATGTATCCTGTTTACCATAATCAGTGAAAGAAAAAAAACAAAAAAAAACTAAATTTTGGATCGTCCAAGAAAAGCAATAGAGGGGTAACCTTACAATGGGGACACTTGAGGGTCCCCAACAAGGAATTCCCTTAATTTGCAGGGATTTCCTCACTTCCTGGTTGGCTATGGGACAGCAAGTGAAGGAAAATCCCTGCAAATGGGACACAGTGTCGAAAAAAATTTGACAGGGATTATAACCCTCCGTTGCTCTATCCAAAAACGAAAAAAAAAAAAATAGGATTGCTTTGTCACTTACCTGTAAAATCCTTTTGAGTACATCATGGGACACAGAGTTAGTATAATATTCATTGCCTGCTCGGTTATACTTCATCGCCAGGTGAATGGACACTGGAAGACCAAAGTTCTTTAGACAGGAAGTGATCCCCTATATAACCCCTCCCATACAGGAAGCACTTCAGTTTTGTAGCAAGCACTGAATCCTCAAAAAGAGGGGAGGGACCTCTGTGTCCCATGATGTACTCAAAGAAAATAATTTTACAGGTAAGTATGACGAAAAAATCCTATTTTTTTTCATACATCATGGGACACAGAGTTAGACTAATATTCATTACCTGTTGGGACGTCCCAGAGCAATAGCTTTGAGGGGGAGGGAGCTAAACAATAGCCATCAGACCATATATGGTAGCCCGCAGTACACTGCGGCCGAAAGCCGAATCCTCGGCTGCTCGAACATCCACTTGATAAAATTTTGTGAACATATGCACCGAAGACCAGGTAGCAGCCTTACAAAACTGAGTCACAGATACCTGATGGCGAAAAGCCCAGGAGGTTCCTACACCCCTGGTAGAATGAGCTCTCACCCTGAAGGGAGGAGCTTTACGTTTCAGACCATAGGCCTGAATGACCAATTGACGGACCCAATTGGCAATGGAAGTGGCCTGCCCCTTCTTGGGTCCTTTTGGTAAAACAAAAAAGGAGTCCAATCCTCCGATCTTCGGAAATCTAGACAAATAAACCTTGACTGCCCGGAAAATGTCCAAAGAATGCAGTCGTCTCTCTTCCGCCGAATGAGGCTGAGAAAAAAAAGAAGGCAAAATAATGTCCCGATTTAAATGAAAGGCCGACACCACTTTTGGCAAAAAGGATGGAACAGGTCGTAACATGACCCTGTCGTGGTGAAAGATCAAGTATGTTTCCCTGCACAAAAGGGCCGTCAACTCCAACACCCTTCTAGCCGAGGTGATGGCCATCAGGAAGACTAGCTTGCGTGACAGCAAGTCTAATGGAATTGCCTTGATAGGCTCAAATGGTTGGTTCTGTAACACAGACAGCACCAAGTTCAAATCCCAAGGACACAGGTGACCTAATGGGGGGAAGCAAGCGAGTTGCCCCCTGCATAAATGTTCGGACCAGTGAATGGGAGGCTAAAGGCCTTTGGAACAATACTGATAGGGCTGAAACTTGACCTCTGATTGTACTCAAAACCAATCTGATTTCCACAGCTGACTGTAGAAAACAGAATTTTCCCAATCACGTATTTCCGAGGATGCCATTTTTTGGCTTCACACCAAGCAAGATAAGTCTTCTAGACCTTATGATAGATCTTCCTAGTGACAGCTTTTCTAGCATTCACTAGGGTAGACTACACTGGTCCCGAGATGCTACGGTCCTTTAAACGTCAATAGCCATGCCGTCAAATTTAGAGACTGTAAATTGGGGTGGAATATAGGACATTGAGACAGTAGATCGGGGCAATTGTCAGTCTTGCAATCTCTGGGAACCAGAGCCTTTTGGGCCAGGCTGGTGCCACCAGAATGACTGGAACTCCCTCTCTCCGAATTATGCGCAACAAATGGGGAAGGAGAGGGATCGGAGGAAAAAGCACAAACCAGGAAATACTGGCTCCATGGAACTACCAGAGCATCTGCTCCGATTGCCAGAGGATCTCTTGTTCGGGACACAAACTGCTGTAGCTTGTTGTTGAACCCGGATGCCAGTAGGTCGACCTCTGGCCATCCCCAAAATTGGCAAATTACCCGAAACACCCCTGCGTGTAGGGACCATTCCCCCGGGCAGATCTTCTGGCGGCTGAGATAATCTGCCTTCCAGTTCTCTACTCCCGGGGTATGGACTGCCGATAGAATCAGCACATGTCCCTCTGCCCAGGCTAGTATGTGGTTCACCTCCTTTAGAGCTGAATGACTCCTGGTACCGCCTTGGTGGTTTATATAGACCACTGCAGTGGCATTGTCTGACTGAACCCTGACAGGGCAGTCCTGAAGCTCCACCACCCAGGACCGTAGGGCCAGTCGTACTACCCGTAATTCCAGGATTTTGATGGGCAGGATCTGTTCTGTCCTTGACCATATACCCTGAGCTGTGAGCCCTTCTAGGGTCGCTCCCCAGTCTGAGACACTGGCATCTGTAGTCAGTACTCTCTAAGTTACCGGGAGGAAAGATCTTGCCTTTTGCAGGTTCTGCTCCTGCAACCACCAGTTTAGGCTGGTTCACGGCGGGTTCCTGTCACTTGAGGACCTTCAAGGACTGGGTACCCTTTTCATGTTAAGAATCCACTCCCTTGGACCTGTACAGCACCCTGCAGGAATGCCTTAGCGCTGGAGTGTCCAGGATTCCACTTCGCAGAGTCCAGCGCCCGGAGGCCGCATTACAGGCAAAACCTTTCAGAATCTTGAGTCTTCTTTGCGAGGCTCAGGTAACATTTATTTAAGCATATAATGCCCCATGTCAAATCGATCCGATCGGTCAATCCCTTGATTCATTTAAGAACAGTTTGTGGGACTAGAGACCTGGAGCTCAGAGAGCGCAAACAACTGTGCCATCCACCTTGCAGACACTGGTAAAAAAACTGAAGTACTTCCTGTATGGGAGGGGTTATATAGGGGATCACTTGCCATCTAAAGACCTTTGGTCTACCAGTGTCCATTCACCTGGAGATGAAGTATAACCCAGCAGGTAATGTATGTATTAAAAAGAAAAAAAAAAAACGAAAAAAAAAAACCCACTTTCGCCTATAGTTCTACTTTACCACTTCAGCCCCGGAAGGATTTGCCCCCTTCATGACCAGGCCATTTTTTGCAATACAGCACTGCGTCGCTTTAACTGAGAATTGCGTGGGCGTGCGACGTTGTACCCAAACAAAATTTATGTCCTTTTTTCCCCACAAATAGAGCTTTCTTTTGGTGGTATTTCATCACCTCTGCAGTTTATTTTTTGCGCTATAAACAAAAAAATAACGACAATTTTTTTTGGGGGGGGAAACACCACATTTTGTACTTTTGGCTATAATAAATATCCCAAAAACAAACAAAAAACCCTCCCCACAAATTTCTTCATCAATTTAGGCAGATGTATATTCTTCTACATATTTTTTGGTAAAAATCACAATAAGCGTATATTGTTTGGTTTGCGCAAAAGTTATAGCGTCTACAAAATAGGGAATAGATTTATGTCATTTTTATTATTATTATTTTTTACTAGTAATGGCGGCGATCTGTGATTTTTATCAGGATTGCGACATTGCGGCGGACAGATCGGACACTTTTGACACTATTTTGGGACCACTGACATTTATACAGCAATCAGAGATAAAAAAATAGCCACTGATTAATGTATAAATGTCACTGGCAGGGAAGGGGTTAACACTAGGGAGCGATCAAGGTGTTAACTGTATTCTAACTGAAGGGGGATGGGACTGACTGGGGGAGGAGACTGATCAGTGTTCCTACTTAGTATGAATATACGATCTGTCTCCTCTCCCCTGAGAGAACCGGGATTTGTGTGTTTACACACACACACACACACACACACACACACACACATCCCCATTCTCGTTCTGTCAACAGCATTCACGGGTGCCCAGCGGGCACGATGTGCATTGGCTCCAGAGACATGCAGGGGGTGCGAGTGTGCCTGCTATGACGTTATGGCTACGGCAATTTGCGCAGCCGTGCCAACCTTCTGCAATATAACTGCAACAGCTGGTCGGCTAGCGGTTAATCAGAGAGTGGTCTGTAAAGTGCCTAAAAGCAGAACCCAGCATACAATGGTCACTCCTAGGCTAGCCTTGCAAAGTCAAACACAAAATGGTCCAGGTACGCCACTCCAAAGCGAAGTTGAAAAAAGGCAAATCCAGATGTCGCTCATGCAGACACCATCAAGAGCAATGTAGCAAAGAATCCTAACGGAAGAGGAACTGAAGAAAAATAGAAGCAAAAAAGCTAGTAATAACACGGTTACACTTTTCCCAGTAGAGTTAAAGATGACCTCCTGGGACAGTAGCAAAAAAACCTTGAGGCATGCTGAACATAGAAGGGTTTTCTTGGGCTGGCCTACAGATTTGTTTGCTGGTGTTCAAAACCTGGCAGTATAAATTGACAGTAAAGATTTCTTGTGTCCCTCAAAGGATTCGAAAAAATTTTTTTCCCCACATAGAAATACACAAGGGGTCCATATAGGGAACTTTGTGTTGAAATACTCACTTTCAGGTCATTACAGAGGACAAGAGGGCACCCTTTACATCTGGAGGAAAAGAGATTTAACCACCACATACGGAAAGGCTTCTTAACATTAAGAGTAGTGAAAAAGTGGAATAGACGCCCTCAAGAACTAGATATAACCAGCTTAGTAGATCTTTAAAAAAAAAATTAGAAGAGCTGGTTCCTTTTCATAATGCACAAAATATAACTGGATACTAACATTTATAAATAATAACACCAGGGATAGGAATTCTCCCTGCTGGAGCAAACTGGATCATGCTTTACTGAGTTTTTTGCCTTCCATTGGATCAACTGTGGGTATAGGATTGTGAAGGGCATAGGTTATCAATTTTTTTTCTATTGGTTGAATTAGATGCACGTGTGTCTTTTTTTTCAACCTAACAATGTAACAGGGGTAAGTGTGTTAGAACTGCTTTAAGCTTTGGAAAAAGTGCAAAAACAAAGCTTTGGAATAATATACTTACACATTCTTTCATGTGTGTCCTTTCTAGGGAATCCCAGATCTGCTCCTCACTGTACTGGTTAAATGGGTCCAGGTTTGAGCTATAGATTAAAACATATGCAATCTTAACAGATATGGTATCCCACTTATATCCTGCACATATAAAGTTACAAACATCAGGTGGCCCTCTGCCCCAAAGATTCATTGGGCTCAATTCGCTAAACAATAGCGCATGCAATATCTGGGTCCTGTGACACATTGGGTTGATTTATTAAAACGGGAGAGAACAAAATCTGGTGCAGCTCTGGATAGAAACCAATCAGATTCCAGTTTTTTTTTGGCAAAGCTTAATTAAACAAGCTGAACTTATAAGCGGATTGGCTACCATGCACAGCTGTACCAAATTTCGCACTCTCCAGTTTTAGTAAAGCAAATCCCATTATTCCAAATATCGCATGCGATATTGAAAATCTTAATTCACTATAGGTTTATGTGGTAGTTACCGTAAAAATAAGACCAGGTAAGTACAGCATAGATCTGTGTAAAAGTCAATTCACAAAAAGTAAAATACATTTGTTAAGTTGTGGTCCAGCCACGTGCTATTAAACGGTTGTTAACTACTTCAGCCCAGAACCATTTGCCTGGCAAAAGACCTGAGCACTTTTTGCGATTCGGCACTGTGTCGCTTTAACTGACAATTGCGTGGCCGTGCCACGTGGCTCCCAAACAAAATTGACGTCCTTTTTAAATAGAAATAGAGCTTTCTTTTGGTGGTATTTGATCACCTCTGCTGTTTTTATTTTTTGCGCTATAAACAAAAAATAGCAATTTAGAAAAAAAAAAAAAAAAAAACGCATTATTTTTTACTTTTTGCTATAATAAATATCCCTAAAAAAATATATAAAAAACTTTTTTTTTTCAGTTTAGGCCAATACTTATTCTTCTATATATTTTTGGTAAAAAAAAAAGAAAAAAGGAGGCAATAAGCGTTTATAGGTTTGCGCAAAAGTTATAGCGTCTACAAAATAGGGAATAGTTTTATGGCATTTTTATTAATAATTTTTTTTAACTAGTAATGGCGGCGATCAGCGATTTTTATTGTGACTGCGACATTATGGCGGACAGATTGGACACTTTTGGCGCCATTTTGGCACCATTCACATTTATACAGCGATCAGTGCGATTAAAAATGCATTGATGTGTAAATGTGACTGGCAGTGAAGGGGTTAACCACTAAGGGTTGCTGTAGGGGTTAAGTGTGTCCTAGGGAGTGATTCTAACTGTGGGGGGATGGGCTGTGTGTGACACGACACTGATCACCGTTCCAGATTACAGGGAGCTGTTGTTAGTGTCCTTGTCACTAGGCAGAACGGGGAAATGCTTGTTTACATCAGCATTTCCCCGTTCTTCCTCTCCGTGAGACTATCCCGGGTATCCCCGCGCACATCGAGTCCGCGGAACCCGCGATCACACTCACGGAGCTCACCTGCAAGCCGCTTCTTAAAGGGCAACGTACAGGTGAGTTAATATGCCTGTACGTGCCCTTCTGCCGACGTATATCAGCGCGAGTCGGTCGGCAAGCGTTTAATGAGCTGGCACCCATGAGTGACTCCCCCCCACTCCATCATACCAGGTCACATGCCCTCAACGTGGGGGGTAGTCCGCCAGGAAGCAGGAAAACGTTAGTTAGCCCCACCCCTTTCCTAAACTGCCAAACTGCATCCTCGGATTAGTGTCTGGTATGGATTTTTGGTGTGAAATCCTTCTTAAAACCCATAGGAAACTAGAAGTGTCTTTTCACTATCCAGGCTTTTGTTTGATGTCTGATGTCAGTGGGGAATTCTCGTCTGACAGCAGACGAGTCACTGGTTAAAAGAACGCAGCAGGTGCCCGCTTCTACCACCACGCTAACATTGCACAGTATGAATACTAAAATACCACACCATTTAAAGAAATGGCGAAGGTGGTATTTTAGTTTATTTATTAATTGATATCGATTTTGGAATCTACTTTAAAGTGGAGTTCCACCCACTTTTACATCTCTTCAGCATCTCTCACTAAACTGTGCACTGTAAACAAATTGGATATTTTTTTATTTTTTTTCTCAGCACCTACTGTATATCTGCTGTATTCATTTTTCCCTTCCTCCTCCCTGGCCGCGGCCCATCGCACCATTTCCTGTTTCCAATGCCTTCTGGGAAGGGGCGGCAACTTCCTCTGAAACCGCCGTTGCTATGGAAACCTGACCTAAAACCTATTACACTGCTTGTGCTGCACTGAGCATGTGCGAGATCTGCAAGGATGAGATCCAGGAAGAAATACAGTCTGGCTTCAGATGCCCACACTTAAGATGGCCACAGCCTGCTGCAAGTTTAAAAAATAAACTACTGCTATAAACTAACAAAACAGACCTTAGTTTACAGACTACCTTTACTAGAATACAGTAAGCTTGTGTATTATAGGGGTATTTTTATTTAAAAAGTATAATTTCGGCCAGAACACCACTTTAAGTGAATTGAGCACTTTATCTACCACCTATAGTTGTACTGCAGCAAGTTGGCTCCCCTGGGCGAAATGACGTTGCCTTACGTTGGTTCGCCTTTTGACCACTAGAGAGCGCAACCCCCGGGCACCCATGATCGCTCTACACAGAGACAGAACGAAATGAACAGATCTCCGTGCTGTCGGGGGGGAGGAGACTGATCTGTTGTTCATACGTATGAACAACGATCGGTCTCCTCACTCAGGCAGTCCCATCCCCCCACAGTTAGAATCACTCTCTAGGACACATATTGCATACTAGCACATTTAAGGTAAGTTTCCCATAAACTAAGCCCTCCAGTGATGCAATGTCACCGCTGACAGGGCTCCCATCTTCGCCCAGTCTACCTCCCAGGGTTTGCATCCCCTGGCTGTCTGATTGGCTACACCACGATGTCGTCACTCATGGCACAGAACTCTGAAGGAATGGCACAGGCATGCCGTTCTTTCAGAGCGCATGCGCCCGTGACTTCACTGGCCTATTCTCACGTAAATATTTCCTAAACTGTGCATGTTTAGGAGATATTTGCTGTACCTATAGGTAAATGTCAACCATGGGAGTTTACTCCCACTTAAAAAAAAAAAAAAGCAATGCAACCAAATCACATCTAAGAATTGGTAAGCTTCAATATGATAAATGTTGGCTTTCGAGTTTAATACTGCTTTAACAAATCATTTTAATATAAGGTTAAAAAGGGAAAAAATGACTCTCAAAATACCAAGTGAATATGTCCTGTATTTGTACTATAAATATAAACATTACCCAACCAAAAAAAGTGAAAAAAAAAAAGTGTCAAAACGTTCAAAGATCTTACCGTACAGTCCCACTGAATAGCACTGGTTCCTGGGGTATGATGGCCAGTTTGCTTCGCAGATCTGCCAGGCCTATGTCACAGATTTTTATACCATCTATTTTAATACATCCACCTGAGAGCTCTACCAATCTGAAAAGAGCAATGCCAAGGGAGCTCTTTCCTGCAAAAGGTGGAAAGAAAAGACATAGATTTTACTGGACGTATAAATGAACTTTGATACATTTAAAGTGGAAGTCCACCCTAACACTTAAATTCTCACCCTGCAATCAATAATGTGAGCCAAGTTCAGCCTTATGTCTCAAAATGAAAAAAATCCCAGTTTTTCTACCTTTATTTTGCAGAATCCAGTGCCGTCACATGACTTCAATTCTACTTCCTTCTGAGAGTAAAATCAGCCAGTGGGTGTGGTTGCTGAAAGCTAGTGACATAACTTCCTGGGAGGGACACTGTTCCTGTGTAGCCAGTAAGCGTATACAGGATGGTAGGAGCTGATCATAGGTTCCTGCCCAGTGTTCTCTCATTGTACATCCCAATACAAGAAAATTAAGAAATAAAAAGCCCCATCCACACAGCAGGGGATGGGAGGTGCAGTGCACATATACAGTATAGCTGTGCACAGGAGAAAAGAGCTGAACAAAGGGGGGGGGGGCACCCTTTCCCATCAATGCGACTTTGAAAAGGTACCTGCAATGCTTTGATGCGACTTTGATCCAGAGTGTAAAATTGGATCAAAGCTGCACCCAGTAGCATCAAAGTCACACTCCAAAACGTGAAACTTTGTTTTCGCAATAGTGGTAACGTGACTTGTCATGCGACTATGTGTCCAAAGTCACATGACAAGTCACAGCTCATTGATTTTAATGGTACCGTTCCCATCTATGCAACTTTGAAAACTAGTGACTTTGAAAAGGTGCCTGCAATGCTTTTTTTGTACCTGCAATGTGTTGATGCGACTTTGATTCAGAGAGCATAAAGTTGGATCAAAGCTGAACTTAAAGTCGCACTCTAAATCGTGCAATTTTGTTGTTGCAATACTGGAAACGTAGACTAAGGCTCCACTAGCATGAATTTTCAAGCGACTTTGGACACAAAGTCGCATGACAAGTCACATCCCATTGATTTTAATGGCACCTGTTCCTATCTATGCGACTTTGAAAATCAGCGACTTTAATACAGAGAGTGTAAAGTTGGACCAAAGTCACACTCCAAAGTCGCACTCTAGCCTCAGGCTACGTTTCCACTTATGCGACTCCAAAGCTGTGCGATTTAAAGTGCGACTTTGAGTGCACCTTTGATCCAACTTTACACTCTGGATCAAAGTTGCAAAGTAGTGCAGGCACCTTTTCAAAGTCGCCTAGATGGGAACGTTTGCCATTGAAATCAATGGGCTGTGACTTGTCATGCGACTATTTGTCCAAAGTCGTATGACAAGTGGCACTAGTGGAAACAAAGCCTTAAACGTATCTGTAGCCAACTTACTCACATGTAGCTCCCTCAGCTGGGCGTGTGTCACACCATGCCATCACAGTGCCATGCAGAAACAACCACGTGGTTGTACACTGTAGAAAATCTGCAGCATGTTGCATTGTACGCTAACAAACAGAACATACTTCCAAAGCCTGCCCCCCCCCCCCCCTCTCTCAGGAGAAACTGCTGGCCAAAAGGAGGCTGTGAAGACAGGAGGAGATCTGAGAAGGAGAGAAGAGAAGGACAACGTTTTCAGGAAGTGAGAGGCCCTCATGCAGAATTCAGAAATAAGGAAGTAAGGTTTTCCCTGAAGAACAGGAAGAAACTGATTGTCTGGCTTTGATTAGACTTTGTAAGCGACACAATCAGCTATACAGAAAATGAATAATGTCGAAGATAAAGATATTTTACATATAATTAATTAAAAAATTTCATTTTTGACTGGACTTCCACTTTAAGCACGTTTTGCATTTTGAAGACCAATTCACAAGTGAAGAGCATTTACAAACACAAATTTACATTTTTGTTTCTACTCATTCTCAAACATACAAATCTGGGCAACACATGCATTTCAGAACTAAAATTTACAACAGCTTACAACTATTCAATTTGTAAAAGAATTCTAGAAGTGCCCTATTATAGAAATGAATCATACAGTAAAGCTGATATCATGTAGCCACAGGGAAATAAAAAAACAAAAAACACCATGCTTCAAGTTAAATCCAAACCGGGCAAAAGATGTTTATTGCATAGTGCATCATGGTGAACTGTTTCCACTCCATGATTAGAAGTGCTTTTCCCATTTTCTAAACCATTGCATCAGTTCTCACATCACTGCGTTTGCCACCATTATACTGTTATAAGATAGTAAGATAACAAGTTTCTACTTATTTAATTTGTTTCATATGTTCAACTATCTCACCTGATCCAGTTCTTCCCACAATTCCAATCTTTTCTTTGGGTTTGATGGTAAATGACACTTTCTTTAACACTAATGGCAGGTTTTCTCTGTATCTCATTTCTGCACTTTCAAATGCAATCTCTCCCTCTTGAGGCCAATCTGCTGGAGGAGCATTGTTCTTAATACGAGCAGGAGCCTCAAGAGCCAAGGTCTGTTAGAAAGGAGTAAAAATTAGATCATGCAGAATAGAACACATTCTTACAGAGGACCTGGATTGCAATTCAAGCAACAGCAGAGAAGAGCCAAAGAAAAAAAAAAAAAAAAAACACAAAAACATGCACAGATTGACCTATGAACACATTGCAAATCAATGTCGATTTCCCTAAATTATACATAAATAGATGAAGCATTCAAAGACGAGATTTGGACTTAAAGGGGTTCTAAACCTTGGTGTTTTTTCACCTTAATGCATCCTATGCATTAAGGTGAAAAAACACCTGCCAGTCACCGCCCCCCAGCACCCTGGCTTTACTTACATGAGCCCCTTTATCTCTTCAGCTGGGACACATTGTCCCTCTATCCACAGGGTCCCGCTTCTTGATTGGTTAGATTGATAGCAGCGCAGCCATTGGCTCCCGCTGCTGTCAATCAAAACCAATGACACAGGCGCCGCAGCGGCGGGGCCGAGTCCGGCATTCGTATCTGTGGACGCAAATGCTGGACTTGGGAGCGCTCCCGCAAGGTAACCCCCTCGGGAGAGCGCTTCTCCTAGGGGGTTATCTGATGCAGGGATCAGAGCCATGCAGAGCCACCGAGAGACCCCAGAAGAGGATGTTCGGGGTCACTCTGTGCAAAACGAGCTGCACAGTGGAGGCAAGTATGATATGTTTTTGTTTTGTTTTTTTAAATAACAAAGATCCTTTACAATCACTTTAAGTGCAAATTGTTGTCCTATCCAGTCTCAAACCTCCATATTTATCCATTCTGGTAAATTCGTTGGCTGCTCTGCCAAACTCCAACTGCACCTGCTTTGTGTTTACATAGACACTAAGGGCCCTTTCACACTGGGGCGGTTTGCAGGCGCTATTGCGCTAATAATAGCGCCTGCAAACCGACCCAAAACAGCCGCTGCTGTCTCTCCAGTGTGAAAGCCCCGAGGGCTTTCACACTGGAGCGGTGCGCTAGCAGGACGGGAGAAAAAGTCCTGCTAGCAGCATCATCGGAGCGGAGTATACACCGCTCCTGCCCACTGAAATCAATGGGACAGCGCGGCTTGTATTTTGACTCTATGTGTTGCGTTTGTTACAATATGATTTTTTTTTATTAATCAGACTTACGATACATGGGACATAATAGTGGTTGGTCATAGAGATATTGTCAGTGTTTGGCTTGAGTAGATTTCTCAAACAAATGCTGTTTTATACAATGGGGGTAAATATCATTGTTGTATTTAATTGACAGTTCAATTAACAGGCTATTGTCTCTATTGCTACAGTACACAAGAAAGAGATTTAGTAGTTTGAGGTTTTCAAACTGAAAGAATGACTGTTAGATTACGGTCAGGTGTTGGCCTGATTAGACAATAGGTATGTAGATGCAGTTTTCAACAGTCCATTTTTTCTACAGCTACAGTAAACAGGCATGTTTTCTGTTGTTTGGTAGCTATGGTAAACAGCCTGACACATAAAAGGGGGTGAGTAGGGACACACACACACCATCATGCTTTGAAAATCAGAAGCCGCCACTCATGATACAAGAACACTGCCTGGTGTCCAAGAAGCATCGTTGCCAATGGAGATCACGAACATACAGTAACAGAAGATAAGTAACTTTTAAGTGTATTTGTACTGTTAGACCATAGGCTGTTCATTTGCTAGCCATTTTTGCTTGTTATAGATATCTGTCAGTCTTGTATTGTATTCCTAATATTGTAATAGTTTTTGTATGTACAGTATCTTTGTATAGTAAAGCACATATACACACTGCAGAAATCTCAGCTTCCTTGCTATACCACAGAGTAACCTTGCTAGATAGACGCAAGCAAAACACTCCAACAGATTTATCTGCATTGTTCATGACTATGACAATTCGAGAGGAGAGCTGAAAAGATACTAGCGGAGGGACTATGGTACAGACATGACTAGCTGCTGTTCTCTGGTTAGACAAAACCCCATTACCTTGATGTAATGACTGATGCGTTCCACTGATGTGAAACGAGCTTCTGTCTCTGAAGCAAGCCTAACTGTGAACTGGAACAATCCTGTTAACTACAAAAACAGAAAAAAAAAAAGTCTTAAACACATGTCTACTACTTTCCATTCACAATGCTTTGTCACAATGCTTTGTAGAAGTAGATAATTTCAATGTTCCAATATCACACACGCCTAATGTAATAAATTACTGCCATAATGGTCAAATTTCAGCAGTAATGCAACACTGTTAATGGATATACCTCAGTTATCTATGGTACAATTCTGAAAGAGAAAATAGATATGCAAAAAAAGAAGGTCCACCTATACATACAAGGGGCTAGAACAAAGAATTATGTTCTAATATGTGCAGTTTTCATACAATATTGTGGATTACATGTATTTATTTTTAATCATGTAGACTTCACAGGCTGTTTTCAGTCAATGTCCTAAAAATAAATTGCTTACAGTAAATACTAATGATAAATGCTAACACAAAAAAACTTTTCCCGTGATCCTGAGAGTTTCAGAAGCAAAACCCCCATTGGCTAACCCAGTGCACTAAGACTCTCTAAATGACAGAGAGAACATTTATATATTTACCTCCCCTCTCCCACCCACAGACAGATTGTATATACAGCTGATGACCAGGTAACCGGTTCAAATAAGCAGTTTTAAGACAGCAGCTGTGTCCTTGAAATCCCATTTTTTTTCTTGTCCTGTTTACCATTATCAAAGTGAAAGTAAAAGAAAATCCCAAAGAAAATCCCAAATTTTGGGTTGACCCCAGAAAAGTAATTGGGAAATCTTCCTGGGGCCCCAAATTCTTTACTTAATTTGCAAGGATTTCGGATTTCCTCTCACTTCCTGTTTTGGCTAGGAAAGGCAAATCTTCCCAATGGGGAAAAAGATGGCACCCCCCCCCCCCCCAGCGGCTAAGTAGCAGCACTAGGGTCTTCGGGTTGAATTCCAACCATGACACTACCGGCCTGGAGTTTGCATGTTCTCCCTGTACCTGCTTGGGTTTCCACCGGGTACTCCGGTTTCCTCGCACACTCCAAAGACATGCTGGTAGGTTAATAAGCTCCTGCCTAAATTGGCCCCAATATAGGAATGAATAGGAGTTAGGACCTTAGATTTTAAGCTCCTTGAGGGCAGGAACTGATATGAATGTACAATATACAGTAAAACCTCGGATTGCGAGTAACTTGGTCTGCAAGTGTTTTACAAGACAGGCAAAATTTTAAAATACAATTTATCGTGATAAAACTAGCGATGTCTTGCAATACGAGTAGCAATTGAGTAGAAGCCTGCGGTCAAACCGGGTATGATTTAAAGTAGTGTGATTTAAAAGTGGAGTTCCACTCAAAAGTGGAACTTCCGCTTATACGCTTCCTCCCCACCTCCGGTGCCACATTTGGCACCTTTCAGGGGGGAGGGGGGACAGGTTATTGACAGGTCCCCTTTACCATTTCTGGAGACAGGGTCACAGCCAGATCTCTCGGAAGTTTGGCCCCCCTCCTCCTTCCCCTGCCGCCGTGCCAATTAGAAAGCACAGTAGGGAACCAGCTGTGAAGCCGAAAGGCTTCACTTCCGGGTTCCCTTACCAGGAATGGCGGCGACAGCCCCCCGAGAGTCAATACAAAGATCGGCTGGGATGCCGACATCGAAGGCTCCGTATTTGTAGTCGCTGACTTCTAATTTTTTTTCACCCAGGCTAGACCTCCTCTTTGGTTTGAATGTTTTTATTAACATTTTCACATTAGGTATAAAAAACAATAGCAATTTTTTTTCGAAAATTGTAACATTTGCACAGTACAGGATGCTCGTTTACCGATGGAAAGACAAGGGGTACTTTGTCTATTGGTACATAGATGGTACTCACCAAGCTCCTTATTAAGCATTTAAGGATAGAGCCTCAATTTGAGATTTGGTGTTTACAAGTTGAAATCAGTTTTTTTTGCTAGAAAATTACTTTGGAGCCTCAAACATTATATATATATATTTTCTAACACCGTAGAGAATAAAATGGCGGTCATTGCAATACTTTGTCACACCGTATTTGCGCAGCGGTCTTACAAGCGCACTTTTTTTGGGAAAAAATACACTTCTTTGAGTTAAAAAATAAAACCGTTAAGTTAGCCCAATTTTTTTTATATTGTGAAAGATAATGTTATGCCGAGTAAATTGATATCCAACATGTCACGCTTCAAAATTGCACCCGCTCGTGGAATGGCAACAAACTTTGACCCTTAAAAATCTCCATAGGCGATGTTTAAAAAATTTTACAGGCTGCATGTTTTGAGTTACAAAGGAGGTTTAGGGCTAAAATTATTGCTCTAGCTCTAACGATCGCGGTGATACCTCACATGTGTGGTTTGAACACTGTTTTCATATACGGGCGCTGCTCACGTATGCGTTCGCTTCTGCGCGCGATCTCGGCTTAACAGGGCGCATTAAAAAAAATAATTTTTTTCCTCATTTTACTTTTTATTTTTACTCTGTTAATAAAAAAAAAAAATTGTCACTTTTACTCCTATTACAAGGGATGTAAACATCCCTTGTAATAGAAAAAAAAGCATGACAGGACCTCTTAAATATGAGATCTGGGGTCAAAAAGACCTTCGATCTCATATTTACACTAAAATACAATAATAAAAAAAAAAAGGTCCCTTTAAAAGCTATGGGTGGAAGTGATGTTTTGATGTTGCTTCCACCCTGCAAGGGTATGGAGCCAAGCGGGGGCCAGTTTCCCCTCAATCAGCTCCATACCACAGACCGAGAAGGATTTGAACGCCTCCGCTGCTACTGACGGCTCTGGTAAGTGGTGGAGGGCCCTGAAGCACGGCGGGAGGGGGCTCTCTCCCGCCACAGATGAAAGTGGTCTCATGGCGAATCCACCGCAGAGGCCACTTTTATCTGAAAGCCGACCGCCCGCTGAAAAAGGGAATACCGGGGTTATGGGAGCTAGGTGCTGCCATAATAACGATATTCCTCTTCAAACAGCCGACATATACCGACGGCAGTCAGCAAGTGGTTAAACAAAGAAGATGGAAAGTGGGGAGAAGAAAGGAAAGAGAAGGGGAGGGGGAGAAGACCCAAAGCTATGGTCCGTTCCACCCGAAGGCCCCTCAGACCGGAGCCGTATGGGGGTCTCCAGTCAAATGGCTGATCCACGGACCCCAGACTTTTATTTTGTCATTCAAGACTGCTGAGAGCCTTTCATTGATCATAAGCCAGGAAAGCTTAAGTGGGTCAAATGGGATGGCAGCTGACTCCTCAGGTTTTTCAAGACCTCATCAGCTTTCAGCCCCAACAGGGCATGTTTAGGAGATTTATTGGAGGTTGATTTGGGTAAGAGTAAAAATAAAGTTGTAAACCCTTCTCCAAAATTGGTGCACCTTGGAGCATTGCCAGCATATGTGGTATGTCTTTCCACCCTGCCCACAGCCTCGAAAGCACTTTGGAGAAGCCCCCGGAACATATGCAGCCAGTCTAGTCGGATGTACCATCTTAGAAGGACCTTATAGCTTGCCTCTATGATAGAGGTATTAAGTGATTTGGAAGCTGCTTGGGCCATCGATTGCCACTGATCTAATTCAAAGTTTTCTTGGAGGTCTTTCTCCCATTTGACCAAGTAATCTTGTTTGACTGAGGTATGCATTAAGATAGTATACAATGCAGGAATATGACCTTTGGTTTTATCATATTTGTGACGCAGATATTCCATGGGCGACATCACCAGATCGCTATTGCGGGATAAAATGCCGAGATAGTGTTTCAGTTGAATATACCGATAATGCTCCGAATCTGGCATCTGATATTTATCTATTAGGGTCTGTTGAGTTAACATGCCCTTGCGGTCACAAATGTCTGCAATGCGCTGGAGACCTTTTTTGGTCCACCAATTGAAATTATGAGGAGTGAGGCCTGGGGTGAAATTTTTGTTTTGCAACAAAGGGGAAATTGGGCCATGTTGTGACTTGAACTAATGAGATTTAGATAATCAATCCCAAATGCCAAATAATAGGGAGAGAGAGGGGCATAAAGTCATGGGTCGGTCCCGAGCCGGTACCCACATGGCATGGCATATCACTTTGGATGGACATGAGTGTGATTCTATATACATCCACAATGAGTGAGGCTGAGAAGAGTGGAATCTGATAAGCTGGGACCAGTTGAGCGGCATAGAAATATCTGAGCAGATCAGGGACTCCCAGACCACCCTTTATTTTTCGGGGTATACAATGTGCCTCTATTCACCCTAAGCCTCTTGTCACCCCACAGAAACTGAAAGAGCTTTCTTTGAAAAGTTAGTAAATCGGTTCTGACCAGAGCAATTGGCAAAGTGCGAAAAAGATAAAAAATCCTGGGAAGGATATTCATTTTTATAGCGTGTAGTCTGCCGAACCATGATGGGGGATGGAGCTGCCAGTTGATCAAGTCTGCTGTTAAGCGTTTGTAGAGTGCAGGGTAGTTTTGGGAATACAGGGTGTGTATGGAGGCCATTAGAAACATGCCTAAATAGGGGAGAGCTACAGGTTCCCAAACAAACTTACCGTATATACTCGAGTATAAGTCGTTCCGAGTATAAGTCGAGGCCCTAATTTACCACAAAAAAATGGGAAAAACTTATTGACCCGAGTATAAGACGAGGGTGAGAAATGCACAGTTACTGTAAGTGGAAAAGAGGGTCAACAATGCCCATTTGCAGCATCACTGTGCCCATTTGCATGCCTCACTATGCCTGTTTGCAGCCATAGGTCCCCTGAACTTCAAACTCGGTAGTTAAGGGTTCCTAGATGCCCCCTAGCTGCAGCCAAAATTTGGGGTCTCTGAACCCAAAGGGTCCCGAAATGACATTGCTGCAGATAGACACAGTTGCCCGAATTTGGGGCCCCGTATCTCGGGGCCACTTAGTGCTAAGAATCCCAAATTTGGTGTGCAAACCCAGGGGAACTAACACCATAACATTTCCAAAGCTGGGGTTTCTAGCACCAAGTGGCCACGAGATACAGGGCTCCAAAAATCAGTTCAGAAAATGTCAAGCACTTTTCTGCAGCAGAGAATGACATTTTCCAAACCAGTTTTGGGGCCCCGTATCTCAGGGCCACTTGGTGCTAGGAACCCAAGCTTTAGATATGTTATGGTACCAGTTCCACTGGGTTTGCATACCAAATTTGGGGTTCCTAGCACCAAGTGGCCCTGAGATATGGGGCCCCAAAGTCGGTTCAGAAAATGTCAAGCACTTTTCTGCAGCAGAGAATGACATTTTCCGAACCGATTTTGGGGCCCCGTATCTCGGGGCCACTTAGTGCTAGGAACTTCAGCTTCGGATATGTTGCGGTACTAGGTCCACTGGGTTTGCATACCAAATTTGGGGTTTCTAGCACTAAGTGGCCCTGAGATACGGGGCCCCAAAGTCGGTTCGGAAAATGAAATTTTTTGCTGCAGAAAAGTGCTTGACTCGAGTATAAGTCGAGGGGGGCACTTTCAGCACAAAAAAATGTGCTGAAAAATTCGACTTATACTCGAGTATATACGGTATATGAAAGTTGCAGGGCTTTCATTGTCCGATTAAGTAGGGAGATATTTAGTGCTCAGGATTTTTTTTTGACTCATTGTGAGGCCAGAGAACCGTGAGATATCGTCCGCAAAAAGTGCACATTTATGTTCTGTCCCCACATTCTATCCCTTTTATGTCTGGGCACTCGTGGATTTTGATAGCCAACAGTTCTATAGCCAGTACACACAATAAAGGCGATAGTGGGCAGCCCTGATGAGTCCCCTTTGAATTGGAAAGGGGTTGGACAATTAGCCCTTAATCATTAGAGATGCTAAAGGGGAACTGTACAGGACTTTTAGAGTCGACAAGAACTTCGGACCAAATCTGTACCTAGATAATGCATAGAAGAGGTAGACCCATTATAGAAAGTCAAAGGCCTGCCGAATATCTAGGGATAACAGCATGCCTCGTCTAGTCCCCCTCCCATCCCAATCAGAACGGACAGCTGAAATAAGGTCTATTATTCTCCTGGTCTGGTGCCTGGCGGCTAGGAATGAATCCTGCTTGATCGGGATGTATATAATGTGCAAGAATATAATTCAGTCTACAGGCCAATATTTTGGACATTTTTAGATCCACGGAGTCTCCATGGTCCCTACCCGGCTTCGGTATGACATGCATATATATGCCGTATTTTCATGAGCTGGGATGCAATTGCCCCTACGGATGTCATTGAAATAAGCGCATAAGCGAGGGATGAGAATCTGTTGATATTTCCAGTAATATAGACCCGAGAAGCTGTCTGGGCCCGGGGCCTTAAATGGGTGTAGGGATTTTATGGCCATTTTAATTTTTGGCTTGGAAAATTCTCCTTCCATAAGCTTGGTATGGGCTTGCTGAAGCTGTAGCAAAGGGATATTTAGAATTTGTCTGCGCTTTCCTTCGAGAATTGGGCCTGTTGGCAATATAGTGTTGAGAAGTCTTGGAAAACTCGCACTATCAATTACAGGTTCTGGGTCAGTTGCCCGCTGTGCAATTTCAATTTGGGTAATGCCGTAGAATATTTCCGGGTATTAATTTCCTGGCTAACAGGGTAGTAGGTTTATCACCCATAGTGGAGTACTTATGTTTTGACCAGCGAATAGATTTTTCTGATTGGGTGGTGAAAGTCATATTTAAAGTGGATGTAAACCCAATGTCTTCCTTTCTAAACTACTGTCATAGGGGTTATCTATAAGGATATACATGCCTCCTGCATGTATCCTTACCTGTCAAATGTCTCCCCTCTCTCTGTTATTAGACCCGAAAAACTGCATATTCTGTGGGTGGGTCTGTTGTCCGGAGCTCAGTGGGTGGAGTCGTGATGTCAGTAGACTCCCCGCCCACCTCTACACTCCCCTTGTCAATATGCATTTTCTTCTGTGTGTTTCTAACACTGAACTTCTGCTATGATCTTTAACAACCAGTGAAAAGACAGGAAAGTAACCACATGACCAGCATGCCAAATCATGGTGAGGTGTGGAACAGCCAATCCTTGCAAAGCTGCTGAAGAAAGGAGTGGGGGAGGGAATTAAAAAATACTGCATGTCTCTTAGGCTAATGCACGAGATGTAAATCACCTGTCACTCACAGCAAGGGGGAGTATTTGACAAAGTTTTTCTCAGTTTGTCAAGAATTGTCTCACTGAACAATAAAAGGGGATTGCTCAGAGATGGATTAACTCTGTGTGGCAAGACTAGGCTCAAATGATAGCAAATCTTATACTCTACAGTATGATATATATATATAAAAAAAAAAAAAAATTTCGGGTTTACATTCACTTTAAAGCCAATCTAGCCAAGTCAATTTTGTGTCGGATATCAATCAAAGGAGCCATTCTCTGTTCATCGAGGAGATTTTGTAACCATTTCCTGCTGTTTGACGGTGCTCTCTCGATTACGTTTAGATCTAGCAGCCAGCTGAATAAGCGTTCCCCGAATGGCAGTCTTATGGGCAGCCCAGTTTATGGCTGGAGATGTATCAAACGATAGATTGTCCCAATAGACTGTGCCTAATTTGGTTTCTATTTCTGAGTACAAGGTGGGATCGTTCAGCATGGATGCATTGAGGCGCCATGGAGAAGGACGTGGCTTTAACCAAAGATTGGAGAGCGACATTTTAACAGGGGAATGATCCGACCACGGAACAGTCAGGATTTCGTCGATATCATGTAGGGCAGTGGTCATCAACCCTGTCCTCAGGGCCCACTAACAGGCCAGGTTTTAAGTATTACCTTGGGAGATGCAGACTAGAATATTGCAATCACTGAGCAGCAAATGATATCACCTGTGATGTATTTCAGTTATCTTGCAAACCTGGCCTGTTAGTGGGCCCTGAGGACAGGGTTGATGACCACTGATGTAGGGTAATAGCACTGGGTGAGTGGATCTCCTCTTTAACCGATTCAGCCCGGAAGATTTTACCCCCTTCCTGACCAGAGCACTTTTTGCGATTCGGCACTGCGTCGCTTTAACTGACAATTGGGCATTCGTGCGACGTTGCACCCAAACAAAATTGACGTCCTTTTTTTCACCACAGAGCTTTTTTTTGGTGGCTATAAACAAAAAAAAGCAACAATTTTGAAAAAAAAAAAAAAAAAAAAAAAAACGCAATATTTTTTTACTTTTTGCCAATATAAATATTCCCCAAAAATATATGAAAAAACTGTTTTTTTTCCTCAGTTTAGGCAGATATGTACTCTTCTACATATTTTTGGTAAAAAATAAAAAATAAATAAAAAAAAACCCCGCAATAAGCGTATGTTGATTTGTTTGCACAAAAGTTATAGCATCTACAAAATAGGGGATAGTTTTATGGCATTTTTATTATTCTTTTTTTTTATTAGTAATGGCGGCGATCTGCATCATTATGGCGGACACATTGGACACTTTTGACACTATTTTGGGACTATTGTCATTTATACAGTGATTACTGTGTAAATGACACTTGCAGGGAAGGGGTTAACCATTAGGGGGCGATGAGGGGTTGTGTGTCCTAGGGAGTGATTCTAACTGTGGGGGGCGGGGTGAGCTTCAACTCGCATGACAGCGATCACTGCTCCCGATGACAGGGAGCAGTGATCTCTGTCATGACACGGCAGAACAGGGAAATGCCTTTTTTACATATGCACTTCCCCGTTCTGCGGCACCGTGACACGATCACAGGGAGACCGGCAGACATAGAGTCGGACGTGGAGCGCAGCGTGGAAGGGATGACGTCAATGTTGGTGAGGAGGGTGGTCTATGTGGACAGCTTTACCCCGGATGCCTGCCTACTTAGGATGTGACCTTTTTAATCATTAACCATGTGAGTTGCAAAATGTTGTACCTTCATTAAATGTAACCATATTGCTACACTTAGAGGCGCCTCTCTTCTCTTTTATACTCTGTAGCTCCTGCTGGATTCTGATTTATGCATTCCCTATTGACACATTTTTTATTTGTGGTTGTGAAACGAATCATCTGCATTTCCAATTATTTCTAATGGGGAAATTCGCTTTGATATACAAAAGTGCTTTGGGTTACAAGCACGTTTCCAGAACGAATTAAGCTTGCAAGCCAAGGTTTTACTGTATATGTAAAGCACTGCACACATTGTCAGTGCTATATAAATAGCTGAAATAAATGAAAAAACTAATAGGGGTTATTAGCCTTCCCTTAAAAAATCCAAAATGAGAAAACAGTTTTCCCTATAGATCTACTTTAACCACTTCAGCCCCGAGCCTTTTTTGAGATTTGTTGTTTACAAGTTAAAAATCAAGTTTTTTTGCTAGAAAATCACTTTGAAAAAAAAAAAAATATATATACACTGTTTGGGGGTTCTGACACCCTAGAGAATAAAATGGCAGTCATTGTAATACTTTATCACACCGTATTTGCGCAGTGGTCTTAGAAGCGCAATTTATTTTGAAAAAATACACTGGAGTTAAAAAAATAAACAGTAAAGTTAGCCCAATTTTTTTCTATATTGTAAAAGACAATGTTACGCCGAGTAAATGGATACCCACCCAACATGTCACGCTTCAAAATTGCGCCCGCTCGTGGAAAGGCGACATACTTTGGCACTTAAAAACCTCTATTGGCGACATTTAAAAATTTCTACAGGATACCAGTTTTGAGTTACAGAGGTCTAATGCTAGAATTACTGCTCTCACTCTAACGCGGCGATACCTCACATGTGTGGTTTGAACACCGTTTTCATATGTGGGCACGACTTATGTATGCGTTCGCTTCTGCACACAAGCTCAGCGGGACGGGGCGTTTTAAAAAAATGTTTTCTTTTTTTATTTTACCTTTTATTTTTGCACTGTCCTTTTTTAAAAAAAAATTGGGGTCATTTTTATTCCTATTACAAGGAATGTAAACATCCCTTGTAATAGAAAAAAAGCATGATAGAACCTCTTAAATGTGAGATCTGTAAAAAAAAAAAAAAAAAAGGACCTCAGATCTTATATTTACACTAAAATGCAATAATTAAAAAAAAAAAAAAAAAAAAAATTCCCCTTTAAGAGCATTGGGTGGAAGTGATGTTTGACGTCATTTCCGCCCGCCAATGCTATGGAGCCGAGCGGGGGGGCCATCTTTCCCACATTTGGCATCCAGGCAGTGAGGGGAGCGCGGACGCAATCGTCTCCGCTGCTACCGGTGGCTTCGGAGTCGACCGGAGCGCGGCGGGAGGGGGAGCTCTCTCCCACCACCAATAAAAGTGATCTCTCTGTGAATCCACCACAGGGACCACTTTTATTGTTAAAGAGAAACGCACGCCGTTCCTGAAAATACCGGGGTTATGGCAGCTAGCTGCTGCCATAACAATGGTGTTTAGCGTCAAATTACCGATGTACAGGTACAGCGATTTGCGTGAAGTGGCTAAAACTACCCTGTCAGGAAAAAAAAATTAAAAATGAAGCAGGCATTCCTAAAAAAGAAGGGACTAAATGCTTACTTTTCTCACTGCCTGGGCTGTCAGAAGCTTCATTCAAGGGAAATCTTCTGCTGAAGTCTGCTGGGCACAAACACTTTGGGATTATCAATCTCCTTGGTCCCCTTGCAACACTGCCACTGACTCACATTACTACTGTGTTTTCTGTAATGATGTGGTGGTCAGTGTATGCAGAAATTGTATTTAAATGACAGAGTCACTTTAAGTGCTTTGCAATTCTGGACCTATTGCTGCTGACAATAACGGTTGTTGGCCATGTTTGGAATAACTATTTATTTTGCACATGGCCCTTTAATTTATCAAATCGCAGATTTTGGTTAGGACAACACAGAAGCATGAAAGCTTCATAATACAATTTCTAAAATAATCTAAAGCCAATTTCGAAAAAGTGCATGAAAAAAATTGAGCAAATCTGATCGGCAACCCTTCATAATATTCTACTTTATCTGCAATTTAAGAGATTCTTTTGGGACAGTACCCCATTTCTGCTTTAGTTTTAGTTTTAATTTGTGAATTGGCCCTGCAGTCTGGAATTTCGTGTAAAACTATGCAGTTGAAAAACTAAACATTACAAGTTCCACATAACCCCTGCCCTAGAATGTACAGAGAATTGACACTGTCTGGGCTTTGTGACTTACCAGTTCACATAATACAGTCCATAGGACTTAACTATTTTAGTTCAGACAACTAAAAGCTTGGTTTATTCAAAAACAATCATGGTTTTCTTATTTTAAAGCGGAGTTCCACACAAAAATGGAACTTCCGCTTTTCGGAAACCCTCCCCCCCTCCGTTGTCACATTTGGCACCTTTCAGGGGGGAGGGGGGTGCAGATACCTGTCTAAGACAGGTAATTGCACCCACTTCCGGCATTGACTCCCACGGGAGTCTATGCCTCTTCCTGTCCCTCCGCGCTGTCTCCTGGGAAACACACAGGTCCCAGGAGATAGCAGGGACCAGTTACGACACGGAGCGCGACTCGCGCATGCGCAGTAGGGAACCGGGAAGTGAAGCCGCAATGCTTCACTTCCCGATTCCCTCACCTAGGATGGCGGCGGCAGCTGCCGAGAGTCGAGCGAGTGATCGGCGTCGGCTGCCGACATCGCTGGACCCTGCGACAGGTAAGTGGCCATTTATTAAAAGTCAGCAGCTGCAGTATTTGTAGCTGCTGGCTTTTAATATTCTTTTTTTTTTTATGGACTCCCTCTAACTTATTTTAAGCCCCACGTACATTTACTGTGGGGTGGCGGCTCCTGTGTGCAGAATCACGTACAGGTGCGCACTTCTGGGTTTGCGGCGCACAAGCAAGCACGCGCCTCACAGCGGGAGCCAATCAGCGGGTCTGGCAGACCCTATGTTTGAGGGAACCCGCCAATCATTCTCGACAGAGGCAGAACGGCGGTCTGCCTATATAAACAAGGCAGATCACCATTCTATTAGTAGAGAAGACAGAGATCCTGTGTTTCTGCTAAGCAGGAACACGGATCTCTGTCTTCCCACAGTTAAAGCACATCCCCCACAGTTTGCAAGAACCCCCTAGGGACACATTTAACCCTTTGATCGTCCCTGATGTTAACCCCTTCCCTGCCAGTGTCATTAGTACAGTAACAGTGCACATTTTTTTAGCACTGATCACTGTATTGGTGGCATCTATAAGACCCCCAAACTCCTCCAAGCTGGAAATTTAACGATCTGATGCTTTCTAGCTGAGTAAATGCTTTTGTTTCCGTCAGGTGGCCCGGAGATGACGTCATATTGTCTCGCCCGGGCCTCCGAGAGTCAGAGGCTGGGACCATCTGTCCCTCGGGAATCTCTATTCCTTCCGGAGGGCGGCGGGAGAGGGGGGGGCGACAGGGACACACACACACACACACACAATATTTACCCTAATTTTTTTGTATAATGTGAAATATGATGTTACGCAGAGTAAATGGATACCCAACATGTCATGCTTTAAAATTAGGCACACTCCTGGAATGGCGCCAAACTTTGGTTTGTAAAAATAACCACAGGCTACGCTTTAAATATTTTTACAGGTTACCAGTTTTAGAGTTACAGAGGTCTAGTGCTAGACTTATTGCTCTAGCAATTCGATCATGGTGATACCTCACATGTGTGGTGTGAACGCCCTTTACATACGAGGGCGCAACCTATCTATGCATTTGCTTCTACGTGTGAGCATGAGGGGATAGGGTCCTCTATAAAAAATATAAAAAAAGAAAGAAGTTTTTTTTTATTGTTTATTTTATTTCTACACTTTCCATTTTATTTTTTAATCACTTTTATTCCTATTACAAGGAATGTAAACATCCCTTGTAATAGGAATAGGGCATGACAGGTCCTCTTTACAAGGAAATCGGGGGTCTGCAAGTCCCCACATCTCTCCTCTATGCTGAAAAGCTTAAAATAAAACAAAAATAAAATAAATCCATCTCAGGCTTTCAAGCGAAAACAAAAAACAGCAGTGTTTACATCTGACAGCGCCAGAAGTGACGTTATGACGTCGCTTCTGGCAAGGGGAGGGTCAGAGATGGCTGGGGACCATCTGGTGGTGATCACCCAGGAGGACTTCCTAGTTAAAACCAAGACACCTGATGGTGACACAAAAACACCACAGTAGGTGACACAGCTGTACTTGCCATCTCTTATTAGCTAGCTGCTGTGTCAATGTGTTGAATGGACTTTGCTGAAGCTGCTGGAGAAGAGGCTGTAGTATTACACACTGGAAACATGTGCATCTTAGTCTGCCAGACCTAAGATGGCACCCCACATAGTCCATTGACATCAGAACACATTACTTGCATGGTCCAGTCTCACCTTTCTTAAACACCTCTCTATTGATAGAGCGGTCTGGCCGCTAGGGGTTCAGATGGGTCAGCTCACTATGTATATATTTTGTTGTTAATTTGTTTTTTAATTATGTATTATATTTATGTAATGTCTCTTTCTTACCATTTTATTTGATAGTCAATATTAACGTGCCTGAAAAAGCGCAACGAGCACGCAACATGTAGATCGAAATTTCTTTCTTTTGAACATCATTCTACCGCTTCCCTGTAGTTAACCACACTCTGGATTTTTGTATACCATGGAATGACTGATTCATCTCTCAGACTCCCTGCAGATTTATTATAGTTCTGTACAGTAGCGGTATCATATAAATTATGTCCCGATATTAATGTGTGTTTTTTAGACATGTAAATAAATGTGTTTATAATAAAAATATATGTTTGTGTAATCGTTTGGTTGTGCCTAAAAAGTCCAAGTCCCATTTTCTCTCGTTATTCCAAAAGTATAGCATGAACCGGGCCAAACTTCCTTAGCGGGGAATAGGCAACCTCCTTCTGACCCTAAGGTCATAGGCGACCAATCCAAATAATTCCCTTAACCCCAGGAGGGGTGTACAGATTAGACTATAAAAAGACTTTAGGCAAAATGTCCTGGAAAGGTATCTTCAGAGAGACTTTACAGATGCATCCATCACATAAGAACACTAGCTCAAAACTGAGGCTTGGATAGGTGGGAGACGTTATGCCTTGGTGGGAAAAACTGCCTTTTTTGGCCAGTGTCCATTTACCAGTATGGCGCTATATAAATCCAGTATTAGAATAATAAAGTCCTGTGATGTAGGTTTAATTAATGTAATGTTCGTCACATATGTTGAACATTCAATAAACTCAGATTATACAGACAAAAAAAAATTTGTTTTATCTTCCAGTCATGTCTAACCTACCTGTACTGCGTATGACATAGCAAGCCCAGCATATGCTGGAGAGATACTGCCATGCATCAAAATAATCATGAGGCCAGTTGTGGAAATTAGGGAAATACTAATTATGTCCAGACGTATGGCCAACCAGCGCATGGCACAGCTAAATAGATAGAATGGAGCCTGATTACTGTCCAACAACTCCTGGTACCTAAAACACAGTCAAGGGGAAAATTAGACATAAGCAAGGTGCACAAAAGACAATAAACGATCCTTTCAAAACCCAGACTTCTACCACTGCATTTATTACAAAACTTCAGGGCAAAACTAAAAAATGATTTACATCATTGAACGCTAGGGTAAGATTTTTTATTGCATAGCAACATTGATTGAGCTTAAACCAAGGTAAGTATGCATATCTCATTGGTTTGTAGCAATAGATATACAAATAAACCGCCCCTGAATCTCTCTTACTCCACTGCGCCAAAGAAAAGTGCAAAGCTATATAAAAGATATGTAAATGAATACAAAATGTGTGTACATACACAGTTTACAGTGAAAAAAGCTGCCACTTAAATACGTAAACTGATCAGAATCCCAAAACTATACCTCTCACAAGTGTACAGATAGAGATGGCGGCGCTAATATAAATTATGTAAAATAATGGGTCAGAGCAGCAAATTGCCTATGACCCTCTACTTATATATAAAAATAATAATAGTGTCATGAAAAATATTATTTTTATCATGAAAATAAATTTCTTTAAAAACCAGTGAAACGTGTCACTATAAATAATAAATTACAAGAAATGAATGAATAAGTTCAACAGTTGTTTTTCAATCTTCTTGTGTGAAAAATCTTCTACTCTTCCACCACACCACCGTGATAGTGACACCACTCCCTCTGAAGAGCGCACTCACCAGATTGTATAGCCATTCCATTTGAAGAAGTCTTTTCAACGAAACATGTCTTGGGCATGGTTACACGGCATTCCATTGCACTGACATTAGATGCCGCTGTCTGAGGAGGACTACACCGATCGGATGGCTGGGCCTTAGAAGGTTGGGTGAGAGATACACCAGTTTACACTTCAGGTCCGCTGTGACCGCGGTGCACCGTTGGATCACTGATCCTGTTTGCTGTGCTTGCTGTGGATTTTTTTTAAAGGCTTTTATGTTTCAGTTTAAAAGTGAGTGTAACCATTGAAGTGTGTTTGAAGTGATTTTAATAAATCTGTCAAAATGGTATCACACTATGTGGAGCACTTTATTCATTTTTTCACATATGGAGCTGGCTTGATTGGATTCACAGTTCATCACATGCAACCCAGGTGTGGTTCAATTGCTGTTTTGCCGAACACGAGAGTGGGAGGCTATACAATCTGGTGAGTGCGCTCTTCAGAGGGAGATGTGTCACTATCATGGTGGTGTGGTGGAAGAGTAGAAGATTTTTCACACAAGAAGATTGAAAAACAACTCTTGAACTTATTCATTCATTTCTTGTAATTTATTATTTATAGTGACACTTTTCACTGGGTGTTAAAGAAATTTATTTTCATGATAAAAATAATATTTTTAATGACACTATTATTATTTTTATATATAAGTAGAGGGTCATAGGCAATTTGCTGCTCTGACCCATTATTTTACACAATTTATATTAGCGCCGCTATCTCTATCTGTACACGTGTGAGAGGTATAGTTTTGGGATTCTGATCAGTTTATGCATATCTCATACCTGAGCGATCGCTGTGGAAGCATGCAAATCACTCCAATCAGCACTAAAGCACCACAGGACTCTGAGAAAAAAAAATATCAAGACCCACTTGGAAATACTGTGTGCTTACCTTTGCAGAAACTCATGACCTTTATTATAGGCATGGATTGTAGAATGTCCTTGAATACTAGATGTAATATGTGATAAGAATGGACTTTGTGTGATGTTATCCAGTCGCTTTAACTCACGGATAAAAACCCTGCAAAGATGAAAGAATCAACTGTGTTTAGTAAATGCACTTTCCTTTAATCAATTCAATTAATAAAATTACCATTTACAGACTTCTAATCTTATTTTTTCTTTGGATTGGGCAGCTTACTGAATCAATTTTCAGAATTACACAATGTACACATTTGCAGGGAAACACTTACCTAGAAACAACATGCAATATGGTGAAGAGGACAATTAGAGGTCCAACAGCTACTAGAAACCACGGGAAGACAAAGGAAATCACTCCCAGGCAAAAGAACACTAGTATAACGTTTTGAACAAACATTTCAGCTTGAAAGGGAAGCCGGACATCAACTGCATATTAAAAGGAAAACAAGACAACACAATCAACACGTCTTCATCTCTTCTCAAAATACAGCAGTAAACGAACGATGTTGGGTAAAATATATCAGCCGATGAGCAATGGTGGAAAATTAACTGGAATAAGGGTATACAATTAGCACATACTGTATATCCTTCAATATCTTAAGATGCTACAAAAGGAGATTTTTTTGTACTAATGGCAGAAGTATTATAAAGGCTCAGCCTGATTTTTTTTTGCTGGATCTGGAATGCCCAGCTCTAGTATAGGTAAATTTGCCGGGGGGATAGTGTGATACCCCCATTTAAAAACATTTAAAAATGCACGAGCAGTAGGCTGGTACTAAGCAAGAGGACAAACTTCTCCTTTTATAAGGTTAATAGTGTGTTTTTGTCTGGCATATGCCTTAGCACATACTATATATTAAACACAATAGTAAATACAATATAACATTTGCTTTAAGAACAACATTGGCTTTCAAGTACTGCACATACCAAGTTTGTATCCAATTAGTCACATGCATTTGGTTGATGCATCCAAAAATCATTGCTTTTACACCCTGTTGACCAGATGCATGTCCGGAAGCGCTGGTATACAGTGCAAATACACCAATATTACAGTGTTAAACAGCATACAGCTGTTTTAGGCTTTTGGGCCATCATCGGTGTAGCATATGGAAACCACAGCTTCTATAGAGACTTAAAGGGGTTGTAAACCCTAGTGTTTTTTCACCTTAATGCATCCTATGCATTAAGGTGAAAAAACTTCTGTCACTCAGCAGCCCCCCAGTTTTACTAACCTGAGCCCCTTCGTTCTCCCGCCGGAGACGCGCTCTACCTCTCGGGCCGGGGTTCTCGGCTCTTGATTGGATAGAATGATAGCAGCGCAGCCACTGGCTCCCGCTGCTGTCAATCAAATCCAATGACATGGGTGCTGGGAGGTGGGGCCGAGTCCGGCATTCTGTGTCTATTGAAGCAAATGCTGCACTCGGGAGCGCACACGCATGGTAACCCCCTGGGGGAGCACTTCTCCTAGGGGGTTTCCAGATGCCAGGAGGAGCAGCGTGCGACACCAGGGGACCCCAGAAGACGAAGTTCGGGGCCACTCTGTGCAAAACGAACTGCACAGGAGGTATGATGATATCTTTGTTATGGAAAAAAAAAAAAAAAACACGAGGATTTAGTAACTTTAATGAGGATGTACATACACATACATACTATACAGGTTATGGTGAGAAGGGACTAAAGCAATAGAAAAGCACTTACTCTAATCAGTGCATAGCAGAGTAAAAGACTTAATAAAGGTTAGGTTAAGCTTTACAACACGTTACACCCGTATTTAGGATGTAGCATGTTCCAGCACATCCATCCGACATGCTCTACCCGATTTCAGGTGCAATGCTTTGCAAGCATTTAGCGTGGCCACCCCTGTATATTCAGTGTATGATGCTCAGTGCTTAGGGAAGGACTACTATCATAATTCCTGGTCTGACAGCCTTCTTGACCACCAGTTCAAGTAACAGCAACTGTTCCAAAAAAATCTGCTTCTTTTCAGTGGTACAGCTGCCCCTGGTGCAATAAAGTACAAACCAGTGGTACACTGCTAGTGGTGCAATGATGATAGAGAACTTGCCAATACTCTGGGGTAGGAAGGAAAGAGCACTAGCTGAAACGGAAGGAGGGGGGTAGAGAAACCCTTTTTTCTAAGATGACTGGAGTTTAGCTAGTGTGCAGATAATCAACAGCTGTGTTGATTTTTACCTTCATCCATGTCCTTAGAAAATCTGTTCAAAATACGCCCTGTTGGAGTAGTATCAAAGAATTTCATTGGACTCCGGAGAATACGCCGGAAAAGCTCATCATGGAGCTTAGATGAAGCTCGTAGTGTACCCTGAAAGGCAGCAAAGCACAAAAATAAAAATCCTCATCAGCCAAGGTCAGCTAACTCATCAACTCCGAGAAATAAATAGCCCAATACCTTGACAAAGACAACTCCACGTATAGCCTTTAAAATAAGCATTATGACCATAGACAATGCGTAAATGCCAGTATAGTATAGTACATGGGGGTTGTCCTTCATACTGTTACTGACAACAGTTTCATTGTGCACCACCACAGATGTATTCTAAGGAAAAAAGAAAGATATTTTAAACACATACTGTAAACTAGTGCGCTGCAAGCTAATGACTGTCCTGCTTAATGTACTAAACACCAGACATTGCAAGTTTTTTTCTGTCAGGAACACTGTCAGAAATGGTTTATCCTTTTTTTAGTCATTAGAATGAAAAGTCATCTGATTTAAAGTGGTTGCAAAGCCACTTGTAATGTTACTAAACCCACTCTGTTAGGTAGCAATAAGTGCCCACTGTATGCTATTTAAAAAAAAAAAAAAGCCGATATCTGCCGTATTTCAGGGCTCCTCCCGGCACTCATGTGACCGGCCATCTCTCTCCTCTCCCTGTCTGACAGTGGGAGGGACCAAAAACTCCAGCTGACGTCAGCCGGGAGGAAAGCTGCAGCTGACGGAGGCACGTAAACTCACCACGGTGTCAGGGCTCAGCAGCCATGATAAACCGTGGTAAGTTTACAGAGGGGAGGGCAGAAGCAGGCAGGATCAGCCAGGTATTACAGATGATACAGGGGGCCAAATTACACAGTCCTGTGCTGTTATGCGTGCTTTAAAAAGGAACAGGATCCAATTTTTTTTTTGTTACAAACACTTTAACTTGGATTGGTAGGATGAGCTATTTTAACTCTGTCCTTTATCTCATAAGATGCACAGGTATTCCATATATTCGCATGCAGGGAGTCTCATTTATGTTTATTGGGACACAGCAGCTACATGGACACAGCCATTGGTTCCAATTTGACAGCTGCGTGGATGCATAACTCTGAACATACACTGTCTGTGTTCGGAGATATGCACCTGCTTGACTGTCTAAATGTGCAGCTGCTGCATCCCAATAGACAAGAATCGGACTGCCTCCACACGCATGTTAGGAACACCCATGCATCCACCTTTCACACAGGTGTACGGGATGGGTATACCGATGTGAATGACGCCTTATAGTATTTTAAGAAAAACATTAATTGGACAGTGGTTACTGTGGTATGAGTGAGTAATTTTGTTGCATGAAAGAGCCATTAAAATTAACTTTTTTTTTTGGTCTGTTAAGGATACTATTTAAATTACAATATTTTGTTGCGCTAGGGGATGACAGCTATGGATGGGGGTGAGCAATATACAAAGGGATAGTAAGTTATATAAAAAAATAAAGAATTAAAAGATATCAATTTAAATAACAGTCATGTGTGAGTTACAATACATTTATATGATAAAAATAATGATAATAGAAAATAAAAAATGAAAAATAAAATATGAAAAATGGTAAAAAAAAGTCCAGGGATGGTGCTGGGTTGATGAACAAAAGTCCAGGCATAAAAACTGGGATAAAATGAGTGGAGAGGGGGGGGAGGGGGGAATGCAGAGTATAGGTCTATGACCTCAGGGGGAGAGATGCAGATACAAACACAGGAGGCAGCTTGCTTGAAGGGCAGAATTCACCTTTGGAGAGAGATAAAAAGGAAGAAAAGCAGCGCCGACCTAAGTGCAGTACTGTAGCATAAACATTTATTACAGGTTAAAATGCACTCACTCAGACTAAGGTAGATACAGGCACATCAAGTAAAAAATCCATCCGGGAAGCTGTGTGGTGGGCAGCAGGGCTCCACAGGGGGCGATCCTGAAAGCTGGAGTGTGTTACACTTGTCTCCTTGTCCCGTCTGAAGGCGCAGGTGGTAACCAGTGTCACAGGCTGGGTTGAGACAGGCACAGTGTGGATCGTCTGTTAAGTTGTATTTCCCGGGTATCAGTGACGCTGGGGGCGTGCACGCGTTCGGAGCATGCGTGCTCCTTCATCAGGCATCTTCATCTGCCTGATGAAGGAGCACGCATGCTCCGAACGCGTGCACGCCCCCAGCGTCACTGATACCCGGGAAATACAACTTAACAGACGATCCACGCTGTGCCTGTCTCAACCCAGCCTGTGACACTGGTTACCACCTGCGCCGTCAGACGGGACAAGGAGACAAGTGTAACACACTCCAGCTTTCAGGATCGCCCCCTGTGGAGCCCTGCTGCCCACCACACAGCTTCCCGGATGGATTTTTTACTTGATGTGCCTGTATCTACCTTAGTCTGAGTGAGTGCATTTTAACCTGTAATAAATGTTTATGCTACAGTACTGCACTTAGGTCGGCGCTGCTTTTCTTCCTTTTTATAAGGATACTATTTAAAGCTTTTTTTAATAGCTGTTCAATAAAGCGGTTGTAAACCTCGGACATACAATTTGAGCAAAGCCCATATTTCTTTAGTGTTTACTTCTCTCCAAAGCACTAAGTATCATTTCTTCCTGCTGTATAGTTCCACTGTTATCTGCATGAGTTACTTCTGACAAGTTTTCCTGACACGGAGAGCTAAAAAGGTGACAGGGGAGGGATCTCAAGTACACAGCTTGTGATTGACAGCCACAGCTCTTTTCCTGTGTGCTGTGTGAAGGGGAGTGTGTCCCTTTCCTTCAATCAGCTCTCAAAGCTCTAGTGCAGTGTGTATATGCAGCTCCTCGCCCCCTGCGTTGTGAGTCTGTGAAAAATCTTTTTAATTTCTAAGTTTTACAAGGATGTACAGGACAAATGGCTGCAAATAAACAGGCTCAACTTATGTAAGAGGACTTCTGTGGGAGGATCTGTTTATCACCTGAGGCTAGTCATTTCACTGGGTACAGGTAAATGTTTACAACCATTTTAAAGCCAAACTCAGAGGAAATTTCTTTATAACGATTGCAGTAAGGCTATAACCCCCAGCTCTGCCCTGCTTGTTCTGTATTGTATTTGATGACAGAGTGCCTAAGATTGGCAGAGCAGTAAACAGAATGGCTTCAGGGTAATGGTCGCACAGAGGCATAATTGTGGAGGAGGAGGAGTTGTGCGTTTTAATGGTTCCCTAGACAAAAACAGGCATTTAAACCTTGCAGTGCAGGGCGAGCCCCACTGCACAGTTACTTTTGGATATTAAAGTGGAATTCCAGGCTTTTCCCAACTATGCTTAAACCTGCTCCCACTTATACATGCCTATCCTGGAGGGTGCTCCCATCTGGTCACATGATCAGCTCAGGGGTGAGGAGGGACAGCAGACAATGGATGCCCAATAGCAAGCCTATAGGCGACATCACTGCCCAGGCATTTTTAGCCATTTTTCTGTGATCTCTCCTCTCCCTTGAAGTTGGTCGATGGGGAGATCATGTAACCTTCATAATAGGCAAGTATAAGCATTTTCCATTAAAAGGGTAGTTTGAATAAGAGAAGGGGGTGGGAGCAGATTTAAGCAAAAACTTGTCCAGCCTGCTGGAAAAAAAAAAAACTCCAGCAAGATTACTTTAGCAAACTGCAAAGTCTGCACGGACAATCTTAAATATTTTTTTTTTTTTTTTTTTATCAGCCCTGACTGAATTATCAGTGGACTGCTGAAAACCTCCCCCTTGTGTTATGAAGGATGAAGCATGGATGAAGCATGGATGAAGTTTTGTAGCCCTAACACTAATATAGAAGTTACATTTTTCCTACCAAGGTAGGCTGGTTAGTAGTTATTTGACTACACCTCTCTCTCTTTTCCCTGTATGGAGTGAGCTTTTCTATTTACCTTAGTTAACCTTTTATGGGTCCTTTACCCATTTCACATTTGGCAGTGGACATTCAGCTCATTTCTGGCACTACCACTTTATACACATTAAGACGTTTCTATTATGCACGTCCCCACGTGTGATGCACGTCACCACATGCATGCCCTGTCTGGAGCACTCCTTTGATTGCCTTTCGGTCCTCCCTGCAAACTTTTGAGACTTTATATCAAGATTATTAATGTTAATGTTATTGATTGCCTGTGTTTCTCTCTCCTTTAGAATAATTAACAAGCTCCCGAGGAAGCAATCACTCGCAAAACATATAGAGCTTTTTTGCATACTATAACCCAATACAAGGATATACTCCTGTATTGTTATGCCTTTGACTTACATGACCTATATTGGAGAAATCTAGCTAGTTTCTTGCACTCTATTTGCAACATTTTTATGATTTTTTTGTATTATGCGTTTAATAAAGTTTGTATATATTTTTTTATAATTGGTGCCTGAAAAGTCCATCTTTGTTGCTTTTCTATTTTAATATAGAGGTTAGACAGTACAGGAGAACCAAGGCCCCCCACTTACCAGAGACACTCACTTTGCACTGTGTGTACAAAGGTGGCAGTGTCCCTTTAAGCCTTTTAATTGATAGAAACCTTACGTATAACTTAAAGTGGTTGTAAAATCAGAAGTTTTTTTAATCTTAATGCATTCTATGCATCAAGGTAAAAAACATTCGGTGTGCAGCAGCCTCCCTCAGCCCCCCCAATACTTACCTGAGCCCATCTCGATCCAGCGATGTTACAAAACAGTCTCCGCTGCCCGGGACGCTCCTTCCTGATTGGCTGAGACAGCAGCGTGGCACCATTGGCTCCCGCTTTTGTCAAAGTGAGTGAGCCAATGAGGGGAGAGAGGGGGTGGGGCAGAACTGCAGCTTTGTGTCTGAATGGACACACAGAGCAGCGGCTCGGCTACCCCATAGCAAGCGGCTTGCTGTGAGGGAACTCGGCAGGAGGGAGGGGCCAGGAGCACCGGCAAGGGACCCGAGAAGTGGAGGATCTGGGCTGCTCTGTGCAAAACTATTGCACAGAGATGGTAAGTATAACAAGTTTGTTATTTTTAATTTTATTAAAAAGAGACTTTAGTATCACTTTAAAATTAGGAAAAAATTATCTTTTTTAGTGCAGTAAATATGTACTAAAAATTGTTAGGTTAGGAGTTTTTTCATTTTAAAAACTTTAAAGTAAACGTTTATTTATGCTGCCATTATCTAATGAGAGGCAGCTAAAGCCATGTTTTCTCCCCACTTTGAATCGGGTTCAAGAATGTTAGATGGTAGATATTACTACTAAATAGAGGGGAGATTCCGTCTGCTCTACAGACTCGCCTTGGACATTGTGGTGTAATGTGTAGAAGAATTTAGAATAAGGCTTCATGTACACTGCTGCTGGTAAATGGACGTTTAGGAGCAGTTGGTCGTTTTTTTCAGCTGCCCCTGAAGTCTTCTCTGTGTTTCGTTTACAGGCATTTTTAATGGAGATTATTTTTTTTTTTTTTAATGTAATTTTTAAAAGCGCTCCTAAAACACAAGCGCAGCATGTAAACACGGAAAAACTGACGTTTGTAAACGTTGTATGCTATCTGTCACGTTAAATTGTTCAGGGGAGGTTGTAAAACGACCCAAGTACATTAAGCCTAAGAGATTGAGCTGGTTTGATTCAAAGTTGTTGAAAGTATGAACACTTACCCCGCTGCCCTGATTAATCCAGTAGCTTAACCACCAGTTGCTAAATGCTGTGCTTCCTACATTGAGCACAAACAGAGCCATGATGATCAAAAAGGCAAATGGACCTCCAGCTGCCTGTATGTAAGTGCCATAAACAGACCAAGGTACTGATCCTTTGCCCTTCACCTCCATCTGCATAAGCTGACCTGTGGAAAATAGAATACACCATGATTTAAAAAGGAGTTGTTGGCTTTCTTACAGACAAAACTCAAATTGACAGACGTGGCCATCACGGTTACAGGAAAAACTAATAATCTGAATCCCTGCATCCAAGACTGGTATCACATATGCACCAAATGCAGTAGCAGCCATCAGCTTGCGATCCATTTGTTAAGCAGGCTGTGGGCTTGAAAGTGATGCAGCGGCTCCCCAGCTGCCAATCTCACACAGTAGGTGGCTTCATTAAAAAAAAAAAAAAAAAAAAAAAAAGATTGCCATAACCCATGTTGCCCTGCACACATGTGCAGATGCACACCCAGGGAGTGCGCTAGAGCTGCACGATTCTGGACAAAATGAGCATCACAATTTTTTTTTTCATAGAATAAAGATCACGATTCTCGGCGTAACATCTTTCACATAATACAAAAACTTGGGCTAACTTTACTGTTAAGTTTTTCTTAATTCATTGAAGTGTATTTATTCCCAAAAAATTGCATTTGAAAAATTGCTGCGCAAATACAGTGTGACATAAAATAATGCAACAACCACCATTTTATTCTCTAGGGCAGGGGTAGGCAACCTCGGCCCTCCAGCTGTGGTGAAACTACAAATCCCATCATGCCTCTGCCTCTAGGAGTCATGCCTGTGATTGTCAGGGTCTTGCAATGTCTCATGGGACTTGTAGTTTCAAAACAGCTGGAGGGCCGAGGTTGCCTACCCCTGCTCTAGGGTCTCTGCTAAAACAAATATATATAATGTTTGGGGGTTCTAAGTAATTTTCTAGCAAAAAATACTGATTTTAACTTGTAAGCAACAAGTGTCTGAAAAAGGCTTAGACTTTAAAGGAGAAGTGTGGGAATGCAAAAATAGGTGGTACATGCTACCCTCATACCTGCATTGCATTTCTTACTTTCCTCAGCCTTTTAGTTTTTGCAGAATAGTCTTTAGAAGATCCCAGAATCAGCCTCTAATGGTTCTTTCTCAGTTCAAAAGTTTCCAGGGGGTGGAAAACATCTCCACAATCCAGCCCCTCCTTCACTCCTTCCCTCTGGAGGACATGTGGGTGTGTTTGGTGAAGAGGTGCACACCCAGGCTGCAATCTAGAACGAGCACGTTCTTCACATGCCTCTGTTTCCATGGCAGTGTGACCCCAGCTAAAACCGGGAAGCAGAGACTGTGTTACAGTGAAATCCTCACCTTTCTCTGGCTGTTATCTGCAAGCTCTCCTCTCTCCTGGGCTTTGATGTTCCTTCCTGTGTCCTCTGAATTCCCTCCCCCTTTGTCCCCTCACTCATTCAAAGTCTGTATCAGCGTCTTCTCCAGCTGACTGGGAGGAGGGGGGGAGAGTCACTTCTCATGTCCAGAAATGAACACCGGTAAGTTCGCTATATATAGCACTGTGTTATATCAGAAGAGGAGACATGATAAGGAGCGTAGTGACCTGTGCCCTGTGTCTGTTCTCTGAAATGCACACAGTGCCATGTGTAGAGAGCATACCTGTGTACAGTACATAGGAGAGGAGACTGACACCTCCCCCACATCTAAAGTGACCCCCGATAAGACCCCAGAGTCTCCTCTATTGTACATACAAATGATCCCTCTGTCGCTGTACGGCATGTAATGGCTCCATTTACAATGACGGGAACATTATTGCTATAGGGGTACTAGGTAATACACCAATTATGGGGGAGTAAAGCTCTGTCCATGTCTGAGGAGCTCTGGGCTTCAGTATGAAAATACAAGTAGATGTGAATGGAAGGTTTCATTGTCTCATATAAAAATCCAGATAGTCAATAAAAAGATTCATTCACAATGTTAGTTCTGATTTCATTTTACTATACCAGTAACGCATAGAATGCCTGTGTGCTGTCACATCCATATGTGTATTCTGTTTTACAAATATATTGTTTTCACTCTGGTAGATAGTAATATGTAGAGGACATTTACATACACAGCACTATCAGTGACTTCTCCTACCTTAGTCACTGACTGAAGTGCTCCTATCTCTGCCGACTCTTCTGACCACTGAAACATGCTGCGGGGGAGAAGGGAGGGGGAACAGCTACACTCTGTGAAGTCTCGGGAGTGAGCAGATAGAGGACATCAATCAAGCAAAATGTCAGGAAAGTGGGTGGATCCAGACTAAAGAGCCAGACCATTGTGGTTATTACACCGTATGAAAGTCTGTAGCCCCTCCCACAGGTATTTAGCTCGATTTTAACAGAATGGGGGCACTTCTGAGAGGACTGGAGAAATTTTTAGATATCCGCAGCTCACATAGAATAGATGTAAGCAAAAAAAGGAAACCCATACTTCTCTTTTAAGTGGCTAAATTGACGTCCCACCACCTGTAATAGCAATCAAGTGGCTAAACAGCTGCTAAGATGGCTTGTACAATATAGGGAATTGCTGGCTGAAAAAGATATCTGCAGACATCATTCAGATATCTCCACTCAAAGTCCATGACGCCCACCCGGGGGAAGTGGTTAAAGCGTTACCTATTGAGATTTTTGGAGTGCGTTTTGTTTATTTGGAATATCACCGGCGCACGCGATTTTTAACCACTTAAAGAGGAGTTCCAGTCAAAAAAAAAAAATAAAAAAATTAAAAGTCAGCAGCTACAAATACTGTAGCTGCTGACTTTTAATTGGACACTTACCTGTCCCTGGGTCCAGCGATGCGGGGGATCGAAGCCCCGCTCGTCTCCCCCTCCGTTCAGCAGCGCCGGCATTGCAACTGTGGGCGCCGGGCTGTGGCTTCACAGCCTGGCACCCACTGCGCATGCGCGAGTGGCGCCGAGTGCCGTGATTGGCTGCTCAGTCACAGATGATTGACAGGAGGGAGGGAGCAGAGCTGAGCCCTTCCTGTGCCGAGGGGGAAGTGATGTCACCAGCCCAGGCACTGGAAGAGGCAGACTACGAGGGACCCCCTAGCAACAGGCATTTAGGAGGTGAGTAAAAAAAAAAAAAATATCCAAATGTTTTTTTGTATTTTTTTTTAGGATTTTTCATGTAGTTGTTTTTTTTTTGGGTGGAACCCCACTTTAAGGACCAGGCCTATTTTTTACACTTGGTGTTAACAAGTTAAAATCATTTTTTGATAGAAAATTACTTAGAACCCCCAAACATTATATATTTTTTTCCAGACACCCTAGAGAATAAAATGGCGGTAATTGCAATATGTTATGTCACACCGTAAGACAAGAGTAAAGTTAACCCAATTCTTTTTTTATATTTTGAAAGATAACATTACGCCGAGTAAATTGATACCCAACATGTCACAAACGTTGGCAGTTAAAAATCTTGGTGATATTTAAAAAAATTTGCAGGTTGCCAGTTTTGAGTTACAGAGGAAGTCTAGTGCTAGAATTATTGCTCTCCCTCTAACGATCCTGGCGATACCTCACATGTGTGGTTTGAATACTGTTTACATATGCGGGCGCAACTTACGTATGCGTTCGCTTCTGGGCACGAGCTCGGCAGGACGCTTTAAATTGTTTTTCTTATTTATTTTACTTTTTATTTTTACACTGACCATTTAAGCATTTTTCTTTGGGTCACTTTTATTCCTATTACAAGGAATTTAAAAACATCCCTTGTAATAGAAAAAAAGCATGACAGGACCCTTTAATGTGAGATCTTGGGTCCAAATAACCTCAGATCTTACATTTACATGGAATAAAAAAAAAAAAAAAAAATACCCGCTGCCACCAGCGGGTACAGCGTGTATACCAGACCATTATGCTTTTACTTTGCAGGGAACTACAGAGGAAGTAAAACCCATCAGGGTTTACTTCCTCTTTAATGTAGGGGCAATCCATTCCAACAGGCCTCATTACAAAATGTATTTTTTTCCCCAAAGATAGTTCTAGACAAATGTAAATGTTGTGCTGCTAATAATGATAGAAGTCCTTGTATATACAATGAGGCCGATTTACTGAAGGAGTTGAAAATCTTCACTCAAAAATTGTTGAAATATTTCCTTCAATTACCCAACTATGCGAAAAGCAAATTCCTGTTTACTTTCATTACCCAATCTTGTGCAGAGGCTTTTCGTGGAATCGGATAACTGAAGTGGAAAATTGCACAATTTTTTTTTTTTTTCTTTTAAATTCCTTTATTTTATTTCAACAATGCATGTTACAGTGTGATATACATGTTATCAAGATCTATAACATTTAGTGAGTGATAAAAAAAAATAAAAAAAATAAAACAGAGGCATGAAGAGGACTTTAACAGAAAACTACCGTCGACTAAAGACGTGAACACATATTCATTCCTCTAGTTTACACGGTCTGCATAATGAAATCAGAGCCCGAGTGTATGGGAAAGTCTAATGTTATGCTTATCATACTATCCATTTGCAAGCAGTTCCCTGGGAAAATTGCACAATTTTTTGTGGGAAGATTCTCAGTTACTTTAGTAAATCAGCCTTAGTATACTTGATAAGAAATCTATAGATAGTTAGCAAAATAGTGCTTATACCTTCGTCTTTCTTTACAACCTTTTCTTTCTTCACAGACCCGGATTTGTTTCCTTTGTCCAAAGGTTTCTTCAATGAAGTGCTCACATTCTTTTTTAGACTCACCTACAAGAAATAAAGTATTTCAATGGATTTGGATACCTCCAACCAGGTAACTATAGCGAACGTCTGCTTTAACCACTTAGCAACCGCCCTATAGCAGTAAAACTGCTACAAGGCAGCAGCTGTGCGCAGAATCACGTATATATACATGTGATCCTGTACTTCCGGGGTAGGGGGGCGCAAATGCACGCCACTGCTGGTTCACTCCCGCTGTAATTACACACAGCGGGAGCCGATGGCAGGTACTGCGGACTTGATATTCGCCGGCACCCGCTGATCGTCAGAACTAGGATCTGCCAATCTAAACAAGGCAGATCGCCGTTCTGACAGGGGGGGTTGGAGGCAAGAATCCTGTGTCTTTGCGAAGCAGGGACTAGAATCCATGTCTTCCCCTAGTAAAAGAACCTCCCACAGTTTAGTAGTAACACTGGCTAGGCACACAGTTACTCCTTTCCCAGCCAGTGTCAGTGCATATTTTTTTTAGTACTGATCATGGTATTAGTGTCACTGGTTCCCAAAAAGTGCCAGTTAGTGTCAGAATGTTCGCCGCAATATCGCAATCCTGCTATAAGTCGCTGATCGCCACTAATACTAGTAAAAAAATAACGATATAATCTTTGCGCAAACCAATTAATATAAACTTATTGGGATTTTTTTTTTATATCAAAAACATGCAGCAGAATACTACCTAAATTGATGAAGAAATTTTATTTTATTTTCAGTTCTTAGATTGAATATGTTTTATAGCAGAAAAAAAACCTTTTTTTTTTTCAAAATAGTAATTTTTTTTTTTGTTTATAGCGCAAAAAATAAAAATGCAGAGGTGATCAATGGGGTTGTGGGGGAAAAAGGACATACATTTTATTTGGGTACAGTGTCACACGACTGCGCAATTGTCAGTTAAAGTAACGCAGTGCCGTACGCAAAAAATGGTCTGGTCATGAGGGGGGAGTACATTTTCCAGTAAAGTGGTTAATACAATAATTTCTGTTTATTACAGCAAAAGATTCTGAGGTTCCCAAATGACTGCCAAGCACAAAAAGAATTGCCTCATATAAGTGAAATAAATAAATTAAAAAAACACAGGATAAAAACCTGACAGAATAAAAAGATGACAAAGCAGATATCTGGATTACACATCTAGTAAAACACAAGGAGTAATTATCTATTCACATCTTCCACTAACATAGGAAAATACATCATTTAGAAATGATCACAAACACTTAACTTGCCTCAACAGGAGGTGCATCTCCTAGCTGAAAGTTATTAAATATTGTAGCATATTCTCCATTCAGTTTCATAAGCTCCTCATGTGTTCCTCTCTCCGTTATGCAGCCTTCTTTCAGGTATATAACCTCATCACAGTCCACAAGGTACTGGAGGAAGAAAGCATCAGAGAAGGCATAGAGTGACAAATGATGTGATAAGTCGACTGCGTGTTCAGGCTACTCCACTGAAGCAGTGATCAACTGCACCTCACATGGCTTTTCCAATTACCTGTAGCTGATGGGTGATAAACAGAATAGTCTTAGATTTCAGGTGCTTTTTAATGGCACTGTTGAAGATGTGGTTGCCCACATGGGCATCTAAGGCACTAAGAGGATCATCCAGGATGAAAATGCTGCGGTCACTGTATAAAGCTCTTGCCAGGCTAATTCTTTGTCTCTGACCACCACTAAGATTTGCTCCACGCTCTCCTATCTGCAAAATAGGAACAAAAACATTTTTGATTTACAACAATGGCAATGGCTAAAAGGGTAAAATGGACTTTGCCATATGGATTGAGTTAACCCATCTGAAAGTAAGCAGCGTAATGCCTGATACACTGTCCTTTTTTTTTCATTCAATGCAGTGAGCTGAACGCAGAAACACTGAGAGATCGCTGTTCTAAGTGATGTTAATGCAGCAATTTCTCCTGCTGTGCCTTTGGGTTCTGACAGGGGAACTCTCAACACCCAAAAGTTGAGAGAAAAATACAAAGACAAGTCCACTTCCCTTTCCTAACCTCTACTTTAGCCATATATAGAGGAAGAAAGCATGTGTATGAAACAGAATTTTTCAATTCAAGAATTTTTCTAATGTTAAAAACACTTGTGTAAAGTTTTACACAAGTGCAGTCAACACCCAAATGGGGAAAAAAAGTGCAAGTACAGAGTTTGTTCTCCTAACCCCGATTTAGTGATATATAGAAGAAAGAATGCTTGTGAAACACAGGATTTCTACACTTTATTTCTCTTTGAGTCAATTAACTAAGGGTTAAAAACTGCATGAATGTTTGCCTTAAAATAACTCATGCAATATGGTGTCTTTGTTGGTCTGTACGCACATCCTACAAGAGTAAACCTTCACATTTCAGTTTCAGCTGTTTGTTTAAACATGAGGAATGATGCCTGGCACTGCACTGATTAATTTTTTGACCTCTGTCTGTAGGCTTTATTCACATTAGAGCTCCCACATTTGTGATGGTGAAGCATAAATTGTGACCCAGAGACAGGAAAAGATTCCCATCTCTTTAGCATATAGGAACAAGCTAGGTGGATTAAATGCATGGACTGAGGGCAATCAATCAACCATGACACTACAAACTGCAGCCACAACATGTGAGCCCATCATTATAAGGTAAGGCAACAAATGACACAGGGAATAGAACTACACTATTGCCTAGTTAAAACAAAAATATCTGAAAGTGTACAATGTTTTTAGGAAAGTGTTTATTTTGGGATGTTTAGCATTTATTTTGTTTTATCTTAATTTTTTCCCCCAGACTAGAAGGCCTCATTCACACTTATTTATGGGGCCAACTACAATTTCCCGTGAAATACTCAGCGGCATCTCTTCCAAACAGCTGCAAGCAGAAAGCACTATTAAAAGCACTGGGAGGCTGACAGCCCTTGCAGCCTATCAGGACTGTTAGCATGTAATCAAACGTGAAGCAACTAACCGATGATGATCGGCCTTAGGCGCAGACAGTCTGCGTCCAGGGACCATCATTTGCAGGTAATCACTGCAACACACTGACCAACAATGTACTGGGGACTGTGAAGTAAAGAAAATGAAGTAAAAGATTATTAACTGGATATTAAGGGGATGGCGGTACTGTGTGACAATTGTTGAGAGAAAAAAAGTTCATAAAATACATCTGTGGCACACTATAGGGTAGGGTCTCCCAAACCTTTGTGCACAAACCCAAAGAGACATAGGAAAGACTTAGAGACTATGGGGGAGATTTACTAAAACTGGAGCACTCAAAACCTGGTGTAGCTGTGCATGGTAGCCAATCAGCTTCTAACTTCAGCTTGCGCAATTAAGCTTTGATAATAAAACCTAGAAGCTGAGTTTGCATTCTCCAGGTTTCATAAATCTCTCCTTGTGTATATCATATATTTGGTGGGAATAAATCTAAAACTTCAGCACCTTACAGACATTAGGGGTGAAAACTTTCGATGCATCATCTTGAAATGCTTGGGAAATTACACAACTATAAATATCAAATAATTTACAAAACAAACCTCAGTCAAATCACTGTTGGGCAGTATAGCCAAATCTGGTCTTAGACAGCAAACACTCAGCACATTGTTATACCTAGAGCAAGAAATACAAATTAAGTCTAAAATACAAAAACCAGGTGCTAAGCATGTACTACAGAATGTAAAATGCACTGGGTAGTGTTTATATACTTCAGAAATCTGTATGCAAATATATTTCATGTGGCTGACAGATGAAAACAAAATTCTATTCCAGCTATTTCTTCTAGGGAAGCAGGGGAACAAGGGCATTGCTAGCTAAAACACAGATTTCCACCTAGCAGCGGTATGTGTTAATGCTCTCAAATTACTGCCTTCTCACAATTCCAGTTAAAGCTTAGGACATTAAACCCAAAAAAGGTATGCAATGAACTCATCCCATACATATGTACACAATGAATGCATTGCCCTGTATAAAGAAAAACATATATTCAAATGAAAATACTGAACACATGATTTAAAGGAGACCTGTACTAATCAAAAATTAAGTAGACTGCCAATGCTCAACTCTCTTGAAAATGCTTTTTCCCTCTGGGTTTAAAAGAGAAATATGTGAATTTTTTAAAAAATCATACTTATCTAGGTGGATGCAGCATTGGACCGATGCTGCATCCACCTAGGTAAGGTTTAAGGCTCTAAGGCTGAGGACCGAGCAATTAAACACAGCTGATCGCTCGGTTCTCAGTGCTCTCTGCTCTGTCTCTCCCCCCCCCCCCTCGCAATCACTGTAGCGCTGGGCTGTGGATGGGGGTGGTAGCGGCAGGCTCCATCTCTCAGTGGCTTGCTGGGAGGCTGAGCCGAGTGCCAGTCCAGGCATGTGGACGAATCCTCACTATATGGTCACGATCTTTACAGAGCCTGGACCGGCTCAGATGTCAGCCTACTGTCTGCTGAAAATGGGTCACAGGAGTGCAGAACGATCTGCATTAGTAGTGCAGCCAAATGAGCAATGGGTTTACTTATTTAAGGAGTCCTTGAAACTGGAATAAGAATGCAGTCAGTGAATTGAGTGAATCTAAAACCTCTTATCGTCATATAGCCGATGATTGGATTTTTGCATGATAGTGCCTAAAATGTGGTCCAATTTTTGTAGACTGCATAATAGACAAATGGTGTGAATGCCGTACACCATCACTGAATCAATCAAGGTCACAAGATCAGAATTTGCCTGTCTTTAAGGTTCCTTGCCCTTAAACAAGAACAAAAAAAAATCATGTTGTTTATTTAGGTGCTTCATACTTTTTCTTGCCCATTGTTCTGTTTATGGACGATACAGGGAAGTTGAACTCTTGAAAGCAAAAGCGCAAAGTTAGGTTTGTAGGAAAACAAATATTGCACCCCAATACCATATTCTTTCCCACCTGTGAAACAAAGGAGGGAGCATTCTGGTTTGGGGGCGTTTGGTTACTTTGGGGTCTTTGTATCTTGCCAGCAGGAATTCATTCGAAAACTAAAATTAAAAACCTTTTAACTTGATTTCCAGGAATCTTCCAGAACGGCCTTATGAGAGAGTGGCTCCTCCCACCTGGCACAGGAAACACAAATCCACGCTCGTATAAAAGGACAGGCACTATGCATGGTCCCTCAGTAATAACAAATAACCGAAGGCCTATAACGTATACCCTTAACAATCATTATCACAATATCATAGGGTGAGAACAGTGCAGTCCTGGAGGATTCCTGGAAATCAAGTTAACAGGTAGTAACTTAGTTTTCCCAAGTCATCTTCCAGGACGGCCATATGAGAGTGACCTCATAGAAATAATACCAGTTAGGGAGGGACTACTGCTTGAAGCACTTTTCTCCCAAAAGCCTGGTCGGTAGATTACAGACGTTCCAGACAAAGTCTTACGCAAGTCTGGAAACTTGACCAGGTAGCTGCCTTGCAGATCTGGATCTGGGTAGCCCCTGCTTTCTCTGCCCAGGAGGTGGCTAAGGCTCTAGTGGAACGTGCTCAGTTTTGGTGGCGCTTGCAGTCCAGCTATGGAGTAGGCTTTCTCCTTAGCGGATTTCATCCACCTAGTGATCGTTACTTTTGAGGCTCCTTGTCCTTTCCTAGGACCAGAGTACAGCACAAAATAGATTTGGTACCAATCTCCATTCTTTTGATGTAGCATAACAGACATCTCCTGACATCCAGTTTGTGAAAATGTTCTTCTTTTAAATTGCGTGCTTTCCCGCAAAAGGATGGAATTACTATGTCCTGTGAAAATCGGTGGACACTTTAGGTAGGAACCCTGGGTCCATTGACAAAATGACTATGGTCGGGAAAAATGGAGCAGTAAGGTTCAGCTATTGATAATGCTTGTAACTCACTTACTCTCCTGGCCGACACCAGGGCTACCAGGAGTACCGTTTTGTAAGTTAGAAGTTTTAAAGAGCTTTCTTCTAGAGGCTCAATTTGTTCTTTTGTAAAACTCTGCAATACTACCAATAGATCCCAAGAGAGAAATCTCATTTGTTGAGGAGGTCTCTTCCTAGAGACTGCCTTGTTGAACCTTTTTATCAGAGTGTTGTCCGCTAATCTCGGGTCTAGATTGTTGGAGAGTGCCGCCACTTGTACTCGGAGTACTGGGAGCAAGACCTAAACCTGTACCGTCCTGAAAAAAATCAAGTATGGCTGGAATGACAGACCCGAATATCCTACCCTTATCCTTCCGCCAGCTGCAGAATTTTTTCCAAATTTTGGGGTTAATTAGTGGACTTTTTCCTACTATCCAATATAGTACAGATCACTTTTTCTTACAGGCCTTTGCTCTTTAGCAATTCTTCCTCAGTAGCCAGGTGGTCAGAGAAAGACAGCCCAGTAGCAAGTGAAGAAATTCTTTTTGTACTAGCAAGTCCTCTCTTACTGGAAGTTTCCAGGGGTCTGTGATCCAGAGGTTTTGGAGAGCAGGAAACCACTGTCTCTTTGGCAAGAGCGGGGCTATCACAATGACCTTTGCATTTGTAGTTTGGATCGTCTGTAAGACTATCGGCATGAGCCTGAAGGGGGGAAATGTGTATAGTAGATTCGCTGACCAGGGGTGGACGAACGCATCCAACCCTAAACTGCTCAGATTCCCTGTGTAACGACAAAAAACTCCCCACTTACACGTTTTTTGGAAGAAACAGAGAGGTCCATCTCTGGATAGCCCCAGTTTTGAGCGATTAGCGTGAACACATCTTTGTTCAGACTCCATTCTGTGTGAGAGATTTGTTTCATGCTCAGAAAATCTGCTAATGAGTTTAACCTTCCTTTGATATGTATTGCACAAGGGAAAGAACGTTTTCTTCTGCCCTGGAAAAAATGACCCCCGCTATTTCTCTGAGGATTGCTGAGTGCGTGCCTCCTTGCCTGTTGATATAGGATACTGCGACAATATTGTCTGAAAGGATTAATACGTGCCTTCACTTTTTGATAGATGCAAAGTTCACTAGGGCTTCCCAGATGGCTCTCTCGCATTAGAAGACTTTTTGCCCCAAGACTGATCCCATTTTCCCTGCGCTGCCTGGTGGTCTGTGAGAGCTCCCAAGCACTTGCGTCTATTGTAATTCTTAGCGGAATCACCTGTGTCCAGCAGCGTTCCAGACACAGATTCTTTTCTTGCAGCCACCACTGTAAGGATCCTTCACTTGACTTGGTAGTTCCACCAGATTGTTTAGCAATTGTTGGTGGCCGTCCCATAATAACATGAACCTCTGAAGAACTCTCATGCGAGCCTGGGCCCAAGTCACTGCCAGAATCGCAGCGGTCATCAGTCCTCAACTTCCTGATGGATGCTGTGGGATTCAGTATGAGCCTGTCACTTTCTGCCATCAGCGTTTCCCTTTTCTCTTTCGGTAAAAAGATTTTTGCTTCTAGTGAATGCACTATGTACGCCAAAAAAGCAACTTTCTGTGCTGGGAGAAAATTAGATTTTTTGGTGTTTAAAATTCACCCCAGATTCTGAATGTGGTTTTGTGTTAGGTTTAAAGACCTTTCCAATGCCTCTGGCGTTTTTGCGAATAAGAGTAGGTCGTCTAGATATGGCATTATAAGGATCCCTTCCATCATTAAGGTCTGTAGCACTTTTGCTAACACCTTCATGAATATTCTTGGAGCTGATGCTAGCCCGAAAGGTAAATTGTTGAATTGGAAGTATATTCTGTTTTGGGCCTTGTACTGCAAACCTTAGAAAAACCTTCAAGCATTCCCTGATGGGAATGTGTAAATAGGCATCTTTTAAATCTATTGTGGCCATGAATACCCCTTGAGTCAGTAGTTCTCTTGTCGTAAAGATGGTTTCCATATTACATTTTTTTTATCTGTCTGCTTTTTGAACATCTTTAGGTTGAGAATGAGCCTGAATCTGCCCGACTGTTGTTTCCTTAGAAAGATGTGCGTAAAATCCCCCTTTGCTTTCCTTTGGTAAAAGTGAGGATATGACTCCTTGGTCCATCATTTCTTGGAGCAGGTTGGTCATGGCAGCTACCATGTCTGCATTTCTCGGTAGTCGTGTTACCAGAAACCGATCTGGGGGACCTCATTGACTTTTATGTGGTAACCCCAGGCGATTAGGTCTAAGATTTATGCATTGGTTAAAGTGGCTTGTCATTTGTTAGGAAGGCCCCCAGCCTCCCTCCTACCCGGCAAAGGGAGTCATTGCCCTTTTTCTTTAGGCTGCACGGGGTTAAACAGAAAACCCCCTTTTCCCTTTTGTTTTCTATTTTGCCATGGCTTTTTCTGATTTTGCTTGCCACCTTTTTTGGCCCCATTTCCTAAAAGGACGAAACCATTTTTTGTATTGTTTTTTGGAAATCGGAAAACCTTGTTTCTTGTTTGATGAATGTTCCAACACCAAATCAAAATCTCCTCAAAAGACTACATTTCCTTTGAATGACAGAGAGCATAACTTTTATATAAAAAGATAGAAAAGGGCCACGCTAAGACCCCTTTCACACTGGAGCGGTTTTCAGGCGGTATTGCGCTAAAAATACTGCCTGAAAACCGCTCCTAAACAGCCTCCGCTGTTTGTTCAGTGTGAAAGCCCGAGGGCTTTCACACTGAAGCGGTGCGCAGGCAGGGCGGTGAAAAAAGTCCTGCAAACCGCTTTTTTGGAGCGGGGAAGGAGCGGTGTATTCACCGCTCCTTCCCCGCTCCTGCCCATTGAAATCAATGGGACAGCGCGGCAATACCGCGGCTATAGCCACGCTGTACGAGGGATTTTAACCCTTTGTTAAAACCGCACCGCTAGCGGCCGAATACCGCTGCAAGAACGACGGTACAGCAGCGCTAAAAATAGCGCTGTTGTACCGCCGATGCCCCCACCGCCCCAGTGTGAAAGGGGCCTTAGGATAACAAAAGAAGTTGGTTGCTGCCTCCCCTAATAGGGCTCCCTAAAAGGGAGCTCTAGATAGTAACAGAAACAAAAAGTGGGGTTAAGTGGCGCTACCTGATAACTAAGGGCACAGGTTGTAAGAGAATAGGACTGTGCCTGGGGTATGTAGTGTACACCAGACCTTGGCACCTGCTATCCCAGTCTAAGATATCAAACCAGGCCCTCTAATGGGGGTACTTTATAAGAGTGTGTACAGATGTCTAAGTATAGATGGCATACACCCTCAGAGTAACATGTGGGTGAGCTACTATACACAGTAGCTTCTTGATAGAGAGCATAACTTTGCCTTGGAAGGTGTGTCCCTTGCCCACGTTTTCAACCAAATCACCCTCCTTGCTTGATTGATTAAAGCAAGCATCTGGCAAAAAATCTGATTGCTTTGGTCGCAGAGTCAGCGATCTAGGCGACCGCCTTTTTGAAGTACCGGATGTGAATCCAGATGCTCTTCTTTTGGGGTATCTCTCCAGTAAAATCTTTAGCTGCCCTAACCATAGGTCAAGGGTCCTGGCAACGCAGGTAGAAGCAATGGCAGGTTGGAAATTTACTGCTCCTGCGTCCCATACTTTCCTAAGGTAGCCTTCTGCCTTCCTGTCCATAGCATCCTTAAGCGATCCTGCGTCTTCAAAGGACAAATCCGAACACTTAGCTACACTGGACAGGTCTGCATCTAGTTTAGAACACTTCCCCCATAGTGACGCGTCCTCTTTAAAACGTAAATCTCCCTTTGAGGCTCCTAGGGAGAAAAACTCTTTACGGGCTCCTTCCATGGCTGTAAAATGGTATCTTTCAATGCTGCATGAACTGGAAAAACTATTGAACTTTTGTATGTAACCCTGCATATAATTTGTTTCTTCTTCCAGCTTAAAAGGATCATAAATTAGCTTTAAGAGCTCCTCTGTCTCATCAGAAGGAAAAAGGAATTTCTGAATCCGACTACCTTTTCCTTGAGTCATCCCTCTTCAGGGCTAGATTACCAGCTGGACCCTTTTTCCATCTCCTCCAGCATTCCCTCCCTTGGGCGACCCCCAGGGAAGCCCAGGCTAAACCTTCCATCTGCCTAGGGACACTTCCCAGGGGAACCAGATTCTAGCCTGGGAGGCCCCTGCCACCTAGCACGAAGGCCTGACAGATGAAAAAAGAAAGTCCGGTCAACATTTCTGACCAGAGGACACACAAAAACTGAGGGACCATGCATAGTGCCTGTCCTTTTATACGAACGTGGATTTGTTTTTCCTGTACTAGTTGGGAAGAGCCACTCTCTCATAAGGCCGTTGTGGAAGATGACTTGGGAAAACGTATTATGAAATTTATTCAGGATAAAGTCAAGGTAGTGGTTTATCACCTGAAGATTGTGGTGTCAGCCAATTTCTGCCAAAGGCACAGATTTGAAATACAGGATGACTTAAAGTGGAACAAATGTGCCGCAAAATACAAGTTAGTAGCGGTTTTTCCAAAAAACGTCTTACTTGTGCCCTAGAAAGTATTGTATGGGCCATAAAGTGTACAGTCACTGCTCATTCCTGGCAATGAATTTAATAGTCCCAGCCTACTTTAGATTACATTTAAAACAAACCACTTGGCCACATTTTCTGAGTGATAGCCAAACTGTGGGGAGGCCAGGCCCAAGGAAAAAAGGTTATTTGTACCGAAGAGGCTGCGAAAGTGGAATAAATGATCTGTTTAGACTAGAGGTGCACAGAATGGAAATTTTGGTACTGAAAATTCAGGATGCACTTGGCCGAAACCGAAAATGGCAGTTTTAAAAAAATATATACAATATATATATTTTTTTATAATTGTATTATATTCAACTGTTTAATTATCATGAATTTAAATGAATTTGTCAGCCAATATCAGCACCTTTAGCGCAAAAAAAGCTCAAGAGAAGTGCATCCCTTTAAATTCTATGCATGTCTTCACACTGGTCTGTTGCGCTTCCGTTGTGGTGTTAAAAAATCTGTGTTGCATTTTTAGCAAGTTAAAAAAAGCCCCAAAATGCACCTCCCATTTGAAATGCAACAGCCGTGACCCGTCCGACATATAGGGTGGCGGCTTCAGGGGAATTGTTTGCTGCTGCCCCCCCCCCCAAAATACCACCAGCGAGTTTTGCTGTAACAAAAATATCTAATATTCCACAAAGCTTTTGTGCAAGTTTTATCAGGCACTACAGAAATGGTTGGTAAAGGCCACTGATATCAGAGGAGTATATTTTATTTAGTTAAGTCAAACATATCAACAGCAATCATGCAAATATCTAGGTAGAGTTACAAAACAGAGGCAATAACCCCACGTTAGGCACTCAAATTACTAAAACCACTGGACCAGCATGCCATCCAAACAATTAGTAGCTTCAGAAGTGTACAGTAATGGTAGCCAAAGAATTCTCAGAGTACACACTTGGTATACACAAATCTTTTTACCAAAGACTTAGTGACTTTCTAAAAAAGTTACGTGATAGGAAGAAACTATTAAACTAAATAGATTTCATATGGTTAATCTTCTGCAAAGATGCCTGTTCATAAGATCATAAAGTACAATAGATTTTACCAAATATTTTCCTTCGCCCTAAGCAAATGTCTCTAGCAGCTCTTAGAAATCGACTAGGCTACTGCTGCTGTTTTTAACTAAAATCATCCACAATGGCGATTTTAGCCTGGTGAAAGCAATCAATAGCTATTAAAACATCTAGTTAGAAGCTCAGAATTTAACTATAATTTAGTGACTATCACAGGAACAAAATTATTGCTTGATGTGAGGCACATTGTTTAATCTTGATGAGTTGAAGATAAACAAAGTATTATTTTTTTCAAAAATTAAAACATTTGCACATACCTTTCTTCTTCATATTCTTTCCCAAACAAGATGTTGTCCCTAAGAGTTGCATTTAATATCCATGCTTGTTGTGCAACGTAAGCAACTGAACCATTAACAGTGATGCAGCCTTCGAGAAGCGTCAACTAAAAAAATTAATAAATAAATAAAAATAAAATTTAAAAAAAAAAAAAAAAAAAAGTGTGCACACTCAAACTCAAAATTATCTGCCAAGTATTGTAGAATATTCAAGGATTTTGATTAACCACTTGCTGACCGCCTCACGATATACGTCGGCAGAATGGTATGGGCAGGCAGAGTAACGTACCCATACGTTACTCCCCTTCGAGGCGGTTCCAGGAGCGATGCATCTTGAGGGGGAGGCCACTGATTCATGGCCTCTCCCTCACAATTGCTCCTGAGGAATGAGAAGCTTCCTCTGCTTCTGAAACTGTAAACAGAAGCAGAGGAAGTGATGTCATCTCTCCTCGTGAGGCCTCTTCGTTCCGGCGCCCGAGGAGAGAAGACATCAGAGTGAGTTACACCAACAACACACTAACACCAATACACATAGGCACACAAATCACCCCCCAATCACCCCCCCTGCACCTCCTGTCACAGTGACACCAATAGCATTTTTCATTTTTTTACTGATCACTGCATTGGTATCATTTTGTGACCGTTATAAGTGTTAGGGCTGTTAGTGGTAGGCCCCTTTAGGTCTAGGGTACCTCCCTAACCCCCCTAATAAAGGTTTAACCCCACGATCACCCCCATTTAAGCCAATCACCCCGTCGCCAGTGTCACTAAGCGATTTTTTTTTCTGATCGCCGTATTAGTGTCGCGGGTGACGCTAGTTAGCCTGTTATTTAGGTTCACCGTCAGGTTTTTGTAGCGTCAGGTACCCCATATACTATCTAATAAAGGTTGTAACCCCCTGATTGCCCCCTAGTTAACCCTTTCACCCCATTCCCAGTGATCACCATATTGTGTTACGGGTGACGCTGGTTAGTTTGTTTTATATAGCGTCAGGGCACCAGCCATTTATTACCCAATAAAGGTTTAACCCCCGGATCGCCCGCTGGGTGATATCAGTTAGGTTTTAGGGTCAGTTAGGGTCTGCGTCACCCCAGGCAGCGTCAGATTAGTGCCAGTAGCGCTAACAGCCTTGCACGCAGCATACACCTCCCTTAGTGGTATAGTGTCTGAACGGATCAATATCTGATCTATACTAGCGTCCCCAGCAGTTTAGGGTTCCCAAAAACGCAGCGTTAGCGGGATCAGCCCAGATACCTGCTAGCACCTGCGTTTTGCCCCTCCGCCCACTTCACCCAAGTGCAGTATCGATCGATCACCGTCACTTACAAAACACATAACTGCAGCATTAGCAGAGTCAGGCCTGATCCCTGCGATCACTAACAGTTTTTTTGGTAGCGTTTGATACAATTGCTGACAGCCTAGGAGCTTTTTTCCTGAGTTTCACTAGTGTACCAGTAAATTTAGAGCCCAAAATGGCAAATTGAAGGTACACTAGTGAAGAGGCCTACATATTTCTGAGCATGACAGATAGTGAAGAGGAAGTCACTCATCTGTCAGAGTCAGGCTCAGAATAGGATCCTGTAGACCACAGCGGCTCCATGACAGATAGCTCTGACAATGGAGTTGTGGTCCCTGCCAACGTCAGGCATACCAGACCCCGATCTTCTGCTGTTGTTGAGGTGCAAGAACCACAGGGCTCTCGTATGGAGCAGAGAAGCACTAGTGCCGCTCATCCTTCTGGTGAACTGGCAAGCACCAGCGGCCTAGTACACCCTGGTCGTACATCCAGCACTGCAGTATCACGTGGGGACGTGGCGAGTTCCATAAGTGCAGTTCAAGCTGGCGAGGTGGCAAGCACAAGTAGTGTCCCACTGCCACCAAGTAGACAAAGATAGGCCTGTCGTGCCCATAGTGTCCTTCCTGCAGAATTTGCCAAACCTAATTGGGAGCCCACCACTTCTGCAGCACCCGTACTTCCCCCATTCACTGGCCAACCCGGAATTCAGGTGGAAACAGTTGATTTTACGTCACTTGATTTTTATTCGCTGTTTTTCACAGAAGATCTCTATAGATCTATTGTGGACCAAAATCTCCAGTTGTCCTCCCTTGCCAGAGATTGGAAACCAATTACGGTTTCCGAATTTAAGACCTTTCTGGGCCTTTCCCTCCTCATTGGCCATAACTAAAAAGTGAGTTGCGGTCATATTGGTTCACTGACCCAATTCACAATACGCCCGTGTTCTCTGCTTCCATGGCCAGGGCATGATATGAGCAGATCTTGCGGTTCATGCACTTCAACGACAATGAACTCTGTCGTCCTCATGGTGACCTTGGATACCATCGGCTCTACAAAATTCGGCCCCTCGTAAACCACTTCAACCATTGTTTTGCAGCCTTGTTTACTCCTGATCAAGTTGTCTGCGTTGAGGAGTCCCCGATTAAATTTTCTGGCCGCTCGTCTTTCAAACAGTATCTTCCCAGCAAGCGTGCCAGATACGGGGTCAAGATGTATAAGCTCTGTGACAGGGCCACAGGCTATACATATAGTTTTAAGGTTTACGAGGGAAGAGATAGTCACGTAGAGCCGCCAAACTGCCCAGATTACATAGGGAGAGCTGGCAAGATTGTGTGGGACTTGGTGTCACCCTTATTTGGAAAGGGGTACCATTTGTATGTGGACAATTACTACACGAGCGTGACACTTTTTAGTCACTTGTTTGATCAGATTGGCGCATGTGGCACAATGCAATCTAATCGCCGGGGCTTACCCCAGAGGCTTGAAGATTCCAGTCTTAGGCTGGGGGAAAAAGCCTGCTTGAAGTGTAATAATTTGCTCGCTGTGAAGTGGAGGGATAATAAGAATGTTTTCATTCTGTCCTCCCTTCACGCAGACACGAGGGTCAAAATTCCTACGACGACTGGTGTTGTGGAGAAACCCCTGTGTCCACGAATATAACCAAAATATGGGTGGACATCAGCGACCAGTTGTTGGCGCCGTACCTAGTTGCCCAAAAGGCCAGACACTGGTACAAAAAAAAAGTGTCTGTTTATTTCAATTGGCTTTGCTGAATGCTCATGTGCTATACAGAGCATCAGGACGGACTGGATCCTTACTTAAATTCCAGAAAGAGATCGTCAGAGCCCTTCTGTTTCCAGACGGACGGTGCTTCACCTCATCTTCCCAATCCAAATGCAGTAAGCCAGCTGTATGAGAGGCATTTTCAGTATGTCCTCCCTAGTACCCCTACCCAACGAGCCTCCCCAAACAAGATGTTGTGTCTGTAGCAAGCATGGATATAGGTGTGACACCCGCTATTATTGTCCCTCCTGTCCTGACAATCCTGGTCTTTGCATTGGTGAATGTTTTGAACGCTACCATACACTAGTGGAGTTTTAGCGTAGGGTACAGCACTGCACAGAATAGGACACACTTTCACAGGGTCTCCCAAGATGCCATCGCATTTTGAGAGACTCGAACCTGGAACCGAACCGTTACAGTCACAAATAAAAGTGTAAAAAAATATATATATATAAAAATAAAAAAAAATAAAAAAATAGTTGTCGTTTTATTATTTCTCTCTCTATTGTTCTGCTCTTTTTTACTGTATTCTATTCTGCAATGTTTTATTGTTATTATGTTTTATCATGTTTGCTTTTCAGGTATGTAATTTTTTTATACTTTACTGTTTACTGTGTTTTATTGTTAAACTTTTTTTTTTTCAGGTATGCCATTCAGCTACAGTGCGGATTTATTTATCTTGACAGCAACAGAATTTGCTCCCACGATACATAAAGCCGGGACTCCATTGCTGTAGGAGGTGATTTCACCACCACAGATAAAAAAAAAGCATATATGCCGAAGCATGGGGGCAGCAGGGGTGGAGGAGTGATTTGCTCCTAACTTTTGGGGCGGATGCCCCCATGCTTCGGCATATATATATTTTAGGCACAGATTGCATTAAAAAAAATGTTTTATTTTTTACTGTGTTTTTTTTTGCATTTGCTTTGCAGGTATGGTATGTCTTACTGTTATACTGTAATGTTACTTTGTTTTATTGTTAACCATTATTTGCTTAACAGGTACGCCATTCAGTTGCAGCGTGGATTTATTTATCTTGACAGCAACAGCGTTTGCTCCCATGATACATAAAGCCGTGACTTCAGCAATGTAGGAGGTGATTTCACTACCACAGTCAAAAACAAAATGGTGCATGTATGCCCATCATTAGAAGTGGGTGGATAAAGGGGGGTATTCTAATGGTGGACATACCCACCGATCAATCTCTTTTTTTTGTTCAGCCCACAGGCTGCATGAAAAGAAAAAAAAAAAAAGCTTACAATATATGCCCAACAAGGACCAGAATGTACTGGTATGTTGTTGGACTTTGAGTGGTTATACCAGAATGATGCCTGTGGGTTTAGGTATTATCTTGGTATCATTCTTTTCAGCCAGCGGTCGGCTTTCATGTAAAAGCAATCCTAGTGGCTAATTAGCCTCTAGACTGCTTTTACAAGCAGTGGGAGGGAATGTCCCCCCCCCCCACCACCATCTTCCATGGTTTTCTCTGGCTCTCCTGTCCCAACAGGGAACCTGAGAATGCAGCCAGTGGTTCTGCCAGCTAACCATAGAGCTGATCAGAGACAGAATTGCTCCAATCATCTCTATGGCCTAAGAAACTGGAAGCTATGAGCATTTCATGACTTAGATTTCGCCGGATATAAACAGCGCCATTGAGAAATTGGGAAAGCATTTTATCACACCGATCTTGGTGTGGTCAAATGCTTTTGGGGAAGAGGAGAGATCTAGAGTCTAATAGACACCATTTTTTTTTTTTTTTTTTTAAAGTACCTGTCACTAGCTATTGCTATCATAAGGGATATTTACATTCCCTGAGATAATAAAAATGAGAAAAAAAAATTAAAAAAAATGAAAGGAACAACTTAAAAATAAAAAAAAAGCACCCCCCCTGCTCTCGTGCAAAGGCAAACGCAAGCGTCGGTCTGGTGTCATGTGTAAACAGTAATTGCACCATGCATGTGAGTTATCACCGCGAAGGTCAGATCGAGGGCAGTAATTTTAGCAGTAGACCTCCTCTGTAAATCTTAAGTTGTAACCTGTAAAGGCTTTTAAAAATGTATATAGTTTGTTGCCGCTGCACATTTGTGCGCAATTTTAAAGCATGTCGTGTTTGGTATCCATGTACTCGGCCTAAGATCATCTTTTTTATTTCATCAAACATTTGGGCAATATAGTGTGCTTTAGTGTATTAAAATTCAAAAAGTGTGTTTTTTCCAAAAAAAATGCGTTTGAAAAATCACTGCGCAAATACTGTGTGAAAAAAAAAATGCAACACCCACCATTTTAATCTGTAGGGCCTTTGCTTTAAAAAAAATATATAAAGTAATTTTCTTGCAAAAAAAAATATATATTTTTTCATGTAAACAAAAAGTGGTTAGAAGAGTGGGTGATGTGTGACATAGGCTTCTAAATGTTGTGCATAAAATGCCAGGACAATTTTTTTTTTTTTTGCACAAAGTTGTCACTAAATGATATATTGCTCAAACATGCCATGGGCATATGTGGAATTACACCCCAAAATACTTTCTGCTGCTTCTCCTGAGTATGGGGATACCACTTTTTGGGAGCCTAGCTGCTTACACTTACTTACTGCTTACAGGACCCCAAAAACCCGCCTTCAGGCTTTCTAAGGGTGTAAATTTCTGATTTCACTCCTCATTGCCTATCACAGTTTCGGAAGCCATGGAATGCCCAGATGGCACAACCCCCCCCCCCCACGAGAAGTTATTTTTTTTTTTGTTCAACCCAGTGGACTGAATGAAAAAAATAAAATAAACTGACAGATCGCCATACTAACAACAAGCTATGTTAGCTTCTCGATCTCCCGCACTGTGCTATTGTGTTCTGACAGGGGGGACCCCACTGGTTTTCCAGCATGCCTGTTGGACAAAAGGCGATCCATAAAAATAGCTTCTTTAGAAACCGGGCCGAAATTTACCCGGTTCCTGCCACACAGACAATTTCTGTCCATGTGTGCCCAGCTTAAGGGAATGGGGAAACCTTATCGTCTTAACCATGTCCCTATTACTATGAGACTTTGTATAGTTGAGAATTATGCTTGACATTTGTAAATTATTATGTTCTTTTGAACGAACCACTGTGTTGATTCTGTAGGAGTTTGTACTTGAAATATACAGTAAGGGAAGGTGCGGCAACTTCCTCTGAAACTGCCGTTGCTATGGAAACCTGACCTGAAACCTATTACACTGCTTGTGCTGCACTGAGCATGTGCGAGATCTGCAAGGATGAGATCCAGGAAGAAATACAGTCTGGCTTCAGATGCCCACACTTAAGATGGCCATGGCCTGCTGGAAGTTTATAAAATAACAAACTACTGCTATAAACTAACAAAACAGACCTTAGTTTACAGACTAACTTTACTAGAATACATTAAGCTTGTATATTATAGGGGTATTTTTATTTAAAAAGTATAATTTTGGCCGGAACACCACTTTAACTGCAGTGACACCTGTAGAGAGGTTTCAGAAAGTTCAGTTTAACAGACTGGTTCAACAGAAAAATGTTTTTGTAAAAAGATTTTATACATTATATGCATTTAAATCATTTAATTCACCTGCTTTCCTGGAGGCCAGCATTCAATTTTTAATTAAAAAAAAAAATTATATGCATATTTTTTTGCAGGTAAAAAAAAAAAAAAAGTGCACTTATTTTTTTTCTAAGGCGTCTGCAGAGTTATGCACCCGCAATCTCAAGCTCCTGCAAACCCCGAGGATAGCTGTCTGCTCATACATTGTATGGGCAGGCAGTTACCTTAGAGCAGGAAGAAGCCATGAACTACCAGAGCGATCACCAGCATCCTTGTAGTTCATTCAGAACTAAAAGCCATCAGCTGCAATGGCTGAAGGTACTTGTAGTCTATCCAGTCACAGGAAACTGAATGAATGACCCGGCCATGTGGGTGGAGCCCCGCACAACCACGCAGTTTTCAAATTGTGAAACCTGAAGCGGGGTGCAGATGCTGGAACCCTAACAAATGGGCGGAACATGTAACAGGTCCCAAAAGGTGAACTTATTCTTTAACCACTTAAAGTGGAGGTTCACACAAAAATTGAACCTCTGCTTTTCGGAAACCTCCCCCCCCTCCGGTGTCACATTTGGCACCTTTCAGGGGGGAGGGGGGTGCAGATACCTAAGACAGGTATTTGCACCCACTTCCGGGCAAAGACTCCCACGGGAGTCTATGCCTCTTCCTGTCCCGCCGTGCTGTCTGCTGGGACACACACGGGTCCCAGAGACAGCACGGACCATTCAGATTGCGCTGCGCGACTCGCGCAGTAGGGAACCGGGTAGTGAAGCCGCAAGGCTTCATTTCCTGATTCCCATACTGAAGATGGCGGCGGCAACATCCGAGGACCAAGGGACGTTCCGGCCTCGGGTGTGGACATTGCTGAACCCTGTGACAGGCAAGTGTCCATATTTTAAAAGTCAGCAGCTGTAGTATTTGTAGCTGCAGCCTCTTTTTGACACTTGTTTAAAATATTTTTTTTTTGCTCGAAAATTACTTACCCTGTTTCCCCGAAAATAAGACCTAGCGTGATTGTCGGTGATGGCTGCAATATAAGCCCTACCCCCCCAAATAAGCCCTACCCTGTTTCCCCAAAAATAAGCCCTACCCTGAAAAGAAGACCTACAAGGACTTTAACTAGGGCTTATTTGGGGGTAGGGCTTATATTGCAGCCATCACCGACAATCACGCTAGGTCTTATTTTCGGGGAAACAGGGTAGAACCCCAAACATTATATATGTATTTTTTCAGACACCCTAGAGAATAAAATGGCGGTTGTTGCAATACTTTATGTCACACCGTATTTGCGCAGCGCTCTTACAAGTGCATCTTTTTTTTAAAAAATACATTTTGACTTAAAAAATAAAACAGTAAATTTAGCCCAATTTTTTTTTTATATTGTGAAAGATCACGTTAAGATGTTTAAATCGATACCCAACATTCCATGCTTCAAAATTGCGCCCGCTCATGGAATGGCAACAAACTTTTACCCTTAAAAATCTCCATAGGCGACGTTTAAAAATTCTTAAAGGTTATATGTTTAGAGTTACAGGAGGTCGAGTGCTAGAATTATTGCTCTCGCGGCAATAACTTGCTTGTGTGGTTTGCACACCGTTTTTATATGCGGGCGCGACTTAGGTATGCGAACGCTTCTGCACGAGAGCTCGGCAGAACAGGGTGCTTTAAATTATTATTTTTTTATTTTATTTTTTATTTTTACATTGTCCTTTAAAAAAAAATAAAATTGGGTCACTTTTATTCTTATTACAAGAAATGTAAACATCCCTTGTAATAGAAAAAAAAGCATGACAAGACCTCTTAAATGTGAGATCTGGGGTCAAAAAGACCTCAGATCTAACATTTACACTAAAATGCAATAAAAAAAAAAAAAAAAAAAACCTTTAAGACCATTTGGCAGAAGTGACGTTTGACGTTGCTTCCTCTATTCAATGTTATGGTGCCGAACGATGGCCATCTTTCCCTCACTCGGCTCCATGCCTGTCAGGAAGAAGGACGCGATAGTCTCGGCCACTACCGACGGCTCCGGTAAGCGCCGGAGATGACCAGAATGCGGCGGGAGGGGTGGGCCCTCTCCCACCCCCCAATAAATATGATCTTGTGCCAAACCTGCCACAGAGACCACTTTTATCTGAAAGCCAGCCTCTCACCATTGTTGAAAATACCGGGGTTATGGCAGCTAGCTGCTGCCATAACCCCGGTATTTAGCATTAAAGTACCAACGTACAATGACAGCGATTTGCGCTAAATGGTTAAGTCAAAACTGATGATCCTTCTCGTAACAAAAATTTCCATTCAAACTCTCAATCACCACCCAAAACAAAACAATTTTAGCACATCTGAAAATGCTTTGAAGCAAACATTACCTGCCCAAGAATGGCAGCAATCAGAGATGTTTTTCCACTGCCCACACTGCCACATACTCCAACTAGCTTTCCCTAGAAGGCCAAAATAAAACATTGTAAGCATATTATATCTGTTTTTTCCTCATAATGGAATACAAAAAGCATTCAAAAAGTTCTTGCAAGAAAAAAACATTTGTTACATTGTGACTAAACTTATAACTAGAACATAAATTAATTCATATTTGGTTTTCATGACCAAAGTACAAAGTGTGGCTCACCTTCTCTATTTCCAGATCAATGTTGTACAAGGCCCTCTGTAGCCTTACGTTTGTTAGCTGGATATCTTTGCCTTCCTCATCTGGGCTGCCTTGTTCATCGCTATCCACCAAGAGATGTCCTTTCTGCTCTGCCAAAACTGCTTGTGGCCCCTCTTTCTGCAAATTGGCCTTCTCTTTCTTGCTCTTAGGCCCCTTCTTGTCTTTTTTCAGTTTAGGGGTAGCCTTCGGAGAGCATTGTGTACTGGCATGAGAAGAGTCCCATGCCAAAGTGGCATTTTTCAGCTCTATGGTGACGTTTGGGCAGGATGGCTTTTTCTTTACCATGTGAACCTCTTCCATTAGAAATAAACTCTGATAGGAGGTTGTGAGAGAGGTGTAAAGATGAGACAGCTGGTCAGGTCTAGGTCACGCAGGAAGCAAAAACATCAGGCTATATAGTGGAAGGAAGCTGCTGAGGAGCAAAAGGTAGCTCATTAGAGTCAACTAACCTCAAACTTGCTAAGGACCAGGATTATTTGTAGTATTACTTCCCCCTCCCAGGATACCAATCATTAAACTTGTTCTATGCTGCCATTTGGCTAGCTTTGACCAACTCATTTACTTTGTTGGCCTGGATATCAATATTAACAGACCAATTCTGAATGTCCAGTTTGTTAATTTTCAAATTCTCAAAAGCAACTTCTACAGGCTGATGTATGAATCTGATGATGCTGTAGCACACTAACCTAAACTTTCCTCATTTGTGCTATCATCAATAATTACGTCAACATTTTGTCTGCAATCATGTACAAGACACATTAACTCTGATTATTCAAAAATATCCATCTTCTGCTCTTCAGTCATTTTATACAAATAACTTATGAAACTAAACCTAGGAGGACTTGAAACTTACAGGTCTATGATTTACGACCAGCACAGTCCAACCTGTCTCGATTTGCTAGAGCTGTAATAAATATGACTTGCTGTTAGTATATATATATTTATTTAATTTATTTATTTTAAGAGCTGGGGTGCTCTAGTGGGCCTACATTACCTTCACAGCAGCCCATACGTCCCTTTGCCTGCGTCAAAGTTACTTTAACTGGCATGACATAACGCTAGGTACATAGACCTAAAGACTGGTTAAGCACAAGAAAGTAAGTTTTAAACATCTGCATTATCAAAGCCCATGTGTACTTTTCGGAGCCAAGTGGCTCAACGATATGCAGCTACTTAAAAAATATATATTTAGAAATGGAGTAAAATATTCTTCTTTGCATGGACCAATGCTAATGTAAATAGAAAATGCCATGCCAATTAACCAAAAATTGCATAATTTGCATATTGCAAATGTTTATACACTGCTCAGAAGTGGATTTGGCATGCAAAGAGCTCAGAGTATAAAGTCAGACTGTGGACCATTACTTACCTTAAACCTTTCCATTGACACAGAAGCCTCTGACAAAGACTTGACTGAAAATGGAGTCACCTTCAGAGCAAAGGTCATGGAGTTAAAGACTGTAACAACTGTGAAGGCCTGTGGGAACATAAAATAAAAATGTATAATAAGTGTACCTTTCACAAAAATAATATATATTTAATTAGAAAACATTCTTTAGTCCCTCATAACTAGAAAATCATATTTAGTAGTTCCACATATAAATATGATCACACTTTTCATAACCAGATGCCATTGCGTCTAGTCTGGAATGTCTGAATGTAACCATTTGGATATATCAGGCAACTGTACTAGTAGGATAAATAGTTTGGCAGGTATAATTTATAAATTTAAACCCACCTACCTACATGTGTACAGATACATCTCTGCTGGGAATTCATAACATACTCCAGACAAAACTTGACACGTATAACCTCTATCAGATCTTTTAATGAATTCTGCATCTTTCAGTTGTAGTGATTACTAAAACTTTTTTTTTTTTTTTACTGTGAGACCAAGCAGACCTCTGGGGTATAATTCCTCTTCCTAGAGAAAGGGTTCTCCAAAATTTTCAGTACAGGGGCCACATTGTATATTTTACAAACATTTGTGGTCAGGAAAAAAATAAAAACAAATTGATTATATCTTGGAGTACAGTACAGGATACAGACAGAATAATCATGCACTATGGGTTACAGGCATGTATCTACAGTTGTTGACTGGACACTGGCAAAGCTTTAGGACACAATCCCTGGGTGCCTCCCCTATAACCATATCTCACTCCATGAGTCTTCATTTTGTAGCAAGCAATGAAAAGTAAACCAAGGAATTTACAGTTGTGAAAATTCTTATCTTAAATCGTACAGTAAAGCACAAAGGTAGAGTATTCATGCACCATGGGACGCCCCCAAGCAATAAGAAGGGTGGGCAAAAATGAGGCAAACAGAACTGTGCCAGGGGGCAAAAAAAAAATGGATCAGAAGGCCCAAGCTAAGAGTGCTCCTGCAAGAACCTTGTGGCCAAAAGCTGCATCAGTAGAAAATGTTAACGTCCACCTGGTAAAACTTTGAAAAGATATGAAAAGATGACCAGGTGGCAGCCTCCCACAATTGGGCTACTGAGGCTTGGTGCCAAAATGCCCTGGAAACTCCCACTGATGTGGAGCACTGAGCTCCTAAAAGCACAGGAGATTTTGCTTTGATAATGTAAGCGCTTGCAATCAGATTGTGTATCCATGATGCAACGGTGGACTTTTAAGCAGGGTGTACCTTGTGGGGTCCCCTGAACAGGACAAACAAGAAATCTTTCCGTATAATGGGAGCAGTAGCCTTGAAGTATACTCTAATGGCTTTTATTGCGTCGAGTTAATGTTGTGAGATTTCCTTTGGATGCTTAGAGAGCAGGGCATGAGGATCACCGGACAATGTCCTCATTGAGGTGGAATACTGCAACTACCTTTGGTAGAAAGGATTGCCTAGGGCATAAAGACAACCTTGTCATTGTGAAGTAAGGGGAAAATGTTCTTTACAAGAGGTCACCAGTTCAGAAACATGTCTGACAGATGTGATGGTGACCAAACAAAGCTACTTTGCAAAAGAGATCCACCAGGGGAATTTACCAGATAGGTTCATTAGAGCCATTAGAGTATGAAAGGCCCTTTCAACTTAGGCCAGGCAATGAGACTGAGATAATCCACTTTCCAGTTGTCCACTCCTGGATGTGGACTGCAGAGATCCCTGGACAGTGACTTTGTCAATGAGATGATCTGGTCCACTTTGTTCAAGGCAACCAAACTCCCTGTGTCCCATTGTCCAATTGCACCAGGATTGGGTGCCCCTTCAGAAGGGAAATTGCAGGGTCAAACGGAATGCTCTGAGCTATAAGTTGTTGATGGGAAGCTTGGATTCTCTGAGTGACCATATTCCTTAGAATGTTAGGCTGTTTGGGATGGGAGCACTCGACCTTAGCCTGACAGACCTGTGTCGGTTGCAAAAACATCAGTGGTAAGGAAGGAAGGGCTTCCCCGATGTAAGGGCTGGGGTGGTGAACCACCCAGAAAGGAAATGCCGTTGCTTAATGGGACAGTAGCATGAGTGAAACAGAAGAAGCCTGTTTTTTCCAGGTAGACAAAATGTTAGTTGGAGAGAAACGGAATTAGGCAAATGGTACTGCCTTGAAGGAGGCTATCATTAGGCCTAGAACTCTCATGGAGAAGGTCATTCTGGAATGTCTCTCGGATCTCAATTCTCAACCAAGTGCTCCTAGAGAAAGCACTTTCTTTTGTGGGAGAAAGACTTGCTTGGGATGTGTCCAGGACCATACTCAAGTATTCCAGGCAAAGGGAAGACTGGAGAGCAGATGTATTAAAACTAAATAGCCAGTCAAAGATCTAGAGCAGCTAAACCGTCTTGTAGACATTTTCTGTAAGGGAGAATCCTTCAGAAAATCTAGATATGACCTTTGTGAACATTCTGGAAGCAGAGGATAAGCCTAAGGGTAGCATGAAACACTGAAAGTAGTTTTTCCGTCAGTGAAAAGCAGAACGCACTGATGAGTTGGGTAAATGAGAACATGCAGACAGGCATCTTAGAATGGATGCAATGTATTCAATCCCTTGTCTCAGAAAGAAAACTACTGATCTTGTGGATTCCATGCGCAATATTGGAATTTGAGGGATTTTAAGTTCAGGATAGGATAGATAAACCCATTGGGCTTATAAACTGTTTTGAGTAAAATCCTTTGAAGAAAGCAGTAGGGTGGCAGAGCTTGTAACTATCTTGTGCCCTTTTGAAACCACTGAATGAACCACAAGTCTTGAATGTCTGTGACCCAGAGAGAGGCAAAATTTAACAGACTTAGTAGTGAGGGCCCTCCATTGTGAACAGGTATTTCGGGAAGGCTTAGAGGCCTTGTGCCCACAGGAAGGGTTGAACTTGGGTTTGGAACTTAAAGCCTGGCAAGAGAGGACAAGTGCTCTGCTTTTACAGGAGCTCAGGGCTGAGCAGTAGGTTTTGGCACCTTTTGCTGTGAAAGTAAAACCTTCCCACCTATGACCTCTGATGAATTGGTCAAGTGCCTCATTGAACAGATTCTTCCTTGGAAAGGCATACATTTGTGGAGGCATTTGCAGATTAGAGCAATTCCAGATTTGTCTTATGACACGTTCTGGGGCAGCCACACAAAAAAGCAGAGAAGGTGGCAATGGAGGTAACTGCACAATCCTGAAATATAGGGTCAAGTAGGTCGTTTATTGTCTTAGTCCAGTTAGCTGCAGTTTGACATACTGAAATTGCAGCAAAACACGGTTGCAGGGCTGGGCTTGCAAGATTAAAGAGCAATGAGAAGCATCTAAACATTTTCTATCCTAACAATCTATGAATGAAGGAATAGGTACAATGAGAAGTTTGTTTAGGACATAGGGGTAGGATTAGGGGATCCCAACAGGGATAGCACACTTCTTTGCAAACTGTTTTTACACTCGATAGAAATCATACATTTAGGGAGGGAGGGGGTGAAAAAGCCTTTCAAGAATAACCCAATTGCCATAGACTGCTCATTCTATCTGTTCAGAAACGGAATGTTTTTCAAGCTTTAGCAGGTCTCTTTGCTCCCAAGGGAGAATGAAGAGAGTCAGCCAGCACAAAGAAAACACAGACAGACAAAGGGCAATGAGATTTTACACAATTTTCAAAATTAGCAAGCATGTTGCATAAAGCTCCCACTTCAATATGGTGACAATCTGGGGAAAAATAATCTTCCACAGCTTCCACCACAACGGCTTCATTATTCTCTTCTATGTCTGCTTTAACTAGAACAGACATCAGGATCCAACTATAGCTAGAAAATGGGAGTAGAACAGGCATGGTTTTTTTGAGCCCTGGAGAAAGATAGCTGTTATCTGTTCAAGGAAATGCAACAAAAGATGCAGGGAATGTGTTTTAGTCAAATAGGATGTTTGTTGCATGCCAGAAATAGGGCTATAATCAGATGAGAATCGGAAGACCAGTGTTAAGAGTCTCAATTAGCACTTTCTCTGGTGCAAGGGCTTTAAGAGAGCAAATGTTTGCCTGTGATTTTGCATTGACTCCCTTTAACATGGTCTCTACCATAGTTATAAGTGAAGGTATTCCCCTGTAGGTTACCTATGGAACAGGGAGCAGAATATAGGGTACATGTATCAAGAACGAGTATGTGTTATCCTAGGTGTACACCAACTTGTAACAAATCCCCTAGCCAGAAGTGGTGGTAAAGTGTGCAACCAGTGGTGTGTTGAATTTTAGCACCAATTTTGAAACATTTACATAGTGAGGTGAAAACATTCCAAACACAGCCCCGGTTTTGCAGTTATGGTCACAGTGATGCGATACAGGGTGACCTTGCCTCAACTGTCCACAATTCAAGACTGTGTATATAAGTACAGGCTTCACCCATCATGGTGGATAAACCCCTAAAGAGGTCTTCAGGGACTGGGATCCATAGCGATGGAGCACAGCCCTGGACCTGTACAGCACCCTGCGGCTGACGCTACACATTGCACAAAGTGCTAAGGTGACCACCCATGCAAAACTCAGTGCCCAAAGTAATACAGGCTCCCCACAGCATGGAGACTGGGCACGGCTCCCAAGGCTTTCCCGAGGTTGCGCCAATCCAAATACACTGCTTTTAATTGTACTGTATACTGGCATTAAAAGAAAGTGAGGGCTTGAATCTGAAGATAAAAATAAGAAAAATAATAAACTAGTAAGCAAAGTGTGATTTTCTCTATGAAGGAGAAAGGGTCCATCACCTCAAGACACTAGCACAAAACAAAGGACTCACTGAGTAGGTTATAGGGGAGGTAATGCCCTCTAAAGCTTTGCCAGTGTCCAATCACCTGAAGGCACGTGTCTATTGTATCCTGTACGATTAAGATAAAACCGTATTATAAAAGAATAACTACATTTAACCTAGTTCTTTTCTTGAATGAAAAGGATATGTATAAGAATAAAAGAGAGAGAGCCTCAGTAAAACAAAGAAAAGTCCTCCCTCACATCTGAGTCACCATCAGGGCTCTCCTTACAGTTATTTAAGGAGGGTGAAGTAAAGTTCCTCTTTAAGGTGCTCTATATGGATTCATGACCTTATGTATTATTGGGGAGATTTATAATCGTTGTTTGCATTTATCCTATATTATCAACCATTAAACACCCAGTCAAGCTGTGCTTACTCATTTTTAAATCACTTGCTGTCCATAGACCATTTATAAATCAAGTGGTAAAAACAAGTTCACAGCCACAGCAGAAATATAGAATGTATCAGAATTTACATTACTGTGAACAGTAGGATGAGTTTAGTGGTAGTATAGCAGTTGTAGTATATATTGCTTGCTTGTTGGGGCAAGGAAGACAAATGTCCACTTGATCGTTATTTTGGAAGGTTTTTCTTTTTCCCCCCAAAGTTATAAGGGATTAAACAATTGTGTAGCATTATGATTAGTAACAGATCAGCTTTTGTTCTGTAAAATTTAAAATAATTTTTTAACTTTTAAGTGGACCTTTATTAACTAAATGCACTAGGCATAATTGCTCTCTTCCATTTCTCTGTAAAACTAAAGAGGTGAAAAATAAAACAAAAAAATTAAAAATGTTTGTGCGTTTACCTATTTTTTTTTCAGTCCAGCCCACCACTTAGCCACCCTTCTCCCCTGGCAGGAAAGATTTTTTTCTGCTCTGAACTCTCATGGGATACACTCATCACATACCCCTGGATCCTTCAGGTACCATACAGCAGCCTGAGGAGAGTGGAAATGGCGGTGCGCATCAGGGGGCCAGTCTTCATGAATCATAGCAGGACAATGCTGGATATGCAAGAAGGAGGAGTATATGAATTGTGTATAACGCCAGTTAAAAAGTATTAAGGAAAAACATTTAGGCCTTATGCACACTGGACATTTTTGGACGTTTGTACAGCAGCTGTTTTTGGCTTCAGACTTTTTCTACAGTCAATAAACTCGCCATCACGTTATCTTATGTGTCCATGCACACATAAGCTGTTCGCAGTTTTTGGCTGAGGCGTTTTTTGGCTTTAAAAAAACAAAAAAAAACAAAACTAGTGGGTTCTGAGAGGGGTTTTTCAGCTGTAAAAACGCTCCAACGTCAAAAAACGCTGACATTTGCTCAAAAATGCAGCATTTGACGTTTTTGATCGATTAAAAAAAAGAAGAAAAAAAAAAAGCTCAAAAAAACGGCAACACGGAAAAATGCTAAAAAAAAAACAAACAAAAAAAAAAAAAAAAAAAAAAAAACACAAATAAAACACTAAAAAACGCTATTGCAAAAACTTTGAAAAACTCACTGCAAAGCTACTGGCGTTTTTATAATGTTATTTTAACTTCCAGTGTGCAAGAGGCCTCAATGTGCGTTTGTGAAAAAATACAAAATTGCCCCAGACGCAAGGTGGTTAAGAGTTTCCAGCGCTGTGTATCGACAGCACAGGCTAAGGAAAGCCTGGAAAACATGGGTTCTGCCTGCTCCTAATCATCCTGCTTCTAGCTTAGATCACACTCGAGGTAACCAAGCAAACTTGCTGTATACGCAAATAAAGCTTTAGTATTTGTTTACATATTAAAAGATCTTTTGAGAGTTGTATTGTTGCTAAGATTTGCATTTACCTGGGCAGCAGTAAGATCATATCCAAGCATCATATGCACAGAAAAGGTCAGCACACTGGCAATGACGACCACAATGGGCGCTACTCCTACAGTGATACTCTGAAAATATCCACCTCTCTCAAGAATTCTCCTCTCAGTTTCTCGGATTTCTACAATAAAGCAAATATACATAAGCAGACAACAAGGTTACATTACGACTAATCATGAGGTTGTAAAAATGTTTATTGCGTCAACGCCAAGTACAAAACTTGCAGGTTGTTTACCATTCACAAAGATCATAGTATTCTGACAATGCTGACAGATACTTTCTATTCAAAGAATCATTCGGGGTCAGCATCTGCTTGCTGGATCAAAATGCTGACTGAAAATCACGGTGTTTGTGCAGTATCTGGCTTATGTTCGCAAATGTCAGGCACACACCAGGATCCTGCTGCCGCCTCTCACCTTAAGACTTGCTACAAAGTGGGAGAGGGGAGACTGAGGAAATGTTCAATTTATGGGCTCATTCACATGGGCAAACATGCAATTTCAGCAAAAAACAGGTTCTTGCTGGCAGAGCTAGCCAAAGGGCCTCCGTAAAATTCACATCTAAAGTACTTACGTTTAAATGCGTACAATTATTTAAACGTTCAAGCTCATTTTTCTTTGGATGCAAATTTTTGCAGGTAAAAAATGTGTGTTTATTTATATCAGCAGATCCAGGTGCAATGTCAGGCTCCTGCACAGTTGTGTCTGTAATGCTGTATAAGCGGTTACAAAGCTAGACAAGGAATGAATGAACTACACAAGCATGCCAAGCAGCTTGCTCACAGCCTATTCAAACTACAAGTATGTCTGCAGTGGTGGAAGACGGTACTTCTCTTCTGTGAATGAATGACATGGCTGTGTAGGCAGAGCCCTGCATAGCCACGCTGTTTTCAAAAAGTGACATCAGGTGCAGAAGAAGATCCCCCACCAACTGTCAGAGAGGGGAGCTCTGGTGGCAGGTGCATAGGAGCATGTTATACCCCAAATATGGGTAAAACATTTAACATGCTCCTAAAAGGTAAAGTTATCTTTAATGACTTTATGAGCACTTGCATTTACACACTTAAAATCTGTACGTATGTCCGGCTCCAGATGCAGCGGTGTTCTACTTTTTTGTACATCGCGCTTAGCATTTTTCATTTGTGAACGCAAATGTATATGGCCCCATAAATTCCTATAGTGCCGCATTTGGATGTGTACAAAACTAGATATTTACATCACTCTGCCACAATACACAGTCCTGTCTGGTAGGAGAGATAAGTTGATCTTTCTTTGCTGCAGCTTCACTTATAGGTCTCCTTCTCACCCCCAACCTATGACTTGACAGTAAGAAGCAACAAACTGAGCTAATTTCTTAGCTTCCAAATCCTATGAGCATGCTCCTTGCACTGCAGTACCCCTGACTGGTTCCTTTTGCTGCTTCCACCTCCCCCTCCCTGAGCCCTGCTGTACAGTAGACTGCCAAAGGCCAATACCCAGTCAAATTCAGGTACTTTTTACATTTAAAAAATATGGATTGCATTAATGATTAACGAGCTGCATTAAATGTGTCTGGACAGGTCAGCACACCACAGATCTACAAAACAGTGTAAAAAAAATGTATTAAAGTAATAGCATCACAGAAATAACCTGCGCCATTTCAAGGCCACATAGGACACTTTCATCGGGCATATGATGTGATCTGCCTTGTTCGGCTTTAACCCTTTTGCTGCCAGGATTATACGCCGTACAGTCCTGCATTCCTGCTATAAGCTCAAGTCACTTCAGGTAAGTTATTTTCAATGTACACTACAAAAAACAGGTAATATATTCATGCACCATGGGATGTCCCCAAGTAACAAAAACATAGGGTGGGCGACAACTATGCAAACAGAACTGTGCCAACAGGCCCCCAAAACACTACAGGGTTCAAAGACCCAAGTTCAGAGTTCCGCTGCAAGAACCTTGTGGCCAAAAAGCTGCATCTGCAGAACATTGGACATTCACCTGGTAAAACTTGGAGAAAGAATTAACAGAAGACCACGTGGTGGACTTCTACAGATTAGCTACAAAAAACCCAGGAAACTCCCACAGGTCTGGTGGAGTGGGTACTCTTGCAATGCTGACAAAATTTTCTGTTGGAATGTTCTTGAATGGAATTGGGCAAAAGGTACTGCCTCGAAAAAGACAACAATCAGGCCTAGAGCGTTCAAGTCTCATTGCAGGACTTCTCTTGAAATTCTGGAAGAAAGACTTGCTTGAGATGTGTCCAGGATCAGACCCACAAATTCCAGGTTAAGCAAAGGCTGGAGAGTAGAAATTGATCTCCCAGTCAAAAGCCTGGAGTAGCTGAACTGTCTTCTGCACAATTTGTAAGAGCTGCAAGAGGCACGAATCCTTCAGGAAAAGGTAGTCTGGATATCTTGACTTGAATGCCCTGAGTTCTGAGAGGGGGTGGGCAGGGTGTCACGACCATTGTGAACAGAAGCAGAGGATAGGCCAAAAGGCAGTGAGATAAACTGGAAGTGGCTGCCAGACGTGTAAAAGTCAATGATGTGGTGGGTAAATGACAACAAGCAAATATGCATCTTGGGATGTCCATGGATGCCAAGAATTCCCATTGTCTCAGAGGCAATTACTGAACTTGCATTCAAAATTTTGTTATTTGAAGGAATTTGTTAAATAATTTAAAGTCCACAAAAAAAGGTAGATATCCCCATTGGGATTTGGTACTGTGAAGAGGTTTGAATAGAATAGTTTGAAATTATCTTGTGGTGGTACTGGCACAATGACTCCCTGGGACAAGAGATGGTTTAGGGCAGGGATCCTCAAACTACGGCCCACCAGCTGTTGCAGAACTACACATCCCATGAGGCATTGTAAAACTCTGACATTTACAGACATGACTAGGCATGATGGGAATTGTAGTTCCTGAACACCTGGAGGGACGCAGTTTTGAAGATCCCTGGTTTAGGGCATTCTGTAAGTCTGTGTCTGTCTTCAGGCAGTTGTAGGCCAATTTGAAAAAAGGAAATGACAAGGTGGTAGAGTTTTGAACTCTATTTTGTACTCTTTACCAAACCGACATCTTCCTTGGAAGAGAAGAGCATGTGTGTGAGGAGCCTTTTGCAGGCAGTTTCACCTGTCTAAGCTTTTAGCCATACGATTCTGGGTGTAAGAACTGAAAATGGAGCCATTCTGGAAATTTGTGTTATGACGACATGTTTTAGGGCATCAACACAGAAAGGTAGAGCAGAAGGTAATAATTGCAATTGTTCAAGAGCATGGTCCTGAAATACAGCATCATGTTGGTTGTTCATTCTTCTACAGTGAGGGGAAAAAAGTATTTGATAACCTGCTGATTTTGTATGTTTGCCCACTGACAAAGAAATGATCAGTCTATAATTTTAATGGTAGTGAAATATTTATTTTAACAGTGAGAGACAGAATAACAAAAATATCCAGAAAAGCGCATTTCAAAAAAGTTATAAATAGATTTGCATTTTAATGAGTGAAATAAGTATTTGCCCCCTATCAAATCAGCAAGATTTTTAGCTCCCATGTGTCTTCTATACAGGTAATGAGCTGAGATTAGGAGCACTCCCTTAAGGGAGTGCTCCTAATCTCAGCTCGTTACCTGTATAGAAAAAAACCTGTCCATAGAAGCAATCGGATTCCAATCTTTCCACCATGGCCAAAGCGCCGTGCAATAATTCGCAAACGGAACACAAACTAACTGTCAATCTCCCTTGGTCTGGGGCTCCATGCAAGAGATCACCACGCGGAGATTCAATCATGAGAACGGTGAGGAATCAGCCCAGAACTACACGGGAGAATCTGGTCAATGATCTCAATGCAGTTGGGACCATAGTTACCAAAAAAACAACACACTACACCGTGAAGGACTAAAATCCTGCAGCACCCGCAAGGTCCCCCTGCTCAAGAAAAGCACATGTACAGGCCCATCGGAAGTCTGCTAATGAACATTTGAATAATTCAGAGGAGAATTGGGTGAAAGTGTTGTGGTCAGAGGAAACCAAAATCGAGCTCTTTGGCATCAACTCCATCCCCAACGTGAAACATGGGAGGTGGAAACATTATGCTTTGGGGGTGTTTTTCTGCTAAGGGGACAGGACAACTTCACAGAAAGGAAGGACGATGGACAGGGCTGTGTACCATCAACTCTTGGGTGAGAACCTACTTCCCTCAGCCAGGGCATAGAACATGGGTAGTGGATGGGTATTCCAGTAGGACAATGACACAAAACACAAGGCAATAAAAGGAGTGGCTCAAGAAGCACACAAAAGGTCCTGCAGTGGCCTAGCCAGTCTCCAGATCTGAATCCCATAAAAAATATGGAGGGAGCTGAAGGTTCGGATTACCAAACGTCAGCCTCGAAACCTTAACTTGGAAAGGATGTGCAAAGAGGAGTGGGACAAAATCCCTCCCGAGATGCGTGGAAGCCTGGTGGCAAACTACAAGAAACGTCTGACCTCCGATTGCCAACAAGGGTTTTGCCACCAAGTATCAAGCCATGTTTTGCGAAGGTGTCAAATACTTATTTCACTCATTAAAATGCAAATCAATTGATAACTTTTTTGAAATGCGTTTTCTGGATTTTTTTTGTTATTCTGTCTCTCACTGGTAAAATAAACCTACCATTAAAATTATAGACTGATCAGTTGTCAGTGGGCAAATGTACATATATGTGGGAATGAGGTTTTGAGGTCCAGACAAAGATGGCTGTATTAAGGCTGCAGTCTGTACAAGAAATTGACACAGATGCAGCAAAATTCTGCTTTAGTCAAATGGGCTGCTTGTTAGAATTGGATGCGAAGACTGGTGTTTAAAAAAAAAAAAGAAGGTCCTCCTCCAGTGCAAGGGACGCATCGTCACTCTGAGGTTTAGTAGTTTTGTCAGTAGATCCGCGCTACAGGGTATGGTTGCAACTGCAGCCCCCCTATGTAAGCAAGGGACACTAACGTGTACCCTAAACTGGATATGTATAACAAAATAGGGAATGGCGCTGTGCATAAAGGATGTATTGGTATATGATGTTTAGTTAATGGTGGTGGTAGGTGTGGTGTGGTGGGACATTGTTACCCTGGAGATGTATGTGAAAGAGAAAATGACACCTAGGAGATTGAGGTGGGATTTGAGTCCAAATGACAGTATTGATGATGCCTCTCTAAATGAGGAATGGTATTCTTTTTTCTCAGGTTGTGAGAATGAGCTTTTACAAAAAATATTAGCAAGGAGGCATTTTAAATTAAGAAAAGTAGAGGAAAGGATTATTGAGATTAAGAATCTACTAAACCCCTTTACTGGCCTACAAGAATATAAAGATAAGGACAAAGAATTACAAGAGATTATAAAGAAATACGATGTGGAAATTCAAACAAAGAAACAGAAAAAATTTAAGAGGGACGTTCTGGATTATGCCAATAAAAGGGTCTATAAGTGGCAAGAAGAAGTAGACGAGTTGAGTAATGAAGAAGACAGTAACTCTATGGACGAGAGTCCAGTAGAAGAGGAAGATATACCAGATAATACAAGACAAACCAGGTTTGAACATACCCCCATTACCAGACGTACCGAGTTGCCACGCACACCCAATTACCGAACTAATGGTCCCTGGGTGAGGGGGAGGGAAGAAAACCCCCCAGAACTTGGATATGGAAGATCCCCAGCTACTCCAAGATACAGTATCCCCACTCGTAATAGGTACTCACCCCTAAGGGAAAGGGGATACCATGGTACCTATAATAACCCCTATCCTAGAGGATCACCTAGGGACAATAGGGATTTTCACAGGGGTGGCCCACCTGGAAGATGGAAAGTGCGACCTCCATACAGGAGACAAGGTTGGAAAGAACAACCAGAGATCAACAGAGACTTCCAGAGGCATTGGGGCCCACCCGCGTACAGAGAACAGAGGGATATAGGAACTTACGGACATCCACAACAGAGGAATTTTGGCCCTTACGGACATCCGCAGCAGACAAGGAATGGACCGAACAGGAATCCTGGCAGAGGGTCAGATCAAACCCTAAGAGATACAGAAAGAGGTTACAGGCAAGAGGAAAACGAGGAGGAAAGAAGAAGAAAAAGGAGAAGAGAATATTAGGAGAAGGAATTTTTAATTTGAGTGATGCTGTTTTTACTGATGAAGAACTGAGAGTTTTAGATTTAGGATTAAAATTTGCACCGGACAAGAATATTGATAAGTTTGAGGTTTTTGTTGATTTGCAGAAGTTCATACGTAAATTAAGAATAAAAAAACACTATGCCTTAAACAAAGATGAGAAACCAGCAGAAAAACCTTCTTGTTTCACACACACTAGTCTTAGAAACAATTCGGTTTTTAATCCGAAGGTTCCGGGCGACCAGTGTATGAACGCCTTCAAGAAGATGGTGGAAAGTGATCTTGCGAAACTCGAAAGTAAGATTCCCAACAATAGAAGTGTGTGGAAAGCCATTAAAGAAATCGGAAAAAGAAAAGACGTAGTTATACGCCCCGCAGATAAAGGGGGCGGTCTGGTTATATTAAAGAAAGAAGACTATGAGGAAGAAATGAAGAACCTCCTTAGAGTAGAAAATACTTATAAGAAACTTAAAGGAAACCCCAAACAACTTTACAGCAAGAAACTGAAAGCTCTCGTCAATAAAGGGAAAGACAGAGGAATTTTAAACAAAAAGGAAGCCAAATACTTGATTTGTGAGTCCACCAAAACACCAGTTATATATTATTTACCAAAAATACACAAACGATTGGAGAAACCCCCGGGACGACCGATTATAAGTGGGATCAATTCCCTGTTCTCTAGACTGGGAGAATACATCGATTGCTTTCTAAAACCAATGGTAACTAAAGGAAGATCATACCTAAAGGATAGTACGCAATTGATCAACGAAATAAAAAATATAACTGGTGTTGAAGACTGTCTCCTCGCGACGATAGATGTGAACTCCTTGTATACCAGCATTATACAAAAACATGGCTTAAAAGGAGTAGAGAAAGCACTTCACAAAGATGCCAATCTTAAACAAGAACAAATTAATTTTATTTTAGAAGCTCTAAAACTAGCAATGGAGAGTAATTACTTTTGGTACCAGAAGGACTATTATGTGCAAACTAAGGGCGTTGCCATGGGAGCTAGATATGCCCCAAGCGTGGCAAATTTATTTATGGACATGTGGGAGGAAGAAAATATATATAGAAGTCCACGCCCGGAGATTGAATTTTACCGCCGTTACATCGATGACGTGATTATAGTGTGGAGGGGCACGGCAGAGTCATTTCAGGATTTTCTAGGAGCAATGAATCAAAATAAATACGGCATCTCTTTTAGTGGGACATGCGATCCTCAAGAAATAGATTACCTAGATGTACAGATCTTCAAAGAGAACAACGAATTACATACTAGAACCTTTTTTAAGGCCACGGATCGCAATGGCTACATCCCAACATCTAGTTGCCATCATCCTAAGTGGAAGCAGAACATTCCGAAAGGCCAACTAATGAGGTTGCGAAGAAATTGCCATAGGATAGATGATTATTACACTCAAGCCGATACTTTGATTAAAAAATTCATGGATAAAGGATACCACAAAGAAACCCTAATGAGATATAAGATGGAAATAGGGGGCTTGGATCGTGATCTCCTACTGAAAAAGAAGGAGAAAATTGACAACCACTGTAAGATGGATATGGCTTTTATCACTGGTTTTAATAATCAATATCGGTCAATTGAACACAATTTTAGAAAATACTGGCCTATTTTAAAATCTGATAGAACTTTGGTGAAGATACTCCCCAAAAAACCTAGATTCATCTACAAGAAGGCCCCCAATTTGAGGAACCAGTTGGTACATAACGTGATTGACCCACCAAAACCGGTCAAGTTGTTCCCTGAATTAAAAGGTTTTTTCAGATGCCAAAAGTGCTTACCCTGCCGTGTAAGTAAGAGACAACCAAGGAAAAGATTACTCTTTAAGTCAAGAACAGGGAAAGAGTACCAAATCAGGGAACTGATTACCTGTGAAAGTACCCACGTCACATATGTGATCGAATGTCCCTGCCGGCTTCAGTATGTGGGAAGAACCACTAGGCCCCTCCGCGTTAGGATTAGAGAGCATATTAACAACATTAAAAAAGGCTTTCCAAAGCATAATCTCTCTAGGCATTTTGATGAGGTCCACAATAGAAATCCTACAGGTTTAATCTTTTATGGCATAGACCTGATCAAAGACCACTGGAGAGGCGGTAACAAAAGAATAAAAGTGTCCCAGAATGAAACTAAGTGGATATATCGCCTAGGGAGCCTTGTTCCCAGAGGGTTAAATGTGGACATTGATCTGAATTGTTTTTTATCCAATTTTTAAATTGTCGATTTTACATATGTCCCTAACCCACTCCCATAATCGGTTCTGAAGTGCCCCCTACTCAATTTTAAATAGGTGGAATCTATACGTGTCCTTACCCTATTCCCTGACTTCCCGAAGATTTTAAGATTTTTATAAGATTTTTATATGATATACACATGATTCATCACTATTTTTAGTACATTCCTACATATTAATTGGCAACTAAGATATTCTCTCCTCTTCTTGGTTGGTACACTAACATACTTAGTGGCTAACCAACACATTCTCTTCTGCCTCTGGTTTATAATAATATTGAATATACAACGTACTCCTCTTTGCACATCCTTTTTTTACAAGAGTTTTTTAATGCATCGTCTTTTTTATGCGTATAGTATTAACATTCTATATACATACATATTAATTTTTAATTTTTAATACATATTTTTTAGATATATATTTTTAATTTATTAAAGTATCCTGTAAAAGATTTTTTCCGTTCAAATACCTCCCGAGGTAATTATAATAATTTTTTCTTTTTGTGTTTAGGCTATTTGACTGTCTTTTAACATGTATTTTTAATATGTACCTTTACTAGATAATATCTGGTTTGCAAACTACATTTTTCCACGGCCGCTATTCCATATAAACCAAACGCACTATAAACATCCCATTAGATGGCGCTCAAAGAGACCTTATCCAATATTCCCCTCGGTCTAATGATACTGAGTGTTTACAACTTCTTGCCCTTTGTCTCCATAATTGAGCGAATTTTTGATTGGACATACAAGATGCTTTTCATCTAGCATCTGGTGCGGGATTGGCCACGGCATGTACTGCACCCAGATATAAGACGTTGAGAGGACCAAGATAGCAGCGCCTCCGATGACGTCCGAGTGACGAAACGCGTAAGGCGGGACTATCTTGGCACGCACAACGTCACTTCCTGCTATTGTGGTTTTCGATAGCTGACCGGTGGAACGCAAGCGGCAGCTGCCTACTACGCTGCGTCCCGGAACGGCTAGAGGAGGTAGAGAGCTTGTAAGCTCCTTCCTCTCCTTTTTAGACCTGTTTATTTCCTTGGATTCATTATGCTTCTTTTGGATTGTTTAAACATCTACAAATAAAAGATACTTTATGGAGTTACGCTATGTGGAGCAATTCTTTTATTGCATATAACACCCTGGAGCGGATGTCCGGCCGGAAATAGGATCACAACAGGGGATTGTCATTTCCCCCTTCTCCTTCACGAGTGGCTGATCCGGTTTGAGGGGATACCAACACATAAAGATCGGATTGGCACCGGGACCTGATCGGCATCTGGCGTATAAACATCTTATGCTTATACCCCTGCAGGGGTACAGCGTTCCGGTGAGTGGGATCACATCAGGGGGATCTTGTCTCTTATATATTTGGAGAAAATTCGGTGGAAGACATTACATGAACTCTTTGGTCACTTTCACATGAGACTCTATACTATTATCAATTAGGCTATGAGAGGCATATCTCTATATATACATATTAACTGTTTACCAGTTTGAGTCCTAATATTTGTCAATTTTAAACATATTTATATCCCATTATTTCCACGTATTTACCTTTTGCATCCTTAGCACTCTATTACAGAGGACTGCGGATACCCTTTATTTTTCACATTTTTTATATATATTTGTGCATAGACCCCACATTTGTGTATGTGTGTAAATAGGGAATTTCTTTACACATATTGCTTTGCATTTTTGTTTTTCACTATAGAGGATTGTGGACACCCCTTTTTTCTAAACTAACATTTGCAGTTTATTTCTATCACCCAGCAACGGCTGGCATATTGCTAATTGTACTACACTTGACACTTATATTTACATTTTTTACACCAGATCATCAATGGTCACCAATACTAATTAATTTTATATGAGATCACAGCTGCTTTTATATCTATTGTCACTCACTAATTTATTTATCAACTAGCACTTTTCTATCACCATTTATTAATTTTTATTTTCATTTTTATTTTTATTTTCCCATTTATACGTGGGACAAAATAGTGGTGCATTTTGAGGGTACCACTTATTGGGGTTCATTATAGCAAGTCACATTGGTACACCTACCACCACCATTAACTAAACATCATATACCAATACATCCTTTATGCACAGCGCCATTCCCTATTTTGTTATACACACTCTGAGGTTTAGGGTTGGACGGGCCTTTGCCAGAGCGTATGTTTACCTGTTATGACTTGGTTCCCTTCTTTTGATTGGTCTCTACTCGAGCTACAAGTGAGGGCATTCCCCTATGGGGTACTCATGGAGTATAGTGGTGGAGAAAGGGTAAGTTTGTCTTGAAGGAGTATGCAAAAGCCCAGGTGCAGACTGACCTGCAATGCATTCTTGTAGTGAAAGGGTGGGCAAAAGCACCCAAGTGCCTTCTAAGGGCTCTAGCCATTAGTGTTGTTAGTGTGCGACCAGTGGCGTGAAATAACATCTGGTCATTCACCTGAGACCAAGCTCTGATTAGTTGCATTTTAGCGCCAATTTTGAAATGTTTGCTCTGTGAAGTGAATACATGCCATCATTCCTGCCTGTCAACGACAATGGACTAAATATATAGGTCCAGACTTGGCCCATCATGGTGGGCATACCACCAAAAGGGTCTCCAGGTACTGGGTTGAATAGCGATAGACCACAGCCCTGGACTTGGTTCAGCACCTTGTATCAGCCGCTGGGTGCTACACACGTGTCAAGATAAGCGCCCATGCAGCAACCAGGGCTTTAAAAAACATTCCAAGCCGTCTCCAGTGTAGGGTTGGGTACGGCTTCCAAGGTTTTACAATGGTTGCACTGCTCTAGATACACAGCTTATGCATAAGCATTAGGAGGGTGAGATAACTGTAGAATTCTAATAAAAAGAAAAAAACATTTTTGCTACACATTACTATAAATGCTTGCAAAATTTGTGATAATATGGCTCCGTGAGCACCAAGACTGAGAACGATTCACACTGGCAGTGTTAATTTATGATGAATCTTCTAATTCGAATAATTATGAACCATGAAGCCCTGAACCTCTCCACATAGAAATTACTTACTCTGAACACTTTGGGAGAATGCCTTCACCCAAGCATACATCTTTATAAACTTGATGTAATTTAGAACTTCATTCATTTTTTGAACACGCTCATCTGTGACAGACACACATTTCCGTCTAAAATATGCTGTAAGTCTGGACACAAACATCTGCAAGACAGAAACCAGTGAATTAAAACTTATTTAAAAGGAAAAAAAGGTAATCATACTTTGAATTGTTACAATAAAGCCAAAGTTTAGCAAAACAATAAATAAATCTTTACAGCTTTAGTGATGTGACTTATCCTGTAATGAAGTATGTCACACAATGTGCAGGCAATAATTGGATTTTTGTACTTACCTGTAAAATCTATTTCTTTGAGTACATCACAGGATATAGAGCAGGCTATAAATCATGATCTGGGTTATGTGCCACATATAGGTGATTGGACACTGGCAAACAAAGGCAGGAAGTCCTTCCATATAACCCCTCCCACACAGGTAGTACCTCAGGTTTGTAGTAAAAAATACATACAAACACTCAAGGGATCTCTGTGTCCTGTGACTTTTTCCAAGAAATTGATTTTACAGGCATGTACAAAAAAACGGTTTTCTTTATCGTACATTACAGAAGACAGAGAAGGCTACAAATCATGACTATCTGGGATGTCCCAAAGCAATGCAAATGAAGGAGGGAAACACCCCCCTCAGACCAAAGGAAAATATTCTGCAGACTGCAAAACACTGCAGCCAAAATCAGTATCCTCAGCTGCCCCAATATCTGCCCTGTAAAAACCTAGCAAAGATGTGAACAAAAAATGCCAGGTTGCAGCCTTACAGACCTGAGCCACTGAAGTCTGATGACAACTAGCCCAGAAGGCACCGATACTCTTGGTAGAAAGCACCGTCACAGGAAATGGTGGGCCTTTCCCAAACCATAGGCTTAAAAAAAAAAAAAAAAAAAAAAAAGAAGACAGGACTACCTGAGTACAGCAGTCAAGTTCAAATTATGTCAACATCCCAAATCACCTATACGTGTGAAGAACCTCGTCTCCCGGAGGCAAAGGTCCAGGAAAAAAAAATTAAAAAAAAATAAAAAAAAGTTAAAAATGCCGTGGGTCAGATGTAAAAAAAACATACAGCCAAAAAAAAATGACAGCTGAGGCTGAAGAACACTTTGTCATGGTGGAACACCACAAAACGTTCCTTGAAAGAAATAAGCACAACTCTGAACCTTCCGCGCCCCCCCCCCCCCCCAAAGTAATAGCAACCAAACAACCACCACCTCTCCCTTAGTCAAAAAGAACAGAAGGTCACAAATTGGCTCAAAAGGTGGTCTCTGTAACTGACAGCACAAATTAAGATCCAGTGGGGATAAAGGTGACCTGACCAGAGAAATAAGGTGCGAAACATCTTTAAAAAAAGGTATGCACTAAAAAAAAAAAAAATAAATAAAAAAAATAAATAAAAAAAATAAAAAAAACTTGCCAAGGCCGAATCTTGTACTTTAGGATAGTCAAGATCAATTTCAAATTCACTCCAAACTGCGAGGAGCCCACAGCATATTTCCAAGAATGAAAACTCAATAGCTTCACACAATGCCACATAATTTCCAGGTCCTGGAGCAAAACCTTCCTTGAGGCAGCCCTCCTGGTTCTCATGCATGTGGAAATAATTGCATCAGAAACCCTTTAAAAAAACTTAAGCTAAGCGGTAAAGCCAGCCACAGTAAAGGGTGGATAATTGGCCCTTGCACAAGCAATGACTAAGCTGAAAAATAACAAAGATCGTCTGACATGTTCATAATGTCAAACCAAGTTGGCCCAAACTGATGTGACCACAACCATTACGGCTCATGCACACAGGGCATTAGAAAAAACGAGCTGCAAAACCACTACCAATGCCAGGAAAAAGCAGCTGTAAAAATGTGCTTTTAGTAGCTTTTTGCATTGGTGTTAATGCACATTTAGCCGCGCTAGCTTTAGGAGGCATTTCTCTGCCTCTATTCAAAATCAATGGTTCCCTATGAGGGCCCATTGATTTGAATAGAAGTAACACCAGAAGTCGGATCATGGTAATCAGACGTGTACGCTGAAGATCTTGAAGAGGAACCCCATGCCAAAATGAAGAAAAAAAAACAAAAAACAAAAAAAAACAAACAAACACAGTGTGGGGGTCCCCACCCAAGATCCATACTAGACCCTAGTCAAAGGGAGGAGAAAGCTTCTCCCCCTAGGGTACTTACATCATGAGCTAAATATGGAGTGGTGAGATTGCAACAAAAGTGCCGCTCAAGGCGTCTGTCACAGGAGCTGAGGTACTGGGACCCAAGGAGTGGAGCAGGAGCACAAAAGGAACCTCCACAGGAAAGAAATGTGCGAAGGTGATGTGTATAGGCTCCAATACTATAATTTTTTTTAAATTTATAAAAATTTAATTGAGCGATTATACTTTTGTAAAATCATCTATAAAAGTGAATGGAAACCTCCACCAAGGACAAGCTAGAGATACAGATGAAAAAAAGTTCTGTTGCCGCACATACCTCATATAAAGTCCCACCCCAGTTCTCTTTTGTTTCCATGACTATACAAGTATTGGAACATGGTGGCCCTAGCATTACAGAGAGAGCATCGAGAGAACATCAGAGGAAGTACAGAGGGAGAAGACAGCAGAGAGGAGACCCGGCAGAGGGAAAATACAGCGTTGAGAGGAGAAACGGCGGTGGAAGAAGTCATCAGCGGTGAGAGGAGAAGAACCGAGGGAGGATGAAGAGGGAGAGGGAGAAAAAAAAAAAAAACGGAAAGAGAAGAGATGCTGGAGCTGCTTTAATTAACCAATCAAAAACCTGTGTGCGGTTTTTATTTTTTTACACTTTTTGAGGTGAATGGGTAGGGGTACAATGTACCCCATACTCATTCACATAGGGTGGGGGGGGCAGTATCTGGGGGCCCCCCTGTTGTCAAAGTGGGCTTCCAGATTCCGATAACCCCTCCACCCACAGACCCCGACAACCAATGGCCAGGGTTGTCAGGAAAAGGTCCTTGTCTCTTCCTGACCTGCATGCTCAGATAAGGGTCCGGTATGGATTTTGGGGGGACCCCCACACCATTTTTTTGGGCGTGGGAGTTCCCCTAAAATACACACCAGACCCAAGGGTCTGGTATGGATCTTTGGGGGGGGGACCCCATGCCTTTTTTTTCTTCATTTTGGCGTGGGGTTTCTCTTGAGATCATCATGATCCGACTTCTATTCAAATCAATAGGCTTTCATAGGGAACCATTGATTTTGACGTAAAAAAAAAGGATTGACGCAGCTTAACAATGTTAAGTTACGTTTAGCAGCTTTTAGCTGTGTCATATTTCTTTACAGCTCAACAGCCTCTGCTCCTGAACGCACAGAATGTCGTTTTTTTTCTACTGCCCTTAAACGTTTATGCCTCCAAACGCCTTTGACAGTTTGTTTGCATGAACATTAAACACTTAGGCTAACATGGAGGAGCGTTTAGAAGCGGCTAAAAAAACGTCAGACACCCCTAACAGCAGCTGTAAAAACGTCCTGTGTGCATGAGCCCTTCGTGTTCCCACCACCTGAATCCTGCGCAACAGGCATGGAAGAAGCTGTAATGAAAGGTAAACCTAAATCAGCAAGAATTCATCCCATGGTGTCGGAAGGACATCTACTGTAAAAGTCTGATGGATCCCTGATGCTTAAAAAGAACCTGTGCAGCTTTGCTAGAACGTAGACACATATAAATCATGCCACATAATCCAATCGCTGTGAAAAGCTTGTAGACTTTGCCCCTTTTTAAATCATGAAACCACCAAGCTACTCATTCACTCTCTTGTTATCTCTTGCTGTGACTATTGCAATTCCCTTCCTATGAATACTACTGCCAAACTCCTCTACCTTACCAACTGCCCAGTGTTTGCCACTGCTCTCTGCCAATGCATCCACCAGCTTCTGATTGCCCAGCAAAATAAATTAAAAATACTTACAACATACAAAGTCATCCACAGCTCTGGCCCAAGCTACATCATTAATCTAATATCAGCCAAACCATACTCTTTGCTTCTTCCAAGACCTCCAGCTCTCAAGCTCTCTGGCGTTTTCCTCCCATGCTCGTCTCCAGGACTCATCCAGAGCCTCTCCCATCCTCTGGAATGCCCTACCTTAATCTGTTTGGCTATCTCCTACTCTGGCCACCTTTAGGCCACCCCTGAAAACGCATCTCTTCAGGGAAGGCTTTCACGCCTCCATCAGCTGAAGTTTTAACACGGCCATCAGCTCATCCCTCATAGTTATAACCTTTTGTACCACTTGCCCCACCTCATTAGACTAAGCTCTTGTATTTTATTGTAGAATCTCCCCATCTATAGGGTATAGCTGCATAACCTCTTAGGAGGAACAAAACTCTGTCCAGGCAAGTCCAACCTGCATATAGCACCTCTTCTAGGTGGGGGTGTAAGGAAAATAACTAGAAAACTTGTGGGGGACACTCTGAACCCAGGTATGAGCTTTTAATGATGCAGGCTCAGGAAACAGAAACTTCAAAAAAACAATGCCTTCTGCATCTGAGTTTCATTTTGACCCCCCTACTCTATACCAGTAGACAAGACAGGAGGAGGCCGCTTTACAAACTCGACCAGTATCAGCGAGCATCTCGGAAAGCTTACGCTCCAATCCTGCTAAAGCAGCATTATTACATATACCAGTATCCAAGAGGCAACCACAATCCAACAATCCAGAACAGAGCATGGAACTTTTATTTTCCGAAACTTCTGGATCCACGGGCTACAAATCTACTTTAAAGGGGCAACGTCTCGAGTCTTGCAGACCTGACAGCAGCACTAATGAGTCCTTTCCTGTTGCGGTCCCACCTCACTGCCTTTTGTTAGACATATAGCCTGCTTACATTAGGAAAACAAACTTTTGTCAAAAGAGCAGTCCAAATCAGCTGAGAGGACACTTAAGCCTTGCACACGCTACTAGTCAACCCGCTGGGTTGAACGAAAAAAAACTAACAGCTCAGGTCAGAGTCAATGTACTAACAAACCAATGTTAGTACAGCGATCTCCCCTGCTATACTTTTGTGTTTTGATAGGATGACGGCCCCCGCCAGACCACTTCGGTCAGTGCCATTGGTTAAGAGCGTTGATTGGGAGCCGGTCAGCACACCATTTTCAGTCATGACCAGTCGACAGAAGCTGGCCAAATGGCCAGCTTCTGTCGGACCGGCTGTCATACACACAGGCCGAATGCCGGCCAGTTTCTATTAATCCGGCCGATGTCGCTCAACATTGGGCCCTGTGTGTACTAGGCTTTATGCTATTAGCAAAAAAAGTGTACGAGTTGCTTTAAGACGGGGCTTGGCAACACGTTGATAGCGATCTACCAGTCGATCGCAGCCAGGTGACTGGTAGATCGTGGCTAGGGCTCGCCGACCCACCATTTTCAGAAGAGTCAAGTGCAGAGACCTGTACCCCTGGAGTGCGCAAGAGGCCACACTCCGCCTCTCCGTATCTGGCCTAGGACCAAGCGGCACCTGGAAGGGAGCAGAGCTCACATGTGAGGAACGGGCTGCATTTTGAGTGCCGCAGCGTCACGGCAACATGTGCCTACTTCCTGTCTTGCCACCGATGCCAATCATCTCCCGGATGTTTGAGGGCGGGTCTATTGTGGCACCAGGCACATGCGTAGGTCCCACATGTTCTACTGATCAGTGGCTGGGGGATGAAGTCTATCCTGCTGATCTAGAGACACATAACCGATCACACAGTGCAGTTACTGTTCCTCTAATTTGGATTGGACTACTGGAGTGAGATGGAGAGGATATGGTTGATATGCATTGTGAGTGCAACTCATTTTATATTTCTCATTAAAAAAAGATTTCACACACCCGCTTTTGTATTGTTCCTGCCAACTAGTGGAAATCTAGAGAGCTGCAGCTACCTGTGTGTGTAAATCACCATCCAGCTTATGGACTGCGCTGTATGGGTTGGACACCAGCCAGTGGAAGGGTGTTTAGATCAGTGCAAAAGACTAGTGCTTTCCTATTGCTGTATAAAGAGGATACACAACTGTGCTGATGGGTGTGTGGTGGGCAGTGTCACTCTCTCCTCTGCACTCTGGGGGCACACTGCTCAGTTTGGGTTGTGAGTGAATGGGGCAGCTCTACAAGCACCCACCCATCTTGACAAGCCATATGAATACCATTGAGTGCTGCCTCTGTGGATAAAGGGGGTAGGAGGCCATGTTCTTGTGCGATTCACTGTGGTGCAATTTTGCTGCCCATGCATTTGCATATCACAGATGCAAATTACACCAGGCCACACAAAAAAGTACTGCATGCACTACTAGTCAAAAACATGCTGCACCAAATCAAATGGTACTTCAGTACCATGTGATCTGGTGCAGGCAAGCACACTGTTTGCAATCTGCATTTGGGGTAACATTAACAATGTACTGGCACCCACAGCAGATCGCAAAGGCAGTGCACTCTGCAGTGCAGAGAAGGTGAACTGAACGCACCTTTCCCACACCACATTCTGCTGTGAACTGGCCTTAGCAACAGAAAAAACTGTGCCCGTGATCTTTAACTTCTCCCACGTTGTTCAGGTAGATCTCCACCTCTCTATGGTTGCCTACCCCTGCTTTAAGAGGTTCATCCAGCTGCCAGTGCTCTTCTCCAATAGGTGTACTAACGCATCTTTTATACAAGGATCCCAAAAACTGAAGAGCCTGCCTCGAGTCTTTGATCCGCAGAGAAAAAAATCCTCAACTGTATCCCTTTCCCTTCTGCTGCCACTATGTGGATTTGAATCAAGAACACACGGCTGTCAATAAAAGTGCCCCGTGCATGCCAGCACAAACACTTGCACACAAACACATAACTGAAAGCCTAACAGCGTGTTATCATCTTGCTTATGGTGGCAGAGTGGGAAAAAAAAAATCCGAAAAAAAAAAAAAACACAGCACATACCCCGTTTCCCCGAAAATAAGACCTAGCATGATTGTCGGTGATGGCTGCAATATAAGCCCTACCCCCCAAAAAAGCCCTAGTTAAAGTCCTTGTAGGTCTTCTTTTCAGGGTAGGGGTTATTTTCGGGGAAACAGGGTAGGGCTTATTTGGGGGGTAGGGCTTATATTGCAGCCATCACCGACAACCACGCTAGGTCTCATTTTCGGGGAAACAGGGTAGTTTAAACTATTGTCCACACGCCCAGCAGCAGAAATCGAACGTAAAGTAAAGTAACACACAGGCAATCCTAAGCCTTTTAACACCACTACTCCCTTGTGGGGAAAAAAAAAGAAAGAAGGAAAGGACACCTATCCATAAACAGCATTGTTAAAGAAATGACAACCAGACCCAGGTTGCAGGGACAGTTACCATTCATGCCACAGGATCCATCTTTTGATTTTGATTTGGGAGATTTGGGACCCAATCCTCATTTAAGGTGGGCCCAGTCATACGACCTTCAGGGAACTCAATCTCCCTATACTGGATTTCACTGCCCTGGACATGTATAGCACCCTGCTGGAAACTCCTTGGTCAGTTAATCCTGCACAGGGTTCTGTGTATGCAGAGCCTAGTTTAGAATGATCGCATTACATGCTTTCCCCCGCATGTTGTCCTCTTTCATCACAGAAGAGACTGTAGCAATGGATCTGAATAACACCAATCCCTTGATCCGAATTGGAAAAGTTTGAGAATCTGGCAACATTGGCATAGGTGCACATCAGCGACCATCACCTTTAGAAACTGGCACAAAAACTGAGGTACATTCTGTGTGGGAGTGGTTACACAGGGGAGAACTTCTGGTTTTTGTTTGCCAGTGTCCAATCACCTATAGGTGGTGCATAACCTAGACCAGTGATGGCGAATCTTGGCACCCCAGATGTTTTGGAACTACATTTCCCATGATGCTCATGCACTCTGCACTGTAGATGAGCATCATGGGAAATGTAGTTCCAAAACATCTGGGGTGCCAAGGTTCACCATCACTGACCTAGACTGTCATGATTTATAGCCTGCTCCATGTCCGGTGATGTACAAGAAAGAAAAGAAGGCAACTGGATCCTGGAGAAATCTTCACTGCTGGGATTCCTGTTGTCTTCTTGCCTCTAAACTTCGCAAGCTGCAATGGTTAATAGCTTTGAGGCTTCAGACAAAACAGCAGCACAGATGGTCCCCAACAGAGAGGCACCCCCTCCTTCTCCAGTGACAAAAGTTATTTTATTGATTACACTGCTTGTAACTTGATCTGATCTTTTATCAGTCACAGGATTCTCTCCCCCATTCACAGATTTTATTGAAAGCAGTATGAAAGAACTGCTCAATAAAAGGAGAAGGAAGGAGGGGGGAGTGTCTTAATGGGACCATCTGCACGGATATTATTTGCAGACCCAAAGCTGATAACTACCGCAATGCTAGAAATTCAGAGACTGGAAGAAAATAGGCATATTGTGGGGCATACTTCACTGCAGGTAAGCGATGTGACTAAAAACTATTTCCTCCTGGGCAGCAGGGGGAAACATATGGTGCACAGGGAGAGTAATCAGTGTGGTGGTGGGAGCAATTACTGTGACTAATCTCCTGTATGGCTCTCTCTGCAGAAGCTGAAAGCCAATGGTAAGGAGAGGAGAAGAAGCCAGCTTTTAGCTGCTGAAGAGAGAGCCATACAGAGGATTGGTTCAAGTAATAACACTTCCCACATTTAATTCACCCTGCTGCCTGGGCCCCGTACAGGAGGACCGGTAGTACCCACTTATCCACGGCCCTAGATTTCACTATAGGACAGGACTACAAACATCCCAACTTCTCTTTTCTACAACAGTGGGGAGGGGTTCAAACGTCCTCAGAGACTGCCAAGAACAATGTATTAGATAATAGTGGACACAGAAAATTGACACGATTCTGTCAGAATCATCATCAGATTATTTTTTTGATACCTTGGCTAAGTGCAAAAACTGTTTTAGCGGTATATTTGACAGATCAAGAAAGGACCAAATAAGAGAAATTGTTAGGATATGCTGTATTTACCCTTTAAGATGTTGTACTAAAAAAGGAGACTGTTTAACCACCTGCCGACCAGCCACCTTCGTTAAACGGTGGCTCTCCGGTGCGAATTGCCGCAGCTGTACGGCAGCTCTCGCTCCACACTGCTGGAATGTGCCTGCGCCGGCGACCCACAATCGCCTAGTACAGGGGCAAAACGGGGATCTGTTCGTGTAGTGTAAACAAGTGGATCCCTGTTCTGACAGGAGACATGACAGATCTACTGTTACCAGTCATCAGCAACAGTAATCTGTCATGTTCCTTGTTGCCCATCCCCCTACAGTTAGAACACACCCAGGGAACACTTAACCCCTTGAGTGCCCCCTAGTGTTAACCCCTTCCCTGCCAGTGTCATTTTTACAATGATAAGTGCTATCAATGTGGAGGTGATCAAATACCACCAAAAGAAAGCTCTATTTGTGGGAAAAACAAAATTGATGACTTTTTTAGGGACAGCATCGCACGACTGCGCAATTGTTAAAGCGATGCAGTGCCGTATCGCAAAAAAAATGGCCTGGTCGTTAAGGTGGCAAATCCTTCCAGGCCTTAAGGAGTTAAAGCAGTTCTTTGTAGCCAATTTTTTTTTTTTTTTTTTAAACTAAAAAATAAAATCACAAGGTCAACTTCTACAATGCCCAATTTTTTAAAACTAGAAAATCAAAGGCAAATTAAACTAATTATTTAAATTGAAACAGTGTCTTGAAAGCCAAATGCCAACTGTATAGCTTATATTGGCTAAGTTCCTATTAGATTAGACTGTATTTAGATCTTATGCACTGCATTAACATCTGAATCATGAAAAAAAAAAGGCTGTATATTCACTCTTTCAGATGAATGTCAATTTTGAAAATTTAATTTTATATGCTCAACCCCAGCAATGTACTAAAAAAATAATTCTGGAGAGTTTTAGAAAATGCATAACTTGGGAGCCGAGTTTTCTATAAATTTAGCTAAAAAACAACAGCTGCAATTTTACCTTAAAATAAATAAAAGGAACACTTACCATAGCTGGATAAAATAGGATGAAAACTGCAGAGCCAAGAAATGCAGTGGGACCCAAAATATAGACATTATAAACCATTCCAAGCACTGCAACGATGGGACCTCCTGCCAACAAACTGCCAACTGCTGCAGCTTCAAACATCCGCTGCCCATCACTGGAGCAAACATTGATCAGCTGGAAGTTGCAAATAGATATTTATTTATAACTCCATTCAAAGAGATTTTTTTTTTTTTTAAACAAAGGAGAGAAGAACAAAATTTAAATTGATGCAAACCAAACAAAAAAAAAAAAACAGAAAATTACACAAAGCAGTGGCTGTAAAATAATGATCAAAATGTATATATGAGTATTTGACATTAAAAAAGAAATTTGCTAGCATGAAGGTTTTTAATGGCAGAAGAGACTGAGGGGAATTTGCCAAAACTAGACAGAGTCAGCGTCTATTTTTCATTTTCAAAGCACAGGTGAACAAGCTGAAGTCAGAAGTTGGTTGGTTACTATGCTGCAGTTCCTAAAGCTCCAGTTTTGATAGATTCTCTCTCCCCATGTCTCTTCTGCAATACAAGCATCCTTTCTGCCAGCTAGGAAATTTGTAAAATTGTACACCAAGCCATGCATGCACAGCCTAGTGTATAATCTTAGCACTCCTTAGAGCCAAGAATCACTTCTTACCGACACATGCATAGGAGTTAAGCCATCTTAAACTGTGAATGTGCGGCACTGCCAAAGCGCCTGCAAAGCACGGGTGCTTTTAACCCTTTGTTGGGCTGCTAGCAGGGTATACAGGGGGTCCTCGACTTACGAACGCCCGACATACGAACGACTCCTACTTACGAACAGGCCTCAATGCCAGCTGCTTGTGCTCCCTCGATGGACCTGGATACCTCCGAGCATGCTATCTTGGCACATTCCACACTGCAGTACTTAATGTACTCTGCATGGCCAGAAAAGCCCCAGAAGTGCCCGGAACATACCACATTCCTGCACAGGCGGAAGGTACACTTAGAAGCAGTGTTCCGATTACGAACAGATTTCACTTACGAACAAACCTACAGTCCTTATTGCGTTCGCAAGTCGGGGACCCCCTGTAAATGCACCCCACTAGCAGCCGAAAAGTGCCGCTAAAACTAATCGGTCATTTACTAAAAACGCACCCTTGCCCCGGTGTGAAAGTAGCCTTATTACATCTTGAGGCTTTTCATTGCTGTCGGACACCTCTGATTTATGACTGCTTGCCCCAGAAGGTTAACAGTGGAAGAAAAAGGATTAAAAGGGTGTTTAACAGTAGTTGGTGCCCTTTAAGCACATTTCTGGTGTACAATTAAATTCCAATTTAATTTTTATACCTCAGTATTCCTGACTTTTTTTTAACTATATTAAAAGGATTATACTGAAATATAAAAATTAAACTGGAATTTAACTGAACACCAGAAACTTACTTAAAGGGCACCACACATTTAAAACGAATAGAGCAGCCCCATACCTACTACTGTTAAACACCCTTTATTTCAGACTAATTAGGTAGTTGTACCAGTAGGGGCAGCAGGTCTTACAAGTCTAAATCAAACAGCCATTCATGCGGAATTACACCAGTTCTTCTAGAAGAAAAAGTATTACAGACCTAAAGGGCCATACGAGGCTTATCCAGAAAAGTGCATATCCATTGAGGAAAGAAACACTATCTAGCACAGAGGCCTGGTTGTATACCCCAGCAGGGGAAGGCATTTCTGGACCTTGGAACAGCTCTATATTGGAGGTGCGCGCAGTGTTGAAAGGTGGTGGGAGTCACAGTATACATATGTCATAGAAGACTCACAAGGGTGAAGGATTAAGGCCCCTTTCAAACTGCTGCGACTTAAAAGCCACGTGATTTCAGGGAAAACCTGTTTAAACTTGAGGTCTATGGACCTCAACTCGCATGAAAGTCGAACCAAAGCAGTACAGGGACTACTTTGATGTTGGCATGACTTGAATTTGCACATATATGAATGGTTATCATTGGAAATCATGGGGAACGACTTGTCAATTAACTTTGCAGTCCCAAGTCACAGGACAAGTCGCACAAGTGTGAAAGGGGCCCAAAGAAGATAGGCACAAGGTGTACATCTTAAAAGAAAAACGATCATCTGAATGGTAAAGGTAAGATTGATCCAGGGAAAATTTGATTGCCTCTCGGGGGATAAGGAAGACATTTTTTACCCTGCTGTAGCAAATTGGAGCATGCTTTGCTGGGGTTTTTTTTCGCCTTCCTCCGGATCAAGTGGGGGTGAAGGATAGTGTATATGGGATTGTATGATATTTTTTTTTTGGGTTGAACTAGATGGACTTGTGTCTTTTTTCAACCTAACTATGAATGGAAGAGGGATGTGTCACATATGAACTGTGTATTTTGTTTCTAACATTTATAATATATAACACACACATATACACAGCAAAGTTTAATTGGTCTAATTATTAGAGGCGCGGCCATCATATTTTTCACTTTTTATATCCAGTGTGACACACACACACACACACACACACACACACACACACAGTGGATATAAAGTCTACACACCCCTGTTAAAAATGTCAGGTTTCTGTAATGTAAAATACTGAGACAGGCAAATCATTTCAGAACTTTTTCCAACTCAATTGAAAAACAAACTGAATTCTTTTTTTTTGGGGGGGGGGGGGGTTAAAAATAAAAAATAACGTGGTTGCAGAATTGTGCACACCCTCTTATAACTGGGGGTGTAGCTTTGTTCAGAATTAGGCAATCCAATTCAAATTAAATAGGAGTCGGTACACAGCTGCCATCATTTAAAGTGCTTCTGATTAACCCCAAATAAAGTTCAGCTGTTCTAGTAGGTCTTTCTTGACATTTTCTTAGTCACATCCTACACCAAAAGCCATGGTCCACGGAGAGCTTCCAAAGCATAAAAGAGATATCTCATTGTTAAAAGGTATCAGTCAGGAGAAGGGTACAAAATAATTTCCAAGGCATTAGATATGCCATAGAACACAGTGAAGACAGTCATCAACAAGTGGAGAAAATATGGCACAACAGTGACATTACCAAGAACTGTCCAAGGCCTAAATAAAATAACAGACAGCAAAGCTAAGTGCAACAATGATATGTACGTGTAAAGTGCAAAGTGTAACACTGAAAGGTAATCTAATCTCACATAGCAAGTGAGTGGAAAAGATCAGATGTAAACAATGTTACATGGTAATATTTGTGAATAATCCAATCTCACATGACAAGTAGATAAAAAAATTTTATTTTGAGATGCTAGCTCACAGTTGATTGGATATTATTCTACTATAATGGTATCACTGATTTTATCTATCTGCTTGCATAATACTATTTTTTAAATTATTTTTTGATTATATGCACACTGCACTTTGCAAGAAATAATTTTTTTGAGAAGTCGCATTGAAAAATCGCATTTGTGAATCGCATGCTTATGAATTACATCTAGAAACAAATTCGTGAAAATCACACAGCAATTGTTCAAGGAGGACAGGCCGGTGGTAAAGCTATTAGTCATTTATTGATTATCCTTGTAGAAAAATATCCAAACATATTTAGTAATTCAAAAAATCTAATACAAACAGGTGTATCCCTATATCCAATACATATTAAAAGACCTAATGTGATGGATGTTGAATTGTTTTGTACCATCAGAGTTGGTGAACCTGTCCGTTTTATCAACATATTTGCAAACGTGGCATCTACCACATTGATACATGCCCCTCAAAGGGGGTAGGCTAGTGAGCCAGTCTCGTCTAACCGGTCTGGTGTACTCAGAGTGGACTAGATTGTCTCTAAGATTAGTGGCCCCTCTGGCTGTAAATAGAGGTCTATTTCCAACTATCTTCCCCAGTATGGGGGATTCGGCTAGGATATGCCAATGACGGCCCAGTATTCTTCTGACTTGTCCCCACTGTGCCCCAAATTTGGTAATAATCCTTATTGGGGCAGAAGTGGCTGCTTATTGGGGCAGAAGTGCTGCTAATATAGTCAGTTACATCCAACAAGTGCAATACAAGTGTTACACTCAACTTGATACTATGTGTCACTAACCCACGATCTCTAAGTGTCATATGCACATTTCCCAGCATGGAAATTGTCTCAGCAACAAATTAGCTGAACGGGACTAATGAGGAACTTTCACATTAAACTAGCACAATTTACAAATCCTTTTATTTATCTACACTGAAGATAACTGTCTTGAACATCAATATATCACTATGAGGACAATTTAATACTATTACTGGTATTTTTTCAGTGTTTCAGAATATTCATATCAGTAATCACTCTGGATCGGCCGATCGATTGTGATCTGCGTGTGTGTGTGTGTGTATGTGAGAGTGAGGTTATGAAAAGCGGGTTTTGAGAATGGTTGCCACCGCTGTCCCCTTTAGACATTAGGTCTTTTAATATGTATTGGATATAGGGATACAACTGTTTGTATTAGACTTTTTGAATTACTAAATATGTTTGCATATTTTTCTACAAGGATAATCAATAAATGACTAATAGCTTTACCACCGGCCTGTCCTCGAAGAATTGCTGTGTGATTTTCACGAATTTGTTTCTATAGGTATATTTTCAATTCAGAGGACAACCAAATTTGGGGGTTTCCAATATCTATCTTATTTTTGGAAACGCCCCAAACAGATGGTGGAACCAGTTGAATCTCTATAGGGCAAGACTGATTTAAGGCCAATCGGTGCCCACTAGAGAACACCGGATGCTATTAAGGAGGAGCTGTTAACCCTCTCCCTTCTGTCTTTTTGCTTTGATATTTATGAATTACATCGTTATATTTTCTCAATTAGCAATATTTTTTGATTATATGCACACTGCACTTTGTAAGTAATTTTTGGGAAGTCGCATTGAAAAATCGCATTTGTGAATCGCATGCCTGTGAATTACATCGTTATTACTTTTTTAATTAGCAATATTTTTTGATGCTTATTTTATGCTAGATGTTCACAATTGATTGATTGGACACTTATATTATCATGTGACATTGTTCACATTTTTTTCTTTTTATCTACTTGTCACGTGAGATTGGATTATTCACAAATATTACCATGTAACATTGTCTACATCTAATCTTTTCCACTCACTTGCTATGTGAGATTGGATTACTTTTCAGTGTTAGACTTTGCACGTACATATCATTGTTGCACTTAGCTTTGCTGTCTGTTATTTTATTTAGGCCTCGGAGGTTTCTATTGCATTTATATTTATCTATTTTTTCACGTTGTGACTGAGGTAGCGCTACATATTTTTATTATTTGTTTAGTAAGGTTATGTGAGTACACTATTGTATGTTGGCGGCTCCTTGTCTACTATATTTTTTATTGTGGTTCTTTGCGCATTAGTTATTATCCTTTTAGTTACCAAGAACTGGACGTTCCTCCAAAATTGATGAAAAGACCAGAAAAAAATGGTCAGGGAGGCTGCCAAGAGGCCTACAGCAACACTAAAGGAGCTGCAGAAATATATGGTAAGTACTGGCTGTGTGGTACATGTGACAACAATTTCCTGTATTCTTCATGTCTGGGCTATGGGGTAGAGTGGCAAGACGGAAGCCTTTTCTTACGAAGAAAAACATCTAAGCCTGGCTAAATTTTGCAAAAAGACATCTGAAGTCTGAAGTCTGAAGCATAAAAACAACACTGCACATCAGCAAAAGAACACCATACCCACAGTGAAGCATTGTGGTGGCAGCATCATGCTTTGGGGCTGTTTTTCTTCAGCTGGAACAGGTGCCTTAGTCAAGGTAGAGGGAATTATGAACAGTTCAAAACAGTCAATATTGGCACAAAGCCTTCAGGCTTCTGCTAGAAAGCTTAACATGAAGAGGAACTTCATCTTTCAGCATGACAATGACCCAAAGTACACATCCAAATCAACAAAGGAATGTCTTCACCAGAAGATGATTAATCGCTAGCCGACCAGCCACCGCAGTTATACTGCGGCAGGTTGGCATGGCTGCGCAAAATCGCCGTAGGTGTACGTTGCTTCTTTAAGGCGTCATAACAGGTGCGTGCCGCCGGAGGCGCGAGCACCCGCCGCGTGTCCTCGGAGCAGATGCAGGTGCCTGGCGGGCGCGATGACCGCTGGACACCCGCGATCGCTCATGACAGAGTGAGAACCGGAACCTGTGTGTGTAAACACACAAATCTCGGTTCTCTCAGGGGAGAGAAGAGAGATTGTTTGTTCATACTAAGTATGAACACCGATCTCTTTCCTCCCCTACTCAGTCCCATCCCCCCTACAGTTGGACCACACCCAGGCAACACAGTTAAACCCTTAATCGCCTCTAGTGTTAACCCCTTCCCTGCCAGCGACATTTATACAGTATTCAATGGCTATTTTTAGCTCTGATCATTGTATAAATGTCAATGGCCCCAAAATGGTGTCAAAAGTGTCCGATCTGTCTGCCGCAATGTCGCAGCCCTAAAAAAAAAAAAAAAAAAAAAAAATCGCAGATCGGCGCCATTACTAGTAAAAAAAACAAAAAAATAATAAAAATGACATAAATCTATCCCCTATTTTGTAGACGCTATAACTTTTGCGCAAAGCAATCAATATACGCTTATTGCAATTTTTTTATGTAGAATATGTAGAAGAATACATATGGGCCTAAACTGAGGAATTTTTTTTTTTTTTTTTTTTAAATTTGGGATATTTATTATAGCAAAAACTACAAAATAGTGTTTTTTTTTTTTCAAAATTGTCGCTTTTTTTGAAAGCTCTATTTGCGGGGAAAAAAAGACATATATTTTGTTTGGGTACAACGTTGCACTACCGCGCGATTGTCAGTTAAAGCGATGCAGTGCCGTATCGCAAAAAATGGCCTGGTCAGGAAGGGGGCAAATCCTTCCGGGGCTAAAGTGGTTAAAGTTTTGGAATGGGCCAGCCAGAGTCCAGACCTCCATCCAATTGAAAATCTGTGGGGTGATCTGAAGAGGGCTGTGCACAGGCGATGCCCTCGCAATCTGACAGATCTGGAGTGTTTTTGCAAAGAGTGGGCACATCTTGCCAAAACGAGATGTGCCATGCTGATAGACTCATAGCCAAAAAGACTGAGTGCTGTAAAAATCGAAAGGTGCTTCAACAAAGTATTAGTTTAACCACCTAAATACAGGGCACTTTTACCCGTGACGCGCTGTCACACTTGTTATCTTTTTCTTCACACGATAGGGCTTTCTTTTGGTGGTATTTATTCACTGCTGTTTTTTTTTTTTTTTATAGTTTTTCTTAGTTTGTCAGTAAATTTTGTAAATAAGCAATTTTTTTTCCTTCACTGATGAGGAGGCACCGATATGACGCAGTTATGCGCACGGATAGGCGGCACTGAAAGCCAGCACTGACGGACATCACTAATGGGCACCAATTGCTGGCACTGGTGGCGCTTTATGGTAATCAGGGCACTGATGATCAGTGCCCTGATTACCTGTCCCCTGCGAGGAGATGCCGCTGATTGGCTCTCCTCGCCACACACTGTCAGAGTGAGGCGATGAGAGGCTGTTATTGGACACAACAGATCACATGGTTAAAGACCTGCGTCATCGGCTCTTTACAGAGATCGGGGTTGCACCGTGTCCTAGCAGCAGGGCGCGTCAGCCCCCGTGAGAGCGGCCGTTCTGGGACTTTGTGATATGACGTCCACCCGGAACAAGAGCCGCACCACCCTGCTGTTATTTGATGGCGGACAGCAAGTGGTTAAGGGTGTGCACCCTTATGCAACCATATTATTTTAGTTTAATATTTTTACTTTCCTCCACCTTAAAGATTTCAGTTTGTTGTGCAACTGATTACAGGTCACATTAAAAAGGTGGAAAAGGTTCTGAAATGATTTATCTTTGTCTCATATTTTTTACATCACAGAAACCTGACATTTTATATTGTGTGTGTGTGTGTGTGTGTGTGTGTGTGTGTGTGTGTGTGTGTGTGTGTGTGTATATATATTAGTTTTTCATAGATCAGGGAATGGAGAATGGTTCTTATTTATGCTTCCAAATGTCTTTGTCCTTACTGGGGAGACCCACACTTATTTGTTCAAATGTACATTACCACGGGGACAGAGAGTAAAGGGAAACAAAAAATTTCTGATCTGAAAATTTGGTACAGACAACTGTTAAAAATAGGATTTTTAAAACAGCTTACCTGTAAAATCCTTTTCTTTGAAGTACATCAGGGGACATAGATCCATAGTAGTTACTATTTGGGTTATAGGCCACCTTCAGGTGATGGACACTGGCACGCCCCAAGACAAAAAAAAAAAAGTGCACTCCTTATATAACCCCTCCCACTACTGAGAGTACCTCAGTTTTCTAGCAAAGCAATACACGTGTATACCAAGAAGGGAGGGACCTCTGTATCCCCTGATGTACTTCAAAGAAAAGGATTTTACAGGTAAGCGGTTTTAAAAATCCTATTTTCTTTTCATACATCAGGGAACACAGAGCCATAGTAGTTACTATGTGGGATGCCCCATAGCAGTGCCAAGAGACTAGAGGACTTATACTGCAGCCTGCAGTACACTGCACCCAAAGGCGATATCCTCATGACCTTTAACATCTACTTGATAGAATCTGGTAAACGTATGGACTGAAGACCAAGTTGCGGCCTTGCAGATCTGAGCCATAAAGGCTTGGTGATGCACTGCCCAAGAAGCACTAACAGCCCTGGTGAAGTGCACTTTAATATGAAAAGGAGGTATTTTCCTCTTTAAACCATAAGCTTGAACAATCACTTGACGAATCAATTTAGGAGTGGTAGATTTCGACGCCGCCTATCCTCTTTTAGGACCATCTGGCAACACAAACAAAACATCTGTTTTACGAATCTGAGCAGTCGCTTTTAAGTAGACCTTGACCGCTCTCTTCACATCAAGAGAATGTAGTGACTTTTCTTCCAGAGAATGAGGTTCTGGAAAAAATGAAGGCAGAAAAATATAGTGGTTTAAATGAATACCTGACACTACCTTCGGTAGAAAATTAGGATAAGGCCGCAATACAACCTTATCCTTATAAATAATCAAATATGGCTCTTTACAGGAAAGACCAGCCAGAAAACTATTTCCCTCGTCAAGAGGATCAAGGGAATATCTTGAATCGGTTCAAAAGGCTGTTTCTGTAAAGCCGACAGGACTAAATTTAAGTCCCAAGGTTCAGGGGTGACTTAACTGGGGGATTAATCCGCGTTACCCCCTGGATAAGGTTACGAACCAGAGTGTGAAGCAAGTGGTCATTGAAAAAACACAGATAAGGCTGACACCTGGCCCTTGATAGTGCTCAAGGCCAGCTTCATTACTAATCCCATCTGTAGGAACTCAAGGATCCTACCTATGATATATTTCCTGGGGTGCCAACCCCTGGATTCACACCAGGAGACATATGCCTTCCAGACTCTATAATATGATTCTGGAGGCCGGCTTCCTAGCATTAACCAAGGTAGAAACTACTGAAGCTGACAGCCTACGGTCCTTTAGAATGTGGGTCTCAATAGCCAAAGCGTTTGTAAGGTAGGATGAAACACCGGACCTTGCGAGAGAAGGTCTGGCCACGGGAGGCAGGGTCCTCTACCGCCATCCTTTTGATCTTGGCAAACCAAGATCTCCTGGGCCACCAGAATCACCTCCTTTCCCTCTTGCTTGAACCTGCGTAGGAGACGCGGAAGCAGCAGAACAGAAGGGAACGCATAGATCAGTGGAAACTGATCCAATGGAAAGACCAAGGCATCTGTTCTGTATGCCATCAGATCCCTTGTCCTTGACAAAAGTTGTTGATCTTGTTGTTGAACCTGGACGCAAACAGATCCACGTCTGGAACTCCCATTTTTGGAATATTGACAGAAAGATGTCAGGGTGAAGGGACCATTCTCCCAGGAACAATTGTTGGCGACTCAAGTAGTCCGCCTGCCAATTCCCCATCCCTGGAATGAAAACTGCTGATAGGCAAGGGATGTTGTTTTCTGCCCAAGACAGAATATGACTCACCTCTCTGGGCCGCACGACTTCTCGTGCCCCCTTGGTGATTGATATAAGCCAGAGCTGTGGCATCATTGGATTGGATCTCGACAGGATAATTCCATAGTCTGAGTGTCCAGGCCTTTAGGGCCAGGAGTACTACCCGAATCTCTAGAATATTGATGGGCAAGGTCAACTCTGATTTGGACCACTTCCCTTGAACAGACGCTTCTTCCAGGACTGCTCCCCAGCCCAAAAGGCTGGCATCCGTTACTAATTTCCAGGTAACCGGTAGAAAGGATTTTTCTTTTTGAAGATTTTTAGATATTAACCACCAATTGAGGCCCTGACGCACTTTGGCGGATAAACACATTGGGAAGTCCAGAGTTTTGACCTTCTTGTTCCAAGTTGACAGGATACGGTTTTGCAGCAGTCTTAAATGAAACTGCGCATAAGGAACGGCCTCAAAAGAAGCCACCATTTTTCCCAATAAACTCATGCAAAGATGAATAGAAGGATTCTTCTTTATTTTGACCAACCGAATCAGTTTCTTTAAAGAACAGATTCTTTCCTGGGGCAAAAATACCCTTTTCTGGACTGTATTTATGATCAGCCCTAAGTACTGCAATCTCCTTGATGGTTTTAAGGAGGATTTTTCTAGGTTGAGGATCCAACCTAAAGTATTCCAGATAGCTGACTGCGGTGACCAGACTTTGGTTTAAACGGGCTACCGATTGATCTATCAAGAGTAGATCGTCTAAGTAGGCTAGTATCGTTGAACTTTGAACATTTCATCTGGCTAAAGGAGGACCCAGAATCTTTATAACACTCGAGGTGCGAGGCTAGCCCGAAAAGGTAGAGCTACAAACTGGAAATGAAGATTTTCTACCTCGAAGCATAGAAATTTCTGGTGAGCGGGGAAGAGTTTAGATCTTTGAGATCCAGAATGTCCATTTGGATTTAACCAAACCCCAACCTCTGCTCTTACATGGGGACCACCATAACCACTTTTGACAGAAAAAAATGGTCGAATGCTTGAGAGAAAGACTTCTTTTTCTCTGGATCCTTAGGAACATTTTGATCTGAGAAAAAAAACGAGGAGACACGAACTCTTGGAACTCCAGCTTGTAACTTGGAGCTATTGAGGAAGTCCCCTATTTGTTTTCCTGTCAGATCCTTGAGAACTGCAGAATTCCCCCTATTGAGCAAGCGGGACGCCTCCTCATAAGGAGGCTTCAGTATCTTGTAGGTTTCCTCCCCAAAGACCTCTTTTGTCCCTGGGGTTAATTGTGACGATTAGCTTTTGAACCTGACGGCGGAAGCCATTGTGACTACCTGGAGGCTGATGCCCCTGGCACAAAAGAAGGAGCTTTAAAAATGTATATATTTACTCCTTTACTTAAATGGCAAAAAAGGGCACTTTTCCCACTAGAATTTCTTTGGATGAATTATCCAAACATTCTCAAATAGCTGTTTCACCGCAAAAGGAAGACTAGCCAGGAGCTTCTGCATTGTGAAAGGAAGTTTATCCTCTGCTGACGTGCGTTTAGATGTTTGTGTTAGCAACAATGTGCACAGAATGGTGTATAGCACCTGGTATTGCCAGGCGGTCTCCCATACAGGTACTAACCAGGCCTGATCCTGCTTAGCCTCTGAGATCAGACGAGATCGGGCGCTTTCACAGTGATGTGGCCGTAGGCATCTCAGTAGTTGTGCGTTTGACTAGTTTATAAGCAAGCACCTGCATGAGGACCTTGTGGAGGTTCTACAATAGAAACTCACAAAGCAATTATTGCAAATATAAAGCTGCCAGATCCTGGGCCTGCTAAGCAGGATGAATGGGAAAAAAATGCAGCGCTAAGAAGTAATAGGAAGTTAGGATGTAGTGAAACAATTAAATAAGAGATGCTGTACTGAACAGTAAAGCATATGTGCAAAAACCATAAGTGAAATGAAATGAACAAACACAGTATAAAGTGTCCACATATGGTAAATGGATGATTCCAAACTCAAATTATTAAGAGGAACTGGTATGGACCAAAAAATGATGTGAAACTAGAAAATAAAGTCAATGGTGCACGGTGTGGATCTGTGACTGAGTCAACAACGGGGTACAGAACTTCCGTAGCTGTAAACCAACATCTCGATATGGGGCATCAGAATGAAAACATCAGGAAGATAAGATGGGTACTCTTACCAGATGATGTGGACTCCACTGTCATATGACATGGAGTCAATGGTGCATGGAGCCAAACCTAGGCTGGAAAACGATATCCGGAACGGTGGAACCTCTGTCTCACTTCTCGACTTCTCTGGTGGGGTGAAGAAACATCAGGAAGGGCCGCCAACTGAATATCAGCCAATAGACCTCAAGGATGTGTTCCAAGGAGAAGCCGGGGACAGATTTGATCCAGACCCCGTGATGGAAGTAGGGCTACTGGAAGGCAGTTTCTTGCATCGGGATAATATGCAAATAAAAAATAAAAAGCTTCTGCATAGTGCAGGTAAACCAGGGATTTTTATTTCTAAAAATACCATACAAAAAATGGATAAAAGTGATCACAATTAAAATAAAATCTAAGCAGCGTAAGGAAGGGGAGATCGCCCGACGCGTTTCGACCAAGGGGGTCTTCAACAGGGCAATGAAGTCGAGAAGTGAGACAGAGGTTCCACCGTTCCGGATATCGTTTTCCAGCCTAGGTTTGGCTCCATGCACCATTGACTCCATGTCATATGACAGTGGAGTCCACGTCATCTGGTAAGAGTACCCATCTTATCTTACTTCCTGATGTTTTCATTCTGATGCCCCATATCGAGATGTTGGTTTACAGCTACGGAAGTTCTGTACCCAGTTGTTGACTCAGTCACAGATCCACACCGTGCACCATTGACTTTATTTTCTAGTTTCACATCATTTTTTGGTCCATACCAGTTCCTCTTAATAATTTGAGTTTGGAATCATCCATTTACCATATGTGGACACTTTATACTGTGTTTGTTCATTTCATTTCACTTATGGTTTTTGCACATATGCTTTACTGTTCAGTACAGCATCTCTTATTTAATTGTTTCACTACACCCTAACTTCCTATTACTTCTTAGCGCTGCATTTTTTTTTCCATTTACCAGTTATTGTTTGTCACAATGTATGCAGCTGCTGGCTCACATATATTTTATTTTTGCTATTAGAGCGCAGTGTTTTCATATTCTCCTGCTAAGCAGGATACCTGAACACCTGTTAAACTGGCCTCACAATGATTAAGCAATTACTGTCAGCGCAGGCTGCTCAATCTGCTAGAGAAAAAAGTGGGTTTTTTTTTAACAGGAATTCCAACATTTTATCTATTGGATGCCTAAGCATTTGAGCATTGTCTGCCGAGCAAAAGCTCTTATTCACAGAGGGGCAGTGAAAGAAAACGGCATTGCCGAATGTTTTCAGTTCTCCCTTATACTCAGCCTCATGAAGAGGGGAAGAGTTCAGCCCAGGTGGAGTGTCTGGAGGAAGCAAAAACCTCCCAAACTTACCGGAGGTCTGCCTGCTGGCTGGAGAAAGAGTCTGCTGCTTCCGGGACACAGCGTGATCTCTGAGCAAAGCATGAGAAGGTACGTGCTCTATACAGCCCCCAGTGGGGACACTTAGGCATAACAACATTTACTTTAAAGGAGACAATTCATAAGAAAAATGAAAACATTTCTTAGAAAAACTCCACTTACCTTTCCCGCCGCAGGGTTTTCTGTGGTAAACCAATAGACCCAATTTCACCCTTCACGGTAGGTTCCACTAAACCTTAATCCTCGAGGAAACCCACAATCCTGGACCTGCAATAGCACCACCGGCAGCAAACTTTATGGTCTTAATACCAAAAAGTACAGGATTCTGGGGTCCAGCTCTCAAAAGAGGCATTCACAGGCAAAAACCTTGTTTCTTCGGACACGAGGCCCAGGTACCATTCAATTCGGCCAGAAAGACACCTTGAATGGATCAGTCTGCATAGCTAGCCCCAGCAAGGATTGCTCCAGAGAAGCTCAGCACATCTTTACTCCATGACCAACACATAGACACTGTCAAAAAAACTGAGGTACTCCCAATACTGGGAGGGGTTATATAGGGAGTGCACTTTTTTGTCTTAGGGAGTGCCAGTGTCCATCAATTGAAGGTGGCCTATAACCCACATAGTAACTACTATGGCTCCGAGTCCCCTGATGTATGAAAAGAAAGTGAATTTCCAACCCCCCCCCCTTTATTTTGGTGATATTAGGCACTCATTTTATGCTGCATCTATGGTACAGGAAGTTAGAAGAAACACCCCCCCCCCCCTCGATTTTAGAAAGAACAATAAAACCTGACAGATGTTATGTTCCCCCACTCTGTCCAAATAAAATAAAAATATATATACTGTGTACAGAATGTGTATAAAAGCTTTTTTAATTGGGTACAAGGCTGGGTGGCAGATAAACATAATTCAGGCAGAATTAAAATTGTATATTAAAGTGGTGTTCCACCCACTTTTGAAAGGTGGTCTTAAACTAAAGACCACCCCTCATTTTTGGATAATTAGGATTTTTTTCTCTTTTGTACCTTTTTTGAAGTACTAAGTGTACTTTCGTTCTAGGGCAGCCATGGCCCTGAACGTCCTGTCCTCTGTGTGTCCCAGAAGATAAGCAGGCCATTCACAAAGCGCAGCGAGACTTGCCCATGCACAGTAGGAAACCGCCTGTGAAGCCGCAAGGCTCCACGGCTGGTTTCTTTTAGTTACAATGGCGATGCCTGCACCCGAGCCGATGGACGGATCAGCCTAGGGGGGGGGGGGGGGCACATCACTGGCTACCTGTACAGGTGTTTTTAGCTGCTGACTTTAAAAAAATATATATATATATATATATATATATATATATATATTGCAGCTGGAACTCCGCTTTAAGTACTGTACCAAATGTGGGAGTCCAGGTTTGTGGTTGATGTAGCCAATGTGTGCGCTGTTGTCAGTGCGTTTTTGTGAATGAATATGCTGACAGTTGCCACTCTCATAACGCCCTGAATAGTTGGTCTGGAGGACAACTAAAAAGGGACTGTGCAAGTTCTGTGAGGACTGCCTGTAATTCACCACCCTACTTTTAAACGGTCACTCAGAAATACTTCTCCTTTGATCGGTGTTGACAGATAACTAGGCAGGTGGACAGGCTATTAAACACTGCAGCTAACCCCAGCAAAGATTTAGATTGGGACAAGTGCTTTGTGTGCACAGGATTCCCTCTGGAAAGTACAAGCTCTCTTTTCTTGGTGATAGTTCATATTTAAATGTAAAGACTATGTACTTGTGTAATTATAGGACATTAGCATGTAAGCTCCACAGAAGTTTGTTGTAAAAGCATTTTCTACACACCTCCCCCATGGATTTCTCCTTTATATTCTTCAGCTTCAGGATTTTCTTAAAGACCATAGTCAGGATTGCCCCTCGAAGCCGCGAACCAGTTCGATAATTCAAAGCCCAAGTAAGTGCTAGGGACCAGGAACGCACAACTTCAGTCATCAGGAGCCCAAAAACTAGGAGCAAGCTGTATGTGAGGTCTGATTCACTTTGCTGAGTATATTCCAAGAGGCTTTTCACTACGAATGCCTACAGGGAAAAAGGCAGGGGGCATGAGGTCCTGCTTCATTTCTACTGCACGGTATTGGCAACTATTATGTTAAGTTAGAAACCTGCTAGCGTTCTGCGCATAACTCAGTAAAACCAAAAAATGTTCAAGCAAATGTGTAACATTTTGTGATATGCTGATCTATGTTCAATAATAGGAAAAGGCAAAAAAAACCTGCTCAAACTAAAGCAGATTAAGATCACCTTAAAATAAACTGCAATTTCATTACACAAATGCCTCAGAACTCAAAATATTCTAACTCAACATAATCTTGCTCAGGCCAACAAGGCAAAAATAATAGATTTAAAAAAAAAAAAAGTAATGCATTAAAAACAAACAAAATAAAGAAAACTTTAATGCAATTACTTCATATATTTTGCTTTCAACGTGCGCATTGGATAGAAATTAACAATTGTACCTACAGTTGTACGGGGAAGAGAAGGACATTTTGGCAAAAAATTCCTGAAAATAAATATCAGCAGTTTATTAACACAGAAAAATGAAAAAAAAAATAAGGAAACAAAAAAAAAAAAAAAAAAAGGAAAGAAAAAAGAAAAAAGAAAAAACCAAGCATTGTAAACAAATTCAGTATGCTCATTAGAGGCTTACCCAGGAAACATGTATTTTCTTCGATTAAAGCAAAGGTCTCACTGGTTCATACTCCAGCCGGTGTTTTCAAACTGCTCTTGCCTATTTCTGTAATTTTTCTTTATTTTAAATAAAGCCATTACATTTAAACTATTTCAGAGCTATGGTATAAAAAAATCTGTTCAGATTAACTAGTGTTGGGTATAAAAAAACTATGAATTGAGGAAAAAACAAATTTTATTAAAGGGGGGGGTATTCCACTACACAAATATATTAACAATGGCACAAGTTTTCTGTAACAGACTTTCAGAAACATACAGTTCAGATATAAAAGCAAGCACAAAACATACATTTCATAGCAGCATTTTAACAATCATTCCACAATTCAACTGAAAGTTTTAAGATGTTAAAGAGCAGAAACCCTGTCTATAGCAATATATTCGTATAGTGCTATTAATCTGATTCCTCGCAGAAGAAAAAAGATAAAAGTAAGCTTTATCAATATGGCATCGAAGATTCAACCAAAAGATTGGAATGATAAACGGCTTTGAGTCTCTTCTAGTCCTTGAGTAACAGTCTGTAGAAGTGAGCCAAGCAATCAGCTGGTATGCTGCTGGCACAGATTAGAAGCTTTGGGAACGTATGCCATCAGTAGGTACAGGAAGAACCTGAGGTTACGCATTACCCAGCCTGCCTTTCCTGTTTTTTTTTTTTTGTTTTTTTTTTTGTTTTGTTTTTTTTGTTTTGTTTTTTTATTTACAGGATGAGTCCGATGAGTCCATGTCCTCAGAGGCTTCCCCAGCCACCCATGATGGGGTAACTCTTTTAGATCATGATTAGAGGGGAGAGCAGCACTTGGAAAGGCAGACAAAAATGCACGTGATTGCTTGTTTGGAAAGGCAACACTGGAATACCTGCTAGTATGAAATTTTGTCAGTTGGAGGATGCATCAGCCTACTTAACACTTGAGTGAATAAAACGTAAAACAAACAAAAAAAAAATACATTACAGAAAACAAAAAGCAACAACGACTTAAAAACCTGCATCAAAAGACCTTGCACAAGGACTGAGAGGGGTAGCTTCTTCTAGTCAGGCAGTAACTTGAGCAAGGTTACAGTTGTCCTTTATTATTACAATAAGAGGCTAATCAGCATTCAAGCCTATCATAATGCTTGCCAGATGAAAAAAAACAAAATGAATTATGGTAAGCAAATAATAAAAGCACTGTTAAGAGTTAATGAGAAAATCGTTGCAGATTAATGTTACCATAGGCATAAGCTTCTTGTGGTTGTAAGCATTCCCGTGGAATAAACAGGACCTTACCTTAATCTTGCACCGCGCAGGTTTCTGCCCAAGTTGCCCGGCTCAATCTGGCAGCAGAACTGTCACCCTGGAAATTCTAAAGAATAGCTTCTGTCATTGGGTCCACTACAGAGGTTACGTTAGTAATGATCCCTCTTCCCACCCAACCAGAAGTCCAGTGTCTCACCTGGAAACTAGCAGAAGCTGGACAAACAACAAGCATGTACAACCAAATTCATTCATGATTTGCTATCTCTTAATAGTCATCTACAGCTTGCTTAAAAGAAAAACAAAAACACAATAAAAAAACAAAAACCAAACAAAACATTGTGCCAGTATGTCATCTTTAAAAGGTAGGTACATATTTTTCAGGATTTTTGCACAACTACACAGTAAATGTGCAAAGACTCTTTAGCTTCTCCCCTTTCCTTATAATAAATTTCTTATATGTTAAAAATCAATTATGAACTGCAATTATGACACTGGGTGGCGAGTTCACATGTGCCTAAATCTATAAAATTAAGACACTTCTTGGTAACAAAGAGCACGTTCGTAAATCAAAACGGTAAACTCACAAGACTCTACACATCTTTAGCATGCATAAAGTATAAGGGTTTCTAGCTGTCAACAAACGTAGAAGACAAACTGTAACTTAACATTAGAAATGAATAACAAAATACTAAAAACAATGCACACAAACAAATAACCTAGGCAAGAGATCACATTTTTGTTTCACGAAATTTAAATCTTAACTTTTTAATCCTTACAAACCAAGATCTTTAACCCCCTTAAAGTCATTACAGATTCAAAAAGTAACTTTGGGAAATATACTCGGTATGAGGCACACACATTCACAAAGGGTGCAACATTAATTGAAACTAGCTGAAGAATTAAGGGTACCAGGTCTTGCTTGTCAATAGCACAACCTAACTACAAACTGCTGGGAAGCTAGTCTTGTTCCTGTGATGACAACAACGGCAAAGCATTACTAATCTGTTAAGACAGCTTTAAGGGTTGAGAACCATTACTGAAAAACAATGAATCTGTCTTTTTAGTCTACCTAATACTTTGGAAACTCAAGCGAAAAAAAAAAAAAAACACACACAAATATATTATGATATACCCACTGCCTGCTTCATCTTCAACTAGACAAAACCTAGCAAAAAACAATGATAAATTAGATACAAACTCATGCAAACTTAGAAGAGCCATCATCCTGCTGGTATGTTAACTAATAAAAAAAGATCACAATATGGTCAGTTACATTCCAGGATTAAAATCACATCAAAGCTTTCCTCTGAAAGAGCACTAACAAAAATTCATGTTTGTATAGCTATCAACAGCACTTTCCTTTTCTAGTAACAAATGATTTGCATGCTGTCTAACTGGCTCTATAAGTAGTCAAGGTATCAGTCTACCAGATGAAAATATGTTAATGTATAATACAACTTCATAGACTATGTTCCTAAGCCTACACCCTTAAAAATAAAGCATTTATAATCAAAACAGAGCAAAATCTGCATTCTTAATATTTAGTCGCATGTGATCTTGAGTAAAAGCCCAGGGAGATAAACACAGCTCAGCAAATATACTTACTACATTTCTTTACCACTGTGCAGCTATTCTGACTGTTTAACAAAATACAGTTACAATCTTGGAGCACCCGCCACCTATGTAGTGTAACAATGACAGAAGCTCTTCTTAATAAAGTTTGATGGTTAAGGATTTAAATATCCCCAACTAGAAGATTAACTAGATCGGACTCAACATGCCCTAGCAGGAGCATTCCAATGACTCTTCTAAAACAATACAATTATACAGAAACTGGAAGAGCCACTTAAAAAGTTTAAGAATGAAAATTAAAATAAAAAAATCCATTATGCTATCAAAATTAACGGATTCATTTTAAAAGAGCCCAATATATATGTACTTACCAACTCACTGCAACTTCGTCTTTAAACAGCACACTGAAAATTAGTACTAAAAGCAGTGAAATTGTTCTACACGCTTATACAAACCAGCATACAGTAACATTTTTATAAATCGGATAATATATCTGTCTTACTAAGGTGGTATGAAATTAATACAAATGCATGCGCATGTGGTATATGCCCCATGACTGCATAAAAAATAAAGAAAAACACTTTTGCCATTCAGTAGAAGGCAAAATATGTGCCAGAAGCTGCAATCACTTATGCTGCCTCCAGCTAAACATATGGTTGCAAATGATCCAATTCTGTCTATTCTGAACTACAATAAATTGCTAACTGAATCATAAAATCGATAAGCTTAAAGATAATTATACTAAGGGAAGTATAAACTCACTGTTTACATGAAAAACATAAAAAAATGTAACTGTACAGACCTAAACTTAACTTTTAAAATACATAAAAAACAGCCCTTGGGATAGCAGTACTGGCGGGCACATGAAACCGGATGGAAAGTACTTACTGGGCCAATGAAGCCAGCCAACTGGGTAAGCATCAGGCACATAATGGAGATAATTAGCCTGGTGCGACAGAATTTCCACACAGCACTTCGAAGAGAGGCCTCCTCTGCACCCCGCTCCTTCAGTTCCTCAAGCCACAGTTTCTCCAAGCTGTATGAAGTACATTTACAAGTCACTCACATGCATGTTAACTACGAAATAACATTTCAGCACACTAGTTTACACAATAAAAACCTTCAATAATTCAAATAAAACCTTACTGCTACAGCCCCTAATACCATCTAAAAAAGGTAAAAAAGGTGGGGTTTTACTCTCAAATAAAACAAAATAAAATATATAAAAACGTACTCAAAATTAATTTTTCAAAAAATGACCCTTCACTTAAATAGGCTGTAAACCCTCACGGTTTTTTACCTTAGCGCATTCTATGCATTAAGTTGATAATTCTTTTGTGCTGCAGCACCCCCCCAGACCCCCACTTTTTCTTACCTGAACCCGATCATTCCAGCGAAGGGGACAAGCACAGCAGCTCCAGCCACTGTCTCGGGTCCTCATTGGCTCCCGCTGCTGTCAATCAAATCCAGAGACATGGGGCGGAGCCTAGTCCTGCTGTCTGTGTCAATGGACGCAGCAGCGGGACTCGGGAGCGAGCCTGCATGGGTGCCCCCATGGAATGTAGCTCTCCGTGGGGGCACTCAAGAAGAGGAGCCAGAAGCGCCGCCGGGGGACCTCAGAAAAAAAGGATCAGGGCCGCTCTGTGCAAAACCCTTGCACAGAGCAAGTATGACAAAAAAAAATGAAGCGTTACAGTTTACAATCATTTTAACCTACAAGATTTAGAATTGACAATCATAAGTGATCTCTGGGGAAATGCGATCTACATCTAAAATGAGCGCTTTGCTGGAGCTGGTCTTCAAGTCAGGCAGCCCATAGATGAATAGATTTTCTTACCTTCCACCACGGATGGAAGGAAAGAAATTTGCCTGAATCCCTCATGACAGTAAGTGAATGTCGCCCGCACTGCTACAGTGTTCTGCCAGAAAAGGGAGAAGCGCACAGAGAGCCTTCCCGGCTGGCAGAATGCGATTACTGCGAACGGCTACAGCCGCCGGCAGGAAAGCGCAAGCAAAAAATCTGACAGACTGGTTGTACCCATGTCGATCAATGGATCGACTTGGGTACAATCAGTCTGCCCATACATGGATTGAAATTCCACCAGTCTCTGCTGAACTTTAATCCATGTATGGCCAGCTTTACAATCCTCAGTTTATGCAACCTGTGTATCAACAGGATAATGGAAAACATTGATGTACTTATGGTGTATGCCTTCAAAATGAGTAAAGCCTAATACTTAAATTCTCCCCTGCAATCATTAAATTTGAGCCTTATGTCTCAAAATGAAAAAAAAATCCCAGTTTTTCTACCTTTATTTTGCAGTATTCAGTGCCATCACATGACTTCAATCCCTCTTTCTTCTGAGTCTAAGGCTGGCCATACACCTATAGATTATCTGCAGATTTTCTATGGTTAGATGGAAAAAGTGGGAGATTCCTCCATCCACATAGTTTAGCGAACATGGAGAGATCTGTTGCACATTTTCTATCTAACCATAGAAAATCTTCAGATAATCTATAGGTGTATGGCCAGCCTAAGAGCAACAAGTGGGTGTGGGTACTGAAAGCTAGTGACATCAATTCCAGGGAGAGACACTGTTCCTGTGTAGTCAGTGGGTGTATACAGGATGGGAGGAGCTGATCACAGGTTCCTGCCCAGTGTTCTCTCATCAATAAGGATGCATTGTACATCCTAATTCATGAGAAAATTTAGACATTTAAAAAAAAAGTGGAATAGGAAGTAATTACTGCGCTAAACCCCAAACAAATAAGGAAAACAAAAAGCAACTACATAAAATGTGACAAACATGTGAATACAGAGAAATGCAAAATGTAGCGCTGACAAATATTCACAAATGATGACCACCGTGTACGAAATAATAATAGAATTAAAATAAGTAGTGTATGCAAACGTCCATCTGCAAACAAAACACTATATGTGATAAACCTCAAATAAGAATATAATCAAAAAATGGTGTCCAAAAGTGGAAACAAAGAGTCCAATAAAACTAATGTTGGTGCGGTGAATCAGGGACACAACTCTATCCGTGGAGGAAACATCCAATGGGGGGATCATCAAACACTGAATGAGATGTGGGTGCTCTTACCGGATAAGGTGGACTCTAATGCCGGCAGCATAGAGTCAAACAGACAATGTGCCAAATCGGGCAAGTATGTAGATAGCCAGGTGGTTGAAGCCTCCAGGGAAGGATCCAAGGGGACAATGGATGACTTCTGGGTCCGCCCGATATCAGGACTGTCAAGGCTGGATCTTGATGGTAGGTTCAAAGTACTGACATCCACTCACATCCAGACGATGTTTCATTTTCCTTTGGTTGGGCAACACCAACACGTGCTGCGAGCTCCTTAACCCCCCCCCCCCATATGCAGTGTGGAAGAGGTTGCCTTCCATTTTTATCGTTTGTGATTACTTTTATCTGTATGGTGGTTTTAGCAATAAACAACCCTTTTTGACCTGCACTATGTGGAAGCATATCATTTTCTTCCCACATATCATCTGGATGTGAGTGGATGTCAGTACTTTGAACCTACCATCAAGATCCAGCCTTGACGGTCCTGATATCGGGCGGACCCGGAAGTCATCCATTGTCCCCTTGGATCCTTCCCTGGAGGCTTCAACCACCTGGCTATCTACATACTTGCCCGATGTGGCACATTGCCTGTTTGACTCTACCGGCATTAGAGTTCACCTTATCCGGTAAGAGCACCCACATCTCATTCAGTGTTTGATGATCCCGCCATTGAATGTTTCCTCCACGGATAGAGTTGTGTCCTGGATTCACCGCACCAACATTAGTTTTATTGAACTCTTTGTTTCCACTTTTGGACACTATTTTTTGATTATATTCTTAATTGAGGTTTATCGCATATATTGTTTTGTTTGCAGATGGACGTTTGCATACACTACTTATTTTAATTATTATATTATTACACACACGGTGGTCATCATTTGTGTATATTTGTCAGCGCTACATTTTGCATTTCTTTGTATTCACATTTTAAAAAAAGACCCATCCACACAGGAAACAGGGGGGCTGGGAGGTGCAGTGCACATATACAATACAGCTGTGCAGAGCTTTGAATCAAGACTAGCACAGGAGAAGGGAGCTGGTCACAGGGGGAACTGTCAGTTTAGATGTAGCCCCTTCTGGGTCTCTGCTCACAGTCTACAATGATCACTATACATAAAGGAACAGTACAGGCAACCACACTAAGTTTCCACTAGTGCGACTTGTCATGCGATTTTGGACATACAAAGTTGCATGACAAGTCACAGCCCATTGATATCAATGATGCGCTTTCCAATCTATGCAACTTTGAAAAGGTGCCTGCACTACTTTGATGCGACTTTATCACAGAGAGTTTAAAGTTGCACTCTAGCCTTAGGCTAAGTTTCCACTAGTGTGACTCTAAAGTTGCACGATTTAGAGTGCGACTGAGTGCAGCTTTGATCCAACTTTACACTCTTTGGATCAAAGTTGTATCAAATGTTCCATCAAAGTAGTGCTTGCACCTTTTCAAAGTCGCTGATTTTGAACGTTTTGTGAACATACATACACTTTGAATGGACGGTTTAGGCATGCCCTCAAACATAGTTTTGGAAAAACCTCAAAAGGAGATGGTACGATTAGGTTATATGGACAGCCCAAGTTTAGCCATTTAATCTTTTTCTCTCATCTACTGTATATATAGCACACAACATGTTCAATTTGTCCTACAGCAGCTCTCAGTTTTCTTTCAGCAGCATCAGGTAGAGGAAGTTGGAAGAGGGCAAGAAACATACTGTAAAGCATGGGTGCACAATCTGTGCCCCTCCAGCTGTTGCCAAACTACAATTCCCTTCATGCTTCTGCCTTTGGGAGTCAGGCTTGTAACTGTCAGCCCTGCAATGCCTCATGGGATTTGAAGTTCCACAACAGCTAGAGGGCTACAGGTTGAGCATTCATGCTGTAAAGGTACATTAACCCTGGGTTTACACTAGTGCGATGCGGGAACCAGCGCAATTCCAGCACCGGTTTCCACATCGCTCCTCTGCCACTGGCAGTTCACACTGCCTTGTGCGAACCACTGCGGGTGTCATTAAAGTTAATGACACCAGCAGTTCAGTTTACAGATCGCAGTGCGAACTGTGAACTTGCACAGGAATCAGATCGCATAGGTGAAAACACCCATGCGATTCGATTCTAGTGTGGGGAAAAACAAGTCCCTGCACTATTTTCTGTGTGAATCCAAAGCGAGTTCAGCCATACAACTGTATGGCCGAAATTGCATTGCTCAGAGATCGCATGTGATCGGCACCTGCAGTGAGGGTGCGAATCACATGCGATCTCAGAGATCGTGCTAGTGTGGACCCAGGCTAAAACTGAACTCAAAAAAAAGTACAAAAATATTTAAAACCATCAGCATGGGTTTACACTAATGCAAATTTACAGCGGGTTTGATGCGTTTAGGAACACACAGATTTGCAGGTCAGGTAAAAAGCATAGTATTCCTTGGCTTGGGTTCACATCTATACGTTGCGAATTTGGTGCGAGAAAAAACAAAAAAGGGTCCTGTGCGTGTTGACTACGGGTGCAATGTGATTTCCTATAGTGCAATGCAAATTTTATCTTCATAGGCTTCAATTGAACTTGCAGTAAACTCGCAGCACATAATTCACATCTCTGCAAATTGTTCACTGTCTGACTCCTGAAATTTGCGGTAAATTCACATCTGTCCACCTCAAACCGCAAGGCAAATTCGCACCTTACACAGGACAAAAAAAAAATGGATCAAGTTCGCAGTACATCGCATCACAGTAGTGTGAATCTAGGCTTAATGGCTGCACTCGTCACCGATTAAGCAAATAATGCTTACAAAACCAAAACAAAATCTTTGGTAAGAAGGTTAGCCGAATGTGTGGGGAGGGATCACTCCACAGCTGAAAGTTACTTGTTGGAAACGATGGATAAACCGATTTCTTGCACTGTTACACTGGACTATTTTTAATCCATTTATCATTTGAGAATTGATAGTGTCTGGAAAATTGTTTAAGTTTTGTGCAGTTATTCGCGTTTTGTTCAATTGTTTTGATTTTTTCACAGGGAGTGTCACACAGTATTGTTATTTGTTCCTTTATTGTCACATATGATCATTTCACTGTTCTATGAATGGGTACTGAAAGTACTGTTTACGATTTATCCAATTTCTTAAAGTGGATGTAAACCCAATGTCATCCTTTCTAAACTACTGCCATAGGGGTTATCCATAAGGATATACATGCCTCCTGCATGTATCTTTACCTGTCAAATGTCTCCCCTCTGTCTGTTATTAGACCCAAAAAACTGCATATTCTGTGGGTGGGTCTGTTGTCTGGAGCTCAGTGGGTGGAGTCGTGATGTCAGTAGACTCCCCGCCCACCTCTACACTCCTTGTCAATATGCATTTTCTCCTGTGTATTTCTAAGACTGAACTTCTGCTATGATCTCTAACATCCAGTGAAAAGACAGGAAAGTAACCACATGACTTCAGCATGCCAAATCATGCTGAGGTGTGGAACAGCCAATCCTGGCAGAGCTGCTGAAGAAAGGAGTGGGAGGGAATTAAAAAATAATGCCTGTCTTAGGCTAGTGCACGAGATGTAAATCGCCTGTCACTCACAGCAAGGGGGAGTATTTGACAAAGTTTTTCTCAGTTTGTCAAGATTTTCTCACTGAACAATAAAAAGAGGATTGCTCAGAGATGGATTAACTCTGAAAGCTTGTACAGGGGGAGAGGGAGGAGCCGGATGTGGGCGGGGTCTAGCTGCCAATGCTGAGCCCGGGATTCTCGGCGTCCCCGTATCCATGATGCACGCTTCAAATGGCTCACGGTCCGCCCTCTAGCCCGCTGCCGCTCCCCCAACACGCTACCCTCGGTCCTCGCTGCCTATCAGACATCGTAACCCCGGAAATCAGCCGCAGATGGTGGAGGCGGTGGGAGCGGTGCGCCCGAATCTGCAGCTGTAGGTGGACATCGCAGGGAGGAGTCCCGTCGAAGCAGCGGGTACACCGAGCCTCCCCCGACGCGAGCTGGTGCTCGATGGGCTCTCGTCGAAACTAAGAAGAGGAAAGGAGGAGGAAAAAAAGTATGGATCTGCTTAAGGCTGAGCTCGAGGAGACCATCCCCTAGCTACTCACGAGGAAGCAAAAAAGAAAAGCAGTAAGTAACAGAAGCCCAACGTGTGATCGGAAAGCTGTAAGAAGCAGGTGAGAGCCCCAGGAGCTATACAGTTGGTAAGATACCGATTCGTTCTAATCTGACCAGAAGGGGAAGTGACCTCTTTGAACCCTTAAAGATCTGCATGTGATTATTACCGCATGTTACTGCCATACCATTATACCTTAAACGGAGCAACAATCAAAGGAGGGGATGCATTCGGTAATATCTGGTAATACCGTATTGACTGTAAACTGATAACAATGGGGGGTGTGTATTGGTCGAGGACTTGAGCAGCTGTGTGACATGTTTACCAGGGTGCCCCCAGGGAATTGTAGTCTCCTCTGAACTAGAGGTGACAGATAGCGACTTGTTACATAGCACTCCTCTGTGGAATCGCAAAAGACCCGTAAAGATCCGGCGGCGTGGAACAGTTACTCGCCAGCCCCCACTCCCGCTGGAAATAAAACACTCGACAACCACTGTTTTTCATTTTACAGGAAAAAAAAAGCTGAAACGCGATGTAGGGAAAGGAAAACGAAAAAGGGATGTGTTGAACTTTTGCCAAAATATGCCAATCATGAGTCCATTTAAAATGTATTGTACAGAAAGATAACTGGGGGTTACTAAATAGTGGGAACAAAAAAAGGGAACCACGTGAATAAGATTTTTTTTTTTATCTCTTCCTCTTTGAAACAGAGCGTCTGGTAATCTAGCTCTTAAGTGTAGACTCTTGGTTGGATGTTAATGCCTGGCGGATAGATTAAATCTCCATAAGAGTAGAATCACCCCTGTCCCGTAGAAGGGAGTCTCCCAAGGATTTCGCGTGGACTGACAGAGCCACGGGAAAAAGGCCATTAGTCAGAGGTGGGCGCTCTTTGCAGCCTACGGTGAAAGAGGGGGTAAGTGAGGAGGAGGAGAAGCCGATGTACCCGAAGTAACTGTGTCCTGCCCGTTTATATTAATAAGGGGTAGGGGATTATCGGATGGTGATTGTCAATTATTAGAAGCAAACATAACAATTAAAGAAATACAGGCAGCAATATTTGCTTTCCCGCCTAACAAGGCTCCGGGGCCGGATGGGTTCCCCATAGATTTATACAAAGATAATGTAGAACAGTTGGCGTCCAGACTTAATTGGCTACTGGAGTATTGTCACCAAAATTCTTCCCTTCCTAACTCTATGCTGGAGGCATATATGATCCTGCTGCTGAAGCCAGGGAAAGACCCTACGGACTGTGTGTCTTACAGGCCAATAGCACTTTTAACCACTTCAATACCAGGCACTTAGACACCTTCCCGCCCAGCCCAATTTTCAGCTTTCAGCGTTGTCGCAATTTGAATGACAATTGCTACACTGTACTACACTGTACCCAAACAATTTTTTTATCATTTTGTTCCCACAAATAGAGCTTTCTTTTGGTGGTATTTGATCACCCTTGCGGTTTTTATTTTTTGCGCAACAAATAAAAAAAGACCGAATATTTTGAAAAAAAACAAGTTTTTCTTTGTTTCTGTTAAAACTTTTTGTAAATAAGTACGTTTTTTTCTTCAATGACGGGCACTGATATGGCTGCACTGACGGGCACTGATATGGCGGCACTGATGGGCACTGATGAGGTGGCACCGATGAGGTGGCACTGATGAGGTGGCACCGATGGGCACTGATGATGGGCACTGATAGGCGGCACTGATGGGCACTGATAGGTGGCACTGATGGGCACTCATAGGTGGCACGGATGGGCACTAATAGGCGGCACTGATGGGCACTCATAGGTGGCATTGATGGGCACTTGTAGGTGGCATTGATGGTTACTTATGGGTGGCACTGATAGTTGGCACAGATGGGCACGGATGGGCACTGATAGATGGGCACTGATGGGCATGGATGGGCACTGACAGGTGGCATGAATGGACACTGATGGGTGGCACTGGTGGCATTACTTGTTTGCAGTGATGCCCCTAAGGGTGGCATTGCTGGGCATCACTGCAACATAATTGTGCCAATCAGTGCCCATTTGTGGGCACTGATTGGCACAGATTTGGCATACTGGGCACATGTGGATGGCCATGGGGTACATACCTGGCCATCCACATGTTGCCCCTTCCCTGGTGGTCCTAGTGGCGATCCCTGGTGGTCCAGTGTGGTGATCTGTGGGGGGGCTGCGCTGATAAACAATCAGCGCAGACCCCCCCTGCTAGGAGAGCCGCCGATCGGCTCTCCTCTACTTGCGTCTGTCAGACGCGAGTGAGGAAGAGCCGATCAACGGCTCTTCCTATTGACAGCGTGATCAGCCGTGATTGGACACGGCTGATCACGTGGTAAAGAGCCTCCGCCGGAGGCTTTTTACCAAGATCAGTGTAGCGGTGTGTCAGACTGACACACCGCTCCACCGATCGCCGCGATGCGCGCCCCCGGGGGCGCGCTGCGGCATGTTATCCTGCTGGACGTCATATGACGCCCAGTCAGGATAACACAACCACTTCCCGGACGTCAATCCGCCATAGGGCGGGCGGGAAGTGGTTAAACACAGACTTAAAGATTCTAACAAAAATTCTTCCGACAAGACTAGCGACGGTAATCCCGGCCATAGTAAATATTGATCAGACGGGATTTATGCCAGGTAAATCGACAGACACAAACTTGAGGAGACTTTTTACTCCCTTGCAGCTACCGCCCTCAGACTTGGAAACAAGGATTGTAGTATCCATAGACATAGACATAGAAAAAGCATTTGATTCGGTCGACTGGAACTTCATGTTCCGGGTGCTGGAGGTTATGGGATTCGGTCCGAATTTCAGGAAATGAATTTATATGCTTTACAAGAACCCAAAGATAGCTATAAGACTTGGATCTACAGTTTCTACATTCTTTGAGGTGGGTAGAGGTACTAGACAAGGGTGTCCACTATCCCCATTTCTGTTTGCCCTGGTAATGGAACCTGTGGCCATTGCCCTGAGATCCTCGAGTAGTGTGGAGGCGGTAAGAGTGGGAACAATTCACGAAACGTTGGCCTTATATGCCAACGACATGCTTTTGTTTCTGAATAACCCTGTCAATTCCTTAAAAGCGGTCTTAGAAATTTTAAATAAATTCGCCCTTTTTTCAGGGCTTAAGGTAAACTGGAGTAAGTCGTCCATATTGCCTATAGACGTTAAAGCTAAAGATGAGGCGGACCCCAATCTTCAACTGCAATGGGTAGATACACTCAAATATCTCGGGGTAAAAATCACAGCGAAAGTACAGGATTACTTCAATTTAAAATTTGCTCCCACTGCTGACCCTAATAAAGCAAAAATTTCAGGCCTGGGCTAAATTACCCCTTTCTTTGATAGGCAGAATATGCCTTATAAAAATGAAAATTTTACCAGTAATCCTGTATTTTCTCAGACATGCCCCGGTTTGGATACCAAAGGCTTACTTCAAGCGTATAGATAGTCTGATAGTCTCATTTCTGTGGACACCTAAGCTCCCCCGGGTGGGTCTCAAGGTTCTTCAGGAGCCAAGTGCACAAGGAGGATTAGTGTTGCCAGACTGGCAAAAGTACTATCTGGCAGGACAAATGGTGTTTGCCCGCAGATGGCTACTGTCAGACGATGGGGATGCGGCTACGGTTTTAGAGGCGGCTCACCTTGGGTCATATGAAAGCTTACGGCTGGCCTTATTTAGGGGCACAAACACTTACCTACCACTTACAGAGACAATGATAGCTACAATTAGAGCTTGGGGACTGGCGGTAAAATTAGCATCTCCTAGTTATCTAGGTATCTCCCCGTCATCACCATACTGGATGAATCCTCTACTACCACAGTTTTACAGTTTGCCAGACCCAATGATATGGGCAGTGAAAGGTATCAAAAAACACTCAAGGACATCACATCATTCGGCGAACTTCTGACATTTTCACAACTTAAGACAAGACACGACCTGCCGAATTCTTACCTCTTCCGGTTCCTCCAAATCAGACACGCATTCCAAACACAATTCAAGGAGCTGAGAGTGGAGTCCCTGCCTTCAGTTCTTGAATCTCTGCTCTCAGCGGAGGAATTAACAAAAACTCTCTCAGTAACATATAAAGAATTTTTCAAAACTACTCCTAAGGCAGTTCTCAAATGTAGAGCTAATTGGGAGGCGGAGGTTCCGGAACTACAGGGTGAAGACTGGGATGACTTATGGACGCAACCTTTTAACTACTTAGTTTCAGCAAGAGATAGACTGATACAATTTAAGTTTTTACATAGAAGCTATTACACCCCAGCCAGGCTTGCAAAAATGTATGGAGGAGACACAGCAAAGTGCTGGAGATGTTCTTTCTCTCCAGCAAATGCGGAACACATATTTTGGTCATGCCCACTCATTCAAGCATATTGGAAGGAAATCACACAATGCATCTCAGACCTGGTATCAGCTCCCATTCCAGTGACAATTAAGGTTTGCTTATTATCCTGGTAGAGGACCTGGTTCCAACCAGGGCCTTGAGAACGCTAATTACCATTCCCATTTTATGGGAAAAAAGCGATCCTACTCAAATGGAAGAAAAAGAATGCTCCAGGGGGTAGTCAACATATAGAGCGAGGGGTTGCGAGAAAAAGTTTGAAAAAATATGGAAGGTATGGTGGGAATCTAGCACTACGGTGGGATAAAGAGACTTAGTCCATGGTTGATACACAAGTAAGGAGTAAAACTCTAATTGGAAAGATCTAAGACGCATTATGTCATACTTGCATGAGGGAATAAATGGTTGTAATTTTAGGAAATAGATTGGAAGGTGGAAGATACTGTGATACCACAAATGTGTATGTGTGAAGCATAAGACTAAGCATGTATCTAGCTAATTGATATCCTCGAGCTGTGACTAGTTTGTGGGAGGGGTGGGGGGGGGGGGGGGGGGTGGGAGTGGAAGGGGTACGGGGTAGGCTTAGACTGTACCTGTTAGGATTTAGACATGTTAAGCCCTGCGAGGTCAAAGTTTCACTGGGAGGGTGTCACGTTGACGCACCTAGTTGTACACTACTCTATTGAAAAAACTCAATAAAAAGAAATTAAAAAAAAAAGAAGGGGTAGGGGATAGTAGAGGGAGAAGAGGAAGGCGAAAGAGGAGGGGGAAACAGAAAGAGGATAGAGAAGAAGGAAAAATGAGAGGTAAATCAACGAAAGGGGCAACCGCCAACCCGCCTAGAACAAGCGCAAGCCCAGGAACTATTAGAAAATATATGGTGAACGATGGCAGCAAAGAAAGCCCGAGTAAAATAACAGGGGCCAAAAATAAAACCCAAGAATGTCCATCTAAAATCGGGACAAGAAGACAGTTGGCCGACACTGAAATACGACCCTCTGGCAGCGAGGTAACGGAAGAATTATCAGCGGAGCCCCAACAGAAAAAGCAACTCCCAACAAAGGGAGAAATGGCAGAAATGTTCGCTAAACTGGAGTTATCGATTAAAGATGAGATTAGCAGAAGGAAAAACCTCCGGATCAGAGGTCTCCCTGAGATGCAAGGCAGAAAAGAAAATCTGCAAGAAAAACTGGATGTAATCTTTAAAGATTTGATGAATCCAAACGATGCCAGCTGTAAACTAAAATTGGATAGAGTGCATAGGATCAGAAAGCCGGCGGAAATCAGGGGAGACGCTCCGCGTAATGTTATTGTTCGATTTCATAATTATCAGGACAAGGAGCAGATAAACGTCAGCCAAAGAAAGAATCAGCAATTGAAGTATGGGGAAACAAACCTGCATATCTTCCAGGACCTGGCCGCAGAGACCCTTATTAGGAGAAGAACCCTGAAACCATTACTCGCGGTACTAAAAACGCACAAGGTACAATACTCTTGGGGCTTCCCTGCCTGCTTAATTGCACGTAAGGATGGCCGTATGGCAGTGCTGAGATTCCCGGAGGAAACGCAAAAATTCTGCCATCGTTTAGATATCCCATTAACGGAGATCCTGGGTTGGTGAGAGAGAACGGCTAACCAAGAGTCTACAGGGGAACTAATCGCATGGAAACCTATACTTCAAAAGCAACAGCAAAATGAACTAAGAGGTCAAAACTAATCTAGTCTCAAAGGGACTTAGTAAGGGCATCTTTACACTTTTGTAGCTGATGGGGGGCTGGGGCGGCGGTGGCGGTGGGGGCGAGTGAGGGGGAGACTGGGGGGACGGATGGGACAGGTTAATCTCCAATCCAGGGAGGAAATATCGGCACTCAATTAGGCCTACCTCGAGCTCAACCTCTAGGGGGACAACCGGAGGGCTGGGAGGAGTTGAAGGGGCCACGGTTTTGTTTCTTTTTGGGCACGAGAGGCCCGTTTTTCCCCCAAATGCACGGGGGAGGGGGAAGGTGGAAGGGATGTGGGGGGTTGGGTGGGGGGAGGAGTGAAGGGGGGGAATGGTGGGGGACGGGAGGGGGGGGATGAGGGTGAGGGGGGGCGTGTTAAAGAAACTGAGTCATGGGCTTATACCCTTTAGAGAGGTGCAAAAAATGAGAGTAAGAGAGGATGTCTAGTTTAAAAATTATTTCTTACAATGTCAGGGGCTTGAACTCTCCCATAAAATGTGCTAATATCTTAAGCGAACTGAAATTCCTGAAAGCCGAGGTGGCAATGCTCCAAGAGACACACTTAAGCATTAGTAAGTGCCAAAAAATCTTCTCTAGAGACTTCCCAGTATGGTTTTACGGAGACTCACCGATCAAGGGGGCAAGGGGAGTGGCCATAGGGTTTGCCAAGGAGGTAAGGTTCGAGCTAGAGGAGAGATTGGCCGACCCCGAAGGCCGATTTCTCTTCCTAAGAGGCAAAATCAACGGCTCGGAGTGCTCACTGGCAAACATTTATGGGCCAAACAAGAACACATTTAGATATGCAATAGGTGCCCTGGCAAAATTTGAAGAATTTAACCACTTCAGCCCCGCTCACTGTATATATACGTCATTTTTTTGAAGATGGATATCTCGGTAACGGCAGCAGCTGCTGCCACAACCGAGATATCCATCTTTACAGTGAGCGGTTCTCTACAAGATAATGGTGGTCTCAGCGGCGGGTTCGCCGCGAGATCACCGTTATCGGCGGCGGGAGAGGTGCCACCCCCCCTCCCGCCGCTCTCCCGAGCCGTCGGTAACGGCGGAGGAGATCGGGTCCTGTCAGTGCTTCGGTATAGAGACGAGTGAGGCCAAGATGGCGCCCACCCGTCTCCATACCATGTGACGGCCGGAGCGGCGTCATAACGATGGCTCCGCCCACTCTCTTAAAAGGCACAAATTTTTTAAATGTCATTTTTTTAAACGACTTTTTTTTTTTTTTTTTTTTTTGCATTTTACTCTAAATATGAGATCTGAGGACTTTTTGACCCCAGATCTCATATTTAAGAGGACCTGTCATGCTTTTTTCTATTACAAGGGATGTTTACATTCCTTGTAATAGGAATAAAAGTGATCCAAATTTTTTTTTTTTTTAAAACAGTGAAAAAATAAATAAAATAAAATAAAATAAATAATAAAAAAAAAAAAAAAAAAAATTTTAAAGCGCCCTGTCCCGACGAGCTCGCACGCAGAAGCGAACGCATACGTGAGTAGCGCACGCATATGAACACGGTAGTCAAACCACACGTGTGAGGTATCGCCGCGACCGGTAGAGTGAGAGCAATAATTCTAGCCCTAGACCTCCTCTGTAACGCAAAACATGCAATCTGTAGAATTTTTTAAACGTCGCCTATGGAGATTTTTAAGGGTAAAAGTTTGACGCTATTCCACGAGCGGGCGAAATTTTGAAGCGTGACATGTTGGGTATCAATTTACTTGGCGTAACATTATATTTCACAATATAAAAAAAAATTGGGCTAACTTTACTGTTGTCTTATTTTTTTTTTTCAAAAAAGTGAATTTTTTCCAAAAAAAGTGCGCTTAGAAGACCGCTGTGCAAATACGGTGCAAAAAAAAGTATTGCAATGACCGCTATTGTATTCTCTAGGATGTTAGAAAAAAAACAATATATAATGTTTGGGGGTTCTAAGTAATTTTCTAGCAAAAAAACCTGTTTTAAACTTGTAAACACCTAAAATCCAAAACGAGGCTGGTCTTTAAGTGGTTAAGGGGGGGGCATCATAGCGGGGGACTTTAATCTATGCCTAGACCCCGTGAGAGATTGTACATCTCATGTACGGGGGACAGGTGGAGTTTGGGTAAACAAACTCCACCTGTCCCCCGTACATTTTATTCCCCCGTACATGCGACGTACTCGAGATTGGATTTCTTTTTGGTTGAACATCGGCTACTAGAGGCGGTCATAGGAGGTGGCCATCGGTAACATGACGTTTTCTGATCATGCACCGGTGTGCCTACAAATAAAAATAGGGGAACCCCCTATACAGGGTGTAGGTTGGAGATCGAATGAGGACCTTCTCTAAGATAAAGATATTATAAAGAGGATCAAAGAAGAATTGGATCTGTACTTTAAAATAAACGTGCCCGGGAGATCACTGAGGCTACAGTCGGGGAGGCCCATAAAGCATATATTAGGGGCATACTAATGATGGTAGGATCGGAAAGAAAAAAAAGAGATTGATAAAAGAAAAGAAAGTCCTGTTAAAAGAAATCCAAGAACTAGAACAGCAACATAAAATATCGGGAGAGGGGGAGGTGTTGATAAGTTTACAAAGGAGAAGAGAAGAGATGAGGGTTTTAATTGAACATGAAACGCGTAAAATGTATAATTTAGTCAAAAAAGATAGCTATATCAATGGCAACAAACCGGGAAAATTACTAGCTAGGGCCTTGAAAAAAAAGAAAAAGACTAATTATATCGAAAAAATAAGGACCAAGTCAGGGGAAATTAAATATAAAACGTGTGATGTTGCGAGAGCTTTCCAACAATTCTATGGAGAGTTATATGCAATAAATCCAAATAACCCACACAAGGCCAAAAGAAGCAAAAGAGAGGATAACAAAATTTTTTTAAAAACGCATGTTTACCTAAAATAGTGGAAAGCGATAAAACCATCTTAAATGCCCCTATAACTGAACAGGAACTCAAGAAAGCCCTTCAGGACACCCCAAGCGGGAAAAGCCCAGGGCCAGACGGGCTGACCGTCTTTTATTACAAAAAATTTCAGGAATTACTGATACCTATAATGTGTTCATACATGAACGGGATAGGGGAGAACTGGGAGATGAGGAAAGAAGCATTAGAAGCCAGTATTGCTATCATTTGGAAAGAAGGAAAGGACAGTACGCTATGCTCCAGTTACAGGCCCATCTCACTCCTAAACGTCGACACGAAATTTTCTCTAAGATCTTAGCCGGTTGAAACAGATAATCAATGAGATTACCCACCCATATCAGGTGGGTTTCGTGCCAGGCAGAGAAGGGAGAGACAACGGTATAAAGACGTTAATGGTGGTCCAGTAAATAAAGGATAGCGGAGCCCCAGGTCTACTCCTGTCGATTGATGCTAAAAAAGCTTTCGACAGGGTAGACTGGGGCTTCATGTGAGGACACCTTGGAGGAGATTGGTCTAGGTAATAGAATGCTTAGCTGGATAAAGGCCCTATACACACAGCCCACAGCGAAAGTGTAGACGAATGGAACTCTATCTGAACCATTCATAATTTAAAACAGCACCAGGGGTGCCGACTTTCCCCACTGCTGTTTGTGCTGACGTTGGAGCCCCTCCTTGCGAAGATAAGGCTCAATCCGGACATTAGTGGGGTAAAAATAGGAGAAGAAGAGTATAAAATAGCTGCCTTCGCGGACGACATATTATTTTATGTCACCCGCCCGAGGATTACTCTTCCGAACCTGATAGAGACTATTAAGGCCTATGGCAGACTATCGAACTTCCGGGTCAACTCAACTAAGTCGGAAATTTTGGAAATAGTTGAAGACAAAGAAGGGGAAAAGGCATATCGAAAAAGTTTTCCATTTAAATTGGGGATAAACGAGCTTAACTACCTAGGAGTTAAAATTACCACAGCGAAAGAGTCATTGTTCCAAGCTAATTTTATTTCACTCCTTAACGAGATCAAGACTGACTTGAACAGATTGCCGTGTAACCAACTCTCATGGGGAGGTAGAATTAACCTATTTAAGATGACAATCCTGCCAAAAATCATTTATAAAATGCAAATGCTTCCAATCTTAATCCCGCAGAGCTATTTCAACAAATTGCACACTATGTTTCTAAAATTTATATGGAGAGGGAAAAAACCCTGAATAATGTTTCTCACAATTAGCCAATGATAAGAGGAAGGGGGGGGGGAGCACCTGACATTAAAAAATATTATGTAGCAATAGCCTTATAACGTTTTTTAGACTGGGTAAGAAACAATAAAGAAAAACAATGGGTGAAAATAGAGAATAAAATGAGTGAAGTAGAGTTGGGTAAGATTGTATGGATTCCACCACAGTATAGAAAACCGAGCACGAAAATATTGGATACCACTAAACACGCACTAAATATGTGGGATAAACTGCACGAAAGGGAGCACTGGGGATACAACTCACCGTTAATCCCGCTTAAGGACACAGACTAATTTAAACCTGGGAGGGAAGATCTGTTTGGGAGGTGGATTTTGAAGTTAGATGCCCAATTAAAAGATATTATGAGACAGGGTAAGCTGTATACATACCAGGAGTTAAAAGCTAAAGAAGATTGGTCTACTATAGATATATGGAAGTATAAGCAGTTGAAACATTTTGTTGATACACTACCGCAGCCAATAAGGTCGATGGAAGATCTACTCCCCCTGGAAAAAGTATTTTTAGAGAAAAAAGGGAGGGGAGGTGTCTCTAAGACCGATAGGATAATGATCAAATCAGTAGAGGTGGGGTGTCCGCCATATTTTAAGAAGTGGGAGGAGGAATTGGGTACCAAGATCAGCGAAAGGGAGGTTGGGCTGATTTTGAAAAGGGTGAACGTTACCTCAGTGGGCTTTAAGTTATCTGAGATGAATTATAAGATCCTTGCGAGAATGTACATTACCCCGGATAGAGCACACAGAATCCAGAAAGAATCATCGCAACTATGTTGGAGGGGCTGCAGGGACATCGGGACAATGGCGCATATATGGTGGCAGTGTCCGGAAATTAAAAAATTTTGGGGGGGGAGATAAGGAGAATCATTTCTGAGATCACCAGCATGGTTATCCCGGATGACCCTTGGGTGTGCTTACATCATGGGAGTAAAATGCCCACGAAAAGCTACTTGAAATCACTGTTACCACACCTCCTCAATGCCGCTAAAAGCCTCATTCCTAGATATTGGCTGGACAGAAGGAGACTGCGGGAGTGGTTCAATAAGATAAATTAAATTCACTGCCTGGAATATTTGAGGTACAGTGAAGGGTTAGATATGGAAGTCTATGAAGAGACATGGAGGGATTGGGTAAAATATAAGTCCTCACTCCAGGCGGCCGAGGTGTGGGAAACTTAGCTTGATGCCCCATTGTGAATATAAACTAGACGACTCACACTAAACAGTGTAAAATAGAAGGATGAGGACTGTGACAGGTATAAGTTATGACAATAGGGGGCTGAGTTGGGGGGTTAGGATGGGGGGGATGGGTGGGGGAACAGGGAGTAGTGAAGGGGGGGGTTTAGGAGCGTCATTGGGGAAAATAATTTCTAGGGGATATTTGTATTGCTTGTTTCTATTATTATTTTTTTAAATAATTGGTTAATTAAGAAGGATAATGCAACAATGATGTGAATACGTTAAGGGACGAGATTGAACTGTAAAGTTGAAACTACAGAATATCTCCCATATAAACACTAAGCTGAAGTGGGAAAAAAAAAAAAAAAAAAGAGATGGATTAACTGTGTGGCAAGACTGGGCTCAAATGATAGGAAATCTTATACTCTACAGTATATCAAAAAAACATTTTTTCGGGTTTACATCCACTTTAATGAATTGTGGGATTTTTTTGCACTTAGTTTGGGTTTTGTAAGCATTTTTTTGCTTCTAGCTGCATTTGTAAACTAGCACTACATTTAATCAGTAATTAGCGCGGCACTTTGATGGGTTTTTTTTTCATATAGTCTGCTCTTTTCTTCCCCTCTCTCTCATTTTCTCCCCACCTTTTTTTTTCTTTCCTTCCCCCCTCCCCACCGCTCTTAATGCTCATAAAGTTTAATCGCACTCCAACTGGCTGCACAGTTCGGGACTATAGGCAATTTCTTTAATATTACAGACTATTCCACATTTCAGTATGATTAGTGAAGAGGAGTCACATCTTCGATGCTGGATACAGGGGAGGACTAAATCGAAGTTGAAGACTCTTATTCTATATGCAGCGGCCAGTTATAGCAATGTTCTTTATACTACATTGTTTATTATTCACACACATACTTTAAAAAAACAAAAAACACACTTTAACCACTTCAGCCTCGGAAGGATTTGCCCCCTTAATGACCAGGCTATTTTTGCGATAATGCAGTGCGTCTCTTTAACTGGCAAATTGCCCAGTCATGCGACGTTGTACCCAAACACAATTTATGTGCTCTTTTCCCCACAAATAGAGCTTTCTTTTGGTGCTATTTGATCACCTCTGCGGTTTTTATTTTTTGTGCTATAAACAAAAAAAGCGACAATTTTGTAAACAAAAAAAGATTTTTCTTACTTTTTGCTATAATAGATATCCAAAAAAAATAAAAAAAATAAAATTACTTCATAAATTTAGGCCAATATATAATCTTCTACATATTTTTGGTAAAAAAAAATAAAAAAATAAATAAATAAAAAAAAATTGTATTAAATAAATAAATCGCAAGAAGCACATATAGATTGGTTTGTGCATTATTGTGTCTACAAACTACGGGATAGATTTATGGGGTTTTTTTTACTGGCAATGGCGGCGATTTGCGATTTTTGGAGGGACTGCGACATTGTGACATTATTACATTGATCAGTGCTATAAAAATGCACTGATCAATGTATAAATCACACTGGCAGGAAAGGGGTTAACACTAGGGGGCCATGAAGGAATTAACACTGTTCCCTGGGTGTGTTCTAACTGTAGGGGGGATGGGCTGCCAGGGATACGACAGAGATCGATGTTCCAGATCACTGGGAAGAGAAGATCTCTGACATGTCCCCTGTCAGAATGGAGATTTGCCTTGTTTACAAAGGCAGATCCCTGTTCTGCCTCTGAGCACAACAATAGTGGGCGGATAGCAGACAGAGCCTGCCGGACCCGCGGGCACGCTCCTGCGGTTTTGCAGGGGGTGCGAGAGCGCGCCCACAATCTCACCTGTACGGATCGACATACAGGTGCGTCGGTTCACACAGCTGATGTCAGCTTCATGCGCTCTCATGCTCTCAGGTGGTGGGTCGCCAACCCGCCATCCAAGAGCATGGGCATGTGCTTCCCTGGTTTGGGGGTTGCAATCCACATCAAGGCACACCTTACGTCGGAGAAAAACACAGGGTGTAGGTAAGGTTTAGAATGCCTTTAAAGTGAGTTTTAGTGGGTATCAGAATTTATTTATTGTTTTAACAAGGGAGGTAAAAACAAATTGAATTTTCTATCGAGGAACCAGCTTAAAAAGTTAGAAACCAGTTTTTTTAACCACTTGCCTACTGGGCACATTCACCCCCATCCTGCCCAAGCCAATTTTCAGCTTTCAGCGCTGTCACCCTTTGAATGACAATTGTGTGGTCATGTAACACTGTACACATAAAAAAAAAAATTCTCACAAATAGAGATTTCTTTTGGTGGTATTTAAATCACCACTGTTTTTTTTTTTGCTAAATAAAAAATAAAAAACCCAACTTCTTTTTCTGTTATAAAATTTTGCAACTAAGTAATTTTTTTTCTTTCCTGATGTGCAGTGATGAGGCTGCACTGATGAGGCGGCATTGATGGGCACTGAAGGGGCAGCACTAATAATCCATGTAAATGTCAAAGCACAGGACAGCCGGTTATCGACTTTCCTCTCCTCACGCTAGGAAAGAGCTGAGGAAAGGAAATGCTGATTAACCAGTACTTGTTTACATGTGATCAGGCGTGATTGGACATAGCTGAACACATGGTAAAGGGCCACTGTGATTGGCCCTTTACCTCGATTTGTGATCAAAGGACACAGCGATCACAGAGAGCACCCGATGCGTGTCCCGGGGGTGCGCAGGGTTCTGGGAGGATATCAATAAATGACTTCCCAGAACCGGACGACCGTGCTGTAGCAGTGTTTCGGCTTACTCCTATCTATGCTGGATATTGCAGCCAGAATCATAGATAGGAGTAAGCCGAAATAATGTTACTGCATTAATAATCTTCTTTCATTTAGATGCAATTATGCCTAAACCGTGTTGAGAAGCGTGTATTCCTTATCTACTCATCCAGCTTCACTAGAATACAGTTAGGCAGATGTACAGATGTACCGATACAGTGTAGGTGTAAAATACTGATCTCAAATACAGGATTTAGAATTTTCTTTTTGTGCATGAGCCCTACAAATAGAACAAAAGCAGAACTTTTTAGATCATAGTCCTTTTAGACAGTTTTTAATTAAAAATCTGTAAAGAGCTTCAGAGCAACAAGTGATTGGAACTGAGCAGGGATGAGTCATTTTCTCTAACTCATGTAGTGTGTAAATTTGAGCTCAAGATATTGAGCTCTGTATACAGGTTTTACTTTGTTTTACCTCAGCTCCAGAATTAAACCTGCTTTAAAGTCAGTAATACATGACACCAAATAAGGGAACAAAAAAAAAAGTTTGGTCCTCACTAGGGCCGAAATAGCTAATCGATTATTCGACAACTAATCGATTGCTATTTTCATAATCGATTAATTGGCCAGTCGATTAGTTGGCCTGTATTTGTTTACATATCAGGTATTACAGTGCAGCACACATACAGATCAGTACACTGTCCACACATCAGTAAGTGCCTGAGAACCTATGAATGTGTGAGGAGCAATGCCTCATGGGACATGTAGTCCTGGGCAGGAAGTGACTGGTTCTAAAGGCAGAAGTTTTCTTTACTTTGGTATTGGGGCACTCTGAAGGCAGGAGGAGCCAGAAGTCTCGGTGGCGGGGCCCTAGAAAAGGAGAATCCGGGCTGCTCTGTGCAAAACCATTACACAGAGCAGGTAAGTATAACATGTTTGTTGTTTTTAACTAAAAAGACCAAGATTTTAAAGACTCAGGGAAGATCAGGATCTGAACCCAGAGAAGGTGGAGGCTGTTAGACTGGAGGTAATAGAAGGGATTACAATTACATTTAGAGTAAACTTTTACCAGTATTGTGCATTATATTTTAAATGATTATATCCATGAAAAAAAAAAAAAAAAGTCTCAGCTTTTAGTACTACTTTAATATAAAAAGATTTAGCTCTCCCTTCCACCCTTCATATAGCTTCATGTCTGACTCTTAGTTAAAATGTCCATATATCCTACTTCTGGGTGTATTTATTATTATATATATAATTTTAATTTTAACCCCATCGTGACAGGTGATACAAGTAAAAAAAAAAGAAAACGTGCTGCTGTTACTTAACGTCTTAGGTCTGGTTCACACCTATGTGTTTTTTTGGTGCTTTTTGCAGAAACGCACTACAGTTTATTTAACATGGTTTCCTATGGGACACGCTCACATCTATGCTTTTTTCAGCTGCTGCGTATTTGGAAAGGGTCAAGGACTTTTTTCATTGCAAAATGGTGCTTTTTTGATTCAATATACTTCAATGGAGAAGGTGCAGAAAAGCATGTAGTGGCCAGCCAATGTGCCAGGTATATCAAATGCCAGCCTGTGTTTGGGGCATGTAAGATACCTCACAAAAACACAGGGAGAACCCACAACTTGATGCAAGTACTGGAATTTTGGGGATCTGAACTAACCGCCCCAGTGTTGCCAGGCAAAAGTGTTAGCCACCCAGGCCTTCGCCCCTGGACAGCCTCGCCAGAGTCACCAGGAGACTGTTCAGGGAACCGACTCAGCCCCTTCGAATCAGTGACCCCAGAGCTGTAGAGTTAACCGCTGAGCCACCGCATAAAAGGGACTTGTCAAAAGGTTGGAAGGAGCTGACATGAGGATAAGATCCCACCAGACTCCCATGGCTGCACTGGTTGTGAGCCATGACTGCCTCACCATTGTTGCCTTTCAGTGGCCAGCCTTGTTTTACCACACGGTGTAATTTCAGCCACACCCACTCCATACACCTCCTGCAGGAGGGAGAAAAATGTTTCCCATTCGCCCAGTCTCTACTAGTTACAAGGGGGAAAAACACTCAAAGGAAGTACCAACACTTCAGGCTTACCTGTGAGGTGCTGGGGCCTGCTTCCGCTGCCTGTGCAGGTGTCGCAGAGGAGTCCATCCCACCCCTTTGGTGGCCTACAGCCGCTGCTGGGTCTTCCCCTTCTGAACACCAGACCCGCAGGGATGCCAAGCAGAAGTTCTCACCTCAAAGCCACGGAGCTGCCACATGTCCAGCAGGAGGTGCCTAGGACACTAGCAGCTTTCCCTCATTGGGATTTGAACTCAGGTCCCCAGCAGACTAGTCAGAGCTACCATCAATGCTCCCTTTTCGTGCCGTATGGAGACTAACCAGCGTCTCAGGCGCCCGCTGATGACGTCATACGCCCCGGAAGTGACCCCACTGGATGCTTCCTGTGGGCCAGCTTGGAGCACAATAGCTCCGCCCCCTCACACGCTGCGGCTTCCTCTTAACCCTACATATAATAGCTATGCTTTCAGCGGGGAAAGCACGCCGCTTATGGGACTCGCACTTATGGGGCCGGCGTCACCGCGGTCCTGACTTTCCCCAGGAACTGAGGCCAGGGGACCCCACTCCCCCGATGAAGGCTCTGGTGCCTTTGTGTAACCATTAATGGAAACTGGCAGGAGTCACCTTCGGTGGGGAGTTTGTGGAACTCCGCTTACCTTGGAGGGCTCTGGAGACTCCATGTCCAGCTCCCCTGCCCCCTCTTATGTGTAAATCACCCTGTGTCCATTAGGGGCACGAGGGTAACTGAGAACCCCACTATGATCTGTGCTATTTAGACACACTGTACAGCCACACTGGAATGATGTATATATGTATATATTGTGTCTTGTCTCATGCTGTTGTGGACCCTTTGCTGTGATTGTTTGGGTTGAGGTTGTATTCCAATGTTCTATTGTGTCTGTCTTCCTTGGATATTATGGGATGTATATCGAGATTAGCTGTGAGATTGGTGGGGGCAAATTCCTTCAACAGCTCTCCTTGCTGATAAGACTGTTTACTGATGAGAGATGTCAATACACCTGACCTGTGTGTCTATTGTGATTGGACAGTTTACCCCACCCTGAATTCAAGGGTAGGGGGGGGGTTGAGTTGTATATCTGTGGCAACATGTATTGGAATAAAAGAGTTTGATGTTATTCACCCTACACTAAGTTATGGCTGGTGACTGGGTGGGCTAAAGGGTCTTGGATAGTGCTGGTTCTTTACAAAGAAAGCATTTACGGCGGACATAATCCTGTTGAGGACAAGGGTTCATCACAGAAACCTTTGGTCCCCCCCATTCCCCCGGAGGGGGTGACCGACAGAAAGGGGTATGGTACCCTACTATAGCTGGTGAGGCACAGTCTGAGGCTGTGGGATTTACAACCCGCCCAACTGGCAGGCAATCCTGTTTCTGTGAGGTAGTCCGAGCCCTGGGACCTTCCCCCCCTCCACCAGCCAGACCCGTAGAGACCCCCCCGGGAGAGCACATAGAGCCACCAGCCCCCGGGTCCCATGTGCCTTCTCCCCTCCACCAAGAGGGAACCCCACCTGTGGAGCTGCAGGTGACAGACAGGTATGGGATGCAACCCCCCCAGGTCCTCCTTATCTTATGATGGCTGATGTCAGCAACGCCAGAAGCTGCCAGGATGGCCCCTGCCTCAGACACGCTCCCGCCATGAAAAGGATGGTCTTGCCTCTGGGACCTCCAGCCGCCTGTGCTACCTTTTCGTGTCCCCATCAGTCAAAGCCCGGCCCGCCTTCAGCTCCCGTGGCTGGAACCGGAAGCCGCGGATCAAGGAGAGGTGCACACCACCCGCCGGAAGTGACGTCACCCGCCACACTGCCCCGCTGTGAGCTCCATCGCGGCTCGCACCAGAATGTGGGGGGGGGGGGGGGACAGCACCTCCTCCTGAGTCTCCACTGAGAACCTGAATGCGGGCCCCTGGGAGAATCTCACGACAACTTTCGGAGAGCTGGGGTGGCAACAGAAAAACAGTGTGGCTGCCAGGTAAACTCTCTCTGAGGCTAAGCACCACTACTCCCCAGAGACCTCTGTCTCCTTCCCAGGCATACAGGCTCCAGCCTCCCTGGCTGTCTTTAGCCACGGCTCCTCGCAGTGTCTCCTGCCAGAGGAAACACCGAAACTGAGGAGCCGGCGGGGAAGCATGCCTTTTAAATCTGGGAGGTGTTTTCTCAGAAGGGAGGAGCCAAGGTCTCTCATAGGTGATTGTCCTGAAAGATGATATGGTAAATACTGAGAGAAAACGTAAGCAAAGACACTTTACACTTCCATCCGACAGCACACAGTCTTTCACCAATAACATACCGTCTGCTGTTAACATCAGAAGACTCGTGTTGAGACAAAGGCCAGACGTCTTCAAGAAACAGCTCGCCCTTTTTGTAAGCCACACGTGCCAGCGGTGTTAACCAGGAGAAAGTCATGAAGGAAAACAGTCCTGCATTATCCACTGGATGCTGGTGTCTGTTAGAGAATCAAGTAAAATAAAAAACAAAATAAGATTTGTAACAATGTACTTCTGCTATGGACTAATAAGCAAATTAAAAGAAACATTCAAATTTAATTTACAATGAAAAATAAAAAAACATATAAATACATAATAAAAAAACACTTACTTTGATGTAAGTCGAAAAGGTTTAAGCAGATGTAACCCATAGTGATATTTTCCGCTATGGTGGTGCTCACTCAGAATCTGCAAGTTGGAGTGCATGGAGATGTCCAAGGGAAGACCCTCTGCTCGTGCAGCCGTCTCCAGAGCATCCTGGCAATCCACAAGCTTTAAATTCAAAGCACATTAAACAGAATAAATTAGAACAAGGTTCAACTCAACTTGAATAAATCAAGTATTAGTGTAACTGCCTGCATATCATTCTTGCCAGACTCTCTTCTACAGCCCCGTCAGACATGCTATCCAAATAACATTCTGAAAGTCATTATCTGCCCAAGCACAGGCACATGAATGGAAAAAAGGTTTTTTGTGGAATCATTTCCAAAAACAAGTCAGGAAAATTATTAATGCTGACCATACACAGGAAATGTTTTTGGGAAGAATGGATTTAGATTGAATATTAAAACCACACAAATAAACAGGTTTGCAGCACGTACGTACCAATACATTTCCCAACAGCTGATAGAAAAATGAAAGTTTAAAATAATTTTCTAACTTTCTGGAAAGCCCTTTTGTGAAGGTGATTGGAGAAAGATTATAAATACTAATGATTGCCTAAACTTTAAAATTTGTGTTGAAATGTCTTCAATGTCTAGGCCTGCTTACTAAATGCTGACAAAAAAAATATACCTCTCATGCAGACACTACCCAGCTTGCCCAAGGCCAGGAAGGGTTTACAGGCCCTGAAACAAGCTTTTTGTCCAGGACTATCCAGATCCATTTACAAATATGCACCAAGCAGTCACATCACACAGTGTAACAGCCACATTGGATGTACCAAGTACAGCCATTGGCAGAAGCTAGCATATGTGCAAAGTCAGCTTCATGGCCTATGGAGTACACAAAGAGTAAGTTTTAACCACCTAAGGACCAGCCTCGTTTTGGAATTTAGGTGTTTACATGTTTAAAACATTTTTTTTTTTGCTAGAAAATTACTTATAACCCCCAAACATTATATATTGTTTTTTTCTAACACCCTAGAGAATAAAATGGCGGTCATTGCAATACTTTTTTTCACACCGTATTTGCGTAGCAGTCTTACAAGCACAATTGTTTTGGAAAAAATTCACTTTTTGAATAAAAAAAAAAAAAAAAAAAAAACAGTAAAGTTAGTCCAATTTTTTTTATACTGTGAAAGATAAATGTTACGCCGAGTAAATGGATACCCAACATGTCATGCTTCAAAAATGCGCCCGCTCGTGGAATGGCGTCAAACTTTTACCCTCAAAAATCTCCATAGGCGATGCTTAAAAAAATTGTACAGGTTGCATGTTTTGCGTTACAGAGGAGGTCTAGGGCTAGAATTGTTGCTCTCACTCTACCAATCGCGGCGATACTTCACATATGTGGTCTGACCACCGTTTTCATATGCGGGCGCTACTCACGTATGCGTTTGCTTCTGCGCGCGAGCTCGTCGGGAAGGGGCGATTTTAAAAAAAAATGTTTCTTATATATTTTACTTTTTATAATTTTATTTATTTTTTCACAGTTAAAAAAAAAAAAAAAAATTGGGTTACTTTTATTCCTATTACAAGGAATGTAAACATCCCTTGTAATAGAAAAAAGCCTGACAGGCCCTCTTAAATATGAGATCTGGGGTCAAAAAGTCCTCAGATCTCATATTTGGACTAAAATGCAAAAAAAAAAAAAAAAAAAAAAGAAAAAAAATTGTCATTTGAAAAATGTGGCTTTAAGACGTATGGGTGGAAGTGACGTTTTTACGTCGCTTCCGCCCTCCTATGGCATGGAGACAGGTGGGGGCCCATCTTCCCCTCACTCATCTCCATACCACACCTCTCCCGCCGCCGATAACAGTGATCTCGTGGTGAATCCGCCGCAGAGACCACCATTATCGTAAGCAGAACCGCCGGCCCTAAAGATAGATACCTCGGTTGTGGTAGCAGCTGCTGCCGTTACCGAGATATGCCTCTTCAAACTGATGATGTGTATATATACAGTGGCCGGTCGGTAAGTGGTTAAAGAAATACGATCAAAATGACAGTGCTGTCTCCAAAAGGGTACCTATCATCTGCACAAAGTAATGTTAGTAGTTAAAATGTTAAAAAGTGTTGAAAATGTAAAAATATAATAAAATAAGATGACAGGTGAATTGTCAATCCCTTGAGGGGTAGTAAACATGCAGCTTAACCATGGGGTTTAACCACTTCTCAATCACAAGCCTAAAAAAAGGCCTTTTGGTCCTAGAAATACCGTATAACTTCAGTGTGCGCAAAGCTATATAGAACACATGCAGCGCAATCGATGCTTTTTTGCGCAGCCGTGGGTTTACGTTCGTATATGCATGCATGTGGGGGGCACAAATTTTTTGAAGGGGGAGAGTTTAAGTGTTTGGATGTAGCTATCGTTTTAACACTGTTTTTCCTTCATTAAAAACCTTATTTTTCATTACATAAAGGGACCAAAAGTCCCCCATGTGATACGATTTCTTGTGACAGATTTGTTTTAACAAGACATCAGGGGTCTTTTAGATCCTCAATATCTCAGCTGTCCTCCATTGAAGTTAAAGAGATCGTTAACGATCACCTTGTAAAACAAACCATTCAGTTTAAAACAGAAATGAAAGGCAAAACATTTGTGAATAGATATAAAATACAGTATTTATCGGCGTATAACACGCACCCCAAGTTTAGAAGGGAATTTTAAGGGAAAAAAATTTAAGGAAAAAATGAAAAAGGCATTTAAAGCAGTATTAAACCCATAACTAAGCTGCAGTATAATAAATATAAGTATACTAGACCAAATACAAACAGCTTCGGAACGGCCGTGAGGTGCAGCCGCCGCCATTGCTGGTAAGAGAGCCCAACAGTGAAGCCTTTTGGCTTTACAGCCGATTCTCTACTGCGCATGCGCGTATTGCGCATCGCTTTTTAATTGGCCGGTGGCGGAGGAAGGAGGCAGAGCTTCGCCGCAGCGCCGTCTCCAAAAAGAGGTCCCTGTGCCCCCCTCCCCCCTGAAAGGTGCCAAATGTGGAGAGACGAATAAGCGGAAGTTCCACTTTTAGGTGGAACTCCGCTTTAATACTGCTTTATTGATAATGTATTGATAATTTTGTCCCTTTTTTCTTACGGGTGCACAGGTTTGGATGCCTGACTCATCTCGTATATGTTTACGGATTACAAACTCATCTTTTATAACATTATAACTTGGATCTTTATAGTGTACCCGGCCTCTGCTTTCAGAAATGATATAATCTTTAGGGTTTTTAGGTAATTTGCTAGCCATAAAATGCAGATTTTACAAACTTATGCCAAAAATTTTAAAAATTGCTTCAGAGGTGAAGTGGTTAAAAAGATAAAATACAACCATTTTTGCTGCAATATTGAGATTTAAAAATCAGAGATTTTCTAATGTCCTGGCCCCATTCCAGCTGTCCAGTGACTGAACACTGTTCAAGGAAAAGCAGCTCTTTGATGCACTTGCCTCTCGGTCACTCTGCTTTCTCTTACTCACAGGCTTGGCTGAGAGAAACAGGAGCCATTGGCAGGGAGAGATGGAGGGAGAATTGAGGCAGAGCTGCCTGGCTTGGGATTAAACGCGCACAAGTGCCCCCATAGAATGTGGCTTCCTAAGGTGGGCACTCAGCGAGGGGGTGGGGGAGAGCCAAGAGCGCCGGCGTGGGACCCAAGGAGAGGAGGATTGGGGCTGCTCTGTGCAAAAACATTGCACAGAGCAGGTAAGTATGATCTGTTATTTTTTTTAAAATGCCTTTACAAACACGTCATACTTGCATGCTCTGTGCAATCATTTTGCACAGAGCAGCCTCGATGCTCCTCTTCTCAGGTCCCCGTCAGCACTCCGGGCCCCTCCCCCCTGCCCCCATAGCAAGCCATCTGCTATGTGGGACGTGTGCTCCCTCCCCAAACCTGCTCTCTATGTCCCTAATACACAAAGAAAGCAGCTCAGCCCTGCCCCCTCACTGGCTGCATCCAATCCAAAGAGGAGGAAGAGACCCGGAAGAGCCTCAGCTCTCATACACATCATTGGATCGAGATCAGGCTTAGGTAAAGATTAGGAGGGGCTGAGCGGAGAGCTGCACACTGATTGTTTTTAACCTTTATGTATAGAATGTATAAAAACGTAAAAAACCTTCAGCCTAGACAGACATTCATCATTTAAGATGCTGGAAAACCATTAGCAAAAAGCATATACATGGAAAACTTAAAATTATACATTGGAAATGGTTCCCCTCTAATGAAGTATACAACAAAAAAATAAAATTTATTTACAAAATATCAAATGTTAGACATACAGCAAATCTCTGAAAATAGAAACTGTACATCAAGTGAAAAGCTAAATGGTCATTGCTGAATGTGGCATCTAAGTGCTGTTTAATGATACTTTACAATGATAAAATATTGCACTGCATTATGATTCCATTAAAAACGGCAAATCCAGAGAGAATTACTGTCAAATCAGACTCGGAGCTTCTGCAATGTAAAAATAGACAAGGATCCTTCCTCCTCCGGTACATTTTGTATTAATGAGCTTTAAATCCAGATATCAATAAGTGGCTCAAAAAAAATCTGGTGATGCAGACATCAGTTCATTTTATCACTTTAAAGATGGAAGAACTCCAAATGGAAAAAAAATGTTCTCTAGGTCCAACAGCAAAGCAGGCCGCGTACTATTCAAATGCCAAATGTTACAGGATCTTCAAATACTTTAAAGGGGTTGTAAAGTCAAAGGTTTAACATCTTAATGCATTCTATGCATCAAGATAAAAAGCCTTGTGTGCGCAGAAGTGCCCAGCTCCCCTAATACTTACATTATATTACCAAAGGTATTGGGACACCTCCCTTAGAAGCACATGAACTTTAATGGCATCCCAGTCTTAGTCCATAGGGTTCAATATTGAGTTGGCCCACTCTTTGCAGCTATAACACCTTTAACTATTTTCAACAGCTTCAACAAAGCGCATTTGTGAGGTCAGACACTGATGTTGGTTGAGAAGACCTGGCTCGCAGTCTCTGCTCCAATTATTCCCAAAGGTGTTCTATCAGGTTGAGGTCAGGTCTCTGTGCAGGACAGTCAAGTTCCTTCACCCAAAACACACTCATCAATGTCTTTATGGACCTTTTTGTGCACTGGTGTGCAGTCATGTTGGAAAAGGAAGAGGCCATTCCCAAATTGTTCCCACAAAGTTGGGAGCATGAAATTTTCCAAAATGTCTTGGCATGCTGACGCCTTAAAAGTTCTCTTCAATGGAACTAAGGGGCCAAGCCCAACCCCTGAAAAACAATCCCCCCCTCCACCAAATGATTTGGACCAGTGCACAAAGCAAGGTCCATAAAGACATGGATGAGCGAGTTTGGGGTTGAGGAACTTGACTAGCCTGCACAGAGTCCTGACCTTGACTTGATAGAACATCTTTGGGATGAATTCGAGCGGGTACTGTGAGCCAGGCCTTCTGGTCTAACATCTGTGACTGACCTCACAAATGTGCTTCCAGAAGAATGGTCAAACTTTCCCATAGACACACTCCTAAACCTTGTGGACAGCCTTCCCAGAGGAGTGGAAGCTGTTATAGTTGCAAAGTGTGGGCCAACTCAATATTGAACCCTACGGACTAAGATTGGGATGACATTAAAGTTCATGTGCGTGTAAAGGCAGACGTCCCACCTTCTGGTAAGATAGGGGACCTGAGCCTCATCTCTGTCCACGAGTATTTCAGCCATCCGGTACTCTCTCTCCTGATTGGCCCCCACTGCTGTCAATTAAAGTCAGTTAGGAGAGGGAGGAAGAGAGGGTGGTTGGGAGAGAGAGAACCGCAGCTCCGTGTCTGAATGTACACAGGGAGCTGCAGCTTGGCTTGGGTGCCCCCATAGCAAGCTGCTTGCTGTGGGGGCATTAACCAGGAGGGAGGGGAAGAAGCACAGAAGAGGGACCGGAGAACTAGGGCTGCTCTATGCAAATCCACTGCACAGAGCAGGAAAGTATTTTTTTTTCTATTAAAATAACAAATAGACTTTACAATCACTTTAACCATCGCCTGAAACCGTGTGCCCTGGAGTCCTACTATCCTCTGCCTTAATGGGGTTGTAAAGTCAATGAATAGTATTACTGCAAGCCCCTCTGTTATAACAAGGTATAATACACAGTGTTAATTTTTTTTCTTATTATTATACTGCTAAATACCTTTTTTCATAGTGCTGCTGTGCGTTCACATGACCTCCCACCGCTCTCCTCCCCCGATCTAAGGACTACAGTGGGAGAGGCTGAGATTCCCTTCTGTCAGCCAGGAAATTACATGACCGATGTGCTGCCCGCTCAGTTCCTCCCACTGTAGTCCTTAGATCAGGGGAGGCGAGCGGTAAAAGGTCATGTGACCGCACTGTCTACACTATTCTCCATTGTATCTGTGAGGGCAGCCATGGTTGTCAGTTGTTATACAGGCTGGACTTGAAACATGCCTGCTTTTTTCATTTTCATTACATAGTGGATTGATGGGACAAGTAGTTTACACAAGATGAGCTTGTTTGTCCTTTCTTTTAAGCTCAAAGAAAAAGACAAGACACTGTATAAGGGACAAGATCAACAGTTTATTAACTTTCAATGCTTAGGTTTTATTTTCTCAATTTCAAAACTGTAAAGTCACATTAATGTGGAAAAAGCAACAGTTATTTCCTTTACTTGCTGAAAAGGTTTTTAGCCTGAGTAGTGAAAATGGTCACTGCATCAAAGGACTGGCAAGCTACAATATACCGTATTACATTTTTGTTTTGGTCTTAAACCTCCATTAAAATTATATCCCACTGAAGTGAAGAATCATCTCACAACCCTAAAGTGGAAGTCCAGTCAAAAAATGTTTTTCCTATTAATAGTATGTTAAATATTGTTATCTTTGATATTATTCATTTTCTGGCTACCTGATTGTTTAGCTTAGAAAGTCTTTTTGTAAAAGGTAGACAATTAGCTTCTTCCTGTTCTTCACCGACAACACTATGTCCCTTTATCTGAATTTGCTAAGCGGTCTTTCACTTCCTGAAAATGTTGTCAGTCATTCTTAGAAGGGCATGCCCAGCCCCCAGCCCCCCTACTCTTCACAGAACATAATCTCCTCCTGTCTTCATTGCCTCGTTTTGGATAGCAGCTTCTTCTAAAAGAGGGGGGGAGGGCAGACATTGGAAGTATATTAGGTTTGTTATAAACTGTAAGATAGATTACAATACAGTGTAGAGCCATGTGGTTGTTTCTGCATGGTGTGGCACACACCCAGCTGTTGTCAACGATGGAGGGAGCTGGGGAAGGAATATGAAAGAAACGGGGTACAAAAGGAACTTTTTTGAAAGTTTGGAAGGATACAGATCGATTTCTATGGCTCATTACATGTAAAGTTTAAGGCGCCGTTTCCACTAGTGTGTTCAAAGTCACATGACGAGTCATACTAGTGGAAACGGAGCCTTAGTGTGGTTGCCTGTACTGTTCCTTTAATGTATAATGATCTACAATGACTGTGAGCCGAGACTACCGAGCACTTACAGCTACACTGACATTTTGAGGCATAAGGCTGAACCAAGATCACATTAATGATTGCAGGGGAGAATGTAACTGTTTGGGTGGACTTCCACTATAAGCTTGAGCAAAACCATGTGATTGGTGTTGTAACTAACAGCGTGACCTAATGTGCAACCTTAGCAGAAAATCTAAAGCAAAGCAGAAATGAAAATGCCTGTCTAGACTAGAAATGTGTTTAAAAAGGAACAGAAGACTGGCTGAAGGAGACGTTTACTCAGCTTGCACAATTTCTGTCTATCTAGTAGCACTAATGCCTACTCTAAGCATTTATAGCTTCTCCTCGAGTCACCTCTGTATACACCAAAAAAGTGAAGTACACCCAAAACTACTGGATGAATATGTATTTGAAAGTGTAAGTTCACCTTTACAGAAAATCTGAAAAGGTTAACTTACACTGGACCCCTTCCCTATCACATCCAATCCCACTGACCTGGAGTCCCACGATCACCCCTTTTGACACATCAGATATTGACGGCACTGCCCAATTAGAATGCCTCCTATACGTACCTTTACGAGGTACGTTTAGGAGATTAAGCAAAGTAATAGAGGGGAATTTTTCCAATGGTTACATGAGTTCTGGTGACCTGGGGGGTCCCCAAGGAATACCCTTAATTTGCAGGTTTTTCCTCTCGCTGCCTGTTTGGCTATGGGAAAGGAAACACGGGGAAATCTCCACAATAGGACATTGATGGCGAAAAAAACTGAAAGGGGTTATAACCCTCCCTTGCTCTATACAAAAAAAAAAAAAAAAAAAAAAAAAAAAAAAAAAGTTTAGCCTTTACTTTTACATTAAGTGCTGTGAGGTAATGCCAACCAATAACAGTTTTAGTTCTATCCTGCTGCCAGGGAGGTAATCAGCCAATAAGAGTTCTGTTGTCACTGTAAATGTTGAGCCCCAAGGCAATATACTGGATCAGCCAGTGCATTCACAGCTAGAAGAATGAGAAGCAGGAGTAATACATTAGGTATGACTGGATGAAACAATAGCCTGTGACTCACTGAACAAGAGGCACAAGGGACACAGAAACAAGGAAGTGGGAAGGGGACTCTGCAAGTGCTGAGTCACCATGATAAACAGAACTATCAGCTGAATGAAAAACATAACCCATCTTAAATATCCATCTACTAACCAATATTTATGGTTTCTAAACAAGCGGAAAGTTTTCTCTTTATGAACCTAGAATGTGTGTATTTGTAGAACTTTCTACAACACAAATAAAGATTTAAAATGATGCGGGCAAGTACTATTTACATCTAACTTTAGAAAAGAAAACTACTATCTTAAAGTGGTTGTAAAGGCTCAAGGTTTTTACCTTCATGCATTCTACTGACTCCGGCTACTGTCAATCACAGCCAGTCAGCCAATGGGGAGCAGAGGGTGGGGCCGAGCAGTGGCTGTGTGTGAACGTACACACAAAGCAGCGGCTTGGGGGCCCCCATAGCGAGCTGCTTGCTGTGTGGCACTTGGCAAGAAGGAAGGGGCCAGGAGTGCAGCAAGGGACCCGAGAAGGATCAGGGCTGCTTTGTGCAAAACCATTGCACAGAGCAGGTAAACATGTTTGTTTTTTTAAAATATGCATTTACAATCACTTTAACCACTTCTATACCGGGTACTTTCACACCCTTCCTGCCTAGGTCAATTTTCAGCTTTCAGAGCTGTTGTACTTTGAATGACAAATGCACAGTCATGCAAAACTGTATACAAATAACAGGGTGGATAAAAAATAAAAAAAAATTTGATTTTGATTTAAATCAGACTTTGATTTTTATCAAAATGTATTTTAATAAAATGCTATTGGGGTAAAAATATCTCTAAAACATAGGTTTCTATTTAAGATACATTAATAATTTAGTTTATCAGCATGAAATGGAGCTTAGTTATGTAGCATGAGGCTGAATATTCTGCAATATTTACATTTTTGGTGAACTCATTTCTTTCAACGAATACAAGCTCTGCAAGGTGAGATAACATGCACTGCAATGATGCAGACACACAATTTCACAGTATAATGAAATCAAAGTTCAGGAATATTACTTTCTCCCGTTTTGCAAATCTATGTACACTACAAACTGAATCGGTTCTGATATTGCGGTTTTACTAACCTGACAGCTTATTATTCTAAATAGGAAACCTTAATTTAATTTGCAAATATTCCCATTGAATAAGTCCTTACATTTTTAAAAGCACCTGTTTCAGATCCATCATGGCAGCACCTGTTAGTGAACATCCACTCACCTGCTGCCGCCACGTCCCTCACCTTGTTGTGTCACTGCCACATCACCAGCAGTCCCATTAAAGTGAATGGGACTGTCGGTGAGTCAACAGCAGGTCAGAGGAGGAGCCGCTGCGGGACAGAGATGACAGCTGCTCTTTAAAAATTATGATTTAAATCAAGCCTTTTTACTAGCGATTTAAAATCGACTTGATTTAAATCAAATACACCCTGCCAGATAACATTTAAAAAAATTTTTTTTCGCACAAATAGAACTTTCCTATGGTGTTTATGTTTTGCCAAATGAAAAAAGATCAAAATTTAAGAAAAAAAAATAAATGTTCGTTCTACTTGGTCATAAAACACATACAATAAAATCAAATTTTTATATAAAATTTAGGCCAAAATTCATTCTGCTACATGTTTTTGCTGAAAAAAAATCCCAATATTAAAATGAAAGTTTAAGCGCCTACAAACTATGGTATATAGATTTGAAAATTGATTAATCCTAATGTACTGAGGGCCTCATCTTATACCCCAACATTACTACTTTTTAGAAATTAGACAGTCCAAGGTATTTTTTTTTTTGTAACACACTGTCACCAGTGCAGTACAGGGCCATATATGACCCTGATATCATATTTTGGTGATCAGCGACACTGACGGTAAATTTAAAAAAAAAAAAAAACCCTTTAAAATGTATACTTTTTTTTGTTAGATTTTATTTTTATTTTTTTTTTACACATCTGGTCATTAGGATGTTATCACTCTAATCTTTCCTGCCTCTCTAAATGCCTATAGTGTTCATGGACACTTAGGTTAACACAGAGGGGAGTTTAGAGGCAGAAAAAAAATGAATAAAAAAAAAAAAAAAAAAAAAAAGCTAAAAAGATCTGTAAAAGCAATGTTTAGCTCAAGTGTGCATGGGGCCTAAGGACATCTGACTTTTTTCTGCCTCTAAACGGCTCTCTAGGTTAGCCAACGTGTCCATGCACATAGGCGTTTACAGACAATAAAAGGCAGGAACGATTAGAGGCAGTAAAAAACAACATCACTTGCGTATTCAGGAGAGGAACATTTTGGTAGGCATGTTTAGCACTTCAGTTTTCTTTTTTTTTTCCAACAACCTGAATACATGTATATTCTGGCCAATGGAATGCACGCCCAAAGACGCTTAAGGCATCAAAACGCGCTTGCAAAAGACGGCTCTAGGCGTGTTTTATTTTTTATTTTATTTTTTACACTGCTTTGCTCCTGCCAGGAGAAATGGTGTTCACAAGGAAGTTCTAATCCTTCCCTATTCTACTAAATACAGCTCTTGTGGTTGCTTTTCTCATTGAAGAGATTACAAATAATTTGCTCTTCCTGTAACCAGGACAAGAAGAATGAGGATTCTCCCCTGTGGATCCACGCATATAGTAAATAGAAACATTAAAAAAAAAAAAAAAGAAATTTTAATTTTTTATTACATCATCCAAAATGTTTATTTTTAAACAGCGCAAGGTAAAATTCAGTGTGCAATCACTAAGCATGCATGGTCTCTATTTCTTATAACAAATTCATTTTTTATTTTAGAATCCAGTTATGCAAAAAATCTAGACCATTTGTACAGGTTTACAAACTTTCTAGGGAGTAGTCTAGAGGAATTAGGAAGGCTCAGAGGGAAGACAAAGCTCAGGCTAACACAGAAGAAAACAAAAAGGGTATATTTTATTTTTTCCATAAGACTGCAGTAATTTTCAGTTTCCAGTGATACTGAAATCAGCAAAACCACCATCTTCAGCCATGACAACCAAATATTAGGTGAAAAGTCACCCTTCCCCCTCCCAACACATTTACAGCCAGGAAATAAGCTTTAAACCACATGATAAAATTTATATATTTTTACAATGTTGTTTTAAAAAAAAAATAAAAAAAAAAAAAAAAACATTCTACCCATGTATACCATTGTACACGATTATCAGCAGTTATTTTTTAGTTTGAACTGGTTGGGTTTTTTTTATTGATCAAAAAACGTATCAGATGTACAAAAAGAAAGATGATATAATTCAGGAGTGTACAGCCATAATGGACAGCAGCGAAGCAAAGGTAATTTCACAACACCAAGCATATGAACATTATAGAAAAAAAAAAAAAAGACACTGTGTAAGTCTTTTGTAGTCTGAACAGCACATATACAGTATCTCCACACTGAGTAAGGCTGGCCATACACAATTCATTCATTCATTTTTAATTTAACCAGCGGGTGGAACTCAATGTGGATGGGGGAATCCTTCTCGCTATGGTATTGTATTGCTGACAGCGGAGAGCCTTCCTCACCGTCAAAATACAATGAGAAGTTTTGCTAGCTATAGCTAGTGGCACTGATTGTTCAGGAAAAACTTGGCAGGCTGTATACAAATTGATTGAAAGATTGATTATGTGCAACCAACCTTCCCATACATGGATCGAAATTGGGCCATTCCCTGCTCGACTGGACGAATTTCCATCCATGTATGGCTGGCTTAAATCACAGTTAAGCTGGCCATAAACGGTATGTATTGGCAGGCTGAATGTACCCCATCAACTTCGGTATAACCAGCCTGGCGGGCCTTACATGCGATTATCGCTAGTGGCTGCTATACAATGTCTCGGCAGGAGGGACTCCCCTGTCAGTGCTGTCTGCGTTGATAGGGGAATTGAGAGAAATTCGCAGTGTATGGCCAGCCTTAATAGACTAGCAACGTGTTTTGTTTTTTTTTTTTTTTTTTACACACAAAAAGTACCAGCTCAAAACAGAGGGACACACATCAACCTCCTAAGCAACAACACTAGAGGTCGACCGATATGGGTTTTTCTCTGGCCGATGCCGATATTTAGAAATCGCGGTGGCCGATATATGATGCCCATTTTTTTGGGCCGATATGTTAGGCCGATTTTTTTTTTTTTTCTTCCCTTCATCTCATAAAATCTAACAGTTAGACCCCTTTTACACTGGGTCGTTTTTCAGGCGCTTTTGGGCTTAAAATAGCGCCTGTAAAGTGCCTGAAAAACGGCTCCCCTGCAGTCTCAATGTGAAAGCCCGAATTCATTAGTGTATTTTTTTTTTAAAAATTGTGTTTAAAAAAGACCGCTGCGCAAATACCGTGTGACATAAAATATTGTAACAACCGCTATTTTATTCCCTAGGGTCTCTGCTAATTTATATATATATATATATATATATATATATATATATATATATATATATATATATATATATATATATATATATATATATATATATATATATATATATATATATATATATATATATATATATATATATATATATATAATGTTTGGGGGTTTGAAGTGATTTTCTAGCAGAAAACTTGTAAGCAATAAGTGTCAGAAAAGATTTAGTCTTTAAATGGTTAAACTGAGAGCTTCTACACACAGAATTCAGTCCATTGATAAGTGTAAACATTGTATCTCTTCAGGTTCTTTTTATCAGATTTGGCAGGCTGCCCAGAGAAGGAGAGAGGTTGCTTCACAAAAGACTTCAGGCAACTTGCATTGTCATTTGCAAGTCGCCTGAAGTTATAATCGGCTTTTTTTATCAGTACAATTGGCTGATGCCATTTAAATAAAAAACGCCAAACATCGGCCAGCCGATATATCGGTCGACCTCTAAACAACACATTAGCCTTGGGCAGTTAACAGGGATTAGACTAGTTATAGGGTGTTATCCATTTTGTTTAACTAGCAAGCCCATAGTTTTTAGGAAATTTAATGGACACACCTTTCTGCTATACATGAATTTATCAAAAGGACAACACTGAGTGCATCTCCCCCAACCATTGTCCTACAGTAGGAGTAGTAGGAACTCCATTTTCTGGTCATCAACTTCCTAGTAGTAAACACTGTCCTGTCATAAGTATCTATAATTATTATTATTTATTATTATTATTATTATTATTCAGGATTTATATAGCGCCAACAGTTTAGGCAGTGCTTTACAATATAAAAAGGGAGACAATACAGTTATAATACACTAAAATACAAGAGGATTAAGAGCTCAGAAGAGCTTACAATCTAAATAGGGTGGGGCAGGCGGTACAAAAGGTGGTAACTGTGGGGAATGAGCTGATGGAAGTGGTAAAAGATTAGGTAGAGACGCAATAGGCTTTCCCGAAGAGATGAGTTTTCAAGAGCAAGAGTAGGGGATAGCCAGACAGGTGGATGTAGCGAGTTCCAGAGGATAGGAGAGGCTCTGGAGAAATCCTGGAGACGAGCATGAAGAAGGAAACTAGAGGGCTTGAGAGAAAGGTCTTGAGAAGATTTGGGTGATATTTGCAGACAAGATCGGTGATTTAGCTCGGGGCAGAGTTGTGAATGGCTTTTTATGTTGTGGTTAGTATTCTGAATTTAATTTGCTGGGTGATTGGGAGCCAGTGTAGGGATTGGAGGAGGGGGTTGGCAGACACTGAGAGGTTGGTAAGGTGGAGAAGTCTGGCAGCAGCATTCATGATAGACTGAAGAGGGGATAGCCTATGGAGAGGCAGGCCAATGAGAAGGGAGTTGCAATAGTCAAGGCGAGAGATAACAAGGGAGTGAATGAGGATCTTGGTGGTATACATTTGTTAAAAAGGTGTGAATTTTAGAGATGTTACGGAGGTGAATTCTACAATCTTTTGACAACGGTTGGATTTGAGGCTGAAATGAAAAGTCAGAGTCTAGGATTACACCTAGTACCCTGGAGTAAGGGGAGGGACTGATGGTTGCGTTGTTGATTTTGACGGAAAAGTCATGGAGGGGGGCACGGGCGGGAGGGAATATTAACAGCTCAGTTTTAGAGAGATTTAGTTTAAGGAAGTGGTGCGACATCCATGCTAATATGTCAGTTAGTAATGCGAGAGGAGACTGAAGGAGTGAGGTGAGGAGTAGACAGATAGATTTGGGTGTCATCAGCGTATAAGTGGTATTGGAAGCCGTGGGCGGTTATCAAGTGACCAAGGGAGGAGGTGTGGATAGAGAAGAGAAGAGGTCCAAGAACAGAGCCTTGGGGGACCCCCACAGAAAGGTGCAATAGAGAGGAGGAGACAGAGTTGTAGGTGACACTGAAGAAGCGCTGTGATAAATGGGCAGAGAACCAGGATAGAGGAGAATCTCGGAGGCCAAGGGAATGAAGTTTATTGAGAAGGAGCGGGTGGCCAGCAGTATCAAAGGCCGCAGAGAGGTCAAGTAGTAGGAGTATGGAGTACTGGCTGTTGGTTTTAGCAGTTAGTAAATCGTTAGTGAGTTTTAGTAGGGCAGTTTCCGTGGCGTGATGCAAGCGAAAGCCAGACTGTAAGGGGTCAAGAAGGTTATTTTCACTGAGGTAGGAGCTAAGACGGTTGTAGAATAAGCGTTCTAGAAGTTTAGAGGTGAATGGGAGCAATGAGATGGGTCTTAAGTTGTTCAGGTTGGTAGGGTGCAGTGAGGGCTTTTTAAGTATGGGAGTGATCTGCGCATGTTTTAGAGGGGAGGGGAAGGTGCCGCTAGAGAGGGAGAGATTGAAGATGTGTGTGAGGGAGCATAGGATAGAAGAGGAGGGTGACCGTAGTAGTTGTGAGGGAACAGGATCCAAGGGACAATCGGTTAGGTGGGTATCTGAGAAAAGTTTTGTAACCTCTTCAGTAGTAGCCAATTCAAAAGAGAAGAGAGTGTTGAATGTGCTGTTAGGGCAAGGGATGTCGGGTGGGGAAGATGTACGCATAGTGGAGTGTCCTCACAAATTGCATCAATTTTGTCTTTGAAGTGATTGGCAATCTCTTGGGCAGTGAGTGAGTTAGTGGGTAGGGCGATATAATATGGTGATAATATGGCGATCCATGTGCATAGAAGTTCATCCCAGTATACACATAAAAAGGATCATATTGCAAAGACTGCGTAAACGACACAGTCAAAAGGTTAGAATAACACCAATCCAGCAATGCAACTTGGGGCATTGCAAAAGAAGATGGAGCAGATCACTCCAGTGCCTGCCACATTTGGCACAATAATAAGCACTCTGTAGACCTCTTTGAAACAGAAATTTGGGTTTCCAATAAGCTCTGTGAATAATGAATAATGGGGTCAAAGTGAGATAGCGACACTCCAGGGACTGCTGGCAATACCTCCTCCCACAGATCATTAGAAATGGTATCACGGTCCCTATCCAGCCAGCTTTTACTGGACGAGGGTAATGTGTTGGTTTTACAAGGTGCAGCTAACATCACTTCTATGACAAGCAGTCTGCGGTGTATCGATTTTCAGAGGGCATTTTACCACCCGTTTTCACCCTCAAAATGTGCACCACCTAGCTGCAACCATGTGCACTGCAAGTGGTAGCAGGACAGCTATGGTGCAGTCCCATCTTCTTCAGTGGTGTGACACGCCATTGAAATTTTGCTGCGGCCACAGAATCTGTACAGACCCGAGTGGCCACGTTTTGACCTTTAAAGTCAAATGATAGTATGTGTTGAACCGTGATGATGAAAAGTTAACTGTCCCCAACCTGTAAGGTGTTGTAATTGACAAGCAAGAAAATAGAGCCATGAGTTAAGAGCAAGAAGAGACGCACACACACCCGGACAATTTAGTAGAAAGTTTTTGAATGTTTGCTTTTAGGGTGTTCCAAAGAATGTTCTGCAAAGCAGTGTTAGCCTGCTCAAAAAAGGTAGTTTGGGAGTGGACATAGGAGTGTAAAGGTTTCAGCGTTATTCAAAAAAGGGTTCAACTTCAGTAATTTGATGTTTATCCCCTACTCAATTTAGATGGTAAATGGTTAGATACCCCTCACCGCTATAGTAACAGTCCTTACAAAAGGAATAATTCACCATCATACCCAAGGCTAGATTTATCCACGACAAAAAAAGACTGACTGGAGACTGGCTAGGCCACTCCAGGACCTTAATGTGCTTCTTTTGAGCCACTCCTTTGCTGCTTGGCTGTGTGTTTTAGGTCATTGTCATGCTGGAATACCCATCCATGACCAAATTTCAATGCCCTAGCTGAGGGAAGGAGGTTCTCACCCAAGATTTGATGGCACATGGCCCAGTCCATCGTTCCTTTGATGCAGTGAAGTTGTCCTGTCCCCTTAGCAGACAAACACCCCCAAAGCATAATGTTTCCACCTTCATGTTTGACGGTGGGGTTGGTCTTCTTGGGGTCATAGGCAACATTCCCCCTCCTCCAAACATAGCGAGTTGAGTTGATGCCAAAGAGCTCGATTTTGGTCACATCTGACCACAACTTTTTCACCTAGTTCTCCTCTGAATCATTCAGAAGTTCATTAGCAAACTTCAAACAGGCCTGTACATGTGCTTTTTTGAACAGGGGGACCTTGCGGGCACAGCAGGATTTCAGTCCTTCACAGCGTAGTGTGTTACCAATTGTTTTCTTGGAGACTACAGTCCCAGCATTGAGATCATGGACAAGATTCTCCCATGTAGTTTTGGGCAGATTCCTCGCCATTCTCATAATCATTGAAACTCCACAAGGTGAGAACTTGCATGGAGCCCCAGACCGAGGGACATTGACAGTTATTTTGTGTTTCGTCCATTTGCGAAAATTCACACCATGTCACCCTCTAACCAAGCTGCTTGGGAATGGTCTTGTAGCCCATTCCATCCTTGAGTAAATCTACAATCTTGTTCCGGACATCCTTGGATAGCTCTTTTGTCATGGCCATGGTAGAGAGATTGGAATCTGATTTATTGATTGCTTCTGTGGACAGGTGTTTTATACATGGAACAAGCTGAGAGTAGGAGCACTCCTTTTAAGAGAGAGTGCTCCTAATCTCAGCTCATTACCTGTATAGAAGACACCTGGGAGCCAAAAATCTTGCTGATAGGGGATCAAATACTTAACTTATTAAAATGCAAATCAATTTATAACTTTTCTGGATATTTGTGTAGTTATTCTCTGTCTCACTGTTAAAATAAACCTACCATTAAAATTATAGGCTGATCATTTCTTTGTCGGTGGGCAAACGTACAAAATCAGCAGGGGGTCAAATACTTTTTTCTCCTCACTGTATGAACATTAGTAACTCAGGCACTGGAATGGTGCTATCTAGAATAGACGGCAGTAGCAGTTTGAAAATGTGTTTTGTTTTTTAAAGTATCAACAGCGTTAAGCTGTTCGTAAAAGGAGAAAGCTGGTGCCTATTTCAGCCCTGCAAGCACGTGAACACCACTATTTGCACTTGTACAGCTTTCAAAAAGCACAGTAAATCAAATGACCCTTTACCTTAATTTATAAGAGGCACTACTCATCTCATTCAACATCAAACTCTATTCATCCCTCTGTCATTTGTAGATGCCTACTACCATAAACTTCCTAGATGCTACAAAACTTCACTGTCAAGAAAAGTAAATGAATTAGGTTAAAGCAGAACATCCCCCAAACCAGGACGCTACACTTTTAACAATCCTTCAACAGTTTCAGGCAGTTTTTTTTGGGGGGGGGGGCACAGATAAGTAGTTTTGGAAGTTACCCACTCCCACTTATTGCCTAGGACCTCAACAGTAAATACTGATTACCTTTATTGTTGTGAAGTGCTGTAAGAGCAATTTTTGCTAATGGCAACAAGGAAATACCTGTTAAGAGCAAATAAATTATGCATTTTCTTAAAGCTGAACTCCAAGAATTATATTTTTTGCACACTTACATTGGGCCAGCTTGGCTAAATGTACGTATGCAAATCTGACATCCGAAGGGCCCCTGGGGAAGCTGTAAACCACACCAATCAATCATGAGAGCCTTGATCCTCCAGGTTGCATGCAAGTATCTTCCCCTCTGCACCACCGTCATCTGTAGAAGGCCTTATATTTTTTTTTTGTAAATACAAGGCACTCTCTGACTGGAAAAAGTGGAGATCCTAATGTTCCCACCCCATCCAACCAGACAACGCTTTATCATTGAGAAGAAAAAATACAAGGCATTCTTATGAATGGGGAAAGGGCCAAGTGAGTTCCCACCTGTGGGCTCTCACTGCAGTGCAGGCTACTACAGTGGTTTACATAATCTCAGATGGCCCTCTGGATATCAGATATGAATATATACACTGACAAGTTGGTCACCTGCAAGTATGTGGAAAATATAACTCTTGGAGCCCTGCTTCAAGTTTAACTGTAAATAACGATGTCAATAAAACCATGATTATCCTCTCTCTTTTAATTAAGAATAAGGCACACACTAACATGGAATTCAGTTGTACATTTGTGTACTTTACATCCAGAGTCAGAGATGCAAATTCCTCATTGCTGGAAATTTTGAAGTATATAGAAAATGCACGTTAGTCTCATGACAGGATTCAAGGACAGACTATTCAAATATTTTAATTTCATCTTTCCAGTTCAGTTTCTAAAACTATTTCAGTACAATGATAAATGAATTACATGCAGTTTCAATAATTTCATATCAACACGACATATTAACTAAGGGGTATGTTTAGAAATAAAAACATTTAGGATAAACAATGAAATATGGCTAAAGGTTAAAGAGCAATTCCACTTTTTTTTCCTTAAAGCAGGGTTCCACCCAAATTTTGAACATTATCTCTATGCATTCTCTTCCTTGCCTAGATGCTGACATGCTGTGTAAAAAAAATTTAAATCGCCGTAATTACCTTTTTTTTTCTCTAATCTTCTTAGCACTTCCTGGTTTTCCTCCCATGGGAGTAGGCGTGTTTCTAGCCTCTCCCAGACCTCCCACAGTCCCCTGGGAGCTAGTCTCAGGCTTCCCAGCATGCATTGTGCAACAGCGTCATCACAACATCTCGGTGAATGCTGGGAGCACAGCATTCACCGCATCCAGGAAATACATGCTTGTGGGCTTCAAATGCCCACAATGAAGATGGAACCGCCTTCAGTGAATTTTATAAGTTATTCTTTACAACGAAATCGGACACAGGCGGACTTATTACACAGAACATGTGAGTAGATAATCATGAGAAGAAAAGTTTGTGAATGAACTCCAAAAAAACAAAAACAAACGATAGATAGGTGGACCCCCGCTTTAACAAAACACAATTACAAGGATTTAAAAAAAAAACAAAAACTTTGTTGCAGATTCCTACCTTTTGTTATTCTGAAGAGATCCCTGTGTGTTTATCTGTGTCCGTGGGGGAAATTAAATCTAATGGGAGTGGTTTCATCATTTTAAATCAGCTGCTGCACTTGCAGGGCTCTAATGAGGAAAATTGCAGGGTCTGCATAACTTTAGATGCAATTTCCTATTGGGACTATTTGTTGTAGGGGATGCTGGTTATCTGACTTGTATCTTAGTGCAGACTTCTGGGAAAATCAGTGAGCCAATCACACAAGCAGGAAATTATGTTTCTTGGGGGAGTAACAACTCCAGGTAGCCATATTGCATTGCATTTTACAGAAAATTACAGAGCTGCAGATTAAAAAAGTAAAAGTGTTTAATTTCAATATGACTCAAGTTGCATTTGTATTTGCTATATTAATTTTTTTTTTTGCCATTTTTTTCCCCACGAAAGTGGAGTTACCCTTTAACTATTTCATTTCTTCCATGAAACACAAGCAAGCCACAAATGTAGCCTCTCTGCCATATAGGGGGTCCCATTATGCAGCTGCTAAAATATCTGCTGCAGCCTGTGTAAAGCATTCATGTGCTGATTGCTGGACTTTAAAGATGCTTTCCCTGTCTGCATATCAAAGTGTAGAGCAGCGATTTCTTGCTACTGTGATCAAGTGAGAAGAATTAAAAAAAAAGAAAAAAAAAAAAAAGAAGTGTCTCGTGCGCCTAGGTCATTTGTAGGAAGTGAGTTTAACTTCCAGATTGATAAAACAGGCATCTTCACAGTCAATTGCTGCGAGGAATAAGCTGCAGCCAAGGTTTCACACTGCTTTACAGTGCACAGAAATGCTTACTGCTTTACAGTATTGTTGAAATGCCCCAATACTACCTTTAAGGCCCTTTTCACACTGGGGCGTCGGCGGTAATGCGCCGCTATTTTTATGCCTGTGTTTAAGACTGGGTTCAGATTCCTGTGGTACGATCAGATTTTCAATGCGAATATGTAGTTTGCATATTCTATGGGGCCAAATTCATGGTGGAATTGCACCAAAGTAGTACAGGAACCATTTCCAAAATTGCGCTGTGCTGAGTTATATTGATATTAACAGGTGCCATTGAAAACAATGTTATTTTGATTGGCATGTGATTCTGTGCAAATCAAATCACACCCGAAATCACAGTAGTGTGAACAGAGACAAACAATACACATCATTAATTTTTCTGTATGCTTTTTGGTCAAGTTTATTATGCTGTACCCTAAATGTAAACATATTTGCAAAGTTGAATTCCATGTATTCTGTGTCTTATTCTCTACTTATTGCCGCTGCACTGGATCTGTATTTATACTTCTGGCATATGTACAGATATTGTACCGTAGTCCATCTCTTGCTTTGTATGCATCAGTATCTGTTCTTATTCTGTATATATATTTATTATTTGCATAGACATTGCACACTACCATTTTTTCATGTCCT